>JAOEGL010000006.1:15200299-16400299 GCA_034509955.1 Urosaurus nigricauda
ATCTGGTTTTCTTCCTGAGAAATGGATGATGTTTCTGAAGTGTCTGAGTCACAGTTTTTCCTGGAATGTGGTTGGCAGCATTTATGAGCTGAACTTTTATAGGTAGCCCTTGGATCCTTTCGGGGCCATGGTTGTTTTGAGGGACCACACAATTGCTCGGGCTTAGAATCCTGCCTTGTTAGATAAAAGGAGACAGTGATTTCCTGATGGTTCTTGGGTTCAAGTGGGGAAGAGCTGCGGGTCTTGGGTGCTTGAATGGGCTGGGAAAAACAGAGTGGGTGGAAAGGATCCTGGTTCATGGAGAAGGATCCACAAAGGTTCTCAAGAACATTCCTCTGTAGAGGGTCATCTTCTGCTTCCAAAGCAGCCATGTTTGCTGAATCACCGCCATCTGAGGACATTCCCAAAGGTGTACTCATTTCCATCTCATCCTCACTCCACCAGTCCTCTGAATCATCCTCCTCGTCTCCCTCTTCCTCTGACGGACTGTAGAACAAGGACAGGACAAGGGAGCTTTTGAACCCATGGGGACCAGTGGTGGGTTCCAAGTTGTGAGCATCTTCAGCTCTACCTTCTTTGTTCATCTCTAGCTGTTTGCCCACATTTGGGGCACCAGATAAACTTACTAAGCTTTGCTCATCACACATCACCAAATCCACACTCAATATCTTGCCTTCCTCTTCCTGGGAAATAGAGGTACTTTCCATGCTTTGCCAAAGATCCTTTTCAAAATCTTTTAACTCTTCATGGTTGGTGCAATCATTTAGCAGGTTCTTTCCAAAATGTCCATCCATATTGAAGCCTATTTGAGGATGATAACCATCTTCCAGCCACTTCCTGGAAAAATCTCCAGGGCCCTCCATGTCCCTCAGGGCTAGGTCTTCTGTTGTAGAACCTTCAAAATAATTTCCAAAGTCCAAAAAGATGGAAGGGCTCATAAAACACAGCTCAGAAATGCCTTCCTCTTCCAAATGCATCATATCCATCTCAGCATGTTCAAAGCCGGACAGGTGTTCTCCAAAGTATCCATCTTCAACCAAACTGTCAGTGTCCTTTAGTGAGTACCTTGTATGATAGTTCAAAGTAAGATATCTTAGATGACCATCTTTCAAATTTTGCCTCTCCATTGGGGTTCCACTTCTTTCAATTTCTTCACTCTCTAAAAGTTTCACTGTCTTTGCCAAGATGGGCATTGCCCACCGAGCAATGCCTGTCAATACAGCTGCCACCAAGTTTGCTGGGAAATTCTGCCAGAGGTGCCAACACTTCTTCAGACAGTCCATTGCAAGCGGGGCCATACATCCAACAATCATGGACCCAACCTTTGATTTGCCAACAGAAATGGAACTGTTTGGTTCTGGAGGCAGACTTTTAGCCATCCTGAATCCAAACGGATAGCAGCAAACCAAGAGTATGCTTGTGTTTGGGGTGTGTGAGATCCACTGGCTAGACACGATGCATGGAGACATTTTAGATCTGGAAAAGAAGTAGAAGAGGAGATAAACCACTATCTTAATCACAGTTTAGTAAAACACTGGTGGGAATCTAAACAACTGGATTTAAGATATATCTGCCTTCCTGTAGCATAGAAAGCTGCCTTACACAAGATTGCTGGTTATTGTCCATATCTAGGCTGATACAGTGCACTCCTGTCTTATCCAGCCCAGTGCTTTCCATGTGTTAGACTACAGACCCCATCAATCCTTGCTAGCATTACCACTGAAGTTATGTGATTTGTAGTCCAACACATGGAAAGCACCAAAGTCCAACAACATCTAAAAAGCCTCAGGCTGCTTATCCTTGTCTTAAGTATGCCATTCTTTTCCAGCTCCAGCTTTTATTGCATTGTTTACTGCAGATACACTGATGCAACCCAATACCAAAGGTATGTGTTTCTCAACCTGCCTTCACCATCCTCCCAATGCTAAACCTGCTTAAAATATCCAGCTAGACAGAGGATGAACATGGAAAAAGGGGGCTGGGTGGGATATAAAAAGACTGCCTAAAAAGGGGCTTCACTATCAGAGGCTTTGTTAACTGAGGTACACCTGTAAACATTTAAAAAACAGCTCGAGAGAGATTTCATAGCACAGGCCTATCTGAAATCTACCTGAAAGGCCTTGCCCTTAATCCATTGCATGGAAGAAAAGGATGCTTACTCTGGGTGGGAATTAAGGCATTCTATGCATGCTCAAAAGAACCATTGCCAGATCCTATATTGAAAGACTTTGCCTTGGCACGGGCAACGAATTATAGAATTGAGCCCCGAGGTGCATTGAGCCTTGAAGGAATGTGCATTATGACATTGTGAAGTGCCAGGTGTACTCCTACCTTGTTTTGGAGATCACAGCAGAGTGAACACATGCCACCAGAGCTTGGGAAAAGTTCTTTGTTTGGAATGCAACTCCTAGCGTCCTGGCCAGGTGATTCTGGTAGCTGCTGTCCAAAGAAAAACTTTTTCCCAAGCTTGTTTTTTCGCCAAAGGAGTGAAGCCAAATGGATTGAGAAAGGCCACTCTGGGAATAAGGTTTCAAAGTGGGAATAAGCAGCTGGCAAGTTAGGACAGGGCAGAAGAGGAAAATACTGACACCCAAAATCTTTAGGCCCTTTATCCCCAGGATTCCAGCACAGATTTGTTCTGCCCCCTGTCTGTGCCTCAGTTTATCTCTCTCATTTCCTATGAATTGTTTCCCTGGCTGAGATGTGTAGGTTGACTTAATTCAGGGCGCGCCCCAAACAAGCTCAAGCAAGTGGCCCTGGAACGCTGGCAACACCCCAGTCCGGAAACAGAAGAGGGGAACACACATACACACACACACAGTCTGGAACCCGGGTGTGCAGCTGCCAGGGAGAGAGGAAAGCAACGCAACCCTTCTGACCCACAACAGGTTAGATCTGGAAATGGTGGGGATGTAGCAGTGGGGCATGGGGCGGGGGAAAAGGGGGAGGAGGGAGGGGAATAGTACCTTAACAAATCCCAAATGCTAGCAGATAAATATTGTGCACAGTAAAAGAATGTATAGGATTGTTGATGGGTAGTAGGAGCGCATCCCTTTTTGGACAGCGCAAAAACATCAACAAAGAGAGATCTCTAACTCTGGAAGGGAGCCTTCTAAGAAGTATATATTTTCTCCCATATATGGCATATTTCACACTGTGGACTTTGCAAGGCTAAAGTTGAGAATACAGTATTACTAATGGAGCATATAGTAATACTGTATTAAGGAAGGAGATCTGATGGATGCACTGGGTAGCAGCAAGCAGTGACAACTTGCGAATAGAACTGGTGGTAGGATGGGATCCGTGAGCCATAGATAACGGATCTTTTCTGGGGTTGGCTTGGTGTTCTGCTGGGGTAGATGGGTGGGAAGAACAAAAAAGTATGACTTTCGAGAAAAGATGAGAGAACATGGAATTACTGAGAGAAATTGTGCTTTTTTTTTTTTTAACATGTATGGGGATGGAGCTGGGTTAAAAAGTTCCATAAGAAGGAATGTTAAATACGCTTTAGAGATTGAGAAAGAGAGAGAGATAAGATATGGCAGATTTTTCAGAAAGAGAGGTACCCACAAACAAAATACCTAGGGTGCATCATAGGTTGAACTTCAGAGATTGATAAAATAGGATTAGAATAATAGCACTGAAAACAGTGCCAGATAGACACAATAAATAAGCTGCAGTTTAGGAAGGGAGTGTTGGACTCCAAGGTATCCCTAACCAACCATACTGAAAAATATGGGATTCTTTTGGGGAGGCAATATGACAAATAGCACCCCAAGAAGCCTGAGATGAGGGCCTAAATACCCGAAAAGCCCCAGGTCCTGGCTGATCTTGGAAGCTAAGCAGGTCAGCCCTGGTTAGTACCTGGATGAGAGATGGCCAAAGAATACCAGATGCTGTAGGCTAGCTTTTAGAGGAAGGAACTGGCAAACCCACCTCTAAGTATTCCTTCCCTGAGAAAACCCTATGAAATTCACAGAGCTGCCACAAGTTGACAGGTCACTTGAAGGCACACGCAAAGTATCAACCAATTTTATGTGATAGCTAACACATATTTTATGGGGTAATTCTATGGGCCCTCTTAAATCTGATATGAGGTCTGGGCATGCTTTCTTCCGGGTATTTTGTTTGAAAACATTCCCACAAGGATACATCCTCGGGTACAGTGTTTTTCCTTCAGGAGATGGACTTTGTCTTTTTTAGACACAATCTCGAGAACCACATTACGTAAGAACCAGAACTATGCTGCAATGAAACCGACAGCCAGAGATAACTCTTTTTGGGGTGGCTATGGGGTGGAAGGGCAGGGTAGGAATCATCACAGGGCATAAATCTGGAGAGGGCAGAATTATATGTACTGTAAATATATGTAAAGATGTAACACACTATCAGGAGTCTTTGGACTCTCTGGCTGTAGTATTGGGGGTCCAAGACATCCGATGGACTTTGGAAATCTGTGGAGTGGACCCCGCAGGACCCCGAATCAACAGGGTAGATCTATGGGATCTCCAAAATGGCTATGACTTCCCTAGGAATGTCTTGTGGCATAGTGGTTTGAGTGCTGGACTATGACTCTGGAGACCTGGGTTAGAATCCCAGCTTGACCATGGAAACCCATTGGGTGACCTTGGGCAGGTCACACTCTCTCAGCCTCATAGTAATGGCAAACCTCCTCTGAACAAATCTTGCCAAGAAAACCCCATGACAGGGTGGCCTTATCCCTATGATAAGGTTGATTTAAATCAGAAACGACTTGGAGGCACACAACAACAACAAATAAGAGAATCCCAACCAGGGAAGTCAGGGCTAGTGGGTTCAGACTCCTGGGTTCTCAAGGAAGATCTAATTATGGGGTTCTTCACTTTTGTCCTGGTCTAGTTGGTCTAGTTGGTCTAGGACAGCGATTCCCAAACTTTGGCCCCTCCAAGGCTTTTGGACTTTAGCTCTGCCTGAACCATTTTGGCCAAAGGTCTGGGAGTCCAAGTCCAAAACACCTGGAAGGCCAATATTTGAGACTCAATACAACTACCTGATCAGACAAGCATTTAAAACAGAAAGTTTTTAAAGCATGTTGTATTGCTTTAAAAGCATTTTAAAACATTTTTGTCTTTGTAATTTCATTTTATTATTTCAATATATAACTTGTTGTGATACTGAAATAATTTAATTCGATTTTAATATGCCATTTTTGTATGCTTTTCATTGAGCTGTTTTTAAATGTGTTTTGAGCTGCCCTGAGTCCCAGTTTTGGGGAAAGGGCAGGATATAAATAAATATAATAATAATAATAATAATAATAATAATAGAAATAGAAATAAATAACAATTATTATTATCATCATCATCATCATCATCATCCTCCCAGTGTGGCCATGGAAATCATGTATTATTTTGAAGCAATTTTAAAAAATATTTTAATCTTTTTAATTGTATTTTATTCTTTTAATATGTAATTTGTTTTAATATTGCAAAAATGTTATTCTGTTTTAATATACCATTTTTTGGTATGTTTTTATTTTTAATGTGTTTTGGGCTGCCCTGAGTCCCAGTTTTGGGGAAAGGGTGGGATATCAATAAATATAATAATAATAATAATAATAATAATCATCATCATCATCATCATCCCAGCTTGGCCATGGAAATCTATTGTATTGTTTTATATTTATTTTATATTTTTAATTATATAATTAATATATTTAATATATAGATACACACACACATATATAAATAAAACATATAAATTTATCTATATAAATATATAATATATAAATATAATATATTTTATATTAATTGTTTTAAACTATTTTTAAACATTTTTATCTTTTTAATTGTATTTTATTCTTTTAACATGTGTTTTGCTTTAATACTGTAATAATTTAATTTTGTTTTAATATACCATTTTTGTATGCTTATAATTGGACTGTTTTTTAATGCTTTGAGCCACCCTGAGTTCCAGTTTTGGGGAAAGGGCAGGATATAATAATAACAATAATAATAATAATAATAATAATCCCAGCTCAGCCATGGAAATCCAATGTATTGTTTTAAAATATATTTTTAAACATCTTATTCTTTTAACACATAATTTGTTTTAATACTGTAATAATTTCTGTTTTTAATATACCATTTTTATATGCTTATAGTTGGTCTGTTTTTAATGTGTTTTTAAGGAAAGGGTGGGATATTAATAATAATAATAATAATAATAGTAATAGTAATAATAATCCCAGCTCGGCCATGGAAATCTAATGTATTGTTTTAAAGTATTTTTTTAACATCATATTCTTTTAACATGTAATTTGTTTACATGTTAAAGGAAACATGTTTATATGTTAAAGGAAGGGATATAAATACAAATCATCATCATCATCATCATCCAAGCTTGGCTATGGAAATCTAATGTATTGTTTTAAATGTACTGTATATATTTTAACATCATAGAATCATAGAATTGGAAGAGACCACATATTCTTTTAAAATGTAATTTGTTTACATGTTAAAGGAAACATGTTTACATGTTAAAGGAAGGGATATCAATAAATATAATAATAATAATCCCCATCATCCCAGCCCAAATCTAATGGGTGACCTTGAGCAAGTCACACTCTCTCAGCCTCAGAGGAAGGCAAAGGCAAAACAAAAACAAAAAGCCCAACCCTTTGGGACCAACCTTGCTGAGAAAACCCCATGAAACGAAGACCCACAACAACAACAACAACAACAACAAACAACCCAACCCACCTTACTTTTGGGGGTTTTTAACCCGTGACCAACTCGCTCCAACAAGCAGCAGTGCTGGGGTTGGTGCGGATGAGCAGAAAAGGAGCAGCAGCAGCAGGAGGCTTTGGAAAAGTGGCTCTGATGGTGGTCTCTATGGCAGAAGAATCCATCTCTTCCCTTCGCGACTACGATGAGCTCCTTTTTCTGTGAATGGAATGGAATGTTTGGATGGTGAACGTTCTAAGAACGCCCCTTGTATAAATAGCCTCTGCTGGGGATGAAAGGGATGGCGTCATTCCATTGTGACGTCGTGGAACGAGGGGCGTGGCCAGGGCTAGAGTGAAGGCTCCAGAGAATGCTAGGAGGAAATAAGGGCCATAGAAGGAAAGTGGAACAAGAAATACAGAGGAACTCCTTTCTCTTATTTCTTGCTACTTTCATAGTTGGGTGTGTTTTTTCCCCCCTTTCAAAATGTGAGTGGTAATTTCCACCTTCATTTGTTGCACACTTGTTTTTCTGGAAATTTACACAGAGAGAAGGGGAAGTTTCTCTTGCAAAAAGGAGCAAGAAAGTAAACATTGGATTCCCCCCCCCCCCAAGTCTAAAGGAGTTTATCACATGGGAGAAATTTCTCCCAATTTCGAATGGAGCCAATTCGAATTCACATAAATTCGCTAGTCTAGCGGATTTATGTGAAATCTGATTGCGTTTGGAATGCGTTCAGAATGGCTTCCCATTTCCCAAAAATGACCCCCCATTGCCCGAAATTGTGTGAGATACTCTAATACGCAATTACGTGAAACCCCATGATTGCGTTCGGAATGACTTCCCATTGCCCAAAATTGTATTAGATACACTCATATGCAATTACGTGAAACCGTTTGGATTGCCATTGCATTATACCCCCAAATTCTGTCGTATGATAAACTCCCATTTTCTGTGTGTTGTGTGTGCCTTCAAGGCCGTTTCCCCCTCGTGGGCTTTTCTTGGCCAGATTTGTTCAGAGAAGGCTTGCCATTGCCATACTACTACTACTACTACTAATAATAATGATATTTATTTATATCCTGCTCCTCCAGGCAATCGAAGCGGCTTACATTAAAATAAACCGATAAAATACAATATCATATAATAACATTATAACCCTACCCCTCCCTACCCCTCCCATCAATAATAATAAAATACAATTAAATTATCAATTATTAAACCTAAATGTACTACTTAAGCTGACTAATAAAGTGCAATGTGAGTACCTATATTGGGAGAAAGGTGGGATATAATAATAATAATAATAATAATAATAATATGATAAGAAAACTGTTGTGTGTTATTGTTTTCCTTCAAGTAGTTTCCAACCTAAGGTGACTCTGTCATGGAGTTTTCTTGGCAAGTTTCTTCAGAGGAGGTTTGCCATTGCCTTCCCGTGAGGCTGAGAGAGTGTGACTTGCCCAAGGTCACCCAGTGAGTTTCATGGCCAAGCTGGGAATGGAACCCTGCTCTCCAGAGTCATAGTTCAACACTCAAGCCACTATGTCACACTGGAGTTTATCATACGACGGAATTTGGGGGTATAATGCAATGGCAATCCGAACGCAATCATAGGGTTTCACACAATTTTGGGCAATGGGAAGTTATTCCGAATGCAATTATGGGGTTTCACGTACAGTGGTCCCCCGGGTTGCGAAAGTAATCCGTTCCGGGATTATTTTCGTAACCCGGAAATGTTTCGCAACCCGGGGGACCGCTTTAGTTGATGCATAGCGCGCCGGAAGCGCGCTGTTTTAAAGGGCCCAGGTTGCTTTTTTTCTTCACAACCTGGGGATTTCTTCGGATCCCGGGGGCTTTTTTTTGGCCCCGGCCATTTCGGGTCCCGGGGATTTCGTTCCCCGGGGGATTCGGATCCCGGGGGACCACTGTAATTGTGTATTAGAGTATCTCACGCAATTTCGGGCAATGGGGGGGTCATTTTCAGGAAATGGGAAGTCATTCTGAACGCATTCCGAATGCATTCCGAACACAATCAGATTTCACGTAAATTCACTAAACTAGCAAATTCACGTAATTGCAAATTGGCTCCATTCACAATTGAGAGAAATTCCTCCCATATGTTAAACTCCACTGGCTCACAACAAATCCTTATCGATTCAAACCACTGCTGAGGAATTCTAATGCAGGATTGAGTCTTTCTTTCTCCTCTTCCTATCAGCGTTTCTGTCCAACTTGCATGCTTTATCAAGGCGTAAGCATATACATCGCAGGTGGGACAACTTGTGGCTTTCCAGCTGTTGTTGTACTTCAGTTCCCATCAGCCAGCGTTGCTAATGTTGAGGGGTTAGGACTGCAGTTTACCCATTTCATTAGAGTGCTAAGATTTTATTTTCCGTTGGCAGGAATTTATGTACAGGCATGTGTGAGTTAACAAAGCCTCTACCCAAACAAATAAACAAACAAACCACGTTTTTACAAGGTCTTTTTACACCTCCAGCCTCTCATCTTTTCCTTTGTCAATCTGTTTGATCTTGTTGTTGTTTTTACTAGCATTGGCATTGAAAGGATGGTGAAAGTTTGATGTTGGGTTGCAATAGCTCTCTGCAGTAAACAATCCAATAAAAACTTGCGCTGAGAAAGAATGGGATCTACTCTAGCTAATCCTATTGTAGCAGTGTGTGCCTGTCTGCAATGGGCAAGTTAAACAGCAGCTGTCTCCAGAATCTCTTGCTGAATATGGATGAACAGCAAAACAGATAGGAAAGGGGAGAACAGATTAACCCAGTAGTACTCAAACTTTTTACCTTTGGGATCCCCCGTTACATCTACATCCGGACTCTGCACCCCACCACTCAATGTAGGATATTAATACAAACATTTTGCTTATTTTTTCATTTGTGCATTTTAACATGTTTATAAGGCGAACCTATCATGGGGTTTTCTTGGCAAGTTTCTTCAGAAGGGGTTCACTATTGCCATCCTCTGAAGCGGAGAGCATATGACTTGCCCATGGTCACCCAGTGGGTTTTTATGCTTTAGCAGGGAATCGAACCCTGATCTCCAGAGTTATAGTCCAACACTTAAATCACTACACCATGCTGCCTCTCCATAAGGAAATAACATTGTTCAAATTAGAACAGTTTTATTTAGGTAAATTCAATATTCAACTCAACGCGTGTGTAAATTTTACACTTCAAAAGTTTGGGAAGAGGAGGAGGAGGAGGAATCAGAAACACTGGGGACTCTTTCAGACGTGGGAAATTGGAAGTATATCCAAGGGCAATCCAAACGCAATCCTGGGGTTTCACGTTATTGCGAATTAATTCTTCTCACGCAAATTCGGGCAAAAGGGACGTCACTCCGAACGCAATCATGGGTTTAACATTGCGAATTTAAGCTTCTCACGTGACTTCGGGCAAGGGGGGGTTATTTTCGGGTAATGGGAAGTAATTCTGAATGCCTTCCGAACGGAGTAGGGGTTCAGGTAAATTCGCTAAACAAGCGAATTTACATGAATCCGCATTGGCTCCATTCGGAATTGGGAGAAATTCCTCCCGTTTGAAAGAGTCACAAGTCTCATGCCCCCATTGAGAAATTTTTGTGCCCTTCCTGGGAGTCCCACCCCACTGTTTGAGAACCACTGGATTAGCCTGCCCCACCAAAACAGAAATCATAAGAAATGTGGAGGCTGTTGAACGAAAAAAGAGAAAAAAAAATCCCTGTATTCATTTTTGAAGGAACTTTCAAGTGGCCTTTAAAAGATTTACAATATTTTGGTTTACTTATGCAGGACTTATGTAAAGCTGCCCCGATTGCTCTCAAAGAGTGGGATATAAATAAATTTTACTATTATTATTATTATTATTATTATTATGTGATTTGTTTGCTTCACGTGCATATTGTGAGTTTTGGATTAAAAGGGTTTGTTGAAACATTTTAAACTGTTCTTTTTAGTGGTGCAGGAACTTATCCCTATCCTTCCCATTTTACTTCTGCCTCTGATACCAATTTTTTTTAACAAGAAATGTCCAAGAGCGCATCTACTTCCTTAATGGAAAACATATGCAGGAGTAGCTGTGTTGGCCATGTAGCGAGGTACAATAACATCCAAAATCCACAAAACAGGGATACCTTAATTGACCACACAAAATGCACAAAAAGCATATTGCAAGCTTTTGAGGCTCCACTGGCTTCTTCATCAAATGCAGGCCTGGGACTAAGATTGTCATTTTTTTCCCCCTTTCCTTTATGATTTTTAATATCTTGGTCTGATGAAGAAGCCGGTGGAGCTTTGAAAGCTTGCAGCACATATTTGGTTCCTTAATGGTTCCTTGTATTTACAGTATTTGCAACCTTTTGTCTCACCTTTCTTCCAAGGGGCTCAAATTGGCTTATGTAATTCTTCCTCACCTCTCATGTGATTGTCATGGCATCCTGTGAGGTAGAGCTGACTGAGAGAGTGGCTGGCCTGAGGATGTCCAATGAGCTTCATGACGCAGTTTGAATTTGAATCTGGAATTTGTTCTAATTAGTCTGACATCACCTCACTCACATATATGTGAATGCAATTGTAAAGAAGACAAACATGTACACTACATGAGTCAAATGACATATAGTGCAAGGAGTAAAATCTGTACCATTTCAATGGAAGATTTAAAAGGTATATTCATAGGTGAGCACTTTGCTCAGGCAATCGGACTAAGCATAAGCATAGCACAATCTTCCTAGCTTTGTGAGAGAGCCTACATTAGCAGAATTTAACTTGATGCTTTTAGTCTTACAGCGGGTCCTTGGTATCTGCTAGGGTTTGGTTCCAGGACCACCCCTCATACCAAAATCCATGAATCCTCAAGTCCGGTTTGACACCGTATTGCTAGCGGAAAACATCACTGACTTTTTAAACTGCTAAGGAAAGTCAAGGAAGAAAGTGCAAGGGCAAAGGTCTGTTGCTGAATACTGTATAGAGAAAAAAAAATGACCTTGAGGAGGAACTACAAACATTCAACCTACACAGTGAGGAAATCGAAATAGTAAAAGAGTTCCCATACCTTGGATCAAACATTGACAAGAATGGAGATTGCAGCCAAGAACTAGATAAGATCCTAAAGTGTAAAGATGAGCATGAAAGTTAGAATTGTTGAAGTCATTATATTCCCCATGACCATGTATGGATAAGAGAACTAGACACTGAAGAAATTCAACAGAAAGAAAATCACTTCCTTTGAAATGTGGTTCTGGAAAAGAGTGCTGAGATTACCAAGGACAGCCAGAAAGACAAATACTGTAAATGGGTCCTTGAACAGATCAAGCCTGAACTCTCCCTGGAAGCTAAGATGACAAAACTGAGGCTGTTGTACTTTGGTCACATAATGAGAAGACATGACTTACTAAAAAGGACAACAATGCTAGGGAAGGTGGAGGGGAGCAGAAAGAGAGGAAGACTGCATGCCAGAAGGATAGACTCTCAGGCCCCATTCATACTAGCCCATTTGCCCTGGTAAGATCCGGATGAGATCGTGCATGCCATTAGCGAATCTCTCCGGAAAGAAGTTCATACTGCCTTTTGCCCCCATCGATGAATGGGAATTTTCAAACTGGAGGGGAAACTATCCACATATGGATTGGTGGTTTCCCCTCTGGTTGAAATGAATGGGCCTCCGAATAGAAAGGCAACCTCCTGTTTAAAGGGCCTCCCGTAGAATGCGCATGAGCTGTCAAATTAAAAAAATACAATAAAAATAATAATAAATAAAATTAAATACAATAAAAATAATAATAAAAATAAAATACAATACAATAATAAATGAAATGAAATAGATAATAAATAGAATGAAATAAAATAAAATAAATAATAATAAAATAAAATAAAAAATATTTTAAAATGCTGGAGTGCCCGATTTTGCCGGCAGAGGAGGCATGTTCTGCCCCCTGGCCTTTTCCCCTCCCCTGAACTTGACCCAATCATGATCGGAGCCAAGTTCACATTCCCTCGAACTGGTTTTTCCCAAAAGAAATGGTAAATATACCGCTTTGGGAGAAACCAGGTTTAGTGGGATTTGCCCCACAACGGGTGTGCAAGATCCGGATTCCATAGTGTTAAATCCGGTGCCAGTTTGAACTTCTCGATTTTAAACCGGTTTACAAACCAGTTCTTATGATAGTCTGAACGGCCCCTCAGTCAGAGAGATCACAGACATGGATTTGCTGAGGATCTCGGAGATGTCTTATCCACAGGGTCACCATGAGTCAGGGCTGACTTGAGGGCATCTAACAACAGTAAAATGGTGTCACTTACATAAAATGGCAAAATCAAGCTTTACTTTTTGGAATTTTTTTTAGGGGGGGAATATCTTCAAGTTGCGTGTTGTTGAACCAGTGGATGCAGAATCCATGGATATGGAAAGCACGCTGTAATGGGACGATGCATTTTGCATGGCTAAATAAAAGACCACAAGGAAATGAGTAAGCTTTTTCAGTTTATCAGAAGCCTTAATCAGGCTGGCTGTTGGAGGAGGAGAGGGGAAGAAAAGACTTCTGCTGAACATGACAAATAGACCTTGTCTTTGTTTCATAGTAATCTTAAAACAGAATGGGGAAACTGTGAGACCAATTACGTTTGGCCTTACATTGGTATAGGATGAACCGTCAATTGCGTCAGACTCCGAGGTTGCAGTAGATTTTGCCAGCAGATTCCTCCTCTGGATACGGTAGTACTGTGAAACTGCAAAATGGGCATATGGATAGCAATTTCGGTTTCAAAAAGAGAAACTCAATTGAAATTGAGTTTTTAACACTTTTGTTTGTGGGGAGTGTGATTTATAAAATAAAATATGATAGGTACAATAGAATCTGTAGTCTAATAAATGTGAAAGGTGCCTGGTTAAAGATAGATGACGTAGAAATTTAAAATTTTGGAATTACTTCCCTTTTGCCCGAAATTGCTTGAGATACACTCATACGCAATAATGTGAAACCCCATGATTGCGTTTGGATTGCCATTGGATTATACTTCCAATTTCCGTTGTCTGATAAACTCCTTTGTGGTCAAGATGGCAAAAGTTAATAAGGAAGAACACAAAAGCTAGGAGAAACTACAGTACGTAGTTTGCATTTGCCAGAGTCTACTGGGAAGGGCAAGGCTCCTCCTATACTCTCTTCCCTGCCATGTTCTAGAAGACATTGTTGCTGACGTTTCACCAGCATCTGTGGCTGGCATCTTCAGAGAATGCCAAGATGCCAGCCATAGATGCTTACTTAACATGTTTGTTACATTTTGGTTGATCTGACAAAAAGCATTCTCAAAATATTTAGTTTGGATTTTGTGGGAGGGAGCCCGGAGAAATTCTGCGTGATATGTAGCACTTCCTATTGGAACAGGGAACCAACTCTTCCAGAATGTTTTCCCCTCTTAGATTGATCTCTTATGTTCAAATATCCCAACTAGATACATGGTTGTATTTTTTTTTTAACAAAAGCAAAAGAAATGGTTTTCCTTTTTTAGAATGATCACTGAATTTCTGCATGACTTTAACCATCAGGCGGTGCCAGAGGTTGTGCCTCCTCCAACACAAGGGGACTTCAATATCACACTAGTCAAAAGAATATCTTTTTTGCCTTGTCAGCTTCCCAAATCCTTGTTTTTCTAGTGTTTTGCAGCCACTCCTTCAGCAAGGTCAGGAATTCTGACTCTCATCTCCCCCAACACAGGAACCACCCCTCTCCCCTTCTCTTTCTCTCTCAATTTTCTATCTATCCTCCCCTCCTTCTCTAGCCAAGCCCCCAGGAAGGTGGGGTGGTGGGTCTCCAGGCTGAAACTCAATCTCTTTGCTTTTATTCCTGCCCTAGTCACCACTTCTGCAAAGGAAAGGGGAAAGAGAAGTAGAAGAAGCAGTGGCTAAAAAGATCAATACCCATACAAAGAAAAAAGAGGGTTGAAGAGGAGAAATGTACATGTCACTGCTAGGGAGCTGCTGAGAGACAGAAAAGCAGGAAAACTCAAGGGATGGATGGGGAAGAAAGAGATAAGATAACTGGGTTCTAGTGGAGAGGGAGAGATAAAGGAGGGCAGTCAGACAGAGAAGGTGCTGGAAGGGTTGGGAGCAATTTAGAGATGGAAAAGAGAGTAAGAGATGTCAGGGTGAAGAAAGAAAGGAGAGTGCGATGCTTTTGATGCCAAGTTATGCTGAGGTCCGAAATCAGAGGCTCTAGACAAGACAGGTAGGGAATCCAGGACAAATTGAACTTTCCCCAACTTGAATAAACTGGTTAGGGGTTGCCCTCCTGAATCCACATAGGCCACCACAGGAAACCAGGTAAGATCTTCAAATCTGTTGTTTCTGTCACTTAGGCATTGTCTTTCCTGTTGGGGCTCTATCTGATGACCTTTACTTGGGGTTTGCTGTCCACATTGGTTGTTTCATCTCACCCCTGCCTTTCTGGCTTTGCATGTATGCATATCCTCCAACTGTCCAGTTTTTTTTTTATTTTTCTCCTTCTACTTTCTCTCTTCTGGTAGAGATGAAAAAAGGTTGAAACTAGGTTTGCTTGTTGATATGGATCAAAGAAGCAGTGGGCACTTTGGTTTCTCTTTGAAGGCAGCTGTGGGCATTTTGGCTTTCTCTATAGGGATTGTGAGGATGAGTGCCTGCAACTTTGAAACTTATAATTAAACCACAATGAACCACAACTATCACTGTGAATTCACTGATACTATGATGTGCCTCATTTCACTTGTTGTTGTGTGCCTTCAAGTAGTTTCTGACTTACGACGACTCTAAGGCAACCCTATCGTGATGCTTTCTTGGCAAGATTTGTTCAGAGGGGACTTGCCTTTGCCTTCCCCTTGAGGCTGAGAGAGTGTGACTTGCCCAAGGTCATATAGTGGGTTTTTTTTTTATGGCTGGGTGGGGATTAGAACCCTGGTCTCCAGAGCTGTAGTCCAACACTCAAACCACTACACCACAGTGGCTCTCCTCCTCATAGCACTGCCTTCTGAGTATGTATGTATTTAATTAATTTATTTCCTGCCTTTCTCCTTATACAGGATCCAAGGCAACTTACAAGCATGTAAAACACACACACACAACAACAACAACAACAGGATACAGTCTCCCCCTGTAGCAACAGAATCAACTAGCCACAGCTTGAAAATATTCCACTGTTTCCTTCCCCAAAAAGTCAAACTTTGATCTTGTTATTTTATGTGACACCATTTTACAACACCATGGAACGACCCCCCCCCATGATATCCATTGGGTTGCTGGAATCAAACTCCAGTGAATACCAAGGACCCACTATATAGTTATTTATTTTTTAAAGAACATCAGTTGGTGTAGTCAGTGATATTTGCACTGTCTATCAATTTCTCCACGTCAGTGACCCCATCTTTGGTCCTTTTCACTTTCTCCAGCCTATGTGCTGCATTCCCCGGTTCTTTGTGGGCTGAGATTGTCATTGGACGTTATCAGACGACGGAAGTTGAAAGTATAATCCAATAGCAATCCGAATGCAATCATGTGGTTTCACGTTATTGCATATGAGTTTATCTCACGCAATTTCGGGCAAAAGGGAAGTCATTCCGAACACAATCATGGGTTTTACATTATTGCGTATTAGAGTATCTCACGCAATTTCGGGCAATGGGAAGTCATTCCGAACATAATCATGGGTTTTACGTTATTGCGTATTAGAGTATCTCACGCAATTTCGGGCAATGGGAAGTCATTTTCGGGCAATGGGAAGTCATTCTGAATGCATTCCAAACACAATTCGAATTCACGTAAATTCGCTAAACTAGAGAGAAATTCCTCCCATCTGATAAACTCCATTGTGTTGTAAATTTGCCTTTCCTTTTACTGTATGTCCTTTCCTCTAGTAGTTTTGTTAGATGGGCAGAAAGAAAGGGGAAATGATCTTTGGGGATTTCATTTCTTGCGGTTCCCCCAGTTAGCGTGGGCAGTGGGACCTGTAGCCATGTCACTGAGGGGATTCTGGGTGTTGCAGTTTAAAAAAAACCTTTCTGAAACTAGAAATAAAATGGAGAAAGTTCCACTTGACAGGCATGGAAATAAAATAAAGGGGAAAGTTGAAATCTCCTAGCCATCCTAATGGTGGCGGTGTGTGTCTTCAGTAACCCTTAAGAAAACTTATCATTGGTTTTCTTGCCAAGACTATTTCAGAGGGGGTTTGCCATTGCCTTCCCCAGAAGCTGAGAGAGTGTGACTTGTCGAAGGTCCCCCAGTTGGTTTCATGGCCATGCTGGGCATCAAACCTTGGTCTCCACAGTCGTAGCCCAACCGTCAATGCCAGTGCTACACTGGTTCATCATCTTGTTAATGGGGAAGGATTAAGTTTTGGAAAGACAGAGGGGGGAACATGACTGTTTAGCTGAGGATGTGGGCTTTTTCCTTACAGTGCCTTCTTTTCTTGACCATTGATCCTAATGGGTTAAAAAGCCTGGAGCAAGCTTTGGGATGGCTGGGTGGGGCTGGGGGTTATGTGGACATACAACCCCCTGTGACTGATGCAAACTATGTTGCTGGCTGCTCCTTGCTCGCCCCCACAACCAGCTGCCCCCGGATCCTTTTGTTTCAGCTGCTGCGTTCAAATGCCAGTGGATGAATAAAGAAAGGGATCCAATGGCTGAGAAAGTACTGACAGCTATTTTGCCGCCCCCACCCCACAGCCCTACAACTAACTGCATCTCCACCCTGATCTAGGATATCACAGGCAGTGGTCAGGGATTCATCTCTATAGTCCTGCCTGAGATCCATTGGAGAGAATCATCCTTGAAGTAAGGCAATGCTTTGGGGAAGGAATGGATGGGATTTTTTGGGTGTGGGGCTTGAGTATATGTTAGCAAACCAGAACTTGGTGGGTGCTGTTGTTGTTGTCAGCCTCCAAGTCATTTTTGACTTACGGCAATCCTAAGGTGAACCTATCCTAGGGTTTTCTTGGCAAGTTTCTTCAAAGGGGGTTTGTCATTGCCATCCTCTGAGGGTGAGAGAGTGTGACTTGCCCAAGGTCACCCAGTGGGCTTTTATGCTTGAGTGGCAATTTGAACCCTGGTCTCCAGAGTCATATAGTCCAACGCTCAAACCGCTACACCATGCTGGAGAGGTTCCTTTTTTTTGTGGATGACATGCCCAGGTTGACCTGTCATCATCCTTATCCAAGGCATGTCTTACATTTTAACCTTCTGACCAGGAGGAATTCCAAAATGTCCCCCATTTTGAGCATGATTACGAAGCATGCATTTATATTCATATTAGTGTTTTTAACTTTTATTTGGCAATGTCTTGCATTTTACGGTGCCTTGTCTTCCTTTGCAGTTATGACATCTGGTCACCCTGCCTGGGGAATGCTGGGATTTATAGTCCAAAAGAGTGACTTCTCTGAGCTGTTGTGATGGGCAGTTTAGCTGCCTATCTATTTTAGGGTCTCCTTGGAATGGCATTTGTGCTTTGGTTGGCTGCACACTTATCTAGGTTTAGCAGCAAGCTTTAACCAATTGACCAATGCCATTCATTGACTGGTAGCTGGTTTGCTGGGTATTACTGTCCTTGGCTTCCTGATTTATCATGGATCTGACAGAAGTCAAATTATCTGAAAAGGACTGGCTCCGTGAAGGCTGCAAAGATGTTCTGACTTAGCACCAAAGAGTGGTAAAGTTACTTTTTAGGGACTGCAACTCCCAGCATGCACCAGTAGCTATGCTAATTGTAGCCCAAAATTTATTTCTCCCATAGGCTCTGCTCAATACTGTTGTGCTAAATGTTGGGTACCGGCATGACAAGGGGGAGCGTTAATGTGGGGAATGAAATGTCTTGTAACATCATTGGCTAGTTCAACCTGCCTTGGGCCAGATTTAATGGAAAAGAAACTGAGGAGTGGCTATTCCTTTGAGCTTTAATGACTCTTAGCCTTGTTATATGAAGGTGGATTATGTTGTACTATGTTGTACTTTGTTGTTTTTAATATATTGTGTTTTTATTACTTCATCTTGCCCTGGGATCTGTCAAACTGATCAGCTGCTCCTGATCAGTTTCCAAGAAAGAAAACCATTGTAGTTAATGGGCACAAATTTGGTCCACCACATTGGATAGCTCCAACATTTCACAGATGAAAACTGGGATATGTGTGGCCAAGAAACATGAGAATTTAGTCAAGGTGGCGAAAGATATTCATGAGGAAGAATCCACAAGCTAAGAGAGGCTGCAGCAGTTTGCTTTTGCTTGAGTGACTGGGAAAAGCACATTCCTACCCTCTCCTTTCCTCCCTGTTGTGTTACCTGAGTCCATATTACTTTTTCACTTTGAATGTAGTTCGAAGCAATTGAAATACTCTGAGGATAAAGGAGGAAAGCGGAAGGACAAGAGAGAAACTGGGACATTTTAAAAGCACTTGAAAAAGAGGGATGGCAAAGGATTAATTAGGGCCATCCTTGCCAAATTGGGACATTTGGAGTGTATGCAGTAGATTAAAATACAATTTAAAACCTAATAATAAAAAGATTTTAAAAGATTAAACAACTAATCCTAATAATAATATTAAATTAAAACAGTTTAAAGCTGGGTTTACTCTAGTTGGGACTGACTGTCAGTTGGATTCAGGGCTAAGTAATGTTCTTTCCTGCTTGCCTTTGATGAGAATGTTTTTTGGCACAATACCTATGCAGGAGTCCATGTGGAAAACATTATAGAATTGATCATTGGGAGTGGATTCTTGAGGGATGAGTCGAAGACAGCAGGAATCTAACAGAACTTTGCTTAAAAATCCATTTGAATGACCTATTCTGGTATGATCTTTTCCGTGTGTTTATCCCCCCTTCATTGGAAGCTGTTCTCATTGAAGATGGTGTTATCTTGAAAGGCGACCTAAGGTTTAATTCTTTTGTTGTGATTTCTTAAACAAGGATACTGGATAAG
Source organism: Urosaurus nigricauda (assembly GCA_034509955.1). Classification (NCBI taxonomy): domain Eukaryota; kingdom Metazoa; phylum Chordata; class Lepidosauria; order Squamata; family Phrynosomatidae; genus Urosaurus; species Urosaurus nigricauda. The sequence goes on from JAOEGL010000006.1 coordinate 15,219,933, forward strand.
CAAGAGAAGCTTTGCAAGAAAACAGCTGTTGGAGCAAAGCAAATTCCCCTTGCCAAAGCTCCACTCTTTTATAGGTTATTTAACTCACTACACAAGAGTAAGTTTGATTTATTGATTATGCCGTCTTGTAAAATTAATGTGGGTTTTAAGATTAAGCCTAATTCAGTTCAATGGGACTAATGCCCAAGGTAAATGTGTTCAGGAACCTTCCCCAACTAGTGTCCTCCGGACATTTGGACTACAGATCCTAGCACTCTTGAGTTAACCATGCTGTAATTGTAGTTGGGAGCTAGAGTCCATGGAAAGGAAAGCACCAGCTTGGGAGAAGCTTGTGTAGAGCTGTAGCCAAAAGTTACAAGTCTTATATGGAAAGAAGCCCCAGAGAACTAGCATGGTGTAGTTGTCTGAGTGTCAGACTAAGACCCATCCATGTGTTAATGGTAGAGCCAGCCAACTCACACAAAACATACTTTCACCAAAATAAGACGTATATTTCCCTCAACTCTGTAGTAGGGAAGTATATTCCTGCACTTAGGTGGTAACCTGTGGAAGTTGAAGCTCTTCAAAATCATTCCATGAAGAAACATATCACACCCTCTTAATATGCATATGCACAGCAATGAATGTGCCTATACCCTAAAGGCACCAAATCTTCTGATCTTGGAAGCCAAGCAGGGTCAGCTCTGGTTAGTAACTGGGTGAGGGACCTCCAATGAATACCAGGTGTTATAGGCTATATTTCAGAGGAAGGAACAGCCAAAACTACCTCCGAGGATTCCTTGCCAAAGAAAACTCTATGAAAGTTGACAGACAACTTGAAGGCACACACACACACAGAGGTTGGTCACACACCATGACCTTCATAGGGGGATGATAATTGTCAAATTGAAGTTGCAGGATAGCAATGAATAGAATCTCTTAAAAGATTTTCATCTAACTGATTCTGAAATCAGATCCTAAAAATATCTTGAATAACTTTGCTGATTATTTATCTTCAGGAGTGCCGTCTAACCAAAACATTAATGTTTGGTCAGGAAATATTTTATATATTAGTTACATTTGTTTTACCCTGTTTTTGCCACAAGAGGTTTAGAGTGGCATGCGTCACTCTCCTCATCTCTGTTTTTATCCTGATAACAACCCTTTGAGGTAGGTTCACTGAGATATGGTGAATGACCCAAGGTCACCAATTGAGCTTCATGGCCACTGTACTCCCCCTTCCCAGCATCTGTCACATCCCAGTTGGCTTATTGTATGGGTGAGCAGCTATGGACCTTTCTATGTCTTTGGTCTACAACTCACTTCAGCCCTAGGCAGCACAGCAAATGGTGCAGGATTATGGGAACTGGAGTCCAACAATCTGCAGCTTTGTCTCTTCCTCCCCTCTCCCCAATTTCTTGCATTCTTAGTTCTGTAAATCTCACTCAACAAGTCTTTAGCTATTCATTTAGTAGACAGCTTACGTCATTAAAGAAAATCTGGCATCAAAAAGGCAAATTCTAACGCCTCCTATTTTTTATTTTTGGAAATCCTGTGCTCTCCATATCTTCCTTGTACTGTTAACTACATTACATGGGTGATTCTATAGCAGGGGTGGAGAACCTGAGGCCCTCCTGATGGTACACAATCCCCATCATTCTTGCTCAGCATATCAGGGATTATCCATGATGTAGTTTAACACGTCTGAGGAGGAAGCGGTCATTTTCCCCAGCAGCGGCTCTGATGTCAGTGGGATGGTGAATCTGCTATGGGTTTTAGCCTGAAATTTAAAGGAGCTGTCCAAGCTGCCAGAACTGGGAGAAAGTTTCCATCACTTTGCATAGCTTCTTTAATTTCTGGACTAAGACTACTTTCATATCTCCCCATGACAATCAGTGTCTCCACCACCTTAGACCAGACCATAGCTTACAATTTTCCCTGTTTTCCAGCTGGAATTGCCAACATGCAGACTGGGCTTTGCAGCTGATCCTTGACCAATACTCTTTCTTTTTCTTTTTCTTTTGCACTGAGCAAATGGTGATGTTTTGGTCTGTGTTGGAAAGAACTTGCCTGCACTAATTTCTGGACACGGTTCCCATTTAAAGAGACAAGGGTGAGCCATTCTGGTTAGTTGATCTGTTTGTTTTCCTGGTTGGTTGGCAACCTTTGAAATCCTAATACCTTGTAGACTCTTCCCACCGTACTCCCTTTCCAGTCCCAGTTCAGGATTCCACAAGTCATTCTATGGATATTAGTGGGTGCTCTTGTCTCTGCTGTACAGTTCTCTAAACTTTGCAATTAACATCAAAAGTAGTGGCTTGGAAGTTACTTTTGGGGCTACAGCTCCCAGAAACTCTCAGCCAGCATGACTAGTGGCCATATGGGAGGCAGAGCGCTGGAAGTTGTCATTTCCAAAAGGAATGTTTCCAAGCCTCTTCTCTGGAGTTTTCTATGTTTAGTGTGCTTTTGTGTCCAGGTGAGACTTTTACTAGGCCTTGGCCATGCCTCAGGATTTTACATAAGGTCCCAAAGTTGCCTTTCATTTAAATCCCTCCTGTGTTTTATCACTGCTTTCCTTGTCCATTTTCTCTTAAGACCCAAAAAGATCCATTGAGGAGAGAATGACAGAATCACTATTTTTTCTCTGGTCCCCAAATTTTTCACATTAGAGTAATTTAATGTTGAAAATTTAGAAATACAGGTTAAGCATCTAGGGAAAAAGGTCAAAGTCGGCAAAGGAATGTGAAAACAGCAAATACAAGAATTTAAGTGTGATTGTCACTGCCTTACTCTCTGCAGTGCTAGAAAATTGGGAATAAAAGGAAATTTTATTGGGGGAAATTCCTTCCTGGAGCTATACCTTGGTAACCCTTACAATTATTATTTTTTTCTGCTAAAAAGAATGATCAACTCATTCAATTTTGAATCATGCAATATGAGAGACTCCTTGAAATCTGTACAGTCTCTCACTGTTGGGACTTAATGGAATTTTCTGTGCAGGAAATTTGTTTTTGCACAGAAAAACGAGATTCCATGTACACAGCCCATTTGGGGTTTCCTGATGTTTGGGAAACTTTTTCCTCTCTCTGTAATTCAAATATGTTCAAATATTCTGTTCGGCCTAAATCAGAAGCCGATGGGGAAAGAGTTAATCCTGTCAGACAGCTGCATAAACTAATTTGACCATGCAAACATTTCATCTCACCCTGACCTTTGGCCAAACTGTGAAGTGCCATAGCAAAGACATGGTGTGAGGGCATTTCAGAGTTTTTCTGCTGGGGCCCTGCTGGGTTTCTGTGCTTGTGTGTGTGTGACTTGAAGTAGCACTATGGCCGGGAAGTTCATCTTGCCAGAGGTGGGGGCGGAATGACATAGTTCAACATGAATGTCAAAACCTGCCCTGTTAACCTCTCTCTTCTTCCCCTACAAAGCTTGCCTAGTTTTAATGGCTGCTTTTTGCTGCTTTAAAAAAATATGACTGACGGGGGGGGGGGGCTGCTTTTCTTTTTGTATGCCTTTAGTTGTAAGGCTGATAGACAATGAAGAAAGTTGTAGTCCAAAACATCTGTAGGGCTGCAGGCTTCTCAAATCTGGCTGAGCAAATACTAGGCTAACTGGACCCATGGTAATTGCTTGGCTTCCTTATTGGACGTTATCACATGGGAGGAATTTCTCTCAATTTCAAAAGAAAGGAAAGTGGGGCCAGTTAAGAAATGAACGCAATTTTGTGAATTCTCTGGTTCACTGAATTTACGTGACTGTGTATTGATGCTGCATTGTGTTTGGAACGATTTCCCATTGCCCGAAATTGCATGTGATAGTCTCCCACACAATAATGTGAAACCCCACGATTGCGTTTGGAAGGACTTCCCATTGCCTAAAAATGCATGTGATAGTCTCTCACACAATAATGTGAAACCCCATGATTGCGTTCGGATTGCCATTGGATTATGCTTCCAATTTCTGTCATCTGATAACATCCTAAGGATCTTTAATGTTAAAAGACCAGCAACCTACAGGTGTCCTGAAGTGTCCCCCTGGCAATGTAACTAATACTATAATAACAAATGGTGTTACATCTGAATACCTAGAAAGCAAAGGATTACTTTTTAAAAGTAACTATTCTTTCATAGGCTTGGATCTGTAATGGTAACAATATCAAAGTACAGTGGGCCCTTGGTATCTGCTGGGGTTTGATTCCAGGATGCTCTGTGGATACCAAAATCTGTGGATGCTCAAATTCCATTAAATACAATGGTGCAATGAAATAGTGTTCCACATATAAAACAGCAAAATCAAGGCTTGCTTTTTGGAATGTATATCTTTTCGGAATATTTTCAAGCAGTGGATGGTTGAATCCATGGATGAAGAATCTGTGGACATGGAGGCTGACTGTAACTCTCCAAACGCTGGTCTCATTTGAGACTGAGAAAGAACATAGCTCCTGAATGTGTTCTTGAGTGTGGTGAGATCTGAGCCAAGAGATAACACAGTTTATGTCCTTAGCTACTGTGATGCATTGTTCAGCCCACACAATCCAGAGTAATATGAGTCACTAGTATTGCATTTTTTCCCCTTGATAAACTGGCTCCTGTTCTTGCAGATTGATCTGCAGACATCAGCAGGTGATTTTAGCTTCTATTAAAAGGCTTTTCTGATTTCCCCCTGGCTCCCATCAAACTGGTCTTCAGGGGCTCTGCCACACTATACAATTATAGCACTGTGATTCAAGTTCATCTGTCACGGCTACAGCCTAGGAAATCCTGGGATTCATAGTTTATTGAAGAAGCAAAACTCTCTGGTTGAGAATTCTAATTCCCTAAGGTGCAAATCCTAGGATTCCATAAGATGCAACCAGGGACAGTTAAAATGGAAATGTGGCACTATAAAGGTGTGGTGGGGAAGAGCCCAAAGCCAGAGGGGTCAATTTAAAACAGAGGGCAGGTGTGTGTAAGAGTACTGATTAAGATGGATTGAATAAGAGAGGCAAGTCAGATGTTTCAATGGAAGGAAGAACTTAGTTCGTTTGACATGAGATAAAAGAAAAGTTCTTCCCATTCCAATATATTTTTTAAAAGTTACATTTATATCTTACACTTCCCCAGAGAGCTCAAGCTGGCATATGTATGAATTACCTCTCCTACTTTTATCCCTTACAACAGCCATGTGAGGTAGTTTAGACGGAGAGAGCAGGATTGGATCATGTGTATGTCATAGCTCATTGGGGATTTGATCCTGCATCCCAGATCCCAGTCTGATAATCTAACTACTACATGACACTGTATATCAGTCGAGCCCCTGACATAACCTATCCACTTTATCTCTTACAAAGTACATGATGGGCTTGTTAGGAGCTAGCAGACTTCCATGTCTTTTAGGAAGACAAGCCTTTGGCCTTCCACCTCCATCTTCTCTCCCTCTCATATCTTCCAACTGTTCTGATTTGGCAGGGACAGTCTGGATTAATCCTCTGCACTCCCATTTTTTCTAGCTGTTTAAAAAAGGCCCCGTTTCTCTTTCCTCTCCCCATTTCCTCCTTTGACTTCAGCTTACTTCAGCTGCTGCAAACTGAATTAAAACTGCACAGGTAGTTTACACTCAGCTTAGCAGGGGGGAGGATAGAGATGGGGGCAGAATCTTGCCCTTCCCTGTAGACTCAGGCAAAAGCAGCTTCTCCTAGCTTGTGCTTTCCTCCTCCTTAATAATTTTTTGCCGTCTTGACTGTGCTCTAATATTGTTTGGCCATACGTGTTCCAGTTTCATCTGTAAAATGTGGAAGGGTTTGTCCTCCGTCTTGTTGGTCCCCACCCCTGACTGAAATTTACATCTTTCTCTAAAGCTCCAGGCAAAGCCAGTGATGCGAGTATCCTTGAGCTCCGTGTGGGTGGTTGAACAAGGACATTTACGAACAGATCTCACAATGTTCCCCTGGTTCTTGAGGGTCAGGGAGGGGAGGGGGCTTGCCAGCATCAATGGCCCCCATTCATCCATTTGGCGTCACTGGAAGGGTGAGAGGTGGGAGGAAGGAATGGAATGCAAGGGGCAAAGTGTGCCAGGGATTTATAGAGGTGCCCTTGTCAGTTTAGGAGCATGGGACAAGAGAGAGTTCCCAGCCAATGCTGCATATAGGAAAGGAGTTTTGCATCAGTAGGCAACGTTGGTTAAGCTACATCCGGAATAGCCATTCACAATCCTCATAATCTCCTTTGTTCTGAACTGCAGTGCTTGGAAGATTTTTTTTTTTTTAGGACTCCCAGAATCCCCCTACGACCACAGCCTGCAGCCCTTCTGGCTGTGGCATTTAGGGACCTGTTGTCTAAAAATGAAACTTTTCAGCTCTGGTCGATTCCCAGTCCCCTGGGATGGATTTTGAATCTCATTGACCTTCAAATAGGGTTGCCAGTCTTTGTTGTACTGTTTAATCGTAGCACTTTTATATCATTTTAATTGTCACAGCTCCATCCTATGGAATCCTGACAGTTAACATTTACCAGGTATTTAGACTATAGTGCCAGAGAGCTTTAGGCCCTCTCTAAACTAAACGTCTCAGGATTCAATAGCATCAATGGCAATCAAAGTTGTATCAAGATTCTACAATTGTGGAGTATGAAAGAGACCTAGAATCAGCTTCTCTGAGGATGGAGTGGGGTGGGAGAGCCTTGTGCTTTCTTGTCCTTCACCCTAGGAAGCAAAATATCTTCAGCTATTGCAGTAGATATTTCCCCTTTTATCCTTGCACCATCTGTCTTTGTGATGGCCTAGGCTTTAAAAAGGCAATAAATACACATAAATACCCAGTGAGACACGTATTCCAAACGGAGAAAGCAAATCTCAAAATGAAAGACTACAGGCTAAAGACTACAGTCTTTAGTAGAGCAGACCCACTGAATGAATAGGACTTAAGTCAACACTTAGATAAAGCCCATCTGTTCAACTGGGACTGCATCCGCACCACAGAAATAATCCAGTTTGACCCCACTTTAACTGCCATGGCTCAGTGCGATGAAATTATGGGAACTGTCCCATATTAAATTTCCTAGCAAGGACACAATGATACAAATTACACTCGATTTCCATTGTCACTTGTTTTGTATAATTTCCACCTATTCATAGAATTTGAGATGGTGCCTTTTGCATGTCATGATCATTTGACCTTATTTACATCCTCCCAACTCTTATAACTGGTGTATGTGTGTGTGTTGATGAAGTGACCTGTAACAGCCCACAAAAACCTATGCCACAATACATCTGTTAGAATTTCCAGTCACTGTGAATGGGGCTTTACTGACCCAAGGAATTTGACCCCCTGCCTAAGATTTGCAGAAGCAGCATAATATGCACACCTGCTCTATCTTGCATACATTATCCAGGTCACTGAATGGAACTCCCCATGGCACAGACTGTTGATTTATTTTTCAAGTTGAAAGAATTCACAGCCTGGGGGCTAACGTGTTTTCCATTATTGCAGCTGTCCTCTGAACTTCCCTTGTTTCTGTAACTTGAGTGTCAGAAAGACCTTGCCTACCTCTATACAAGAAAGAAATCTAATTACAGGCAGTCATACCTTCTTTTGAATCAACCAAATGGGGATATACCAGGTCTTTTGCTTTGTCTTTATGCTCCAAATATTAGCCTTGGTGAACAATTTTAGTTGATGCGTACACATGCATGCCTTCAGGTCACTTGCTGACTTATTGCGACCGCATTAATTTCATAGGGTTTTCATAGGCAACCCCTATGGTTTCCTCTGAATTATAGCCTATACTATCTGGTATTCTCTGGCAGTCCCTCATCCAAATATTATTCAGGCCTGAGCTTGCTTAGCTTCCAAGATCAGACAGGATCTACCGTATTAAAGAACAGGAGGAAAGAAGTGGTGGACTCAAGTTGATCTTGAGAAGTGCAAAAGACCTTACAGCCCTGAGATGAGGACTGAACATGGTGGCTTCTGGAAAGCATGGGATGTTGAATGTCAGTTGGAAAAGAAAAACAAGGAATAGAAGAGTTTATTAGCCAGCTTGAACTCCTTGTAATTCATAGGAACTGGGAGTATGGCATGGAGCACATTTGCTGTAGAAAGAGTGAAGAATTAATGGTCCTTCAGATGCTGTTGGACTATAACTCCCATTAGTCCTAGCCTGCATAGCCATGGCAAAAAATGCTGGGAGCAGCAGTCTAACAATATCTAAAGGGTCATTGTTTGCCCACCAGGTGTTAGTGGATAAGGACATATTGCAACTTTTGGCCATACTAATCAAACATTCTTGATACCAGGAATTATGCATAGAATCAAAGCAGATAAACAGTAATGTTTATAAATCAGTTTCCAAGTATGAGGTTCTAAAGTGCCAACCTAAACAAGAATCAGAAACAATCTCTGGGTATTACATAAAACCACACATACTGTATTATGAAATGGGATTTTGGTGTTTAAGAACAAAAGGCCATTAATGGTAGAGTCACATTGCCAAGGGAAAGGGTGGAATTTCCCATCTCACCAGTTCGACACTCTCTCAAAAGAGAAGCTTTTGCCAGACACAAGTAGGTGGGTTTGGTCCAAAAATAACTAGAGGGAATTCACTGGCTTGAGGGTTGAACAGGGGAGCGGGCTGAATGGTTTCACCACTCCATTCTGCCTTTCAGCTTCATTTAAAGATGAAGGCAAAGAATCAGTGAATCATGCAAAAGCTACTATATATGCATGTCTGTAGGCATATGCACTCAAAAAATTTCAATAAATGTTGATATCTTTGCGTCTCCTGCTGCTTCTGGGAAACTTGAATTCTATGCCCAGAATAATAAAATCTCATTTTCAACATAAGTTGAACAAAACTATGAAACATATGTTAATGTACTTATGTTGCCCAATGGTGCTTTATTTTAATATTGGGAGGCCCTCTCAGAATATGCTATGGGGGAGCAACAAAGTGATATAGCAATTCTGGGAAACACTTGGAGGTGGGAAGGAGTGTTGAAAGCCATGTTTGCTGGGTTGCAGCAGGAAATGAGCAATGAACAAAAGCTTGCCTTCCGCAGATCACAAAAGATTTTGGCCAATCTTGTTGATGAATTTTTAGAACATTTTCAAACCTATGAAGTCAAGAAACATCCCATAACCAGACAGAATCTGAGCTTGCCCTATCATTAGGTAGAGTAAGGCATCTTAGCATCAATAGATGCAGGGAAGCAATAGGGATGTCAGTGAAAACAGAGCTGTGTGTGTTTTGCAACCTGTCCAGTGCCCACTAGGCTAGCTTGCTGTCCTCAGGTGTGGTGGACAATACTGTTTCATCACCACTGTTGGAAAAAGGAAGGAAGATTCAACTACAATGCAGGTTGGCCCTTGCAAATGAATTGGGGAGATGCAATTTTGTCCTTATTGCTGTCAGGCAGCAAAATGTCCTGGGCCAGGCTTGTATTTAATAATAATAATAATAATAATAATAATTAATAATAATAATAATAATAATAATAATTTATAATTCCTGCCTCTCCCTATGGATCAAGGCAGGATCACAACAATAAAAACAATACAAAAGTTACAATCAACAAATAAGTTACAATTTAAGGGCTAGCCTGGTAGTCACTGGAACCACATATATGAGAGGGAGGAAGAAAGGGAAAGAGGAAGGATGGAGCACTCTATTCTTTCTTTGTGCCAGTGTGGCGTAGTGGTTTGAGCGTTGGACTATGACTCTGGAGACCAGGGTTTACTTCCCAGCTCAACCATGAAAACCCACTGGGTGACCTTGGGCAGGTCACATGCTCTCAGCCTCAGGGAAAAGCAATGGCAAACTGCCTCTGAACAAATCTTGCAAAGAAAACCCCATGATAGGCTCATCTTAGGGTCGCCATAAATCAGAAACTAGTTGAAGGCACACAACAATAACCAGTGTAAACCTACACTAAGCTGTTGTAGGAGGCATAAAGCTGTCTCCATCTTTCTTCTTCCAGGCTATTAAAATGTTTGGCAAGCGCATAGGTTTTATGAGCTCATTGACAAGACTCCCAAAAACCCCAGGAATCCTCTTCCTTCTTGCACAATTACAGTCGAAAGTCAGCCCACAGCCTTCAGGCAAGGTCTAAGAGGATTACATTAAATGAGATGAAAGGGGCAGAAAGGCACGATGAGACAGTAGGGAAAAACTTGGGAACTGACCAATGAGTAGGAAGATGTGGGGTGGTAAAAGAGAGGCAGTTGACCGTGAAACTAAGGTGGGTGGTTGTGAACAGCATTCTCAAGGAGTGGCAGCAGGTAATGTGATGCTGAGAGACTGCTCCAGACACAGGAGACATGGGATGCCAGAAAGCACAGTGAAGGGAATGTCCATGCTCACATGAATGCAGAGAGAATGAGAAGGAATGGCTAAGAGAGTGGAGCTCTGGAATGACTCAGAATTCTCCCATTGTGGAGTCGAAGGCTTTCATGACCGGCATCCATAGTTTTTTGTAGAGCTTTCGGGCTATGTGGCCATGTTCTAGAAAAGTTCCTTTCTGACATTTCGCCAGCATCTGTGGCTGGCATCTAGATGCCATACACAGATGTGAGCCAGGCTGAAGATTCCAGCCACAGATGCTGGCGAAACGTCAGAAAGGAACTCTTCTAGAACATGGCCACATAGCCCGAAAGCTCCACAAAAAACAATTCTCCCACTGTGCTCTACATGGAATGAATAATCTCCAGTTATGTCAAGACTTGACCCAAGTTGGATCACACAGACGAAAGTACCCGTACCAGTCATCTTGAGAAGGAAAAAGAGGCAGGGAAGGAGAGAAAAAGCCAGAACAGAGGGGTCAGGAACAAGAAATTCCATTTTGGCATTAAACTACAGGCTCTGTAGAATACTGAGCTGTGCTTTGGTTGTGTATTGTGTTTTCCGACATGGTAGTAGATTGGGCTGGATGGTCTTTGTGCTCTCTTCCAACTCTATGATTCTGTGTGTGTGTTAGGCAAGAGAGCTGTTGCATGAAACTGAATTGTGCTTCCCCTACATCTGCCTGCTTTACTTGGCTCCACAAGGTGCATTTAGCCCAACCAGTGCTACTCATTCCTTTCCTTCCTTATTGTTTTTTGGACTACAACATCCAGAATGGGAGTGTGTGAGTTGCAGTCCAAAGCTCTGTTACTGTGGCGATAGAGCAAGGCCCTTGGAAATGCTCTACAGTGGTGTTTTAGTACTTATAGTTCTTCCAAACCATTGCTTGAATGCCAAACATCCTCTGCTCTCTTTCAGGTAGTGTTGGGTCAGCCGGGGACCATGTCAGAAGGGGACCGACCAATAAGCAGCCTCAGTCAAGCCAGCAGCACTGTCACCATCTCTTCAGTCTCAATGGGAACCAAGGTGAGGCATCAGAAACAGTGTGGATCCTCCAGGTGGTAGCTGGAGGGTCCTGTAGCCCTTTTTGTGTGTCTTCTTGAGTCAAGTTGGGCTCACACAACCTAAATTTTTCAGTGTTGCAAGGTAATTTTTGACTCATGAGTTGACAGGTTGTGCTATTAAAAAATCAAGTTCCAGTCCAAATATGGCAACCCTACTGTGAAAAACCACATCTTTAAAACCATGTGTGTGCTTCCCTTCTTTGCTCTTTGTTGTTGCTGTGTGCCTTCAAGTAGTTTCAGACATATGAAGACCATAAGACAACTGCATCACTGGGGTTTCTTGGTGAGTTTTGTTTGTTCAGAGGGGGTTTGTCATTGTCTTCATCTGAGACAGAGAAAAAATGATTTGTCCAAGGTGGGTTTCCACGTATGGTTGGGAATTTGAACCCTAGTCTCCAAAGTCCTAGTCCAAAACTAAAACCACTATAACACATTGGTCTTCCACCACAATAGTTAGGAGTCCTCAAACATTTGTAAATTTGCTCCTGTTATCTTGTACTATTACAGGTTGAGTATTCTTTATCCAAAAATCTGAAACCCAAAAGGCTGCAAAATCAAAAATGTTTTTCATGAGTGGCTGAAATAATGACACCTTTGCTTTCTGGTGATTCAATGTACACAAACTTTGTTTCATGCAAAATGATTTAAAATGTTGCATAAAATTACCTTTTGACTACGTGCATAGCATTTATACGAAACATAAATTAATTAACATTTAGACTTAGGTGCCATTTCTGAGATATCTCATTATGTATATGCATTTATTCCAAAATCCAAAACTCTTCTAGTCCCAAACTTTTTGGATAAGAGATACTCAACCTGTATTTCTTAATTTTGTGCCCTGTCTTTCCCTAAACTAGGACTCATGGTGGCTTACAAATTAAAACAAATATAATGTAGTTAAAATATACAAAAATATCTGCATTAAAATGGAATTGAACTATTAATAACACAGATCCCAATTTAAAATTGTACAATTAAAAGTGGTAAAAACCCAGTTTTAAAAAGAGCACAATTAAAACAGTACAGCTCACTCTTAAATCCCTATTCACTTAATCACTAATAAATGTCCTCAACATAGGTTTCCTAGGCTTTTCAGACATTAATACAGGGTAGTCCTCTCTTTTGCCTTGCTACCTCAAGATTGGCTGTTATGTGGTCCTATATAAACCTGCTTCAAATCTTGCAAGAAGAGACCCTCTTGTGAGAATTCCAGGCTCCAGTGAGATTTCTCCACAGAACTTAGATCTCTAAGAGAAACTTTCCTCTATGAGACTTTACAGTCACCTGTAAATCTGAAAGCCAGAAGAGCAGGTGCCAGCCACTCTTGCAACAGGCAAGCCATGGAGCATTTGGTACATGACAGAATGGCTTCAGATGAGGGTCTATCTGTTGCAAGTGCAGCTGCTGCTTGCTCTTCCTACTCTCAGCCTCACAGGCAAGAGAATATCATACAAGCTACAATTTAGGTCTCTTCTGCCAGCCAGCTGAGAAAAAAGAAAGAAAGAAAAAAGAGCATTGCCATGCCAGCTGTGATCCCAGCTGGCAGACCCCCATAATTTGCTAGATAAGGATATTTTCCAGCCTACCAAATGCTTGGGGGTTGTTTTGTTGGAATTGTGACTGGTGCCCATTTTCAACAACTCTACAAATGTGAGAGCTGAGACATCATGTGTTGCTCTAATATGGGAACAGAATCCAAGCTTCCCAAATAAACAATGTCCCTTTCACTGAGAGCCAATACGGTGTAATGGTTTGAGCATTGGAGATTTGAATCCTTGCTTGGCCATGAAAACCCATTGACTGAGTCACCTTAAGCAAGGCACACTCTCTCATACTCAAAGGAAGAGAAAGGCAAACCCCCTCTAAACAAGAAAACCCTGTGATAGAGTCGCCTTTAGGGTCACCATAAGTGGGAAATGACTTGAAGGTGCACACAATAACAACAACCATTATTCACAAATTAAAGTTGTATCTATCCATTTGTCTCCCATAGCGACACTCAACCCGGCCTGTCCGGAAAGTACACACTTTTGGAAAGAGGGCAAACTCCATCAAGAGAGACCCCAACTCACCTGTCATCATGCGTGGCTGGCTTTATAAACAGGTAAAAGATAGTGAGAAATGAAGAGGATTGCTTAGCTAGAATCAAATGAACGAATGGAGAGGATTTGTAGCTGAGCAAATATGACCTAAATAGGAAGGCAAAGTTAGCTGTGGGCCTTTATAACATTTAGAACTACTTTCAGAACCAGATATGAATAGGAGGCAAGACTGGCACTATCACTAGGCAAGGCGAGTCAACTGCTTCAGTGAATTATAGGTGTTATGAAAGCGCATTAAATTGCTATTTAATTTGTTATGGCTGTATGTTTATTTTCAGGGATGGGGAAAGGGATTTTGTGGGAATTTCTGCCTCATGCACCAAAATAATTTGTACAGCTTTAGAAATGGTGCATCTTCACTTGTGTAGAAAGAGGTGCCTCTGTTGGTCAGCTGAAGCCCAGTATCACAGCAAGCAGGCTGTCCCGCATCACTTTTCCATTTATCTTTCCAGTGGCTGTCACCATTTTAATATTCCTAACATCATGCTCCTGCAAGGTGCTATGGGAATTCAAATGGCAATTTGGCTCATCTGCTAGGAGTTGGCAGCCACTACGGCTGGCACCATATAACTTGGAGGCAGGGAACCGCTAGAATTTCCTTTGCCTAGGGCCTCAATGGCATTAGCTACCCTTCTTTAGAGACGAACTGGGGAAGAGTAGGATATTGGCAGAGAACTGAGATTCAAGAGTTCATTTTCTAGCATTATTGCCATTTTTGATATCATTGCCTCCCTTCCTTTCCTTTTTTTTACAGGACAGCTCAGGACTTAAACTCTGGAAACGGCGTTGGTTTGTCCTGTCCAATTACTGCCTTTTCTATTACCGAGGTAATTGGGATTTTTATCCCACAAAATTCCATCCAAGGGATCTCTGAGGAAGATAATACAATTGCACTTCCAGAGGGAGGGCTTTTGCTAGATAAGGATATTTTGCTGCCTACCAAATGCTTGCGGGTTGTTTTGTTGGAATTGTGTTGGTGTGTTATACAGCCGGTCCTCTGTATCCACCGATTTTTTTATCCACTGATTCAAACATCCACGGTGTGAAAATATTTTAAAAATATCTAAATGCCAAAAAACAAACCTTTATTTTACCATTTTATATAAGAGACACCATTTTACTCTCCATTGTATTTAATGGGACTTGAGTATCTGTGATTTTGTTATCCACGCGGGGACCTGGAACCAAACCCTGGATATTACCAAGGACCCACTGTATAGATGTAACACTGGTACAACTTGGAAACCCTCTACTATCTCTGGCTCTGTTAGCTCCTGTTTTCTGAGGCAAAATTCCTGAAAGATTTACCTGGGAGGAGAGACTGGAAAAAGCAGCTGTAAGGGGCATTCTTCAAAGTGACAGAGTGGAAAGTTATCAGCATGAAAAGGATCAGAATCTTCACTGTGGATCAAAGGAAGCTTCAGGGGCTATGACAGAGATTGCTGTTACAGAGATTTGGAAGTTACTTTTAATACTAGTTACATGTACCGTTCCAAGCCTGCCCCAACAGTTAGTACTGTGGGTACAGTTTTTACTTTGACCTTTTATAATAGTTAGATGTCAGTAAATAGTTGCAATTTAAGTTATTTTCTTAAGAACATCAGAATGTTACAAGCTGCTGGCCTCTTGTATAGAATGATGCTACTCAAAAGGGTGGTCCATGAACCAGTGCTGATCCACAAGGCGTTGGTTGCTGCTCTCTGGTGAGTTTCCAGGAAAGAAAGAAACACGTGTATCCAAAGGGTACAGATATGATGCTGGTCCCTGGCACAATGAGGCAAAAAATATTAGTCCCCCAAATAGCCTGAGAAGCACTGGCAGAGGACACACCTATGTGCTGAAGCCATGTGCCTCTGTAACTAAGAATGGAATGTGATGTTAATACAATTGTAATGTAACTTGGTTACGCCATAGTTGTTGGAAAAGACACTATTAGTAACTTGTTATTTATAACAAATTACTTCCAAATTGGGCTAGTAGGCTCATAATCAGAAATTTTATGGTGAGGGTGTCTTATGGAACACCAAAACAAGAAAATGTATTGTGAAAAATAATGACCAAAGAGGACACAGATTTGAAAAAGCATGTGTTTTACACACGTAAAACATTCCCAATTTTTTTTAGAATGTTATCATTTAAAAAGAGGTACAGTATATCTTACCATATCCAGTAAGACTATGACTAACTGTGGATGGGGAACTACAAGACATCTACCTCCTCCTTCTTAGGATTTTTTAAAAAAGCTTTAAACTAGACTTTGATGCTTCAGCCCTTCAAACAGTAGCTGCCTTTAAATAGTAGGTCTGAACTCCATAAAGTAAAACATATGGCCTCCCTAGAAGACCTAAAAGCTCACAGGCTGTGTGTGTAAAAACAGACAGCCTTATTTGTTTAAAGCTCTTTAAGTGTATTAACTATTTAAAAAACCCCATGTTTATAGTGGCTGGGGTTGATGGGATTATAATCGAGTGCATTTGGTGGATGCCATCTTGGCAAAGGCTGTTCCAAATGGATGCATTGGCACATTCAAATTATTTCTGACTGTTTTGAGGGCTAGAGTGCATATTATTTGTGTTTTCCAGACAGCCGTGAAGAGATGGTTTTGGGCAGCATCCCTCTTCCTAGCTATGAGATTCGGACAGCATTTTCCAAGGAGAAAAAGAATCGGCGCTTTGTATTCAAGGTCAGTCCTTTCTTGCATCCACATGAACGGTTATATCTCTGTTGAATCAAACCAGAGGCCTGGCTAAGTCAGCCTCTTCCTTCTAATAGTTGTCTACCAAATTTCTCCAGAAAGACCAACAGTGAGTGATGTGAGTATTAATCTTAACTGTTTTTGCCCCTCACCAACTGGTGTTCAGTCCCATGCAGAAATTCCATTTTAATTATGGGGACCTCTCTTCATGATGTGTTCAATCCCTGTGAAAATCTTTCAGCTAGCTGCCACAACCATGTATTTTGGAAAGAGCTCCATAAATACAAAAAGCTGCCTAGCTCATACTATATGCTTATCTATTTATTTAGTATATTTGTATTCTGTCTTTTCTCCATCAAGGAAATTAAGATCAAGACACTCTCTAGATCAGATCCTTTTAATTTCAATAAGCTGGCTGCATCAACCTGCATGATCTCCAGATGTTGGGAGGTGTGGACCAACAATGTCTCCTTCAGAACACCCTGGGAATTGTACCCTAACATTGCCATTGCTGCTAAGTCTGTGGCAGTGGGAAGGAAGAGCTATTTTTGTTATAGAAACATATAAGGTGAAATGTATATTGATTTTCATTTCTGGATTTCTGGAAGCTTTTGAAAATGCAATTCACCTTCAAAGCAAGGCATGTGCTCCTCTACTTTATCTTTTGTTCTTTGCTGTTGCTTTGCGCCTTGAAGTGATTTCTGACTTATGGCAATCCTACGGTGGCTGTATCACTGTTTTGGGGGGGTTTTTTGTTTGTTTGTTTGGAAGATTTATTCGGGGGGGGGGGGTTGCCATTGCCTTCTGCTGAGGCTGAAAAACTGTGTGACTTGCCCAAAGTCACTCTGTAGGTCTCCACAGCTGCGCAGAGATTTGAACCCTAGTCTTCCAGAGTCTTAGTCTAACACTGAAACTACTACACTGCTGATTTTGTGGCCATCATAGTGATATCTCCTGTTGTTATTTTATTGTATTTTGATTCCTACTATGTAAAGCGCTGTGCAAATTTTACAGTGCTCTATAAATAAATGATGATGATGATGATGATAATAATAATAATAATAATAATAAGCAGTAGAGGTGGTAGCATCCTGGAGGGAGCAGCAAAAGAAACTGAGAATTGTGGCCTAGTGTGGGTGCATAATTCCAATAACCGTGGAGTGGTGAATCCACACTGGGTTTTATTCTGAATCCAAAGAGTTGAGTCCTACCCTCACAATAAGATAATTACCATAGAAATTCAGAGTAGAACTCAGTTTGCATTCACACTCCACTGGCATCAGAACCAGCAGCATCCCCCACTGGTGTAGCTCACCCTTGGTCTATTATTCTGACTAGGACCATGTCTGAAGAGCCTCTCAGGTGGTTTTCTTTCACATCACCCTCTTCCTTGTCCTTTTCCCTTAATGCTAGTGATTAGACTTTTGGACACGGGCTCTTATTTGTTAATATAATAAAACATTGTGGCTGGAATTAAGGCTCTGGCAATAACATTACCAGGAAAAGATGGAGGAGAAACCTACCAATTTGAGATACGGAAAGCTGATCTGAGTCTGAAGCATCTGGAAGCCAGAAAGTCTGGCTTCCTTGGCAGAGAGGTTGCTGCACAGAGATGTTGGCCTGATGGTTGTTTACTTCCAAGAGCTATTCTGTTGGTCTCAATCAGAGAACAAGGTTTGCTGGCAGCCATGCAGGAAATTCATCCTGAGCCAAAACGTCTACTATGGGTTCTCATCTCTTGCTGTTATTCAGCAATGTGTCTATGTACAGTATATATCTGCTGCCACCTTGAGAAAATTTGGGCCATTACAAGGACCTCTTAGGACCTTATCAGACAGGAGGAATTTCTCTTTATTGCGAATGGAGCCAATTGGAGCCAATTTGAATTCATGTGAATTCGCTAGTTTAGCGAATTTACGTGAATTCCAATTGCATTCGGAATGCGTTCAAAATGACTTCCCATTACCTGAAAATGACTGCTCGTTGCCTGAAATTGCATGAGATGCTTTAATTCGCAATAACGCAAAACCCATGATTACGTTTGGAATTACTTCCCTTTTGTCCGAAATTGCGTGAGATACTTTAATTTACAATAACGTGAAACCCCATGATTGCGTTCGGATTGCCATTAGATTATACTTCCAATTTCCAACGTCTGATAAGGTCCTTAGTCTTTTCCCTCTCTCTCCCAGGCTGAACATCCCGGCATGAGAACATACTATTTCAGCGCGGAAACCCAATTGGACATGAACAGCTGGATCAGGGCAATGAACCAGTCGGCAGCTGCTGAGTGTGACTATGGAAACTAGTAAGGATTGTTGTGTACAGTCATATGCTGGATTAGTTGCTGGGTTAGTAGCCAAGTTAGGCCAGACCAAGCAAATTCATTTTCTGAGGCAAAAGACAAGATGGTGCCCTCTCTGTTCCAGTATTGGAATAGTACCCTTCCATTCCAACTTGACCAACTTTGGCAAAAGTTGCACCAAAGAGGACCAGGCCAGTTATGGGAGTGTAGGACAAATGTGGGATATATAGACAGTCAGTCCTAAATTTCAAGCATTCACAGCTTGAAAATATTAAAAAAATGAATTAATTCCAAAAAGCAAATCTTGATTTTGCCATTTTATATAAGGGCCATTTTACTGTGTCATTGGTTTTAGTGTGACTTGAGCATCCAAGGATTTTGGTCTTCATGGGGGGGTCCTGGAACCAAACCCCAGCGGATACTAAGGGCCCATGGTACCTCTGTCCCCTAAGCGGAAGGAATGATCAGGAGGAGAGAGTCAAGAGGAATAGCCACAGGGATGCTACTTCTGCCTCCCCCCAATAATAATAATAATAATAATAATAATAATAATAATTTATTTATGTCCCTCCCTCTACAAAAATGCAGTCAGGGTGGCTTACAGAGATTAAAAACATACCAGCTTCCACAACCAGGTTTTCTCATTCGTCTTGATTGTTGGCCCAGCCATGGGCAAGCCTCTGGGGTTCTCTGGTTATGGGCATAGTGTATCAAAGGATTGTCTAGGGAAGTGAGTTCCATTAGCGGTACTTCTTGTGAGAAGGGAAGGGGGAAATTATAATTGTTTTTTGAGTTTTCTATGAGAAACTGAGATTTGGTTTATTTAGAACAGGAAGCCTCAGGAACCTATATTATTGAGTTGGAAGGGAAAATTAAACTGCAGGTTTCCTAGGAGCCACTTGAGTTGGATGATGGTCAGGGTGGGGAGAAGTCAGATTTTGCATTGACCATGGAAATGAGGAGCTTTTAATCATGGGCTGTTGCAGGTGAACATAAAAACTTAATCTAAGTGTTGAGCACTACTTGGTAAAGTTACTTTTTTGGGGGGGGGGGGGATTACCACTCCCAAAATTCCCCAGTCAGCATGGGGATTATGGAAGTTGTTGTTCAGAAAAGGTAACTTCTGCAAACTTTGACTTAGAGGACAAATGTAATTCTTCTTTCTGCCCCAACCCAGCACCCGGGGTCTACAAAGCCAGTCTGTCTCCACCCACACAAGCTTTGAGGATGTCACAGTTGTGCCAGATGATGACTGTGCCAAAAGCGCCGAATCCTTGGAAATTGCCCGACTCTCAGAAAAGCAAGAGGATGAAGCCTCCTCATCTGAGAGCCTCCACCTGCAAGACAGTCAGAAGGGTTCTCCTTGCCCCAGGAGGATTTCTTTATCAAGTTCTATCAATGGGGGCTACCATTATGAAAAGAAAGAGCAGCCAGATTTAAGGTAAGGACTTGAAGGCACATGACAACAAATTGATAATGGGGAGAACCAGTTTCCCAGCAGAGGGCACTAAAGGAAGTGCTGGCTGTTGGCACCATTTTGCTTCCCAAAGGTGCTACAGAATTTGGGCTTATTTTTACATCTGTCACCTCTTCTATTGCTAATAGCTTTAATACTATTTCAGCAGACATTTGTAATTATTATGCCATGGGATCATAGAATCATAGGGTTGGAAGAGAGCACAAGGGCCATCCAGTCCAACTCCCTGCCATGCAGCAACACAGAATCAAAGCACTCCCTACAGGTGACCATCCAGCCTCTGTTTAAAGATCTCCAAAGAAGGAGACTTCACCACTCTCCTACAGCTCTTACTGTCAGGAGGTTCTTCCTAACGCTGAGGTGGAATCTTGTAGCACCTTTGAGGCTAACTGAAAGAAAGAAATTGGTAGCATGACTTTTTGTAGATTTGAGCCTACTTCCTTTCATGCATTTGGGAAAGTAGGGTCAAGTCTATGAAAGCTCATGATACCAACTTCTTTCTTTGAGTTAGTCTCAAAGGTGCTACAAGATCGCTTTGTATACTGAATTTCCAGACTAACATAGCTATGGAGATTATCAGACAGGGGGAAAAGAAGGAGTAAAAAGCATACTTTTGGCAAAGTTGCGCGACCGTGCTGAAGATTTTCAAACACATTGTGCTTATTCAAAATGTAACCTATGAAGATCCAGGAATGCTCCAGCAACAAACCATTCACAAGGAAGTCCTGGGAATGGTTTGTTTCTGGACCATCTCTGGATCTTCATGGATTAAATCCTGGATAAGCGCAAAGTTGTCTGAAAACCTTTAGCACAGTTGCGTGGCTTTGCTGGGAATATGCCCTTTACTTCCCTAATTTCTCCTCATCTGATAATCTCCTATGACTTTGAATTTGTAATTATGTATGTGATTTGTAATTTGTGTGTTTTATGTAGGCTGTGTCCAAGGATGCCTTGTAGCGCCTTTGAGACTAATTGAAAGAAAGAAGTTAGTAGGTATCATAAGCTTGTGCAGACTTGAGCCTACTTCCTCAGATGCATGTTACATTATACATTATGTAGGCTGTGTTTTTGGAAGAGCAGAAGATGCTTTGATGATGATGATGATGATCCTTTCTTTTTTGTAATTGTCTCCCCCTCTCCATTGGCAGCTCCCTGTCTTCCCAGACCCATGGCTGCCCCTCTCCTATTTCCTGCACAAAATTCATCTCCAGGCCCCGATCCCCACCTCCTCCTCCCTCAGTGAGCCCTTCCCCCTCCTCTCCCTCTCGGACCCCTCAACCTTCCCCTCTGCTTTCCATTCGCTCCTCTCGTTCCTACTCTCTTCCCTTGACCCCAGCTGAGTCTCCACGGATACCTGACACTCACCTGTCACCTAATCATGTCCGCCGGAAACCCCCACGGACAGCTGCAGCACAGGCAGCCTCATGCGAGGATCTGTGCTCCCGGACATCTCCACGGACTCTCATTGTGCGCCCCAACACACCCATGGGGAGGGTTGACATTGCCCCCAGTGAAGCCCCTCCAAGCAACCCCTATGCCATACTGTCACCTGCCACCCGGGGGCGCTCCCTGACGCCTGCTGACCGCTATGATGTCTACCCTTCCTCTGAAGACCCCTATGGCAGGCGGTACACTCGGAGCCCTCACCCCAGCAGAGCCCGGCCTGTGGGTGAGGATGGATTTTCAGCCACCCTGGGGAGGCCGCAACAGAACAGAGTAAGCAGAGGTCCCAGCAACAGTGGACATATTGGTTCTGGGTTTTGGGACATGGTGGGTTAGTGGTTAAGATGCTGATTCTGACGATAAAAAGGTTGGAAGGTTGGCTCTTTGAGGCCTGAGCGCCGCATGATAGAGTGGGCTCCCCTCACTAATCCCAGCTTCTGCCAACCTAGCAGTTTGAAAGCAAGTAAAAGTGCAAGTAGATACCTGTAATAGGTACCACTTCAGTGGAAACGTAGCAGCATTTGGTGCAGTCACGCTGGCCACATGATCACCAGAGTTGTCTTCAGACAATGCTGGCTCTTCAGCTTAGTAATGGAATTGAGTACCACCCCCTACAGGTGGTTACGACTAGACATTTGTCAAGGGGAAACATTTACCTTTACCTTTTTGATGCTTGCCCTGACTTAAAATATTTCACTGATTTTCCCCTTTCTACCAGTTTGCAGATCGAGGTCATATTTCTCCATCAACTGGGCCAACCCGTGCATTGGTCATGTCACGGCTTCAGGGCCGACTGGTGAGTACTCAGCATAGGTGCTTGGATACAGCACTCTTCAGAGCCTGGGAGAATTAGGGGGATCTTTAGGGGTACATTTTCCAGAATCCCCACAGCCATGCTGGCTGGAAGAGCCAGGGAAATATAGTCCAAAAGGCCCCTTAAGTTCCCCAAGTTCTACCTTTTCTTTCTTACTCACTTTGCCCTGCTCCCTCATTTTTCCGTGCCTGTCTTACCAAACTTATGGGAGCTAGCCCTCCAGAGCACCATGTCTGTTGACTCTAATGTCTCCTCTTCCTACTTACACTGAACAGGACTGTGTCCACTCTCCCTTTAAAACAACAAGAACAAAATCTTAATTCTGTGTCAAAGTAATCTAAATTTTGTGCCAACTAAAGCTCAGTTCAGCTACATAAATTATTGAAATGAAGCAAACAGGATTCAATTCCCCTCTTGGCCATGAAATCCAGTCACACATTCTGAGCCTTAAGGGAAGGCAATGGCAAACCTCCTTTGAGCAAATCTTGCCAAGAAAACCTCATGATAAGTTGACTTTAGGGTTGCCTTAAGCCACACACAACACACACACACAGAGGCTTGTGAAATTTTTCTGCCATCTTTCAAGCATGCATTCACAGCCATAGAGACTTGAAACTTGTCTTCTTTAAAACAAACACCACAAAAGAAATGGAATATTTCTCAGAAAGCTGTACTGGGCAATCAATACCATACCATATTGTTAATTTTGTATTGGTCAATGACCGAATAAATTTTACTACCACCATATCATATTCCACCGTTTTCCTACAGTTTCACTGAACCGTGCCATGAAACACAGCCCTGCTCGTGACCTTCCTTAAGCTCTGTTCCTTAATGCTGCCTTCCCTTTTCCTACAGATCAGCCCCCACTCAGCCTCATCCAGCTACCTGCACCTACCAACCCTGCCTCCCCTGCCTAACCGGCCCACCCCTGGGAAAAGGACATCTTTAGGGACCATGGTATGTGATATTTTTAAAAAAAATATGCCCTTCATCCTCACTCTGCAGACTGATGATGACGATGATGGATAAAACAGATATTTAAACAATGGCCTATTCTAGATTGGCAAAAAGAAGTGTGTTCATGGCTGCATGAAAGTCTAGCCTTTAGATGAGAAAAAGGGAAAGTGTGCCATGAAAACGCTGTTTTTGAGTTTTAGGGGAGAAGAAGCGCCTTTAAAAAGGTGCTGGTTTTCCCAGCTCCTTTTGTAAAAACTGCGGAACAGCACAGCTCCATCTAAAGGTTGTGGTGCAGCTGCTAAGCATTAAGGAAAAGGCAACTTCATGTCACACTTTCCTGCCAATCTAGAAAGCCCCAATGACTATGTGCAGCATGGCATGTTCAGCAATGGGGGTAGTGGTGGTGAGAATGATAATGAGGATGATGGTGATGATGATGATTACTTATATCCCAGTCTTCCACCAGCAAGTACTTGCAAACTGAGTTCAAAGAGCAAAAGTAATTGACACTCAGTTAACTGAACAGAGGAGTAAAGAGAAGAGGGGTTGGAGCCTTTCATTTTCCTGTAGACTTGGGCAGAAGCAAACTGCTGAGGCCTCTCTTAGCTTGTGTGTTCTGCATTAATAATTTTTGCCATCTTGACCATGCTCTGGTGTTGCCTGGCCACATGTGTCCCAGTTTTCATTTGTGAGAAGTTGGTGGGTATGCAGTGGATGAGATTGCTGGACTGAAAACTTTGAGAGGGCTCCTATCCCTTTGATGGTTATGCTGAAAAAGGAATGTCAGCAAGTGTTGCTTGTCATGGAACCAGCTAACAAGCAACATTTGTGGAAATTCCCTCTCCTATACAGTTGGCCCTCCTTATCCATGGATTTTTTTATCCATGGCTTCAAGCATCCACGGTTTGAAAATATATTTTAAAAATATAAATTCCAAATAGCAAACCTTAATTTTCCATTTTATATAAGGTTTTCCATTTTGCTATGCCATTGTATATAATGGGACTTGAGCATCCACAGATTTTGTTATCCACAGAGGGTCCTGGAACCAAACCCCAGTGGATGTCGGACCCACACCATCAAAGGTATAGGAGCCCTCTCCAGTTTTTACTCTGGCAACCCTAACAGTGGATGTTTGTGAGGAAATGAGAGAGAAGACTGAGGGATGCTCCTACTGAAGTGGAGATCAGAGAAAACAGAAGGCTGCAATGATTATGATTGTTACCTTCCTTTTGGGATCTGGGATTGCATTGGAATTCAGGAAGTATACAAGAAAAACTTCTTCTATTCCCTGTAGCTGGGTTGTGATCCTGCAAAGTGAAAGTGCTCATAAACATTTGGAAGGGCTCAGAGGCAAGTGTTTGGCCTTTGCATTAGTAGATGACGTTTGAGTGCTTTCTCTTTATGTGGAGGTCCAGCATGGCACAGAGGTTTAAGTGTTAGACTGTGACTCTGGAGACAAGGATTCGATTCCCAGCTCGGCCATGAAATCCACTGGATGACCTTGGGCAAGTTACATGCTCTCAGCCTCAGGAGAAGGCAATGGTAAACTTCCTCTGAACAAATCTGGCCAAGAAAACCCCATGATAGGTTTGCATTAGAGTTGCTATAAGTTGGAAACAACTTGAAGGCACACAACAACAACAGCAACAACCTGGTTTCCTGCATCTTTGGGGGAAGAGTGTTAAAAGAATACAATCGAGACAGGATCCAGTATTTCCAGATGGCATGGCAGTTAAGGGGAGATGTGGGAGGCTGTCAGACTGGTTACACCATGCAGACTGGTTACACCAAGTGTTGCCCTCTTCCCTTGCTTTATCAATATGGGATTCTGCCATTTATTGTTATTGCTGTTGTTTTACACATTTGCTTATTATTAGTTTGTTGCGCTTGAAATTAACCTTCTCAAAGTAAAATGTGTAAAACAAATCAGTAGGTGTAAGTATAAAAATTAAAACGGCTTCCCACTTGGTTGCAATTTGAAATTAAACATGGAAAGGAAAAGAAAATGGATCAGGAAAGTGAAGAATCATAGACATCTCTAAAGCTTACCTGTCAACATTTCATAGATGAAAACTGTGATAAAGATTGCAAAAGTTATTAATGAGAAAAGAGACACAAACTGAAAGAGGGTGTAGCAGTTTGCTAAAGAGTGCAATTATCATCTTAACATCACTCAACAGGTACCAATCTTCCAATTATCAGTTGGCATTAAAAGGTCTAAATGGTCTGTAGGCATTCCTTAATCATCTGTCATGTCTTGCTTTTTAGCTATTCAAAGAAATGTTTCTATGTATACTGGAGCACAGTAACCTTTGCCACTAACATGTATGCTAGATTGGTATTATTAGTCTCACATTTCCTGTAAGACTGAGAGAATAGGCTGCCAAAGCAATTGTTGGCTGAAGTGCAATCCGAACTTGTGACTTTTCTGATTCTCTCTCTAAAACATTGCTAGGTATGTCAGCTCTTATCCAATTCAACAAAAGGTTTCCATGGTACCCAAAAGGAACTAGATTCCACCTAATCTTGGAGAGGAAGGAACTGGCAAAAATATCTCTGAAAATTCCTTGTCTAAGAAAACCCATTAATTGACAGGCAACTTGAAGAGGCAACACATACACACACACTTTGGGATGAAAATATTTAGCACATGTCAAACTACTTCCCAAAGTGCCCTGCATTCTGAAGTAGTACCATTCTCTTTGTGTGTTGCTGTTTTCTAAGGCTAGATCCTGTAACTTTTATATTGCAAAGAGCCAGAATTTATGCTGGGAGATAAACTTTAGAAGAGCATTTCATCTTGCCTTTGTCTGATATTTATATCTCTAGCTTTACTCTCTTTCCAGAGTCGGACTCCTGTGCGAGAGAGGAACGTTCACCCTGGCAGCGGGCAGCGTTTTGAGAGCGACACTGATGTACGCATTCTCTTTCTCCCCTTACGTAGAAGATATTTTAGCATTGGGACTTTTCCATTGTCACCACTTTTCAAACCACCACAGTGGCTTTTACAAAAGCAATTACAAAACAAGCTGAGATGTAAGAACAATATAAAGATCAAAAGTAAATCAAAATACAAAAAAAAAAGAAAATTAAAAGAGGAAAGGGTTTAAAAAACACATAAACTACAGAAATTAGTAATAAAATATCTTTGGGAATAGAAAAGTTAACCATTACCCTGTCTAGAAACAAGAAGAGGAGAAACATAATGGATTTTCCCAAGAACACAATTCTACAACTGTAGTGCCACTACTGAAAAGGCTCTGTTCCAGTCGTTTAATGTAAACAATATTAGATTCTGGATTTAACAATTTTAGGGTGGTGTGTGGGTGACTTCAGGTAATGATCTGTATTACTTCCCTTCCAAATTTGATAAGGTAGTCACCAGGTGCATTCTGCCAAAAGTACAAAGTCCAGAGACTGGGTGGGGGCATCTCTCTCTAGCCTCCCATTTCAAAGAGTCTGTTCCTTTTTATCTGCCAAGTTCAAAGCACTACAGTGAATCCTGTGGCTCCTATTGCAATTCCACTTCTGTCTCTGACTCTAGGCATTATTGACAAAGCTTTGTGGCCAAGACAAACTTCTCCGTGGTCTGGAAGATGAAATTGGACAGCTCCGGGCTGAAAAGGTACTTTATTACCATTACCTCTTCTTTTTACTTGTGTGTTGTCTTGTCCCCGCAACATTTTCTTTCCAAGATGTTGATGGTGGGATTACTGCTATTTTCTGTCAAGTTGTCTTCCACAAATGTATAAATGGAAGACCTCCAAGAGTGAGAGACCTCAGCTGCCCTGCTCCGGTCTTACAAACTCAGGGCTGTGGCTTCCTTGGTTGAATCAACCAATCCATCTGTAGTATGGTTTCCCTCTTTTTTCTAGTGTTGTCCATTATCAAGCATTATCTTCTTCTCCAGTGAGTCAAGTCATCTCATGATATGTCCAAAGTACAGCAGCCCCAGTTAGTCATCTTAGTTTCCAGTAAGAGTTTGCCTGATTTCCTCTAGGACCCATTCAGTTGTTGTTTTTTTAGTGGTCCATGATACCTGTTGACTTGTCTGTCAACAGTTGTGGCTATAATCACACCTTCCACAAAGAGGCTGTTATGCAAAGGGATCTTACAGTACCTTTGAGACTAAGTTGGTAGCATGAGCTTTCATAGACGTGAGCCTACTTTCTCAGGTGTTTTTGGTGGAGTGGAAAGTCCAGGGACAAACAAGCAGCTGCAGTGCAATAACATGTGGAAGGCTTCACAATTCCAACCCCCCTGCTCCCCATTTTATGATTGCAAACTTAGTTGCTGGCTGGGGAAGACTGTGCTAACTTGCCTGTGGTAGTTCCATCTCTGTGCTCCTGCAATTTTCACAGAAGGAAGATCTATGCTTGGGCTTTGGCAAAAGTACTTTTGGGGAATACAACTATCTGAATTCTCCTGGCCTGGGAGTTTTTGGTATTTTGGTCCAAAAAAAAATTCCTTAAGTCTGAGTCTATATAGCTAAGTTGGGCTGATAGTTTCTAAAATTGCTCCTTCTTTTCCAGGAACGTCTGGAAAAGGCCTTGGAGGTGACACGCCTGAGGCTGGAAGAATGTAAAGGCCAAGATGCCACAATGGAGAAAATTGGGTACCAGCAAAGACAGCTGCAAGATGAGCTGGTACAAATCCGAGCTCGTCTTTGTGACTTGGCGCTGGTGAGTGGCTTTCCAATCTACAGGATGGCTGCCAATGGAATGACAGCAAATCCTTGAGAAAATAACTGTCCCCAGAATTTTGAATGCAGAACAAAATTCTTTGTACAAATATCTTTACTGCTTTATCACACTAGGGGGCAAACAGCATTTAAAAGAGAGTTAAACAGAAAATGCCCTATGTTTATCATAGGACATTTCCTGTTTAACTCTTGTTTAACTCTCGTTTAAATCCTGTTTGCCCCCTAGTGTGATAAAGCAGGTGAAAACTGGAGGGTTTCATTTACATAAAGAAGGCATCTATGTTAGTAGCAATTTTAGTTCTGCAAATGACAGTCCTTATGTAATATTGGCAGCAATGATATAAGAGTAAAATGTGGCTAGAATCCTGATCAGATTAACAACACACTACAACATCTGGATCTAAAACACATTGCTGAAATAATCCAGTTTGACACCGCCTTAACTGCTCTTGCTCAGTGCTAGGGAATTCTGGAAACTATGGTTCTGAGATACATTTAGCCTTCTCTGTCAGAGAGTTCTCATGCCACAATCAATTATGATTCACCTGATTCTCTAGCACTGAGCAAGGTCAGTTAAAGTGATCTCAAACTGGATTATTTCTACAATGTGTTTTCACCTTTGGTTTCAGGTCCCCCTTTTTTTCTTCTGTTTCCAAGATTCAGTGGAGGATGTCCATGCTTATTTGGGGAAAATAATACTATTCCTGCACCCATCAGCAACCCTAAGGGAACTGTAAAAAAAACAGAAATAAATAAAAATACCCTTTGTGGGGAGGGAAGAAAGGAAAAATAAAATAAAATCCTAAATGAGGGCATCTGCCAATAACCCATGGAGGAGTGCACATGCTCAAAGATGGTGAGATGCTGTTTCTTATGAGTGAAGCAAGGAAGAAATATGGAACAATGCATAGGAGATGGAATGAAGTGTTACAGAGGAGGACATGGTTGGTTGAAGCAGTTTAAAAGCACTCTGCTTATCTCTGTGTTGTATATAGATATACAGCTTTTCCACACTGCTGATATAAAGCAGTTTGATGTCACTTTAACTGTCATGGCTCCATCCTCTGATATCCTGGGATTTGTAGTTTGGTATTCTGCCTGGTCTGTCAGAAAGCTCTGGTGTCTCACCAAACTACAGATCTCAGGATTCTGTAGGATATAGTTGTGGCAGTTAAAGTGGTGTCAAATTGCTTTAATTCTGTAGTGTGGTTACATCCTTAGATAGCTATTTCCTCTGGTGTCTACCATTTCATTCCAAGACATGGTAGTCCAGGCCTTATGGACAGGCTTTTGGAGAATTTGTAAATAGATAACAGAGTTATACATTGTAGTTAAAGACAAAACCGTGTTAGTCTGTATTAGTATACAATGGGATCTGGTAATGTCTTTGAGATTGAGAGAGAGACGTTTGTAGCATAAATTTTCTTAGATTTGCTCTTGTGTTAATTTTTGCACAGGACAGTGAACGAGCATGGGAAGATTTCGCTGCCCTAGAAACTGAACTGCAAGTGCTGAAGGGCTCTTTAGAGCACATCCGAAATGTAGGGCATCCTCAGGTAAAATGCCATCTACTTCCAAACCTGACTCTAACAACATCTATGGAATCACTCATAGAATAATTAATACATGTCACATATCTCCAAAACAAAAGTAAAAAAAGTTCTAAACCTGTGACTCTGAAAAGCCACAGTTTGTAATCTGAATAAACTATACTAATTATGAGTCCTTTTTTTTTGGATTTGGAAAGATAATTCTTTTAGTTATAAACATAAATATTTTCTGAAACATGAAATGTTTCACATAAAACACCAGATTTGGCTGTGATGACTGATGCTGCTGTTTATGCCAAATCGTTTTACATTTTAAACAGTCTTTATCTGTGTGAAGTTTTAATAACAGAGAAACTGGATGTGAGACTATTGCTTGTCGCTGATGCTTGGAAATTTAATTATGAACCTTGTAGTGGCTGCATATCATTTTATTCTTTTTATATTTTTCCTGTTGAATTGATTATCCCTTTTGTTAATTTTGGGGCAAGGAGATGAGCCACACATAAAATATTAGAGTCTTCCTCTCCTTTCCTGTGAAAGTCCTCTTCAGTCCCTCCTCCCAGCTTCCTGGGGTCCATGTTTCTAATTTATCTGCTGTCATGAGAACCAGAAACTTACTAAAAGAAAACCACCCACAAATTATGGAAACATATTAGGTAGCTAATTTCGGCACTATGAAACTTCAGGTGGCTCAACATAATTTTCCAAGAAAATTATATGCTTCAGAAACTTCTAAGAGCATTTGTTTGCTGTAATTACTCCTAGATCGAATTTATAGTTTTTGTTTAGAGATATAGAATGGAATACGTGGGTGGAGATGCAGTACTGATTCAGGTTAGCTCTATTAGTCTGATCTATTCTTCTTTAGGATCAAGCAGCTGCTCAGCAAGATTTGTGGAGGATCCATGATATCCTGGCAGGCTTGAGATCTAGCCAAGCGAACTATCACATCCTGGAAAGCAGAAGATCAGGTGTCTAATGCAATACTTTTCATGCTCTGATAGTGAGTTGTCTGTTAACACGCCATCATCCATGTGAAGTGTGTGTGAGAGCCTCATTAGTACCTTCCACATTTTCTACTGCAGGAGCATCTTTGGCCATCACCCCATCCCTGGATCCTCATCTGGGGGCAAATCACACACCCCTGGTGCCTTCCAGTGGAGCAGAGGTATTGTTTGATCTTTGGGTTAAAAGGATACATGGTCATACCATCCTCTGGTCTTTGACCTCGAAGGACAACTTGGTTAGGGTGACATTTGGGGATTTAGCCTACTTTGATGTCGTTATTTAAGAATGCCACCCAATCCCATTTGTTATAATAAAAATATTAGTAGTAGTCTTATTATCCTACTCTCCGATTATTACTTGAGCACCCCTGCTATTCCATTCATGATGCTTAATTTAACTTGGGGATTTCCTGTCAATTTTTGTTAACTGCCATCAAGTCAACTTCAGTTTATGACATCCCCATGAATAAAAGATTCCCCAAGTCACCCTGTCATCAATAGCCCTGCTCCCATCTTGCAGACTCAGGGCCATGGCTTCCTTGATGGAATCTATTCATCTTTTGTGCAGTCTTCCTTTTTTCCTACTGCCTTCTACCTTATCAACCATTGTTGGCTGCATCCACGCTGAAGAAATAAACTGGTGTGATACCATTTAACAGCTGAATGCTATGAAATTCTGCGATTTGTAGTTTGTTGTGGCCCCAGAGCTCTGTTTTCCAGCTGGCTTACAGCTTGGCCTGATTCCCCTGTGGCTGAGAAGTGGCTGTATGTGGATTCATGGAATGAAAGGTTGGATTTGGGTAGAAGGGCAGTTTCAGATTCCTTCTAGTTCCCATAATAAGAGAAGGAGCATGAATTAGTGACACACCCTCAGTTTTTCTGTTTTTGAAAAAAGAATGCATAGCGTACACTGGTGCTGCAACAAACTTCAATTCCCAGAATTCCATAGCATTGAGTGGTAGGAGTTAAAGTGATGTCAAACTGGTTTATTTCTGCAATGTGGATGCAACCATTGTCTTTTCTATTGAATCATGTCTTCTCATGATATGCCCAAAGTATGACAATCTCAGTTTAAGTCATCTTGGCCTCTAGGGAGAGTTCAAGCTTGATTTGCTCTAAGACCCATTTATTTCTTTCCAGCAGTTCATGGTATCCATAGATCTCTCCTCCATCTCCACATTTCAGATGAGTTGATTTTCCTCCTGTTAGTTTTTTTTGCTTTCACAACCACACGTAGAAATTGGAAATATTTTGGCATGAATAATCCTAACTTTAGTATTCAGTTATATATCTTTACACTTCAGGATCTTATCTAGTTCCTTCATAGCTGCCACTCCAAGTCCTAATCTGGTTCTGATTTCTTCTGACATCAGGTTAAGGAAAGCTGCGACAGGATATTGCTTTCAGACTCAAGGATGGTTCATTGCTTTTTTCAGAAAATTCTTTTTTCAAAAAAGAAAAAAAGAAAAAGTGGGGATGTGTCACTAATTTATGTTCCTTATTATGGGAACTAGAAGGAATATGAAACTGTCCTTCTACCCAAATCCAACCTTTCATTTAATGAATCCACATCCAGCCATGTTTCAGCCACAGGGGATCAGGCAGCGAGATGCTTTCAGTGCAAGAGATCATTCTGTAAATCTGTGCTGTAGGTTTCTGCTCATTTTCCTTCTCCAGCTCTTCTTGATTTCCCTTGGTGTTTGCTAATCTTTTTCATTCTTTGCCAGCAGAGTCCACCTGCCTCCAACAGGGACCAGCCAGGCACCATATTGTGTTCGTCAGAGGGGAATAAATGGTCCCCACACACCGCCTCTGGTGACCCCCCAGAATTTGATAAAGGGAATGCCGTAAGGGGAACAGATGCAGCTTGCCTGAGTGAGTAGCCTGTGGGAAAGGTACATCTAGGGTGCCTTCTTCATTTTAAATCTGAGTGTATTGGTGAGGGTGGGAAATGTTGTCAAACCCATTTTAAAAGATGCCATATTTGGGAAAGCTGATTTCAGGATCTGAAGGTCAAAAACAGCACTTAGGAAACTGGTTTCAGAAAAAAACTGAAATCAACAAAACTGTTAAGGATTTTTTTTTAAAAAAAATATTATATTTCATTCTATACTGACTATTTGTTCTTGTTCAATTCAAAGATATAGCTGTGTTAGTCTATAGAATCAGTATGTAGAGAGGTTTTGTAGCACCTTTGGACTCTTTCATACAAGGCTAAATTGGAAGTATAATTTAAGGTCAATTCGAATGCAATCATGGGTTTTACGTTATTGCGAATTAACTCTTCGCACGCAAATTCGGGCAAGAGGGAAGCCAATTTGAATGCAATCATGGGTTTTACGTTATTGCGAATTAAAGCTTCGCATGCAAATTCGGGCAGGAGGGGGTTATTTTCGGGTAATGGGAAGTAATTCCGAACGGAGCAGGGGTTCATGTAAATTCGCTAAACAAGCGAATTTACATAAATCCGCATTGGCTCCATTCGGAGTTGGGAGAAATTCCTCCCCGTTTGAAAGAGTCCTTTGAGACAAAACTGAAAGAAGAAAGCTGGCAGCATGAGCTTTTGTAGACTTAAGTCTACTTCTCCAATGCATTTGGAGGAAGTAGACTTAAGTCTACAAAAGCTCATGCTGCCAACCTCTTTCTTTCAGTTAGTCTCAAAAATGCTACAAAATCTCTCTGTATTTGTTGTTGTTGTGTGCCTTCAAGTCATTTGATCCTAAGGCAGGGTGTATTATGGGTTTTCTGGGGCTGAGAATGGGTAACTAACCCAAGATCACCCATTGGGTTTTGATGGCTGAGTGGACAATCAAACCCTGATCTCCATAGTTCAATGCTCAAACCACTACACTACATTGGCCCTCGTATTGAATAGATTTTTTTAAATTTATGAATGTATGTATTTATGTATATATTTAATTTTCATCTGGCCCTCCCTTATAAAGAGCCCAGTGTAGGTATGACCTTTTTTATCTTGCTAAAAATTTGTATGCCATATCCTGGACTGCTTGTAGTGTCCAGACACTTTTCAAAGACAGTGTCAGAGGCAAGCATGCTGCACTAATCTTATCAGAATGTGGGAGACATCTTCTCCTTTTTATTCCTCATCCCTTTAATATCTTTAAAACTCTTCCATCAATTGACCTTTTAAAATTGCCCACACTTTTCCTTCCACTTCCAATCTCCACTCTCAGTGTTCAGGTGAGGATGAGGAACAAGATTCCATTTCTATTCATACGTGTTTATCCTGTCCCACTCTTGTGGAATGGATCTTTATAAGCCCTGGAGAATAGAAATTGTAAGAATTGCTGTAGGACTCATTGCTTCTAGGTTAAAGTTGAAACTAAAGAAAGGCAAGAAAATTGACCTAGGATGGAAAGCTCAGAAGTTTACTAGCCTATTTTTCTTTTCTTCGTTTCTCTTCGTAGATCATGGGAGTCACACGAACATACTAAGCAAAGATGCTGAACCCAGCATAGCCAAGGTACAAAATAATCTTTTTGGATACCAGATAATCTCAGCCAAGGGTCACACAGTATATATACCCCACTCACTTTCATGCCAGCATTCTCTGAAGATGCCAGCCACAGATGCTGGTGAAATGTCAAGAATAAACTCTTCCAGAACACGGCCACATAGCCCAAAAAATCCGCAAAAAACTAATCTTTTTGGACTTTTGCGGGAGGAGAATCTAGGTAGCACAACAGAACTAAGGGGTGAATATATGCATTTATTTATTTGAAAGTGATTTATACAACAAAAATGCAATTTAAATAATTCCTTTAATTACTCTTTGGTTTGGGGAGGAAAAGAATGAGGTCTCAACAACTAACAACCTAGATCAGACATCTGGGTGTCTGAAGTATAAGCATGAAATTTTGAAATAGTTACCTGTAATTCATTTTTCTTAATAACTAAGGCATAGTTGCATATGATTGTAATGTAGAGATAACTACTCCTTCAACAATGTGTGTGGCTTAAATTCTTACCGTAGGTATGTTTTGTGACATATTGGCTTTTAGCATTCTGTTTTTTTCAGAAAAGTAACAATTTTAGTGAATTTTGAATGAAGAGGAAGAAAAGTGAATTATGATGGTAGTGAATTATGATGGTAGCTAACTTCATTTTGGACCTTGGTAGTGTAATCCTGGCTACTTTTAAAGATAACTTGGAAAGCTCTGATAAAATATGTGTTTCAAATGCTGAAAAAGATAGTGTAGAGTGTATATCTGTGGAGAATGCTAGTATGAAGCAGAAATGTAAAAATAATAATTGAAAGCAAAATCTGCTTTGGGAGAGGCATGGGATCTGGAGACTGGGCAATGATTCCTCCCAATCTTCAATACCACCTCTTTCCATATAAGTGTACCAGAAATTTGAGATCTTCAGAGGAGGCTCTATTGCATGTCCCAACATTTTATGAAGTTAGGTTGGTGAATACACCTAACAGGGCTTTTTCTGTAGCAGTGCCTCGACTGTGGAACTCCCTACCCAAAGAAGTTAGGCTGGCCCTATTTTTTAAATGCTTCCAATGGGTGGCCAAAACAGTGCTGTTCTTCATGGCATTCAGTGTTTGAAATTGCTCTTTTCAACTTTTTAAAACTGGGTTCTAGGATTGTTTTTAGGAATTTTAAAAGAGTACTTTAATGTGTTTTAAATATGTTTTTATCTTTGTATTTTTTAACTGTTTTTTTTTTGTTGTTGTTGTTCATCACCACAGGAGCTCTTGTGGGCTGGGGGATGATACAAAAATGCTTTAAATTAAATAATAAAATTTTCCTCCCTTCTAGGTGACTCCCTCTGAAGCAGCTGCCCCTCGCAGTGGCCGCATGAGTGCCCAGGAACAGCTTATCAGGATGCAGAGGAACCAGGAGGCCAAAAGAAAATCAGAAGCTGCCCAGTCCAACTCTCTGGGTCCCTGGCGAGACTCTCTCAAGCGTGGGTCTAGCCGGGTGGGTGTGAAGCCTTGTGGGGAGGAGGACTCTGATCTTGAGAGAGTGGCAAAAGATAGCAACAAAGTTTCACCCATCTTTTATATTGAGTCACCAAGACTTTGACGCTTACAGTCTGGGGAGCAGTGGTGTAGTGGTACATTTTGAAGGGCAGGTGTTCATCATGACAGCCCCTGGTGCCCCATGCACACAAAGAAGTTGAAAAATACAGGCAGCTGTTTCGATTCCTATCAGTAAACCAATCCTATCAGTTTTCATTTCCACCAGTAGCAGATCTATGGTAAAACTCATAGATCTTAACTGTCCATTTCAGACCAAGCCACCATACCAGACCAAGCCACCAGCTTACAACTTGTTTTTGCTAGAAAAATATCTTTTCCCTCTTAGTTTAGGAGGACTGTGGCTTCGTTCACAGTGGAAGATGAAAACCTGAGGGTGTTTTGATGGCACCATTGTCCCTGCTGTTAAAACAACAACAACAAAACACAGACACACCTTGGCAGTTAGACACGGGGAATCCAGGCTCCAGTACATCACTGCTGGAGAGTGGGTGGTGGTGGTAGTGGGCAGGTGAGGAAGAGTGCTAGGATGCCTGAATGCATGGGACAATATTTACTGGGCACTAGGTGGATTTCTGGGTTCCCTTCTTCTGTTGGGTGATGGATGGGACTTTTGTGTTCTCTTTGAGGGAGTGGAAAGCCTAATAGTCTGAGGGGTCATTCGACATCAGTCGATGATGCAAATGTATTTGAAATGCCTTCTAGGCATGCTGAGATTAATCTTGGATCTATTCTTAATGTTTATTCACACTGCCAACAATGCAAATCTTTAAAAATAAACAAAGCTCAGAAAAAAAAAATCCAGTATCAATCATACTGGTTTGTGGGTTTTTGGCAGCGCCAAAGACCTAATCGGGTGCATTCGGGATGCATATGAACAACAAAGATTTTACCTGGATTATTTTCATTGTCTGAATAACCCCTCAGACAGGCAGAAGGAAAGCCAAAGAACTTGGGTTTCCTGGGACTGAAGTTGGTTGGACATTCTTCCTAAGAAATGTGGAATAAGGTGCATTGGACCTAAATCCAATGGATAATCCCAGCTAGAATAGTTTTTGTTATTGTTCAGCAGTTGATTCAATGCTTCTGCTCTCATTGGGACTAGCAACTGGATAAAGGGTTTGAGGAGGATTTGGGGAGGGGCTGAGATTGAGCATTCCAGCCATTTTGTCCAGTTACGTGGAATTGTTCTCCAGGTCTTTAATTAAAAATGCAGGGAAAGGACTGTCTCTGTTGCTGTTTTTAATTGCCAGTTTGCTTTGTAACAAGGGGGTCTTTGGGGGGGGTGGAGCGGGGGGCTGCAGACAGAACTCTCTCGCTCATGTCCCCTCCTCCCTCCCATGATTTAATCTCTCCTTCAGCCCCTCCCCAATACCCCCCCTGAGTCATCACCCAAGGAGGGCGAGCAAACTGGGGGACTCAAGCCTCCTCGATGCCCCCCAACCCCTGAGTGGGAACGACAGCGAGTCATCCAGCTCTCCTACGCACTGGCAGCCGAGGCTTCGCAGCAGCAGGGGAAACGCATCGCAGGTACTAGGAGAGGCAGATGTGTGATGTGCTGGGTTTGCTAGGAGGGTGGGGGTTCAGGTAGTCAGGAGGATCTCAGGATCTCACAGGAAGATGTGAGCCGTGTCATGTTTATCAGTTTATACCGTCCTTTCTCAGCCGGTAGGTCCCAGACTTTACTCCTCCGGGTCTTCTAGACTTCAATTCCCAGAAGTCCCAGCCAGCTTAATGGAGTTCACGGTAGCCCTTCTGTATCAAAATCCATAGCTTTCTTCATGTCAGTTGTATAATTTATGGTTCAAGAGGTTGGAAGGTTAAGACTCGTGTTAAATAATTGGAAGATGGGAGTTGTTGCTGACTTACTGAAGGTCACTCTGAGATCCACCCATGGATCCAGATCTCCTTTCTGTCCACTGCTGCCATAAGTGTTTCCCATGCCTGTCCTTGCCCAACTATTCCACTTTCACCATCAGGCCATTTTCTTCTCCTTTCCACTTGGCTACTCCACGCTAACCTGTTGAACTCCTAAGGAAAGAGTCAACCAGCTCTCTCCTGATTATGTTCTTCCTCAATTCCCAGGTTGTTTGTTTTCCTGTGGGATTTGCATTGGAAAAGTCCCAATGGATTGGAAACATTTTAAGGCAGAAGTCTAGCTAGTTACCTTCAGAATAGGTGCTAATTACTGTTTTTGGTTTGTTTTATGGCAAGTCCCCATTCCTGTAGTAACCATCCCTAATGTCAGGCAGTACCTTAGAGTACACATCACTCTATGGGCCTCTTATTTCCATATTTAGTAAACCTGTTATTTCATTTTTTTCAACTGAGATGCAACCTGAGTTCATATATGCAGCTTGAAGAAAAGGAGAGATGATATTTACACATCTAGCGTACCAGTTATTTTTTTTTCCTTTTTCTTTTTTGATGTTCTGGGAGTTACACATGGCTTGCTCATTATCTGCATACATTTAAATTGAAGCAAGCTGCTGACTGTTGAGAACAATGACAGTCTATATTCTGGTGCTTACAGAGGGATGAATGCCTCTTGTTTTTGTTTTTCTGAAAAATAAAAGATTATTGACCAAATACTCCAGTGTTTGTTAGGGCTTGGCAGAACACTGAGAAAGTGCTGAAGATAGGGCCAGTATTTGGGTTTGGGAGAGGGAGACTGTGTCTTAATCATATTGTGTCCATCCAAGTACACTTTCCTGTTGCACCTGTGCCATCCCCTTGGGTTTACCTGGTGGTTACATCGTGGGTACCATTAAAATCTATCATAATGTCCTGAAGCTATGGTTGGTTTTGTCGTTAATCAGAATGTGACTAGGGTTGCCAGGTTAGGACTATGACAGGATCTGAGACCTTGGAACAACTCCTTGTGGTGTCAAAGGAGGGGACCCTCATGGTATTATAAGGGAGAAGTTGCAAGAGGCAGCCCCCGGTAAGATCATTAAGCATCAACTACAGTTGTAGAGAGTATGCCGTTCAAATAGAAAACACCAAGTCTATATATACATATACTTTTCAAGGCAGTAATTTCTCCCTCATAATCTTTCTCCTTCTTCTGACAACCAGAGAAGAGGATCCAGGCTCTGAGACTTAGACACAAAGTTAATTGTGCCAAGCAGCAGATACTGAGGAGAATATCATCAGATGGAGAAAAGGACATCCTTGTCCTATCCTTATGGTGTGATCGTGAAAAGATTTTCATATGATGTCGCGCTTATCCTGCCAGTGTCCCATCACTGAAGTGGAATTTGTCCTGTCATTTTGTATTAACGGGTGTTTGTATTAATACAAACCCACTTCAATGACAGCATACTGACAGGATAAGCGCAACATCTGTGAAATGCTTTTGCACAATCACAATAAGGACTGGAAAGTGACCCATCCCTGTCTGATAATCTCCCTGGGAGCCAACAGTGTCTGACTCCTACCTGTTGCTCATAAGCTTTGTGTTGCTCCCTTCTGCTGTAGGCCTTTGGTATCCACTAGGGTTTGATTCCAGGACCCCCAGTGATACCAGTGATATTGTGATGCTCAAATCCCATTACATACAGTTGCATAATAAAATGGTATCCCTTATATAAAATGGCAAAATCAAAGTTGGCTTTTTGGAATTTATATATATTTTTGGAGTATTTTCAAGCTGTGGATAGTTGCATCTGTGGATAAAGAATCCACGGCTATTGATAGTCAAGTGTACTGGGTATGCAACACAACCCCTTAAACTAGCTATCAGGGAGGATGTTATTCCATTACCACTGAGGTGAAACTGAAATGATGATGATTTTATTGATAAAAATCATCCTTCTCTCAATAATGAGAATCAATGAGGCTAACGACGTACAGTATTTAAAACCAGTACTGATCAAGACTACAAAAGCATCAATAAAAGTTTAAATATATATATACTGTAAACTGATAAAGTTCATAACATTATACATTAAAAACATAAAAAGATACTAAAGGACAATATGTATAACTTAAAAACAGTGCCACACAGCATCAAAAGCCTATCCCAGTCAGTTTCTAAAACCCTTCTAAAAAAGTCAACTTCCAGTCCAGTCAGCTTCTGTATGTGCACTTGGTGGGATGATGATGATGATGATGATGATGATGATGATGATGATTTAACCTTTACAGTATTTATATAGTGCTGTCAATTTACACAATGCTGTACATACAATCTTATAATTAGATGGTTCCCTGCCCTCAGGCTTACAATCATCTTATCCTTCAAGCAGCAAAATGCCTTATCTGGAGCATAGCAGGGCATTATAGGAAACTGAAAGTGGTGGCTTGTGATAATATATTTCCAGTCAAGAGGGTAAGCATTAAAAATTAAGGGCTTTACCAATGGAAACTTGAGAATATGGAGTGGATCAGAGTTTTTGATATGTAGAGAGATCTTGTAGCACCTTTGAGACTAACTGAAAGAAAGAAGTTGGCAGCATAAGCTTTCTTAATAGACTTCAGTCTACTTCCTTTTCCATATGATTTTTGCACAAGAATCACATTGTTTTGTGTAAACTAACTTTTGATGCCAAAAAAAAAAAAAAAATCCCATTCCTTGACAGGATGTCTTGAGTTGTCACTGAATGCAAGAACATTTGCAAATAGTCTTTATAACACTACTGCAGTCTCTCATCCTTATTTTCCAAATGCCCTTGCTCAATGCTGATAGCTCCCTTCCTGGAAGTATGCCTCAATAAAAACTGGCAGAGCAGTTCAGTTAATAATAATAATAATAATAATAATAATAAT
The DNA here is from genome assembly GCA_034509955.1 of Urosaurus nigricauda. Classification (NCBI taxonomy): domain Eukaryota; kingdom Metazoa; phylum Chordata; class Lepidosauria; order Squamata; family Phrynosomatidae; genus Urosaurus; species Urosaurus nigricauda. The sequence goes on from JAOEGL010000006.1 coordinate 15,260,134, forward strand.
AATGGTTCCAGTTGTGATAGGTATACTGGGAACAATTCCAAACAGACTTGACAAAACGTTGAAAGAAGTTGCTATAGATAGGACCACACCAATACAATTACCAAAAGTGATACTACTTGGGACATACTATGTTATCTGATGGTACCTCACTGATTCCTAGGTTCATGGATATAATCCAAATCATTGTGGGTCCACAGTTCCAGTCAGGGACATCTGATTGACTGTGAAATCAATCATAATAACATCTATGTCAGTTTATTTTTTTGCTGTCTACAGAACTCAAGTGTCCAGATGATGGATGGATGTTTTGTAATTTTGTTTTTCCTACCAGGAAGGACCAGCTCTCGTTCCTCTTTAGAAGACATCTCTGCACCCCATGATAGCCTGAACCATCAGCACCTTCCCAGTGATGCCACCTCCAAAGACTCAGAGTCCAGTAGTAAGATAGCTGAGCATGACCAAAGATTTTCTCGAAACCTAAGCTGTAGTGGTTACTCTAGCACAGCAAACCAAGCACCATCTTCATCCCAAACAGTCAGTCAAGCGCTGTATAACTCAGAAGCTTCTGTTTGGTCATTGCCTCACCCTGAGGAAGACAACCAATTGTCCTCAAAGCCCAAGACTCCACAGTTGATGCCCCACCTGCTAGAATCAAACAATGAGAAGCCATCTCCGATTCATATTCCTCACCAGGTGGCACCTTTGCCTCAGTCTGTCAATTGGAACTTACCGCTTTCCAGAACAGCCGACTGGGTTGCACCTCCATTATGGGATTATGAAGTGTGGGCATCTGAGCGGAGTCTTGTGGGTAGTCAGGTCCAAGCCAATGGCAGGTGCCTCAGATGGAGAGGTGAGAATGAGTCCCACCACGTTGTGACGTATCTTGGAGAGGCTGCCCAGCCTGTCAAGGTCACATTGGTGAAATCCAGTTTTTAATTCATATTTGTAGAGAAAGCAGGGATAAAAATATAAGTCCTGCAGTGTGGTGAAGAAATAGGTAAAGGGCCATAGAGCTGACAGTCTCAGAATGTCTGCTTCCGTGTTCATCCCTTTGTGTAGAACTCCTAACAGTAGGTACTATTCCCCATTTTGTAACCTTGCTTTAAAATCCTTGTCTTAAATCCCAGGGGTCTGACTTGCAGAGGCACAGAGAGGTTCTTTTAAATACAAGTTTCCAATACAAGAATATCCATGCTTATCTGGTTATAAAGGCATATAAAGTATATGAACTATACCATCTGTGTCACACTAAGCTTGTTTTACTTGGTATAGTGCTTTATGCTGAGTCTTCATTCCAACAACCTTGGGAGCAAGCAAATTAATTGTTAATTCCATGCCCAAGAATCCAGTATGACAGTTCCCATGCTGGCCCTCAACTGGGAAATCTATATTCAGAATCTTGCATACCCAGAAACTCGATGCTTGGGTTGGGGCAAAACCTTTCTTTCTGAGTGAGGGAAACTGAGCCTGAGGTCAAGAGACTTGTCTAGAGTCACATAATGAATCATAGAATCATAGAGTTGGAAGGGACCATAAGGGCCATCCAGTCCAACCCCCCTGCCATGCAGGAACTCTCCATCAAAGCATCCCTGACAGATGGCCATCCAGTGACAGATGGCCATCCATGAGTTTGTGGAACAGGTATTAATCTAACATTCTGGACACTGAATAAATATTCAGCTCATTTTCCTAAAAGGGAAGGCATCCACACTAACAGATGCTTTCCTTATGGAGTTTTATCACATGGAGTTTATACCGTGCAGAAAGGGGATTTAAATAGGGAAAATTCTGCAAAAGCAGGATCTTTTTAGATGACATCAGGGGACATCCCACACAGAAAGTGGACAAATTCCTCAAAATCGGAATCATTTTCAAATGACGTTGGGGGCATTGAGCATTAATCTGACATTAACCAGCACAGAAAGTGGCCGCTTTTTACTTTAGGGATTTTTCCAAAGGTAAAAAGTGGCCGATTTTGTCCACTTTCTGTGCAGTTCAATGTTGGATTAATGCCCAATGCCCCTGATGTGTCTGAAAACTATCCCACTTCTGCGAGATTTTTCTCGGATTTAAATCCCGTTTCTGCATGGGATCTGGGCACTTAGCCTCCCGTGTGATAAACTCCTATTGTTGGAAAGCTTATACACAAGGAGAGGAACATGCATTCACATCTGTTTGCCTCTGTAGATGTCCGTTTTAACATTCATACATGCTTATTTTCTTTTGAGGTACAGTACATGGTACGATTGCAATATGATGTTTTATGCTTTGCTGGCAGATCTGCAGAAGTTATTTGCTCACAAAATTCATGCAGTGTATGTTAGTCAGTATTGTACACTGAGGGCATGAAACAACAACAGCAAGAACTAGGTGTTTCCTAGAGGCAACTAATAATCTCTACAGAAGATCAGAGAAGTGGCTACCAAAAAGCCTTTGAATAGCAGTTTGCAGCTTTGATAAGAAGGGCAAGGACAGGAAATTTGAGAGGAGGGGTTATCATGTTATGCACGCTCATAAGTCTGGTACAGAGGCTAGCTCAGCATTTTAAGATATGCCTACATTGGCATCTCTTTCTGCTAGATGGGCTTGCCTTGGTGTGGCTTTGCCTGGCCTGTTAGTCCCTTTGAAGCATTTTTGGTCTTTTCAGATTCCTCGACTATTGAATGGACCAGATAACTTTTTTAAAAAGTGGCTAGCAGTTTGCTAAGTATGGGTACCCTGAAAAGAAGGGGTGTGACCTCTGCTTCCAGGCAGCTCAGTAGTAACTCAAAATTATGTAATGGCAGGAAAAGAAAGAAAAGACAAAGACGTCTATTGTTGGGATGGGTGAGCTAGCATTGAGCATATAATTGAGGGTGATGGTGGGAAGAAAACAAATATTTAATCTAGGAGGAGGAATGATTTAGGCATTGGCTGTGCTGAGAGAGATTATTATGCCTGCAAAAAGGATGGTCCAACTCTGATGCCCTTAACACTTGGAAATGGATCATTGAACAGAGCAGGAGAAAAAGGAGTGTGAATTAGGCAAACCATCTGTGACCTTGTATAGGTTGCCAGTGCCTGCCTAAATACCCTAAGGCACCAGATTTTGTCTGATCATGGAAGTTAAACAGGGCCAGCCCTGGTTAGCATTTGAATGGGAGACAACCAACAAATACTGTACCAGGTGCTATAGGCTATATTTAAGAGGGAGGAATTGGCAAAACACCTCTGAGTATTCCTATGAAATTCATAGAGTTGCCATAAATCAACAAGTAATTTGAAGGTGCACACACACACACACACACACACACACAGGTTGCCAGGCAAGGACATATCCTTAGGCACAGAAGAACAGCTAAAAAGAAGGAAGGAAGGAAGCAGATGGTAGGAGAGTGAATTTGGTGAGGTGATGGTGAAGGGTCATGGGTTCATGAAACATATAAAGGAAGAGGCAAGTGATGACTATAGCTCTGTTATTGAGGGGCAGTGACTCTACTCTCAGTTTTAACATCAGCCTCCTCTGCAGCTCCCCCAGGTACAGTCATCCCTCCATATTTGTGGCTTTGACTTTTGCGGATTTGATTATTCACGGATTTGATTAATGCGTCCTCCAGTGTGACTCTCTTGCCAACTTCAGCCAAAAATCACACTGGAGAACCCAGAGATTCCTAGAGAGAACATCTCTCCAGGCATTTGGAGGTCCTCCGGCGCAATTTTGTGGTCAGCATCTCACAGATCTTGAGCATAGTATTGCTCAAGATTTCAGATGGGAACGACGGTCATATAACCTGATCAGCAATTTGCTTTAAATCATAGTGGGAACGCAGCCTTTGTGAGTTAATGGGGCAGTCTTAGCCCAGATGTGGATCGATGGGTACACTGCTCTGCCAAGGTGCCCATTTCCAACTGCATCTTTGCTTCTGCAATCCTTAGCTCTGCCAAGGAATAATTCCCTTCTCATTACATTCCCCAATGGGAACTTGGATTTGAGATTTAGCAAATTGCCCCCAAATCAGGACTGTGAAATCCAACTTCACAAGACCTCCTCCCAAATAAAAAAAGATCAAGAGACATCCCCTCCCCTCCCAGTGATACAGACTGAATAAGGCACCCCTGTTGGAATAGCTATGGCTGCACTGCAACAGTAAATATTTCTTAATATTGGGAGCAATAGCGGGAGGAGGAAAGGGAGATTCCCTGGATAGGTACTTCTTCCCACCAAAGGAAGGAACTGCTGTAATCTCCCCTTGGCATTTTAACACTAGCTGCTTACCATCTTCTCATGTGTGAACAATTTCCAATTTGTATTCTCAATAAACGTTTAACGTGACACATCTCGTGAGTCTTGGCCTTTTTATTTCAGAGCCCTGGCTTATTTGTCCATGCTTTCCTTTGTGTTTCTTTGATCACGATTATGCTTTGTACTTCAAAGACTTTCATCTAAATGAGAGGAAAAGAGCAATTGTAAGGCTTCATTTTTTTTTTTTTGCACTTAATATTTCAGCTTTCCTTCAAAGAACTCAGAGCAGCATGCCATCATCTTTGCTTACTGTGAGTAGGCTGTGACTGAGAGATTGTCCCAAGGGCATCCAAAGAGCTTTATGGCTCTGGAAGAGTATGCAACTACATCTCTCCAGTCATAGGCCAACAGGATTTTTCAGTCTAATGCCCTCCACATGCGTGGGACTACAATCTCTAGAGATAAAGCTAGGAATCGAACCCTGGTTTATGATATTGTCCAGGGCCTTCATAGCTGCCCTCCCCAATCTTAGGTCCAAAACACACTGGAGTAATAATCCAGTTTGAGACCACTTTCATTCCCTGGCTCAGTGCTAGGGAATCCTGGGAATTGTAGTTTATTGCAGCACCAGAGTGTTCTGACAATATCTCGCCAACTACAGGTCCCAAAATTCCCTAGCATTGATCCAGGGCAGTTAAAGTGGTCTGAAATTTCATTATTTCTACAGTGCGTTTTGGACCCTAGTTTTCTTGATTTCTTGACAGCAGTCTCTCTATCTATCTATATCTATCTATCATCTATCATCTATGTACCTACTTATACACACACACACACCAAAGATGCTTCATTAGGTATAATATATATAATATATATTATATATGGTCACTATTCGAAGGAAGTTGTGGGAACCCTTTGACTACTTCTAAGGTTTCGCAGTTTGGGAGTACTCTTGGACTGGTTTCGCACATTTGAAAATTGTGTGCCAGCTGCACCCGTTCCTTGAGAAGCCAGATCTGGCCACAGTGGTACATCCCTTGGTTACATCCCGTTTGGACTACTGTAATGGGCTGTACTTTGGAAAGTGTTTGGAAAATTCAGCTGGTTCAAAAAGCTGCTGCCAGGCTGTTAACAGGGGCAGATGACAGAGACCATACAATGCCCCTGTTGAAACAGCTTCATTGGCTACCAGTTTGTTTCTGGGCACAATTCAAGGTGCTGGTTATTACCTATAAAGCCCTATATGGCTCAGGTCCACACTATTTGGCAAACCGTTTCTCCTGGTATGAACCAGCCCAGACTCGGAGATCCTCTGGAGAAGCCCTTCTCTCTGTCCCAACACCATTAGAAATATGGTTGGTGGGGACATGAGAGAGGGCCTTCTCAGTGCCTGCCCCTAGACTCTGGAACTTTTTGCCCAGGAAATAGATCAGAGAATGGCTCCCTCCTTGATGGCCGTCCGCCAGCAGGTGAAGACCTACCTGTTCACACAGGCGTTTAAGGCTGGGATGTTGGACCAAGTTACTTGAAGGAGCACCTCTCCCTGCATAATCTGCCCCGTACTCTCAGAACTTTGGGGAAGAATCTGTTAGATTCCATTAATACAAGGCTGGTATCAACTCCCCACAAGACATTCTCTGCAGTAGCCCCGAAGCTTTGGAACAACTTGCCGGAGGAGATCCGTCTTATCACCTCCTTGGATGCTTTTAAGAAGGCTCTTAAGATGGATCTCTTCTGGCGGGCTTACCCACCCAACCTACTCTAATGTATTGGGAACGAATACTAGATCTTTAATAGATATAGTAACAGCTGCTGGATTAAGGACAGAATATGTAGTGAGTTTTATTGTTTATGTAATAGTTTTAATGCTTTTAAGATTGTATTGAACTGTATACGTATTTTAATTGTTGGAATCCCGTCTCAATCCGAAGGGAGAGGCGGGAAATACAAATAAATATTATTATTATTATTATTATTAATTATTATTTTATAAAAATGTTTTAATTGTACTGTTTTGAATTCTGTGAAGCTGCCCTGAGTCTCAGTCCTGGGAAAAGAGTGGGATAATAATAATAATAATAGAATTCTATATATTAAATAGATAGATAGATAGATAATAGATAGATAGATATAGATATCTATATATATACCAAAGATGCCTCATTATATATATAAAATCTATCTATCTATACACACACACCAAAGATGCTTCATTAGGTAATATATATATATATATATATATATTATCTATCTATCTATTTATACACACACACACAGACACCAAAGATGCTTCAAGATATATATATATATATAGTCTATCTATTTATACACACACACACACTAAAGATGCTTCATTAGGTATCATATATATATATATAGAATATACAGTACCATCTATCTATCTATCTACACACACGTATATATACAGATATATATATATATACACACACACACCAAAGATGCCTCATTAGGTATAATATATATATATATATATATATATACACCCACACACCCACACATATACATATACCAACGAAAGATGCCTCATTAGGTATAATATATATATATAGATAGATAGATATACACACACATATACACACACCCATCATGCCTCATTAGGTATATTTCTATCTATCTATCTATGTACACCAGGAGAGAGAGAGAGAGAGAGAGAGAGAGAGTTTTGTATAAATAAATAAATCCGAAATCCAAAACGCTTTCCGTGCCAAGCATTTGGGATAATAATAATAATAATAATAATAATAATAATAATAATAATAAAGTCAGGCTCAAACCCCCCCCCTCTTTTTAAACATTCTTCCCCCCCATTTCCCCACATGAATGTTTGGACTCCATTTCCCAGAGTGCCGCGCGCGAGAGGCGGGGCAGGCGCATGCGCAGTGGGAGGGAAACCCATCCCATGCTGCTGCTGCTGCTGCTGCTGCTGCTGAGACTACAGTGAGACTGAGAGTGTTGTTGTTCCAAGAAGAAGATCATCAGGAGGCTTGGGAAGTACTGGGGGCAGAGCAACTGCATCATGGCCTGTGGACTGCGATACCCGGGCAAGGTGGTCCTAGTGACAGGGGCCACCAGGGGCATCGGAGAAGGCATCCTCAAAGAATTCGGTGAGGAGAAGGGAAAAGCATTGGGGGAGGAGTGGGGCAGGAGTACCCTGCTGAAAGCACTCTGCACATGCTCATCAGGGGCAAGCCTAGGAGAAACTAAGCCTGGAAATCTTGGGAGCCCCCCCCAGCCTAGATTTTTGCATTGGGGCAGGGAAAGCTGGGTAAAAGCACTCTGCACATGCTCAGAGGCAAACCTAGGAGAACCTTCTGACTGGAAATCTTGGGAGTCCCCCAGTCTAGATGTGTTGCAACAGGAATAGCTGGCTAAAAGCACTCTGTACATGCTCAGAGGCAATAGTGTCTGGGGTGGTCTTGATGTCCCCCCAGTCTAGATGCTCTTAGGGCAGGGAAAGCTGGCTAAAAGCACTCTGTACATGCTCAGAGGCAATAGTTTCAGGGCTTGGCCGTGAAGTCCCCTAGTCTAGATGTGTTGGAACAGGAATAGCTGGCTAAAAGCACTCTGTACATGCTCAGAGGCAATAGGGTCTGGGATGGTCTTGATGTCCCCCAGCCTAGATGCTTTGGGGCAGGGAAAGCTGGCTAAAAGTATTCTGCACATGCTCAGAGGCAATAGTGTCTGGGGTAGTGATCTTGATCTCCCCCAGTCTAGATGCTCTTAGGCAGGAAAAGCACTCTGTACATGCTCAAAGCTATGAGAAAGCAGCCTGAAAATCTTGGAGTCCACTAGATGCACTGGTGTTATAGATTATTGATTATTTTATAATTCAGAATTTCAACCAGAAATCAGCAGGGAGACCAAGGTTCGAGTGGAAATTTTTTATTTTTAGCTGCAGCATCGTTCCCTGTAGGAAGTTCATCCAAATTATTGAGACCGCAATTCTAAAATGAACCAATTTTTTTATAGTATTTGGAACAAAGGAAATTACAAATCACATTTTCATTGGTTACATTGAATTAAATATTTACACCCCTGTATATTCATTGGATGTCCCAACATACATCTCTATTCCGCGTCAGTCAGTCTTTTATCTATTTGGAGTTTATCAGACGGGAGGAATTTCTCTTTATTTTGAATGGAGCCAATTGGAGCCAATTCAAATTCACGTGAATTCGCTAGTTTAATGAATTTACGTGAATTCCAATTGCGTTCGGAATGCGTTCAGAATGACTTCCCATTACCTGAAAATGACTTCCCATTGCCCGAAATTGTGTGAGATGCTTTAATACGCAATAATGTAAAACCCATGATTGCGTTCAGAATGACTTTCCTTTTGCCTGAAATTGCATGAGATACTTTAATACGCAATAACGTGAAACTCCATGATTGCGCTCAGATTGCCATTAGATTATACTTCCGATTTCCATCGTCTGATAAACTCCTATGTTTTGTCTGACTGTCCTTAAACTGTTTATGCAATACTTCCTTTTATTTGGGTTAAAATTTTAAGTTAGGTGCCATTTCCAAATTGTTTACATTCCAAAGCAGAGAATTTGACATGGCCTCAGTCCTTCATCCTGACAAACCTTGCCCTCACTTCATTTCAGTACTATAATTTTCAACTCCTGAGCAAATGAAATTCTGAATTGTAACCGTGCTACCACACTGGGGCAGGAAAAGCTGGCTAAAAGCACTCTGTACATGCTCAGAGGCAAGAACGCTAATATAAATACAAATTCATGCTTCTTAGTCATGCTCCAAATGGAGGAAATTTTGGAATTCCTCCTGGACAGACGGTCAAGCCCGTGTCCTGGAAAAGGAGGACACCTAATCACCCTGCTTGCCAGCATTTGCCGTCTTGAAGCCACTTCAGCAGAGGTGTCCTCCCTCAATAATTTTGTCTTTATTTGTATGTTTTAATGCCCATCTCTAAACTGCAGATGGGAATCAGGAACTGTGTTGTGAGTGTGAATGCTGCTTTAAAGGGCGGAAAAAAAGATGTGAAGAGGAAGTGGGTTTGGGAGACTTATGCATCACTGTTGTGCGTTTTCAAGTTGTTTCTGACTTATGGTGACCCTACAATGACCATGAGGCCAGAGAATTTCTTTCCCCATTTGATCTGTATGTGGACAGAGGAACAAGTATAGTGGAGAACACTGAGTTTGAGGCTGAAGAGCTATAAAAAAGCTGTGAATACAACATGTTGTTGCAAGGTAAACACAGCCCAGTCCTCTGAAATTTGTACCTTTCAGAAATGTCATCTCTTGTGCAATTCTGCGTCGGCTTTGTCCTACCTGCTTCTTGTGTGCATTCACTTTATACTGAGTCAGAATGCCTTTCTTTTCAAAGATTAACCAGAACCACTGCATAGTTTGTGCGTTGTGTAGTGGAGCAAGCAGCAGAAAGTTACGGGCTATTCTTCTGCTGCACCTTCTCCCTGTTGTGAGTGTGTCTGACCTCCTGTGTCCTGTTGTCGTTGTTGTGTGCCTTCAGGTAGTTTTTGGCTTATGGAGACCCTCTCAGCTCAGTCATGAAAAACCACTGGGTGACCTTGGGTAAATCACACTCTCTCAGCCTCAGAGGATGGCAGTGGCAGCCCCGCTCTGAAGAAACTTGCCAAGAAACCCCTGCAATAAAGTTGCCCTAAGTTGGAAACGACTTGAAGACACAAAACAACAACAAAAAAGCAAACCTGTCTTCAGAGGTGTTTGCCATTGCCATCCTTCCCTAGGGTTACCCAGTGGGTATCCATGACTATGATTTGAACCCTGCTTTTCAGAGATCTGATCCAACACCACTGTGCCCCAGATTAAGGTAGGTTGGTTGGTATAGCCCCATGCTCAACCACTGGACCACGCTGGCTCTCTCTGGGGCCTAGCTAGTATGTATATCTAATACACCCACCCCATTCTGAGGACCACTGATTTGTATGTTGGGACTGATCGGATTTCTTTACCAAGTTGACAGCTGCAGAATATTTGCCACCCTCTTTTCATTTTGTGGCCATGGCTGGTGGTAGTGGAATACAAGTTTCCAAAAAGTCATAAAGTTTCCAAAATGTTGACATTGGTTTTTTTTCCAGTTTAACTGGTCTGGCCTGAAATGAAACTGCTGTGTTGTGGTTAGATAGCTGAGGGTTATTAGTTTGTATTTTAATTTCATTTTTTATATGTCTGTCAGCAAGAAAAAACTATTTATTCAGCATAGCTGGTGGTAGGAAATTCTGGGAGGTGCAGTTTAGGAGACACATGATTCCCATCCCTCCCTGAATCTGGCATTCTGCAGATGTGTCGGTCTACAGATCCCATCATTCCCTGCCAGCATGAGATCTGATCCAAGATCTGATCCAACAGAACTGTGCCCCAGATTGGGGTAGGTTGTTTGGTATAGAGATGAGATAACTGATGGTATTATTTAGTATAATCCAAATTCTTTTGTTTTGAACCCACTGATGTGCATATGTGAACAGGGCCTTTAGATTTTGCCTGGCATTCATTTCTCCTCTTTGCTTTCCTTCCCAGTTCGCCAAGGAGCCAAAGTGGTTTTCTGTGCACCAGGATCTGAAGGTGAGAGGATTTCTCTCCATACCCTATTAGACCTGTTCACAAAGTTTCTATATTAGGCTGGTTAAACTAAAGTCCTTTCTAGACCATGGAGCTATAATTATCCCTCCCTGAATAAAAGTAAGAGAGTTCTGTATGTAGGTCAGGGACAGAGAATGTGCCTGATCTACGTTTCTGTGAAGCATTTCCCCAAATGCTCCCATCATTCCTGATCATTGGTTAGGCTGGTGGACTTGGAGTCCAAGAAGACCATCAGTTCTCCAGTCCTGATATAGATGGTTGAAAGTCAAAATCAGTGAAATTTTTGGTCCTATTTGAGGTGCTGCTAAGGGGAGAGATGAAAAGATGGAAAAGCTGTATTGGTTGAATATCTGTCTTTTGTGCAGCTGTACCAGAAGAGACATATCAGACGGAAATGGTATTCCAATTCCCATCATGTGTACTTCACTTCAAAACCAACTTTTACACTGCATTTCAAATGGCACTTTTCCCCCTCCTTTATCCCTGAAAATAGTAGTCAGTTATCTCCTGAATCTTAGGGGCCCCATGGACTGGAAACTTGAGCTGGGATTTAACCTGGACCATTTCATGTCTACCACAATAATATTTCATTAGAGCCTTTCTTTTCTTCCTTGTTCCAATCTAAGCCACTCTCTCTTCCTACCACTAGGTGGAACTGCTTCCCTGTATTTTTCTGTCTATTTTTCTCGAATCCTATTCCTGGGCCTTGTACTGTAGTTAGAAAAGAGATTGAGTGTTCTCTGCTAGGGAGGTCTAGGCAACTCTTTTATACTATAGTACTAGAACTCTCTGGCACAGAATTCTAAGTACCTCACCAATCTACAAGTCCCAGCATTACATAGTATAGCGCTATGGTAATTAAAGTGGTATCAAATTGCTATGACTCTGCAGTGTGGATAAACCTTAAGAAAAAAGTGGGAAGCATGTGGTCCTTTAGCTATTGCTGAACTGCAAGTCCCAGCATTCCTGGCCAGTGGCTGTGCTGGCTAGGGCTGCTGGGTCTTGCAGTCAAGCAGCATTTGGAGGCTGCATGATTTGTATCCCATCCTTGGAAGATGTTCTGCAGATGGTGGGAACTTGTTAGGAAATGTGACTCTGGATTAATTTTAGCCTAAAGCATAGGTATGGGAGTCTGTTCCTGTGTCAAGTTTTTGACCAAACTATGGAGTCTGTGCAGCCTGAAATCTTCATCCTACTGGTTAATCTCAGCTAAAGAAGATCCATGGAATCAATTGTTGAAATTGGGGTGGATAGGGAAACTCAGAGGAGTCCAGGTAGAACATTGGTTGGATCCACCTGGCCTGCATCCTTGTCTAAGAGACTGTGAGTCAGGGAGATGCCTCCCAAATTAGGATGCCACTTGTCTCTCTTCCCTTCTGCAGGGCAGGTGCCAGGAGCAGTTATCTGTGGACACTTGGAAACATTCACACTATTGCACAGACCTCTTACTGTCATCCTCTGGAGCCTTCTGGCCTGCTGCTTCACCTCTTTCATAGAATCATAGCTTTGGAAAAGACCTCAAAGGTCATTCAGTCTACCCCTGACATGCAGGAACACACAATCAAAGCACCCCATGAGAGATGGCCAGGCCATCCAGCCTCTGTTTAAAAAGCTCCAAAGACAGAGACTCCACCACACTCCAAGGGTGTGTGTTCCATTGTCAAACAGTACTTACTGTCAGGTAGTTCTTCCTAATTGTGAGGTGGAATCTCTGTTCCTGGAGTTTGAATCCATTGTTTCAGGTCCTGTTCTCTGGAACTGCAGAAAACAAACTTGCTCCATCCTCAGTATGACACCCCTTCAAATATTTAAACAGGGCTATCATATCAGCCCATAATCTTCTCTTCCCCACGCTAAACATACCCATCTCCCTAAGTTGCTTCTACAGGGCATGATTTCTAGACCCTTCATCATTTTTGTCACCCTCCTCTGGACACGCTCCAGCTTGTCAACATCCTTCTTGAATTGTAGTGCTCAAAACTGGACCCAGTATTCCAGGTGAGGCCTGACCAAAGCTGAGTAGAGTGGCACTATTACTCCCCTCAATGCAGCCTAGAATTGCATTGCCTTTTTTAGCTGCCGCATCTGTTGGCTCATGTTCAACTTGTTGTCTCCTAGAACTTCTAGATCCCTTCACATGTACGTAGATTTCCATATCTACTCTTTATGCTAAGATTAATCTTGCTGTCCTTCACCTTTCCTTGAGGATACAGCGCATTGTCAGGAGTGAGGAACCACAACAGCATCCATCCATAAAGTTGCATTCTCCGTTAGAGCAGTTGAACAATACAGTCCAGAGAAAACGAACCTCCTGTGAAGACAAAAATGGAAAAGAAAGCAGGGACAAGACCCACCGTCTTGCCTGGCAGTGTCACTTCAGAATCTGGAGCTGGTCCTACCCCTAAGTACTCCTCATGGACTCTGTTTGCAACTGTCTTTGCAGGGGAAAGAGGAATGGCTCTTCAGAAGGAACTGGAGGATTCTGGGGCTCCGGGTGAAGCTCACTTTGAGGTCTGCGATGTTCGCCATGAAACAGACATTCAGGTAGGCAGACATGAAACAGACATTTGAGGGAAGAAGGGTGCTGATTTGAGCCGCCAAAACCAGCTTTCCTCAGACTTGAACCTATTCCTAAAACCTGGACTTGAAAAAGTTATGTTTTGGGTGACAACTCCCAGAATCCTCCAGTGACTGTTCTCCTTGAAGGATTCTGGAATCTCAAGTCTAGAAAATTAGCATTTCCCAGAATAGCTGGAAACACTCCCTCATGTTCTGGGGATTGCTAATTGTGGGAATGATGCCACATCTTGTTTGATCCTCATAACCCAGTTTAATAATATGGCCTTCCTCAACATAACACCCTCCGTATGAGTTGGGTTACACTCTCCACAATCCCTGATTTACTCACCCTGGCTGGGGATGGTGGGAGTTGTAGTCCAACATATCTAGAAAGTGTGAAGTTGTGGAAAGCTGTCCTGGCAGCTTTCAGATGTAAAATCACAGAAATTGGGCTTCATTTCTTGCTATAACTTCTCCTCTTTTCAAATCTCTCCTTTTATAAACCCTGTCCCTTTCCACAGACTCTGGTTTCAGTGACCATTAACCTTTATGGACGTCTTGACTGCCTGGTGAACAATGCTGGAGGGCGTGAGTAACTTAAGGGGAAGAGCTGGGGGAAGAATCAGGATGCCTTGTGTTTTAGACCAGGAGCCTTTGTGTGTGTGTCTTTTTTTTAATGTGTTAAAGGCCAAGTCTAGGAGCTGTGGAGGAATTTCAGTTTTCAGGTTAGGTATTCACAAAATCATTAGTATTTATTTGACAATTAGTGTACATGTCCCTCTAGCCTTTTATTTATACAGCATCAACAATATTAATGGTGCTGTATAAAATTATGAGGAGAGCCAGCATGGTGTGGTGACCTGAGCATTGGACTATGACTCTGGAGGCCAGGGTTTGAATCTTCGCTTGGCTAGATGACCTTTTTCAAGTCACACTTTCACAGTCTCAGAGGAAGGCAAAGGCAACCGCCCTCTGAACAAATCTTGCCAAGAAAACCCTGTCATAGGTTCACCTTTGGGTCGCCACACGTTGAAAAATGACTGGAAGGTGCACACAACAGCAATAAAATTATGAAAAAAACAGATCACTGCCTCTAGGGTCTTACACTCCAGAAATCCTTTGCAGATGGGAGAGTTGGAAAGGTCCTCATGAGTCATTGAGTCCTACACTCTGTTCAGGGCTCCGATGATGAGGAGATAAGGCTCTCCTGACAATTTGAGTGGCTGGGTAGGTTTAGGCAAAAGGAGCTGTCCAAAAGGCATTTCGATCCCGATGCATGTAGGGCTTTCAAAGCCAGCTGAATAGCACTTTCTGAACTGTTCTCACTTGCAGCCCTATGCAAAATCTATTGCAGGAATCCAATCTTCACCAATCTGGGGCCCTTCTGGTTTGTTGGATAGCAACTCCCATTATCCCTCAGCCCACTGTGAGAGTTTGTATAAAAGTATATGGGATTATGAGAGTTGCATTCCAACACAACTAGAGGACTTTAGATTGGGGAAAGCCAGGACATGTCTCAATAGAACCCATTAAATTTACTAAATATAAATAGTTAAATGCATTTTGGGTCATATTTATGAGGAATAAAGTGATAGGACCTCAGTAAATCATGACTAAATCCCAATATTGTGATTTATATGGAAAGGCAACTATGAAGGAACTAGATAAATTCCTCATGTATAAAGATTTATTATTCAATACCAAAGACAGGATTGTCTATGCCATAGTTTTTCCTTTTTTCTGTGTATGGTTGGGAAAGCTAGGCAGTGAAGAAAACTGAAAGGTAGAGAAACAAGATAGCTGGAATGTGGTGCTGCAGTAGAGCTCTGGTTATCATAGACCACCAGAAAAGCAAATAAGTGGTTCTGAGAGCAAATCAAGTCTGTGAACCCTCACTAGAAGCCAAAATGACTAAACTGAGTCTATTATACTTTGGACATATCATGAGATGATCTGAATCCTTAGAAATGATGATAATGCTTGGTAAAGTGGGAGGCAATAGGAAAAGAGGAGGACCGCACATTACAGGTAGATAGACTCTTTCAAAGAAGTCACAGCTCAGAACTTGCAAGACTTGAGCAGAGCTATTGGCAACAAGAGGTCTTGAACATCTCTTGTTTATAGAGTCACAGTAAGTCAAAGTCAATTTGACAGCAGTTAATGGTAACAACAGAGTCCTAGTGATTTTGAGGGATGTATTCTACATATGACAACATTTGGATCCAACCCAGTAATAATAATAATAATAATGTTTTTATTGACGGTAATTGTGCATTTCTTTGTTTTAAACTGTTTGTCATTGTAGATTTCTCTATGATCTCTGCTGATGTATGATATAATAGAGACACCTAAATGAGGCTGACAAAATTAATTTTACTTCATTTTTTAAAAATTCATAAATTGATCTGGTTACATGTGCATTTCTTTGTTTTGGAGCAAAGGATAATTTAATCTTCCATATGCTGTTGGACTTAAACCTCTCCTTAGGCTATGCTGGCTGGGACTGATGGGAGTTGTAGTGTAACAATACCAGAGGACTGCAAGTTGCCCATTCCTAGTTTAAATGCAGTATTTTTTTAAAGCAAAAATTAGCAGATAGGCTGGGACTTGTTCAGGATCTTACCCCTTGTGAAATTGTCTCCCTTCTTAAATCCACCCACAAACAGATCCTCCTTATCAAAAAATAGATGATGTGACTGCAGAAGAATTCCGTAGCCTCTTAGATCTCAACGTTATCAGTGGTTTCTTAATGGCTAAGGTAAGTGATACCATGAAATTGACAGGAAGCTGCTTTATATTACATTAGGCCATTGGTCCCTCTAGCTTAGTGGTGGGAGCCATGCGGTTGTCCAGGAGTTTGTGGATTGCACCTACCACCAGCCCTAGCCAGCATAACCAATGGAAAGGAATTTTCAGAACTGCACTCCAACAACCAGTGTAATTCCTTTCCTTGAGCCAGCTATTATCATGTCCCTAAGCAAGCTAGGTGTGTTGGACAGGTCTATAGCTGCCATCACCCATGATGGTGAGGAAGATGGGAATTGTTACCCAGTACATCAAGAAGTCACCAAGACTGGGGAAAGCAGAACTATTGGCAATAACTCTGCAGGGGTCAGATGGGGGATGTTTCCCAGTTGTACCTGCAGATGCTGGGGGATGAATTTGAGGACTTTTTATGTACTTTATTATCATTAGTTAGTGCCGGAATGAGTGGGCTTTGTTCTCACCCACTGAGTAACTGCTCTTCTGTTGGCTGCTGTTTCCCTTGAGGTATTTGTCAGCTTTTCTTTGGGGCCACAGTTTGTAGAATCTCTCATAAGCATAGCCATTGGGCATCCCAGCTGGGAGGATTTTTAAGATTTGTAGTCCAAAAACATACCCTTTTCTACTCTGCATATTGGCTTCCTCCAGAGATGTAAGGCAGAGGATGGGATGGAAAATGAAATGTTCTGGTATAGAACTTGGGGTGGAAAATTTTATGAGTAGCTACCAATTTTCTGTAGCATGGTTAGCTTTGTGGTGGGGATGGGGCATGAGTCCACAGAGGCAGAGCTTGGAGGAATTACTTTTTTGGATGACAGTGCCTAGAATCTCTCAGCCAATATGATCACTGACCATGGGCCCATTCATACTACAAAATTATAGCACTGTTATTCTACTTTAACTGGAATGGTTCCATCCTGTAGTTTGTAGCCAGATGAAGCACTAGAGCTTTCTGACTGAGAAATCTAAATGCCTTTCCTTACATTGCAAATCCCAGGATTTCGTAGGATGCAACCATGACAGTTAAAGTGGAATAATAGCACTGTAAATCTGTAGTGTGAAAGGGCTCCATATTAGTTAGAAGGTTCTAGTACTTTAAAAACCCCAAAGCAGCTTTTCTGAGCTCATGATTTGCAGACAAATGGTTTCTAGATTTAATACCTGGTTGGTTCTGTTAACCTGCACATCTAAGGTTAGTAAGAAGGAAGGTCTTGGTGAGCAGTTGCCAGTCAGAGTAGAAATACTTAGCTAGAGCGTCAGCTCAAGTCATTTCCCTTTTCTGTAGGACAGCAGCAAATAGAACCTCTCCTATACATCTATTTCAAGGTGTATAGTAGCCAAAGAGAACCAAGTCATCTAGGCACCTAGGCAGAAAATCCTACAGGCATCTCCCCGCAATCCCCTCCCCACAAAATACAAAGTGAATAACAAACATTTGTGAAATAAATAGAAGAGCATGACACCCCAACCCTCACTCTGCCTAACTCATGCTTCAAATGTTGGTATATTCTTCTTTTATTTCAGTTTCTCTTCATTTTTGTGCTCACAGTACTCTTTGCCTCACCTCCGGAAAACAAAAGGGAACATCATTAACATCTCCAGCCTTGTCGGTTTTATGGGACAAAAGGACGCTGTGACTTATGTCGCAACCAAGGTAGTCTGGAGCAATGAATACCTGACCTCCTGGCATATAGTCTTTATTTCCTTCTTAACTGTTTTTAAATGGGCCAAATGGTTTTCAACCTGCTTTGAATGGAATGTAGGGCTTTCTTTTATATTGCAATTTTCTTTTTAGTTATGTGGCTATTTTAAATGTTTTATGCAAAGGGATCTTGTAGCACTGTTGAGACCGACTCAGAGAAAGAAAGCTTTACTTATGCTACCAACTTCTTTCTTTCTCTCAGTTAGACTCAAAGGTACTACAAGATCCCTGTACATACTATTCCAGACTAACATGGCTATATTGTTAAATATTTGATGTTGGTTTTAATTAGCTCTAGTTTATATTTTACTGTTTCAGTGTTTTGCCTGATGAACTGCTTCATAATAGGTTCTGCCTTAAAAGGCAATATAGAAATATTTCAAATACAAGTGTAATAAAATAAATCCTTCAACTTGTAGGGTGCTGTGACTGCAATGACAAAAGCTATGGCCATCGATGAGAGCAAATATGATGTCCGAGTCAACAGGTAAGGCTATTGATGTTGTTAATAGAGGGCTATCAACAGTGCTAGGTTAACAGATTACGTTTCTGAGATCCATAATCTTTTCAGAATGCAAAACAAGTGGATTCTTTTTCTTTTCCTTGAAATGTACCAAGACAATGTTACTTGTCCCTAAAGCAGTGGCTCACACATTTTGTTCTTCAGCTCTCTGAGTATATTTCTGTTGTCCATGTGGGCTGGAGTTTGTGGGACTGAGGTAGTTCCAAACATCAGGAAGACTGAAGGCTGAAAACTACTGTCCCCAAACAGAATGAGCATAGTGTAATTCTGGGGGCAGATACAGCCCACAAATCTGTTTTTACAGTCTTCAGGCCATCCAAGACTGTCCCTATTATGCTCCCCCAAAGATAAATGGCCCCTCCTGAAAACCTCCAGAAGCAGATATTCACCTTTTAAGTAAGTTGCTAGGAGCTTTTGCACTGTTTAACATTACGGCATCCTGTTTTTAAAACCAAAAGTGGAATTCTGTTTGATTGTTTTTCTTTTTGGGAAGGAGGATTTTTGGTGGTCTCTGCAGAATCACAAAAGCTCCTAGGGCAGCAATTTGGCCCCTGGGCCCACTTGCTGTTGCATGCCCTGCTCTAAAACACTACAGTTTTATAGACACATACTTAGAGGAAGGTCCCACTGGACTTAGCAGCACTAAGTTCTCAATTGACATATATAGGATTGTGCTGTAATTGGATTTAAAGTCACCAAACAGTAGTAACCTGTTTATGTGTTAGCTTGCTTGTGTGAATGCTGATGGGGGGGAGAGGACTTGATGGCAAATAGACATTCGCCTTCCAATCAATATCCCTTTTATGCTCTTCCCAGTGAAAAAATAACTAACCTGGCCTTCCTCAACCCAGTGCACTTTATATGTGTCAGATTACCAACAGCATCCATGTTCAGTGGGGAGGATAGAATTTGTAGTTCAACATATCTGGAAGGTGCTGGGTTGGGCTAGGTCTGAGTTAAACAAAGAACTAAGAGACAAATGGCAAAACTGAGAACACCAGCAGAAAAGAAAACAAAGAAGCACCCATGAAATTAGTTAGCTATTTTGTTACTTGTTTTTACTACAGCTCCCAAAATACTTAATTCCACCAGGCAGGGGATTCAGGGAATTGTAGTCCAAAAAATAACTCGTCTAAGCTTTGTCCTGGTCTGAGCTGAACCCACCACAGATAAATAAAACAACTTCTGCTAAAGATTTTAGCAAGCAGGGAGATTTTATCCTGAAGAAGGCACTATTGATAGTCTGACTTCAAATCTTTAAATACTATAAATATTATCACCAGCACTTTGCACCTGAAAGCAGATTTCCACTGCTATTCTTTTCTGGGAAACTGCATGCTCCCAGTTATAGTTCAGCAGTTGGTTACCACATTATGGAGCAGTTTTATTTGCCAGACATCTTTTGAAGATACCACTATATAGAACTTGTTGCAGTGGTCCAAATATGTTATAGTTCAGATATTTATTACGGTTAGTTGCCAGTTCAGGATCATCCCAACACCTGATGTTTCTGGGCCAAAATAGGAGGCCTAAGGACACCTAGTGATGCCAGTCAAGATGGTGCTTCAGTAGGTGATCTGGAGGTTTGCTTGCTGTCCTTTCTTCTTGCCCAGAGATGAGTCCACCAAAATGGGAGAATTTGAACCCTCATTTCCCACCTGGAGATGACTCACAGAAACTGAAGTCTACAACCGTAGTTTTCATGACAGGTTTCCAGAAATGGCATTGCTGGTGTGTAACGTATTTCAGCAGCTGGAATATTTTGGCTCACCAAATGTTTTCAGCTTCAAATCTAAGAACCCACAGGTAGCATGGCCAGTGGTAGAAGACTGTGCGAGTTATAATACAAAATATCTGGAAAGCCAAATGGATCCAAACCCTGGCAGTTCTCATTTTGGCAGCAAATCCAAGGCATTTCAAGTAAATATGCATGGGATTTCTGTGTGTATGAATCACAGAAATAATTTTAACAGGTAACATATGTAACCATTCTGTGAGTGTGTTGTGCTTCTAAAAATAACAAGAAAGACAACTTTCTTCAAAATTAATCCTGAAACATAGTTTACCATATGGGAATAGATTTGCTTATTTTTATTTTTTCTGTTTTCTCGGCTTTTAAAAAATGCAAACAATTTGAATTCTAGCATCTCACCTGGCAATATCTGGACTCCGATGTGGGAAAGGCTTGCAAATGAGTCAGCAAATCCAGAGGCAACGATCCAAGAAGGCAAAGATGCTCAGGCAAGTGTATTATGGGAGAACAGGCCTGGTACTATAGTTTGTACAGGGAACTAGTGAGGAGGAGTGTGTATACAAACCACTAAAAATACCACAAAAATTCTGCATGCATGAGGACAACTTAGAGTCTACAGCCTGTGCATGATATGCAACTTTTAATTAGTTTGCGTATCTTAGCTATTTTTGAATAGATGTCTCTTCTGTTTTCATTTGAAGAGCAAAGGTACTTTGGATGACATCTGAATCCAAGGACTGGAAATCTTTTAGAAGCTGCCCTTCTAGCCTCTGAGACTTCAAAGCTTATCTTATAGCCTTAGGGACCAGCAACTTTCTGGGTGTTGTTTATTTTAACTAAAAACAAAAACTGGGGCAAAACAGCAACAACAAAAAATGGAATAGAGATGTGTATGTACACTCATGAGATAAGCATAGAGTATTGATTTGCATTCCTAATAATAATATTTATTTTTTATACCCTGCTCTTCATCCCTAAAGGCTATCAGAGCGGCTTACAAATATTATTTTAATTAGATGGTTCCCTGCCCTCAGGTTTACAATCTAAGAAGACACGACACAAAAGGGAAGGGAATGGTGTTGGGGAAGGGGATCAGGTCCAAAAGTTCTTCTCTCCCTCTGACGCCTGGAACAAGGCAGATAGACTGGAGGGAGGGCTCTGTTTCATACTCTAGGACATGCCAGTTTGGCCTCTCCTTTCACTCCCTCCTGGGTAATATAGTGTAGTATGGAGAGAGGGCTGTTCTACTTGAGGTGAGGTGCGATGGTGTTGCTAGGCCTCTCCAGTCCTTTCACTCCCTCCTCTTTCTTTTCTATTGTGTCCGTAGCTTCTGGGACGACTGGGGACCCCCGCAGAGTGTGCAGCAGCTGCTCTATACCTTGCTGCAGATGCTACTTTTTGCACTGGAATGGACCTTGTACTCAGTGGTGGAGCTGAGCTTGACTATGGGAAGAAGAGACAACCTGCTGCCAGTTGTGACTTTAAAAACTAGTGGAGTCCACCAGAATAAGAGGACTGGAGTGGCTGCAAAAAGGTGGGGTGGGGAGAACTGTTTGGGACTGATTTCCATCCAGGCAGAGGGCTACCTCACAAGGCACTTGGATTCATCTGTTGCAGCCCACATATTAAAGGAGAAGTGGAATTCATGCAACTTTTCATATGTTTGTTGGACTCTGACTCCCTGCAGCCACTAACTAATATACCCAATGGGGAGAAACCATTGGGAATTGCAATCCAACAACATCTGGAGGGCCACTCCCATGCCTTCAGTAAACAATCCTGGAGCACTTAACAGCCCTAATAAATCTGAATATGCTACAGGGATAAAGAAGATGCTTTACTCTGGACACTCTTACCTGTTTTTGACAGCTGTCCGTGTCACAGACAGAATAACAACAGGTACAGCTTTTCCAATATCATTCACTTAATCAGGCTAACTGGGGTGATGGGAAATGAAATTCAATATTTTCTAAAGAGTTCCATAGCTCTGTTGTTAACAGTTGATTAGCAAGCTGAAAGGCTACAGGTGAAGTTTCCCTAGTTCCTGCATTGCCATACAGGGAAAACTATTCTGGTTCAAAATGTTGCAAGTCATGGAAATATAGGCACAGGAACTTTGCCAGGCAAAAAGGTGGCAGCCCTGTCTTTAATATTACTTTAGAGACCATTAAAAACAGGTTCTGCAGCTTAAGCCCTATCTCCAGTTAATCCCTTGATAATGCCAGGGTTTTTCCTATGGTTATGGTCAAGGTGAACTGGATGTTGACATAGAACATTTTTTTTAAAAAAAGATAAAGGAAATGTTTAACTTTCACCTTCTGATCAGTGACCATGAAAGTATCAACTCGCTGGATAAACAGGTTGCCTTAAGTTTTCTGTGCTTTGCTTGACGCTTGTTAACTGTTGTCAAGTGGACTTCAACTTGGCGACCCTATGAATGAGAGTCTTCCAAGTTACCCTATTAATAGCAGACCTGCTCAGGTCTTGATTCTAATGCCAAACAAATATTATTATTTATAATTTAATTCTAACATTTCTATAAAAAAAATTAGGTTGACATATGTTGCTGGTTCCTCTCTACTTTTATCTTCACAACTTCATTTGAATTAGGTTAGTACAGGATCATCAGGTCTTGGGTGAGTAGGTGAATTCGGGTCTCCTTGTCACCAGTGACATATTAAATAAGCCATTTCAAATTTTGTTGGACTATAACTCCCGTTGTCCTTGAGTAGGGGCCATGCTGTCTAGGGATGACAAGAATTGTAATCTACTGACATCTTGACACCCAAGGTGTCACCCTAAGTTCAGATAGGCTGCTGATTCACGGCACCATCCTGTTTCAGACTGAATTCACAATTGGAACCCATCCTGATTCACTGTACCTCTGGGGGTGAACTTCATGGTCTCTCCCATCCTTTACTGTTTACCCATGACTGCTTCCCCTCTGTTGGTTTTGTTCCATCACTTTTCAAATTGTATTTGGATAGGTTTTTACTCATTGATAAAGGGTATTCACGGCATGTTCAGGAATTAGGTTTGCCAACAGACCAGGGCTGACTTGTTCCTATTCCAGAAATCAGCAGCCAAAATTTACTTCATGGCACAGAAGGAAGAATAGATATCTGCCAATGTCTAAGAAATGAGATGCTAGGGTGGCCATATGGAAAAGAGGAAGAGCTCCTGCCCCTTTCAATCTGTCAGCTATGGCTTCTTCTGTCCATCAAGGTATGGGAGCCCTTATCCTTTTTTTACATCTGCCCACTGTTGTTAAGGGTACAGCAATTGGTTAAAACGACGATAGAAAACCTCTGGCCCTGGTGCTGAATCCAGCTGTTATTGAGGCCACATCTGGCTCTGGAATTCTCCAGATGATTATTGTTCTTCTTTGTGCTGCATCCACACTGCAGAAATAATCCAGTTTGATACCACTTTAACTGCTGTGGCTCAATGCTTTGGGATTCTGAGTACAGTATTGTAGTTTGTTGTGGCACAACTCTCTGACAGAGAATGCTAAATGTCTCACAAAACTACAATTCCCAGAATTCTATAAAATTGAGCTATGGCAGTTAAAATCGCCATAACTGGATTATTGCTGTAGTGCAGATAGCAATAAAAACACTAGCATTTTGTGTTTCTCTGGCTTTTGGATGGCTTTCCCCCTCATTTGAAAAGGTTGAAATGCCTCTCTCAAGGCTTGGTTACTCAGAGATAGTGCTTTAAATTCAGATGTACAGGTATTTTGGGTCCCACCATTTTTCCTCTTTTGGATTATAGCCCTGTGACATTCTGAAGTTGAATTTAGCCCTAAGGCCAAAAGAGGTTTTTTCGTTTTTGCATTAAAAGGTTGTCAGCTTTGCCAGAAGCATGCTCTTCTTTTGTTTTGCTTTTAGCATTCATATATCCTGGGGCTAAATCCAGGCACTAAGAACTCTGAGACTGTAAATTATGGCCTGGGTTGCTAGATAAATGGCTGTCCTGCAGCCAATCCAGATGGCTTGGAGCTCAGTGGCAGGCCATCTATTTCCCCAAATAAACAGTTGCATTGTTCCCAAAAACCGCTGTGTTTTGGCACTTAACAAGGCTCTCTAACATTCCTATGTGCCTTCTGAGTTCAGCCACATCTCCTAGCCTGGAGGAGGACTTTACTGTAAACAGAATAATGTGCTATGAGGAAACCAGATGCAAGGGATATGTTGTGATGTCTCCATGTAGTCCAGGGGTGGGCAACTTTTTCCCCCAAACAAGACTGCACCCACTCCAACAAACAAAAATGGTCCCATTTCCCCATCAAAATGCTCCCATATCCTTTGGGGGCAGTTTCTAGACAGCAGTTTCTCCATGTTTTGGGCTTTCCCTGAACTGTCCTAGATGCAATAGAGGCCATTTTATTTCACAGCAAGCATATCTTGGCCTATTGTAAAAAAGACGTCTCCCTTGGGTCTAAAACAGCTGGGAGGGGAGCAAAATGTAGCAAAACTGCCTTTTGTCTCCTTCCTATTGGAAGGGGCTGATGAGTGGTGAATTTAATGATAATCCAAACAATGCAATTGAATAAGACATTACTGATGTTGTCATTTTTTGAAGGCATATATATGTATACTGGTTGGAGCCTTGGACTGTGACTGGTGAACAGAATTCTGATTCCTTCTCAGCCATGAAACCTACTGGGTGATCCTGGGCAAGTTAGACACTCTCAGACTCAGATGATAATAATAGTAAAGCCCTCTGAAGAAACTTGTCAAGAAAACCCTGTGATATGTTCACCTTAGGGGCACCATAGGTTCAAAATGACTTGAAGGCACACGACAGCAAACAATAATAAAAATTTGGGAGGGGGGGGGAATCCTGAGTCTGGAGGGCCTTTCATTTTGCAGAGGGCTGGATACTGTTTGGACTTTGGCCCTGATGGGGAGGGAAAATGACCTATAAAATTAGTACAGCAAAAGAAAAGATGATAGAGTATAAACTCACCCATGGATTGCCATCAAAAAATCATTTTGGGCTGACACAATTGATCTTGTTTTAAGTGTAACTGGATTGGCTTTGTTACTATTTTTGTATTATTGATAATGGTGCCTGATATATGATACGAAAAAAATTAATAAAAATATATTTTAAAAAATAGCCTTGGGGACCACGTGTAATCCCTGGTGTAGGGCAAGGCATTCCTGTCTAAGCAGCTGTTTCCACCTACTCCAGAGGCAGCTGCATCCCTGTGAGAAACAGCAGAATCAATCATTAGCATCCTGTGGAATAATGAACTGCCTGTGCAACAAATCAATTTGTTCCCTTAATTACTTCTTTCAAGGTGTTAACTAGAGGCCAATTACCTAAAATGCTGGAGCAATACATGATTAACTAACTTTCTGTCAAGAAGATTGGAGCAATACATGATTAAGCCCCAGGTGTACATTAGGAATTCTGGTTGCTGCTTCATGATAAAAATGAAGATACAGGACACTCATGGGAGGCTTAGTGGTTTGAGTGTAGGACTAGGACCCTGGAGATGAGAGTTTGATTCCCCATGCATTCAGCCATGGAACCTTGTTGGGTGACCTTGGATGAGGCACACCCTCTCAGCCCCAGAAAACCCCAATAAGTTCACCTCAGGGTTACCATCAGTTGGAAGGCAAACAATAACAATGAGAGTGGGGAACTTCACTTGTTGAATTTCTGGTTGATACAATATGCAGTAGCCCTACCAGAAACCCTTATAACTGCAACCTATTTATTGCCTTTCAGATTTCTAGATAGCTGCATTGTAATTGCTCAGCTGACATGGATATGCAGATAAGTTTTGTTCTAATTTTATTCAGAAAGATGCCAGCCATTCTTATGTTCCAGTAAAGAAAATGTTCAGATAACATATCCAGGGGGTGCCATATTGGCCATATAGGAAATTGCAATAATATCCAAAATCCAGAAAACAGTGATACCTTTATTGGACCAACCGAAATGCACAATATACATGTTGCAAGCTTCAAAATATGTTGCCTTATCTTTCAACAGCAAACACAAGGAATTTTGAGAAACCTTGAGAAGCAAATGCTTTTTACATGGTTTTAAAAAACGTTTTTGTTTATTAACTTGTTTTAATTTTTTTAATTAAAACTATATAAAGAAAATGCATGAACATCATTGGCTATACACACTCACCCATCAATATAAATTATAAACCATTTCCAGTGTGTTCAAAGTGCTTCCATTTCTCTTCTTGGTTGCTTTTGTAATAGCCCTGCAAAATGATCAATTTTTAGTATGAAGAGTTTAAGCTGGGATCTTACTGTCATTTACTCTAGGAAATAGGTAAGCAGGAGGAATACGGATTTATAATGTTGAATGTACAAGTGTAATAGCCCCAGTAACATTTGAATAAAGGGAACCATCCTTTAAGATGAGGAAGAATTGCTATTACAGTCAGCCTTCCATATTCATGGATTCTTTATCCACAAATTCAATAATCCACAGCTTGAAAATCTTCCCAAAAATATAAATTCCAAAAAGTGAACTTGATTTTGTCATTTTATATAATGGACACCCTTTCAATATGCCACTGTGTTTAATGGGACTTGAGCATCCACTGATTTTGCTATCTACAGGGAATCTTGGAACCAAACCCCAGCAGATACCAAGGACCCACTGTAGTAATAATAATAATACCCCATTGTATTTAATGGGATTTGAGCATCCATGGATTTCGGTATTCCCAGAGGCTTCTGGAACCAAACCCCAGTGGATACCAAGGGCCCCCTGTATTAATAAATCCCTCTTTGGTTTTTTTTTTTGGGGGGGGGGGGTTCCACAGGCATGGAAGAAATTGAACCCCAATAGTGACCTGTCAAGGGCTAGTAGGTGTGTTTGCATTTCTATCAAGAAGACTGGGGCTGGAAATTTTCAATTTTAAGATTGTCACAGACCAACACTGGATTAGAGACTGAATTATCTAATTCACATGTGGATTCAGTGGAAACATAGTTCAGAAGCTTTGAAAACACTGTAAGGCCTTTATATCTGATGTGCCTTCTCATGGCTCTATTTAATCCAGGGAATTTTGTTTTTCCTTCATGCTTCCTTTCTGTCTAAACACTGAATGTGTACATTTTTCTTTCTTACCCTTCGACGTCCTAAGCTTTGGGGAGGGCTATAAATTTAAAATAAATAACGCAGGCCCCAGATGACGTGGAAGGTAAGGTGTTTGTATGGTGTTCTTCTCCTATTGTTGGCCATGTGCCTATGCTGCTGTTAGCTGTGCATGTGTGGAGCAAGAGAAAACACATGCTCCTTGAAGGGTGTATGTGAAACTGCCGTTCTTGTCATTGGTTGTGTTAGAGGGCGTGTGTGGGGAGGGTGGTTGTGATTGGCTCCAATCCCCCCCCCCAAACCTTACAGTGCATGTGGGTGCCAAGAATGACTACAGTGATGGTGTGTTATTTCTTTTTAAATACATAAGTACATGTTGACTCATGCCTTCAACACACTGAAGTAACCTTCTCAACTTCCTGACCCTTTTTATCCTCCTTGAACATTCATTTTTCTCATCTTTTTCTCATCCTTCCCTACCTGCCTTCTTCCTACACTGGAGGGGCTATTTCTGTTTCAGTTTACAAAGGGAACTTGTAGCACCTTTGAGTCTAACTGAAAGAGAGGAGGTGGTAGTTCATGCTACCACCTTCTCTCTTTCACTTAGTCTCAAATGTGCTGCAAGATCCCTTTGCATCCTGATTTTCCAGACTTAACACTTATTGTTTTCAGTTTGTGAGCTTTTTATGGCTCACTGGTTAAGGGCCAAGAAAAAGGGCTTTGATCTAACCAAACAATTTTTATGTTCCATCTCAGCATGGGGTAGTGATTTGAGCATTCGACTATAACTCTGGAGACCAGGGTTCGAATCCCTGCTCAGCCATGTAAACCCACTGAGTGACCTTGGGTGAGTCACATTCTCTCAGCCTCAGAACGGCAATGGCAAAACCCTCTCTGACAAGAAAATCCTGTGATAGGTTTGCCTTAGGGTTGCCAGAAGTCAGAAATGATAACCTGAAAGCACACACAACAAAGCAGTATATTAATATTGTGTACACTGGTTGAAGAACATTTCTTGACTGGGGTTATGTACTTAATTGTTGTTATCCTCTGCCTCTTCCTATTGAATGTATATATATATATTCCTGCTGGAGCATAGAAACCCACTGGGTGACCTTAGGCAAGTCACACACTCTCAGCCTCAGAGGATTGCAATGGCAACTCCCTCTAAAGAAACCTGCCAGGAAATTTCATGATTAGAGTTGTGATAAATCAGAAACTTCTTCAAGGCACATGACAACAGTAGGGTTTTAGTAAATTTATTTATTATTATTCATAAAATAAGTTTTCAATCAACAATAGCACCCATATGATACCATGTTAGGGCACTTAAAATTTCATGCCCATAGTCAATTATTCATGGATTTGATTAATATGTTCTCTCTAGGAATATCTAGGTCCTCCAGTGCAACTCTATGGTCAACTTTACTGAAGGACCTGGAGATTCCCAGAGAGGTGTCCTCTCAGGTAAAACATGTTTTTATTTGCAGTGTTCCCATATTCATGGGGGTCTTGTGCCACTAGCAAATATGGAGGGACAAGTGTGTGGGGTAACTATTTGCTGTTGTTGTGTGTCTTCAAGTCCTGTCTTATGGCAAAGTTTGCCTAGAGGAGATTTGCCATTGTTACTGTTATGTGCCTTCAAGTCCCAGCTGACTTATGGTGATCCTAAAAACTCAGAGGATTGCAATGGCAAAGCCCCCTCTGAACATAGTTTTTTTTAATGGGGTTTTTGGGCTATGTGGCCATATTCTGGAAGAGTTCATTCCTGACGTTTTGCCAGCATCTGTAGCTGGCATCGTCAGAGAAAAGAAGATCATTTCTGGAAGAGTTTATTCCTGCCGTTTCAACAGCATCTGCGACTGCCATCTTCAGAGAAATGATCTTCATTACGCAAAAGATGCCAGCTACAGATGCTGGCAAAGTATCAGGAATAAACTCTTCCAGAACACAACCACATAGCCTGAAAAACCCACACAAAGCTATGGACGCTGGCCATGGAAAGCCTTCGACCTCTCTGAACAAATGATGGGGTTTTCTTGGCAAGGTTTGTTCAGAGGTGGTTTGCCACTGCCTTCCCCTGAGGTTGAGAGAGTGTGACTTTGCCTATGGGACTCAAAAAAGAAAAGAAACATATGCTTCACCCCTCAGCACCACTCTCCTTCCAGTGTGGGACGCTGGAAACCAGAGCCCAGGGGCTGCTCCTTGGCTGGCTTCCCTGAAACCCTAAAATGGAGGGTTTCCCTGACAAAGTCTGTCAGAGGAGGTTTGCCACTGCCTTCCCCTGGGTGAGGCTGAGAGAGTGTGACTTGCCCAAGGGACTACAAAAAGGGCAAAAAAAAAGGGGGGGGGGAACAGTACATACTAAAACAAATGACAGCACTTGCCCATAGAGAATCATTGCAGAATACTTGCTTTATCACACTAGGGGGCAAACAGGATTTAAATCAGAGCTAAACAAGAGTTAAAAAGGAAATGCCCTATGTTTATCAGAGGACATTTCATGTTTAACTCTCGTTTAAATTCTGTTTGACCCCATTGCTTTATCACACTAGGGGGGCAAACAGGATTTAAATTAGAGCAAAACAAGAGTTAAACAGGAAACGCTCTATGTTTATCAGAGGACATTTCCTGCTTAACTCTCGTTTAAATCCTGTTTGCCTCCTACTGCTTTATCACACTACTTGGGGGCAAACAGGATCTAAACAAGAGTTAAACAAGAAATGCCCTATTAAACAGGAAAGGTCCTATGAGAAACATAGGACACTTCCTGTTTAACTCTCATTTAAATCCTGTTTGCCCCCTAGTAGTGTGAGGTAAAGCAGAATATAGGCCAAGGATTCAATGCCTCCCTATGGGCAGCCATTCTGCAATGATTCCCTATGGGCAGGTAGTATAATGTGTCCCAAGGAAAGGAAGCCTATTGCTCCCCTGAGTGCCACTCTCCTTCCATCATGGGACATATATTGGAAACATTGGAAACAGGAGCCCACAGGGGCTGTTCCTTGGCTGGCTTCCAGGCCCCAGCCTGCCTCCTCCGCCTTTTGTCCTGAGAGAGAGAGAGAGCCCTAAAGGCAAACAGAGGCGCGGCTGAGCTTAATACTTTAATAGGGAGGAGGGCGTTTCAGGGGCGGAACCTTTCTTCGCGGCTCTTGTGAGCCCCCCTCTGGCCCGGCCCCATTAGACAGAAACACCGCCGACAGCATGGCAGCGGCTACTGCGGCCCCAAGGGCAGCTCGGAGGGTGAGTGCTACGGGGGCCGAAGGGGGACCAGATTAGCCAGCCATGCCTCCAATTAAAAGGGAAGGGGCGACTTTTGTCAGAGAGGAGGGGGTGGTAGTGGGGAGTGGTCCGTCACGTAAATAGCTCCGGGCGGAAACGTGAACCCCCCACTTTTAAAGGGACACCCCCCCAATCTATTTATTCCCACAACTATTTTATCTTTTTGTCCTCGGTTATATCTTCTCCCAGTGTTGTAGGATTCAAAGATATAGCCCCGTTAGTCTGTAGAATCAGTGGGTAGAGCAGTGGTCCCCAAACTGTGCTCTTTAAGGGTTTTTTTGGACTACAGCTCCCAGAATCCCAGACTGTTGGCCCACATGGCAGAGGCTTCTGGGAGCTGGAGTCCAACATCTCTTAAAAGGGGACAGTTTGGAGACCACTGATTTAAGTGATAAAAGTAATTTAGTGGTCTCCAAACTGGGCTCTTTAAGGGATTTTGGACTACAGCTCCCAGAATCCCAGACTCTTGGCTCACATTGCAGAGGCTTCTGGGAGATGTAGTCCAAAATCTCCTAAAGTAGTCTGGAGACCACTGATGTCAGAGAGATCTTGTAGCACCTCTGAGACTCATTGAAAGAAAGTTGGCAGCATGAGCTGCCATTTGGTGCATTTGGTGAAGTGGAAGCCAGCTACAGACATATATATGCCATTGGTATATATATGATTCCTCATACACCAATGGCATATATATGTCTGTGCCTGGCTTCCACTCCACCAGACACATCTGAGGAAGTAGACTGAAGTCTATAAAAGCTCATGCTGCCAACTTCTTTCTTTCAGTTAGTCTCAGAGGTGCTACCAGACCTTTCTGCATACTGATTCTTCAAATGTTGTGAACCTTCAAGTCGTCTCCAGCTTGACAAACCCTATGACAGTTTTCTTGGCAAGTTTCTTTCAGGGGGGTTTGCTCTAGTCATCCTCTGAGGCTGAGAGAGTGTGACTTGCTCAAGGTCACCCAGTGGGGTTTCTGTGGCTGAGCGGGGATTCGAACCTTAGTCTGCCAGGCAGGGTGAACAGATGTTCTAACTGCAAAGGAGGAGGAGGACAAGGTGCCACAATATGCACTGGAGAAAAATGTAGGTTGAAATAAAAGCTACAGTCACTCATATAAACATAAATTCATGCTTCTTAGTCATGCTCAGAAATGGAGGACATTTTAAAATGGAGAACATGTCCTGGAAAGTGAGGACGTCTGGCCACCCTGACCCAGAGTCATGGTCCAGTGCTCAAACTGCTATACAATGCTGCCTCTCATCTTCTCCAGATG
This sequence comes from Urosaurus nigricauda, assembly GCA_034509955.1. NCBI lineage: Eukaryota > Metazoa > Chordata > Lepidosauria > Squamata > Phrynosomatidae > Urosaurus > Urosaurus nigricauda. The sequence goes on from JAOEGL010000006.1 coordinate 15,291,890, forward strand.
TTTTCCCCAATTCCTTAAGAGGTACTGGCTTCCTTTCTACATCTCTCATTATATACTAGGATAGAAAGACAGCATTGTGCAATGGTTTAAGTGTTGGACTATGACTCTGTAGAAAAGGGTTCAAATCTCCACTCAGGCACAGAAACCACTCAGTCTCAGAGGATGCGCAAAGGCACACACACCCCTCCCGGGACAAATATTGCCAAAAAAACCTGTGATAGGGTGACCTTGGAGTAACCATAACTCAAAACCGACTAGAAGGCAGACAACAGTACATAAGATACTTGTTGGCTTTTTCCCCTCCTGAGAATCTTGACTCCCATCATGTAGCTGTATTTCTCCTCTCTCCAACAGACCCACTCTGAAAAACCTCCACTTCAGTGACATCCTGGAGTTATCTCTTGCATAAGATCACTTCTTGTTCCAGCAGACAAGTCTGGTTTTTTTCCTTGAGCCAGATAAAATTCCCACCATGTTGTCTCCAAATTAACATCCCTGCCAACCTGAGAGGCGATGAGAATAAATAATGTTGCAACACCCTTATCCCCCAAGCCTGAGAAGGCATGTATCCTAAACCCTTTCTTCAACTAAATGTGTTTCCTTATGCAAAGGAATCTTGTAGCACCTTTGAGACTAACTGAAAAGTAGAAGTTGGTAGCATGAGCTTTCATAGACTTTGAGTCTATGAAAGTCTATGGAAGCTCATGCTTGTTGTTGTTGTTGCTGTGTGCCTTCAAGTCATTTCCAACTTGTGGTGAGCCTAAGGTAAACCTATCATAGGGTTTTCCTGGCAAGTTTCTTCATTGCCGTTGCCATCTTCTGAGGCTGAGAGAGTGTGACTTGTCCGAGGTCACCCACTGGGTTTCATGGCCAAGCTGGAAATTGAACCCTGGTCTCCAGAGTCATAATCCAACACTCAAAGCCACTATGCCACACTACTAATGTCTATATGTCAGTCTCAAAGGTGCTGCAAGATTCCTTTGCATATTGAATGAAAGGAGTAGCATAAGCTTTCAACTTCCTAAGAGACACCACATTCCAACATTCCCTTCACCATTCATATGGTCATCCACCCACCCTGGCCTTAGGCAACATCTTTCCTCCTGCTTTTGTTCTTCAAAAACCATAGTTAAAATGGAACTTGTCACCTCATCACCATAACTGCAATTTTTGCATTTCTATGGCTATTCATATAGGCTAATTAGAAAAGTCTTTCCTGGACAACATTTCACTTCATGCATTTGAGGAAGTAGACCAAATTTAGAAAGCATATGCTACAATTTCCTGGATGGCAGGGAGATGGACTGGATTGCCCTTGTGGTCTCTTCTGTCTCTGATTCCATGAATTTCTTTTGACAGTCTCAAAGGTGCTACAAGATCCCTTTGCATACTGATCTAGGGGATCCTAGAGATGGGGTTGGAGAGGGTTAATTTGCCAACTGGCACACAAGTTTACCTTTCCTAAGATTTCTTTAGAAAAAATCAGAGATTTTAATTTGTGATGAGAGAGAGCAGGTGCCCTCTATAACAGCGTTGGGAACATATGGCCTGCCAGATGTTGGACTCCTGTCTACATCAGTCCTAGGGAATTGTAATCCAACAGCATCTGGGGGATCATTTGGTCATCAACCCTGCTTTATTGGATAGGAAAATTTCTTGGAGTACCATTTCTTAATTCACAAGTGTGCTTGCTTGTCTTCACTCCTGCCCTCATGCATGCTTTAAACTGTTTCCATTAAGTTCCCAGCAATTAACTAAAGGTTATTTCCTCCTCAGGGTAGATTTTGAAAGAGCAATATCACCCTTTTCCTCTTAAGTGATTCTGAAAAAGTTTTCTTATAGCTCTCCTCTCCTGTGAGTTTATGAATGGAAGGAAGTGAGTATGAAGCCCTGGGCTTAATGGAAAAAAACAGTTCCCTCCTGTTTTTTTCTGGGTTTTCCCTTCTCTTGGTAATGTTACCAAGAAGGTCATCTTTGGAAGCAGGCAAAAGCTTCTGAATTTAACGACTGTCATGTTTCTAATGCTAGTAATTCAGCAACACTTTAACAAAGCACTTCCCAGCACATGCACCTGGCAACAAGGTTACAGAAGTTCATGCTTCCTTATGAGAAATCACCGATTCCATTCTTTGGACATATGGCGGCCCCACCTACTGAGGAAAGCAGGCTAGGGCACAGCCCAAAGGCATTCCTAAAGTAGAGGCTTCCTTGTAGAAAGGCTCCAAGTACCAACTCACACTGAAGCGAAAAATAGAATTGAACCTCCATTCTGTCCTCACTAACCAGACAGGTTTGCTTAGGCTATCAAAAACAATCTGGTTTTAGAGAGCCAAACAATGCTTCCTTAAGCCCTATGCTTTAAGATTCCATCTACGTGATCTTAAACTGAACATTTATCCTTAGCTGGTAAAAAGGATGGGGAATACGTGGCCCTTCAGGTGCAGCTGGGTTGCTAGCCAGGAGTAGGCAGCTGGGAGGGATGATGGGAGATGCAGTTCAAAAACCTCTGGAAGACCACACATGCATGGTTCACTAGCTGACCTTCTGTCCCAATCCTGAAGCTGCCCTTCCCTTCACAGCCATGGTCCCTTGGCAGCACACCTCCCACTTTCTTTATTTATATTGGCACAAGATTCTTACCTTGAACACCGTGTTCTCTCTTCTGCTTCTCTTTAGTGTTTTCCCCTTTTCTGTCTGACATACATCTTGTGGAGAACTGATAAATGTGACTGATTGTATTTAGAGGCCTGGATTAGGTTTCTGCAGGAGAAAAGGAGAGTGAAAGCTATATTAATTGCCAGGGATAAAAAAGACCTCAGAAGCCCGAGGGACCAAATTCAAGGCAGCTGCTACTATTGTGCCTCTGCACTTCATCCCTGTTGTCTTATCAAGGCCTGTGTCTTGTCTTTTCTGGGTGTTACAAGACCAAGTCTAGATAATGTTGAACTTATTGGACATGGTTGCATACACTCCACACCAAGAAATTCTGAATGTTAGGCAGATTAACTTTGGTGCTTTTTTGCAGATTAGTAAAGTGCTGTGGCCTAGATACAACAATGTGCTTTGGTATTCAAGATTGCCAAGAGAATCACAGCTTTCTCCCCCTTCATTTCCCACTACAGCATCCTGTGATGCCCAAAAGGAGCAATTTCTAGAGTGAATGAGCACTGCAGGAGGTGGTGGTGGGGAATTCGCCAGTTCTGGTGGGAGCAGTGGCATCTAGCATGAGTATGCCATTGGATCCTGGCCTCTGACATCCAACTGTTGAACAAGAACAGTTCTCATCCTGGCTGGGGGATTAAAGGAGCTGCAGTCAAAATAACCTTTCTACATTCTGAAGAAAGACCACAGCTGGTCTCCACTTCTTTCTTCTCAGTTGGAAAGGCAAGGGGAGGCTGCTAGAATTCTTGATCAGTAGGATCTCAGATTAGTACTCATACATGGTGGTCATCAAAACATATGAACACAGGGAATTGTCTCCTCCTTAAGCTTTGACTTTACCTTTGATTGCACCTACAGCCATTGCTCTATCCCTGACTCTGGTTGAGGAACTTCAAGGTTCTTATTAAACAAAACAAAGCCTGAAGGAGATTACATAAACCCATTGTTCTGCCCACATCTGCTTTAGATTCTTATGACCCTTAAATAAGTTGCTTCAGGTGAATTAAACCAGCAGAACCACCTTCATGTCCTTAGTTTTGTCTAGGCTTCTGTAGAAGAGGAAAAAGGGAAAGATATAAAAAGAAACAACAAGGAAAAGATGGAGCCTAAAGAAGTTGGGCATATGTGATAAAGCACGAGCCCCATGTTTCAGACCAGGAAGTGACAAAGAACCAAGTGATTTAGGGTTAGGCAACTTATTGTTCTCTTGATGTTTTGCATTACAGTTCCCATAACTTTTGACCATCTGCCTTTCTGAGTTCTGGGAGCTGAAGTCTAAAACATTTGGAGGAACAAAGTTTGGGAATCACTGATCTAGAGAGATCCAGCTCACTTAAATTTATAGATCTGATTTAAGCTAATACTCTCAAATAAAATGGATGAACTAGGATACACGTTTCTTGGTTTTCATATATGAGCTCTACCAGCATTCTTTATTCTAACCCTAGGATTTGAGTTTTGTAGAGTCTTTAATAAGGAGTGAGAATGGATTAATTTGTGTATTGAAGGCTTGGTATCACTACATTTCTTACTACACATGGTGAAGAAATTCTGTCTGTATATACAACCAGTTATTGGTGGTACTAGTGATTACATGTTAATTCCTTCTTTCAGCCAGTGAACTAAGATTCTTCTCTGCCCCCCCCCAACAGCCCTGCAAGGTAGGCTGGGTAGTTTAAGAGTATCCAGTACAATAATAATGGTGGTAACAGTTTTGATCCTGAAGCTCTGTAGTCCTGTTCTGACACTGGCTAATAATGTTGGCTATCTCAAATCTACATCAGATTCATTGGAAATAGTTTTCAAACAAGTGTGCCCAGTTATCATCTGTTGCCATCTTAATATTATGTGAATTTAAAGTGGCCCTAGAGATGTAAACTTATAGAAATGCTGAAGCCATTTTTGGAAAAATTACTGTATTTTAGGAGAAAATGAAATATATATAGTAGTTATTTTCATATTAAACCTAACCTTCCTTTACAGTACTGCTTTAACAACAGACCATTTTGTTCCTAATATAGTTAGCATATATAATATTGTAATATTTAGCATATATGTGAAACTGAATTGCAAATATACTATATACTGAAGAGACAGCCGCAAATGGCTATGCTATTTGTATCTTATGCTACCTAAACACATATATCTTAGCTTTTGCCATTTTCCTCAATAGGAAAAAAATGAAAACAGAAACAATTTTAGAGGGTGTTATTTGGACAGAAACAGCTGCATGCAGTCACAACCCTAAGGACTAGTCACTAATGTGTGCATGCCTTCAAATTGCTTGCTGCTATCCCATAAATTTAATAGGATTTTCCTTGGGGAATAAATACTCAGAGGTGGTTTTGTCAATTCTTTTCTCTGAAATATAGCCTCCAGCACCTGGCATTCCTTTGCAATCTACTCCTCCCACTATTAACATACTTGACCCTGCTTAGCTTCCAGAGTAAAAAGATTGTGTGCCTTCAGGGTATTCAGGCCTTCTGAAGGAGTTCTAGTTGTAGCACTGAAAATACTGAAATCTTAAAGATTGTATTGCCATTACAAACAATGAAGGTCCCCCTTTCCTGAAAGTAACAGCATCAACTGGGTGCAAAAATGCATCTTACATGTTGTACAGTATATATCAACTTTGAGACCTAGCACAGTGCAGTGCTGTGAGTGCTGGACTATGACTATAAAGATCAGGGTTTGAATCACAGTTTGGCCATGAAAACCCACTGGGTGTCTGTGGGCAAGTCACATTCTCTCAGCCTCAGAGGATGACAGTGGCAAACCTCCTCTGCAGAGGTATGTAGGGAGATCTTGTGGCACGTTAGAGACTAACTTAAAGGAAAGACGTTGGCAGCATGAGCATTTCCTCAGATGTATTTGGATCTTAAGTGTATTTGGATCTTCGATCATGAAAGCTCATGCTGCCAACTTCTTTCTTTCAGTTAGTCTCTAATGTGCTACTAGAACTCTCTGCATAGTGATTTTACAGACTAATGCAGCTATATCTTTGAATTCTATTCCTCTGAAGAAATTTGCCAAGAAAACCCCATGATAGGTTTGCCTTATGGTCACCATAGTTATAAACAACTGGAAGGGACACAACAACGTCAAATTAAAGGCAAACCACCTCTGAGTATTCCTTGCCTACAAAAACCCTATGAAATCCATGGGGTCACTGTAAGTTGATAGGCGACTTGAAGGCACATATATATTAAAATTTCCCTCTACTGGATGTGAATAAGATTCCTAATTGCTTTAATTAGAGGCTGATTTTAGTGCTCAGAGGATAGAATTTCACATCTGCTGGATTGGTTTCAGTTCTGCCACATGCAGGCTTACGCAATGTTTCTTGGAAATAGCTCTCCTCCTTTCTCCTTTGGCAGCTTTAGGATTCTGTCTGGAAGCTTGTCTCTTCTTTTGCCTCAGTTGCTGTAGGACCTGCTTTCTCTGTGGTTTAAAGCAAGGGACAGGGAGGGGAAGTGAGGAACTAAAGGAAAAGGGATCAAGGGATTGTGGTAGAGCACTATAGAGGTTGAAAGGCCATTTTACTGGTGGCAAACTGAGGCCAAGAACTACAATGAGTTTTCTTAGCTGATATGGGGTTTCATCTTGGGCTCCCTGGCCCCAGGTTATGCACACAACATCCTACGGTATGACATACCATACATGACTCTGTTCCCACCCATAAATGTTCTGTTGTGTAGTCTCTTAGGCTAGGACTTGGAAGATGTGGGTACAAATTTACAATCAGCTGTTAAACTCATGGTGTGTGATTTTTCACCAGTTATACTCTCTCAGCCTAGCCTACCTCATGTTTTAAGGACAGAACTTTTGGCAGGGAGGATCATTGGACTCCTTGGAGAAAAGGGTGCATAAAAATGCAATAAATACATACATAGCCAGCAATGTGCTGTGGTTTGAGCATTGGAATCCCCGCTTGGCTGTGAAAACCTTTGGGCAAGTCACACTCTCTCAGCCACAGAGGATGGCAATGGCAAACCTCCTCTGAAGAAACTTGCCAAGAAAACCATATGACAGGTTCACCTTAGGGCCCTTAGAAATGAAAAGTGACTTGGAGGTACACAACAATAACAGCCTTGCTCCTCTCTCTCCCCATAGCATTTCTGTTCTAAAGGCTTGCTCTCCATATATTTGAGGAGTGAGGCAGACTCTTTCAAACTTATTTCAGCTCATCTCCTTTTTATTTCCAAACTGAGAGCAGTTCCTTTAGGCAAGGAAAACAGACTTGTCTTTGCCTGCAGGGCTCTGATCCAAGATAACCATTTCGAAGGAACATTCCACTTGTAAACAGTTTTGTTACTTAATGGAATCCTGCCTGGATTAGAATGTGAGGTTTTAAGCATCTTTGATTTGTGATTATTTAAAATGCAACTTTCTGGTCCTCATGATGATGAAGAAAAATGCCTAGCATAGTCCACAGTCCAATGACATCTGAAATGAGAGCCAGTGTGGTGTAGTGGTTTGAGCACTGGACTCTGACTCTGACCAGGGTTTGAATCCCTGCTTGGAAACCCGCTTGGTGACCTTTGCAAGTCATACTCTCCCAGCCTTAGAGAAGGCAAAGGTAAACCTCCTCTCAACAAATTTTGCCAAGAAAATGCCATGATCAAGGCACACAACAACAAATCTGAAATGTGACTCAGGATAAAAAGCAGAACAATGTGTTGGTGCTTGCAAATATGTTTTATTTGCATAACTTGAGCCAAGTGGATTTCCTGAGTACAGGATCTGTTTTTGACATAGTGGAGCCATAGTCCAGGAAGTAAGGCAGGATGAAGCTTTGGCTTGCCTGGTGGTTTGGCCTTCACCTCCCAGAAGCCCTGGCTAGCATGGCCTATAATGGATTATGAGAGTTGTAATCCAAACTATCTGGTGAGCTAAAGAATCCCAATTAAAAACACTTTATACAGGATTGTCAATAGCTGCTAACCTCCTGCAGCAAAATTAGACCATGGAAGGAATACATAAATACAACCTAGACAATGAGGAAATCGAAATAGTTAAAAGATTTCCCATACCTTGGATCAAACACTGATCAGAACAGAGGCTGCAGTCATGAAATAAGAAGAATAGAAATGGAAAGGCCATGAAAGAATTAGAGCAGATCCTAAAGAGTAAAGATATGGAACTGAGCACTAAAGATAGAATTGTCCAAGCGATTGTATTCCCCCTCACCATGTACAGATATAAGAGCCAGACAGTGAAAAACTAATTTCAGATGCGGTGCTGAAGAGGATTGCAGATGATACTGCAGACAGCCAAAAATTTAAACAGATGGGTCCTTGAACGTATCAAGCCTGAAATTTCCCTGGAAGCCAAGATGATCAAACTGAGGGTATCGTCCTTTGGCCACATCATGAGAAGGCACTACTCACTGGAAAAGACAATAATGGTAGGAGAGGCAGGAAGCAGAAGAAAGAGGAAGACTGTAAGCCAGATGGATAGACTCAATCAAGGATTTGCAAGACCTAAGCAGAGCCGTGGAGGATAGGGAGTCTTGGAGATATCCAGTGTCACCATGAGTCAAGGCAACTCAAAGGCAGTTAACAACAACACCAGGACTCCAGAAAAGGGAACCTTCTATAAACAGGAAGGTGTTTGGTCATTTAAGGTCAACTATGGAAATAGTATGTGTGCCATACATTTAAGCATCTGCACATGTTCTTGTGTTCCTTGCCTCTTGGTGCCCCCTGCTGTTCAAAGAGCTTCCATACTGAATCCCTTTCTACAATTATTATGTGTGTGTGTATGTGTTGTGTGCCTTGAAGCTGTTTCTGACTTAGGGCGACTTCAGTGGGTTTCATGGTTGAGCTTGGAGTCGAACCCTGGTCTCCAAAATTATACTCCCAGACTACCAACACTCAAACCACTGCTCCAGGGTTAGGGTTACGGTCACCCACAATTTGTAACAAGGGCAAAAATCCCTTCTACTGACTTCCACCAGAAGCCTCTTCAGGCATTGTTCTGTAGCAAGTTTTCTAACTTTTTCTTTCTCTGAATTTAAACAGCCATCTAAAAGGTAGAAATTCAGTAGATGGTTCTCTCCCACTACTGATTTTTTTTTTTTGTGTGCTCAGCAAAGACTGCACCAATTTAATTCCTACCAGTCACTGACTTTAACAGCCACAGAAACGCTGTTGTGTATGGTTGGGGTGTGTGATTGAAATGAAGGTAGTGACAGTGTCCCCAAAGATCTCTGTCATAGCACTTGTTACATCAGGTCACAGTAGCTAGCCTCTGTTGTCTTGAAATTTGCAACTTCAGAACAGAGGTGAGCAGTTGTGGAAGGTTAGGGGTTGCATTAACCCCCTAGGAGACCTTGGAGGGCTGCATCTGTTTCAGAAAATCATTTTTTTAAAATTTGCCCGCAAATGCTTCTAATTTAGAGGGCTTGAGGTTATTTTCATCATGTTTTGGGTTTCAAAAAGGCCTCTCCTATAGACATTTTGGAGCATTTTAGAACCACACACACACATGTGGGGGGGGGGGATTGCAAAAGTTTTTTGAGCCTCAGGGGTCCTCCAAATGTAGCGGAAATAGCTTCCACGCCCCCTTTTTGTGTTTTGGGGGGCATTCTAGAACAAAAACATTTTTATGGGGGGGGGAACCCTATTTTTGACTCCCGGGATGATGACACTGTGCCCACCCGTGGTTTACACCAGTGGTCCCCAAACTTTGGTCTTCTAGTTTTTTTGGGAATTCAGTTCCCAAAAGCCTCAAGCAGACATGCTTTGGGCGAACTTAGGCTTGCAAAGGATCTGCGGTTAAGTGGGATCAAATTAAAGGTTATATAGAAAAGCTTCTTGCTGTGGAATAAAAGCCAAAAGGGTATGGCTTAGTTAAAAAGGATAGGGGGGAAACTCTCAAGCTTCGCTATTGAGTTTATAAAAGGAAAAAAAGTGCTTTGTTTTGATGGGAAGGATTCTATCTCTAGAGTTTGTACGTGTGTTTAATATTGGTGAATGCTTGCTTCATTTGCAGAGTCAGGTTTGACAGCACTAGCATACAAAAATAATCTGATACGATCTGGGCAAAGCAGTTTCTTGAACTACAACTCCCAGAATCCACAGCTTTTAGCCATGATGGTTGTGGGATTCTGAGGATTGTAAATTTTGGGGGGGGGGGGGGGAGGAAATATTTCCAAACTCTGTCTCGAAGTGTATGGTACCTGGGGTTCAAGAAGTAACTGGTTCCTCTCCTTCCAGTCATTGTTTTATATTTGCTTGTACCCCTTGAGCCCCATTTTATGTATGGCTCTGGCTGGTGAACCTTGGGCTTCCAGGAAAACACAAACTATGCACAGATGCTCACACACTCAGAAACTACTCACCTATGGAGTTTATCAGACGGGAGGAATTTCTCTTTATTTCAAATGGAGCCAATTCGAGCCACTTCGAATTCATGTGAATTCGCTAGTTTAGCGAATTTACGTGAATTCCAATTGCGTTCATAATGCATTCAGAATGACTTCCCATTACGAGAAAATGACTGGCCATTGCCTAACATTGCATGAGATGCTTTAATACGAAATAACGTAAAACCCATGATTGCGTTTGGAATGACTTCCCTTTTGCCCGAAATTGCGTGAGATACTTTAATACGCAATAACATGAAACCCCATGATTGCGTTCGGATTGCCATTAGATTATGCTTCCAATTTCCGTCTGATAAACTCCTGTGTTGTGGTTCCTTCTTACCTTTCTTTCTCTACACAGAAACGTCTTTGGGTTCATCATTGTCTAAATCCCCCCTAACTTCAGTCACTGAGAAAAAGGGGTCAATTTGAGGCTCTCCAATTTATTTCTCTGCTCTCTTGTGGATATCAAGAGTCAGTGTGGCCTAGTGGTTTGATAATAATAATAATAAATAATAAAAGTTTATTTATAGCCCGCTCCTCTAATAGAATACTCGGAGCGGGGTACAACAGATTAAAAAGGATACAGAGTAAAAACGACAATCATATCCCTCCCCAACCGCTCCCCTTAAAACTAAATTAAACCAAGACAAATTAAAATTGGGACAGATTAAAATTGGTCAACAAGTATTTAACAAAGTGCAATCTCATGAACTATTCACGTGCAAGTCCGCGTTAAGTAAACTCAGCTGGATTAGACAAGGGCATCTGAGATAATTCCCATTTCTGTCTATGTTTTCAGAGCAGGGAGTGGATATTCCATTTATTTCCTGTTTCAAGGAAAGGCCTGCCGGAAAAGATGCGTCTTTAAAGCCTTTTTGAAACTAGCCAGTGATGTAATGAGACGCATCTCGTCCGGCAGGTCGTTCCAAAGCTTAGGGGCAGTAGCTGAAAAGGCCCTCTGGGAGGTCTGGGACAGCCTAGTTTTCATAGGCTGCAGTAGGTTCCTCCCAGAGGACCGAAGTGTGTGGGGCGGTTCATACAGGAAGAGGCGGTCCTTAAGGGAGGATGGGCCTGGGCCATGCAGGGCTTTAAAGGTTAGTACCAACACCTTGTACTGTGCCCGGAAACTAATGGGCAGCCAATGGAGAGCTTTGAGCACTGGTGTTATGTGCTCTCTCCTTGATGTTCCAGTGATAAGCCTGGCTGCCATATTCTGAACTAATTGAAGTTTCCGGGTTAGGCACAAGGGTAGCCCCATGTAGAGCGCATTGCAGAAATCCAGACGTGAGGTTACTAGAGCGTGTACCACAGATTCCAGGTCTTTCGTGTCCAGGAAAGGGCGCAGCTGGCGTATCAGCCGAAGCTGATAGCAAGCACTCCTGACTATCGCATTCACCTGACTAGTCATGTGAAGCGAAGAGTCGAGGAGTACCCCCAGACTGCGAACACAGTCCTTGGAGGAGAGTGTGACCCCATCTAGGACTGGGGACTGTATTCCCAAACCTGGTTTCGGACCGGTAACTGTTAGTACCTCCGTTTTGTCTGGATTTAGCTTCAATCTGTTTTCCCTCATCCAATCCATTTGAGCATTGGATTATGACTCTGGAGACCAGAGTTTGAATCCCTGCTTGGCTATGAAACCCACTGGGTGACCTTGGGTAAGGCACATGCTCTCAGCCTCAAGGGAAGACAATGGCTAACCTCCTCTGAACACATCTTGCCAAGAAAACCCCATGATAGGTTTGCCTTAGGGTCGCCATCAATCCGAAATGACTTGAAGACACACATGGCTACCGCCACCACTTGTGGACTGTTTAAAGCAAAGGTAGTCAACCAAATGTTGTCGGATGGCAGCATCAGCCATACTAGCCTAGGCAGATGGGAAATACAGTCTGAAAACATCCGGATGGCCACATGTTTCCACCCTGGCTTAAATGCTTGCAGATCAGAATCTGATCTGAGGCACCATGGTGTAGTGGTTAGAGTATTGGACTTTGATCAACAGGAACATAGGATTTCTAATCCCCAGTCTGCCATGAATCTGGAAAAGTAGGCTTGGCCCAGCTGTTCTCCCAGAGTCTTACCACCCATAAGGATATTGGGGTAGAGGTGTAACCCACATCTATTTATCTGCCATTTTGCATTAATCGAAGGAAGAACCATAATTCAGACTCCTTTAAAATCCTTTTTCAGGAGCTTAACCCTCATGTGAATCTAATTTTGATGTCATTTTCTAGATGGAAAAGGAAAGACTAGCTCCCTACCTGATGAAACAGGGTGACCAGATGTCCTAACTGCAAAGGAGGACAAGGCATATATAGGACATTCAAGAAAAATGTAGGACATGACCAAAGAAAAGCTAAAAACACTCATATATAAATGTAAATTCATGCTTCTTAGTCATGCACAGAAAGGAGGGCATTTTTGGAATTCCTCCTGGATAGAAGGCTGAAATGTGGGACATATCCTGGAAAAGGAGGATTTCTGGTCACCCTATGCTGAAAATCACACCATCAAAGTTTGCCATCACTGTTTAGGAATTAATAGTGAACAGTTCACACCTTGTAGCCTGATGAAGAATTCTATGTGAATTTAAAGCTTGCTTTCCTCTTTCAGTTCTTGGAAATTGAATCTCTCCCTGCTCCTGATTTTTTTGGGTATCCCCATGACTTGTGCAATTCCTGATCAAGAAACAGCTGGCGTGAAAATGCAAATGCTGTATATACAGTCAGTCCTCCATATGATTCAACCATCCACAGATTGAAAATATTCCCAAAATATATAAATTCCAAAAAGCATGGCTAGATTTTGCTATCTTATATAAGGCACAACATTTTACTATCCAATTGTATATAATCAGACTTGAGCATCCACAGATTTTGGTATCCACAGGGAGTCCTGGAACCAAACCCCAGCGGATACCAAGGGCCCACTGTACTCAATTTTAAGTCGACCTCATGTATTAGTTGAGGGCAAGTTTTGGGGCCAAAGTTATGGATTTTGATATGCCTCATGGATAAGTTGAGGATAAAATGTAGGGGCAGGCAACAAAGGGTGTAAAGGATGGAGTTTACTATTTTCATACTTAAATGTCTTATTCGGATCCTTCTTAGCCCAATTCCTCTTGGCACTCTTTTCAGGAGAAGCACCAAAAGGGTGCCATCACTGCCATTTTCCCACCAAAGCATTCAAAAAGACCAGAAGCAACATCATTGTGGAAAGAGTAGAGGGGGTTGGTGCTTCTTTTGGGTGCTCCCAGGATGAACTAAGTTCTTACCTTTTGCCATTCTGCTCAGAGAAGAAGAAAAGTTAAAATACACTACTTATATTGACCTGTGGATAAGTCAACCCAGCTTTTTGGGGGTCAGTTTTTTTAAACTAAATTTCTAGACTTGAGTATATACAGTAATCTCGTTTTCCAAACCCATGCAAACTTACCTCTTTAAATCTTCCCTTTTTACTTCACCAGCAAAACCAGCAATTTCTCCTTTTAAAGCAAAGCAGAATGATGCACAAGCTGCATGCCTTTCCCTCTAGATGTTTGTTCATACTCTTTTTCCAGCCTTGTCTGAAGTGACTCAATAGGGGCTGAAGTTCAACCCTGGGGAGATTAAAAAAAGATAAAAAAGGAGGAAAGGGGGTGGATCTCTCTGCATGTTTGATTGGAGAATGACCACCTCAGCAGAAATGGAAATCAGAGTGTTTCCCACGCTTGAATTGTCAATTGCTCGCTTTGTGCTCCTCTTGCCTGGCTCATGTCGGGCATGGTGATGAAGGCAGCTCTTTTGAAAACCCTGGCGATGGTTACCAGTGTGGCAGAGGCAGGAAAATAAGAATAGAAAGGGATAAGATCCCCCTCCCTATCACCATGTCACGGGATATCACCCATTTACTTCCCAGAGGGCCCCTTTCTCTTGGCTCATTTTCTGCTTCTGGATTACATATTAACTCAGGCTGTTTGCTTAAGGGGAATGGGTGATTAGAGACGTAGGTTAGCACATCTCAGTTTTGAGGAATTTTATGGAATTTCTTTTTAAGTCACAATGCAAGATCTCAGCAAAATTACTCTCCCTCTTGGAGGTATCCAGTGTGTTTCTGAATGAGTCTCTTGTCTGGGCTTTACTCTTTTCAACAGACACACTCCTATGAACACATGAAGCTCCTTTATATCACGTCAGGTTGCTGGTCTACTTAGTCTAGTGCAGAGGGTAAAAAACAAAATGATCTTCCCTTCAAAGCTAACATTTCTAGGTCCTCCAAGCTAGAAGACCTAGAAATTGCTAGATAAAGCAGTTCTCTAGGCAATTTATAGGTCCTCCAGTACGATTCTGTGGTCAGCTTCCAGCAGATGTTGACATAGAGTTGCGCTGGAGGAACTAGAGATTCCTGTTCTTTCAGGTTAGAAAAATAGTGATTTTTTTTATTTGTGGTTTTCCCACTTTCATGGGGGTTTTGCACCTCTTAACTCCAGTAAATGTGGTGGGCCCACTGTATTTTAATAAAACCATCCACCAGCCTTGTATATTCACCTGCTCGCTTCTTTTGGATATTTATCATTGCTTTCCGCTTCAAAGGCTTTCCAAAGAGTGCCCTTGAAAGGAGGCAAATGGCAGCACTGAATGAGCTGTTAACACTGGGGCCATCACCAGCAAGGTCCTGCAAAAGGTAGATGCCATGCTAGCGTCCATGAATGGTGGACCTGTTAGTTGGACCTTCATCTCAACATTTGTGGAGGATCATATGCAAGAGCCTTAATCCCACAGAGAACCCAAAGGGCTTGGAATGCAGTGCAGAAAACTTGTTTTTCTGTCAGTGGCCTCTTGTTGATGGTGGGTAGAGTTGAACCCAAAGGTGGACGGCACCCCAACCCTCTGTTTCTTTTTTTTAATTTATGCCACTCCCATTTCTTTCTCCATGTAATGGCTTTGTCCACATGGCTCCCTATCTAGTTTAGAGCTGTATAGGTCAAAAACTGTTCCTCAGATATCCTGTGAACAAACTAATATTTCTGAACAAACGCCGTATATGGAACCAGCTGAAGTTCCCAAATTAGCCTCGAGGTTTATCTCCACATAGGACAAATCCTAGAATCCTTCAGCTAATGTGATTGCAGCAGACAGTAAATGTGAGTGGGACCCATCACATTTTTAATCCTCCTAAAATCAAAACATGTGCAAAACATCCCACATGTGCATAACAGAGAGCTAACTGGTCTAGAAGTTATCTCCTGAAGCCACAAAGTTCCATAGGTCAAGGCTCGCAACATCATTCTCCTATTAGAAGGAAGGTTTTTTTCTACTCACTCTTAATCCCTTTTCTTGGTTCCTTCTAGGTTCTGAGAGAAAGATCATGCAATGTTCTACTTTCACTTCTTGGTCCTCAGAGATTTTTAAGTACCACATTCAAGGTGAGAAAACCTAGCTGACTGATAGTTACTGAATTTGGGGATCCATTTGCCACTGTGGGAGAATGATGGGTGGAGAACAGTATATGTACTGTATATGTGCATGTACTGATACCACCACTTTTTATTTTCAAATGGGGTTGAGGTTGAAGCAGTTTTCTAGCCCTCATGGAAGCCTGGCTCATTGACAGACTTCGGGTTTTTTCCTAGGCCTCTGATCTCCAGATTGAATTGACCAAGGACCCAAAGCCCAAACCAGACCCGGGGAACCTGATCTTTGGCAAAACATTCACTGACCACATGCTAACTGTGGAATGGAGCAAAGAGAAAGGTTGGGGCAAACCACACATCAAGCCATTTCAGAATATTTTTCTCCACCCAGCTTCTTCTGCCTTGCACTACTCAGTACAGGTAACTGTTTCCTCTTTAGTGACAGTCATCTTCTTCCCATCCTTTTGACATTGCAGTTCAGTTGAGATGAGCTTTGTCAAACTGAAATATTATTCTTTCTTCTTACTCAAATAGCTACTTGCTCCAAATGTTCTGTTCCACAAATAAATAGATACAGTCAGCCCTCTCCATTTGTGGCTTTGACTTTTGCCGTTTTGATTACTGTATTTGTGGATTTGATTAATATGTTCTCTCTAGGAATCCCTAGGTCCTCCAGAGAAGTTATGCTGGAAATTGACCATAGAGTTGCACTGAAGGATCTAGAGATTACTAGAGAAAACACTTGTCTATGCATTTGTAGGTCCTCCAACATGATTCTATAGTCAATTTTTGGCAGATGTTGACCACAGAGTTGTACTAGAGGATTTAGAGATTCCTAGAGAAGCAGACTCTCAGGTAAAAAGTAGTGTTTTTTATTTGCAGTTTTCCCACTTTCATGGGGGCCCTGTGCCCCTAACCCCAGAGAATGTGGAAGGCCTCCTGTACATGCTTACTGGTCATTAGGTCTTTTAACAAATCTGTCATGTGCTTGTCATGTTACCCAGCCAATTATGTACAGTAAAATGGGAAGGCGATTATTATTTTTGATACATCAGCAGATCAGCCTTCTCCAACTTGTGACCTTCCAATGTATTGGACTGCAATTTCCATAATTGGTTGGGGTCCCAGTCCAATGCATCTGAATGGTGCAAGATTGTGGAAGAAAGCAGTAGATGATGAGAATATCATATTTGAGGAGGTAAGTAGAGAAGACTAGACTCAGTGAACCCACTGAGTTATTTATCCATTATCCTTGAGAAACCTCAACCCTTATGGGGTCTGCTACTTCATATGTAAACATTTTTCTTCTATATGAATTTTTCCCACCCTCCACCATCTAGCTCTTTGAGGGGATGAAGGCTTTCCGAGGCGCAGATAAGCGCATCCGGCTCTTCCGTCCCACGATGAACATGGACCGCATGTTACGTTCCGCTCTTCGTTGTTGTCTGCCTGTGAGTATATTGATGGGGGCAACCCCTCACATCCCCCTTACCCCAAAACCAACAGCAGTTACAACTTACTTCTAGCTCAGATATGTTTTCCTGCCCAAAAAAGACAGGGAAAGGTTTGTTGTGTTCAAATGGACCATTCTCTTCTCTTAAGTTGGTACAGTCGACCCTCTGTATCAGCAGGCTTGCCATCCACAGATTGGTGCGTCTAAAAATGACTCCACCCCATTCTCCTCAATGGTGGTGCAGGCATGTGGTCATGTGCACATCACACCACCATTGACTATAATGGGACTTGAGATCTTGTGGCATTTGCCATCCACAGGGGTGGGGTCTGGAACAGAACCCTCATGAATGCAAAGGTCAGCTGTATAAGTTATGCCAGGAACTTAAAACATTTCCTTTCTTTGCACAAAGAATGCTTGGATTTGAAGAAAGCAGACTGAAACCCCCAACTCTCAGGATTCTTGGCGTGCAGTGAGAGCTAATACAGGGCTAAGGAATGTGCATCCCTCCAGATGTTGCTGGATGACAATTTCCATCATCAGTCAGCATTATATTTTTTGGGCTACAACTTGAGGAACCTCTAGTCAGCTGGGTGGAGGATTCTGTGAGTCATAGTGATCAATTAGCTTTTCTAAGGTCTGCTGAAGGAATTGTTGGATACCCATTTCCATCAGCCCTGGCTAGCATAACCAGCAGTGAAGGATGATGGCAATTGTCGTTCATCTGCATCTGAAGAATTAGACTTTTTCCAGCCTTGGGTTGAAAGGAGCTCTTGGGCATAGGCACCCTAGTGTGCCAGAGCCACTTGAAGGGAGCAAGAACTGCTTGTTTTCCTCAGCCCGTTTCATCCTGCCCAACCCCATCCTGCCCTCTCTCCCACATCCTGGACATTTGATGATCTCTCAGACCCAGAAAGCCTAGATTTTTTTTTAAAAAGGGCATGATTTTCTCTGGATAAATAAGGACTGGTGAGCTGTAGCATAAGGCTGGTTGAAGCACAGCTCTTCCAGTGTTTTTTGAGCCCCCCAAGGGGACTCCGTTTTATGTTGTTAAAAAATGGCTTCTGTTGGACTTAAAATGGCCAAGGGAGTGCTAAAATATGGTGAAAATATGTCCCATAGAAGATGTTTAGGGGCATTTGGGGGATTTTTAATTATTTTGTTTTACTGGAGTGGGATTATGGTGGAGGATTCAGCCCTATAACATCTCTGAAGAGGGCTAATGTGGCCGCCTAGCCACCCCCTGGTCAAAAGACTGGGTAGGCTCCTGGTTAAGCTAATAGTTCACAGGGGATTTGAAAGGCCTTCTCTCTGAAACCACAGAGATCTGCTACTTGTCAGAACAGACAATATGCTTCTGGATGGTCAAATCAGTGTCAGTCAGTATAAGGCCACCTCCAACTGGAGGAAGGTGTGGAAGGATAATAAAAAAGCAAGGCCTTTGATGATTGGGATGGAATGGGGACATCATTGCAGTCTTTACTTGTTCTCTGTCCATCCTCTCCAGTCCTTTAACAAGTCAGAGCTCCTTGAATGCATCCGGCAGCTAATCCACCTGGACCAAGACTGGGTGCCCCACTCCGACACAGCCAGCCTCTACATCCGCCCCACCTTCATCGGCACTGAGGTGAGTACTTACTTTCCAAACCTTAGCCCCTTGGTAATGCAGTCCTACAGATGCTTTTTCACTTTTAAGCCTTTTCTTTCTTTCGACTGGGAAGACGACAGTGTGTGTAGGGGAGGGTCTGGCCTCTAGTGCACTTTGGGGTGACAATCTCCCAACCCATACATATTTAGTTTGGAAAAAAAATCTTTGGCCCAAAGGCCCTGAAGTGTGTAGGGCAATTTCACTGCATTTTTGGCACTCTCTGAGCCCTTTTGGACCCAGAAAAGGCCTTTCCCTCCAACAACCAAAGTGACTTAGAAGCAAATTTCAATGTCATTACCTGTTTGGAAAACAGCCTGGGCCTAAAATGGCCACAGTCCCAATAAAATACAGCAAAATTGTCTCCTGCACCCACAGGGAACTTTTGGGACATTCCCACCCCTGCAAAAAAGTATTTTTTGGCCATGAAGGGGGAACTCATGCAACCTGTAGCCCACACTGCCCCCTCTTCCAGTTTTTGGCATTACTCAACAGGGGCTCAGCTTGGCTCCCTAGTTACTAAGTCTTGAAAAATGTCCTTTTTAATGAGAGAAAGCCCTAACCCCAGGCATGGCTTGTGCTTCTGGTGTATACTTCCCTGTTTCTCCTCAAAGTGCATTTCATGTGATTCTGGTTTTCCCTGCCTGCCAACATTTTTTCCTGTCCTTTTCCCTCCGCAGTCCTCTCTGGGGGTTGCCACGTCCAACCACGCCTTACTTTATGTGATCCTGGGTCCCGTAGGCCCCTATTTCACCACAGGCTCCTTCAACCCTGTTTCTCTCCTGGCTGATCCCCGCTTTGTCCGGGCCTGGATGGGTGGCGTTGGTGACAGCAAAGTGGGCGGGTAAGTACACCTTCTGTTTTTAACAGCTTTTTTTTTGTTTTTTGTTTAATGCAGATATGCCCAGTGTGGTGGCCTCCAGATGCTTTGGATCATAATTCTCATATTTTTTGTTGAGTAACTATACTGGGGGTGGGGCTGATGAAAAGTCTGATGGGTGGCATTTCCCAGGAGATTGATATACAAAGGATTAGTTTTCCAGTGCTGCAGTTTGAACTTGGGGTCTTCTAAACACAAGGTCTATACTCTACCATAGATCTGTGGATCCTCTTTGTATATGATCCTTGACTTCTAGTGTAGAGTTGACGGAGGTCCCATTGCTATCAAGAGATTCCTTTTTATCTGATTTGAGTCCTGGCTTGTGCTTGTGTTCCCCTTAGCAACTATGGCCCCACCATTTATGTGCAGAATGAGGCTGCCAAAGAGGGATGCCAGCAGGTTCTTTGGCTCTATGGGGACAATCATCAGATCACCGAAGTTGGGACAATGAACATCTTCATGTTTTGGAAGGACCAGCAAGGAGGTGAGGGACTTGATTCCCTGGGTAGTTTTGGGGAGCCGGGAAGTCTTGCAACTGTAGTGTTTAGTTTAGGGGAAATAACTTTTTCTGATGCTTTATTTTTAAATCATTTTTATTAATCACAAATAACAACAACAAACACAAATCTAATTTATAATATATAAACTAAAAGCTACCATACAAAAACTATAAACAAAATAAACAATAATCCTAGCCTAACACAGAATACAAACTGATGATTATTACTAGACTTCCTTTAATTCATAATACACAGTGCTTCTACAATATAAACAAACTCAGTTCATTTTACAAAACCTACCACTGATAACTGGCCCCTAGTCTTTAAAAAAATTGTCAAGGATTTCTCTTTAATCAGAGTGGGCTTCCTGATGTTTTAGACTTCCAACTCCCCAAAGCCACAGCCAGCCTGGCCAATAATAAAGGATTATTGGAGGTGAAGTTTAAAGGTTTCAGGCTCTAGTTTAGGCATTCAATGAATTGACTGAAATAAGCATGTTTTGGGTTAGTACTGTTGATAAACCTGTCCAGCAGATTTATAAATTATTTAAATTTATTTTTCGTACAAATGATAAAAACAATAAAGGTAGCAAATGAAAAGAAAATATTTCTTCCAGTATGCAGTTGTCTGATGACCCATTTTTGTTTTATCCAAAAACAAAGAATTCTTTATGAATAAATACCTTGTTAAGAATAGTTTATGCAGATTAAATCTAGTCAGTCGACTAAAACATATCTGATTAACTAACAAGGATTTCTTTAACTGGGTGTCAATCCTTGTCTCTGTATGCATGCATATATTCTGTTTTCATTAAAACCTTCTGAAAACACGTTAAAATATTTTTGGAAAAAATATTCCACAATTACTCTTTATTTCATATTAAAACATTAACTATTGTTAAGAAATATGCAAATTCTCCATCCTTGCTATACTACAGTATGTAAAAATAAGAAAAGATAACACATTGTTACACACGTGTTATTGCTTACATCAAATTCATTTCTGTATTTCTTAGTCCCTCCTTAGTGGGACTCTTCTCTTTACAGAATCAAGGCCCTAACTCAGCTGGCATTATGCTACACCCAGAACAGCTATAAAAGGGGACTTCTACATGTCTCTGCTATAAAACACTGAAGCACAGAGTGTAGACCACAGAGACTGTCTGGAGGTGGTTGTTGTTTTTGCTGCTGACTTGGGCCTCTTTCTTAATGGGACTCTGCTCTTTGCAGGACTCAGGTCCTGCCTGAGTAGGCATGAGCCAGGAACACAAGGATGAGGGCCTGTCCAGAGATAAGCTGCTTTTATAAACCGCCCCCCTCTCTGTTTTTAATAGCTGCTGTCCTGTTGACCTAATACAGGAAAGAATTAGTATGTAAAGAGATCTTATAGCACCTTTGAAACTAACTGAAAGAAAAAAGTTGGCAACATCGCATGAGCTTTTGTAGGCTTGCATCTGAGGAAGCAGGCTCAAGTCTACAAAAGCTCATGCTGCTTACTAATTCCTTCTTTCACTTAGTCTCAAAGGTGCTACAAGATCTCTTTACATACCGATTTAATAGACTAATGCAGTTATATCTTTGAATTCTACCACAACAGGAAAGAAGGAGGGAGGGGATGTATAGATTCAGGGAGCAGCTATTGGAGTCATAGAGGGCAGAGGGAGATATGGGAGGAGGACTCGGAGAAGACAATTAAAATATCAAGGAAGAGGAGAATGTAAGAGGATGCTTATTTTCCCCAAATTGTCTCCCAGCTCAAATAGCGTGGGATAGCCTTGGTGACAGCTTTCCCAGGCTGAAAATGCTGGTGCTGAATGCCAGGTCATTGAATAGTAAAATAGCTGTTTTTCAGGATTTGATTCTAGATTCTAGATGAGCATGCTGGATAAGACTGGGGTGAGTGTATGTGTGTTAAACTCTCTCAGTTTTGCCCACTGGGGTTTTCTGTGTAGCGCAGGCAAAACCTTGGGGATGGGGAGTTGCAGTTGCAGTGTCTATTAATAATAATACATTTTATTTATACCCCGCTCTTCAGCCAAAGCTATCAGAGCGGCTTACAATTTGTTAATTAGACAATTAACTCCCCTCAAGATGGTGGTTGAAGGGAGGGCTCTTCTTGCTTCCAGCAGGAGGTGGCCTGCATCTCTCTCCCCTCAAGATGGTGGTTGAAGGGAGGGCTCATCTTGCTTCCAGCAGGAGGTGGCCTGCATCTCTCTCCCCTCAAGATGGTGGTTGAAGGGAGGGCTCATCTTGCTTCCAGCAGGAGGTGGCCTGCATCTCTCTCCCCTCAAGATGGTGGTTGAAGGGAGGGCTCATCTTGCTTCCAGCAGGAGGTGGCCTGCATCTCTCTCCCCTCAAGATGGTGGTTGAAGGGAGGGCTCATCTTGCTTCCAGCAGGAGGTGGCCTGCATCTCTCTCCCCTCAAGATGGTGGTTGAAGGGAGGGCTCTTCTTGCTTCCAGCAGGAGGTGGCCTGCCTTTCTCTCCCCTCAAGATGGTGGTTGAAGGGAGGGCTCTTCTTGCTTCCAGCAGGAGGTGGCCTGCATCTCTCTCCCCTCAAGATGGTGGTTGAAGGGAGGGCTCTTCTTGCTTCCAGCAGGAGGTGGCCTGCATCTCTCTCCCCTCAAGATGGTGGTTGAAGGGCTTCCATCCCCCTGACTAGATGCTTGCTCCCACAGTCTACTTGTTTTAAGTGTCTCTACTTAAAAGGTGGGTAGCTGGGACAGATTAGGGATTCTGTTGGTGTATCACCCACCCCACTGCTCAACAGTCTCCCTTCCTGAGCTAGCTGGGGTTGTCTCAGGGTTGGTGTTGTAGTCCCCCACAGCTAGTAGTTCTGTGGGACTTCAATGTTTTTGCCGAGACAACCCTTTCAGGAATTTGGACTACTGTAACACGCTGTACTTGGGGCTGCCTTTCAAGAGTGTTCAGAAACTTCAGGTGGTCCAAAGACATGCAACCAGACTGTTAACTATGTTCTGAGATCATCAGTCTCAGTCCCACCGCCATCGCAAGCACATCTGGCGGGGACATGATTCAGAGAGTCTTTTAAAGTCTTTAAAGAACAGGCTGGGGTGTGTTGGATTGTTTTCAAATTTATATTTTTAAGCACCTTTATCCTTTTATGCTTTTAAGAATGTTTTAATATTATCCTAATTTAATTCCATTTTAATGCTCATTTTTTGTATGTTTCTAATTGTACTGTTCATTTAAATTGCATGATACTCTAAGTCCCAATTTTGGTGAAGAAGTGGGATATAAATAAATACAGTACAATAATAACCATTGGTGTTCTGAAATTCTATATTTCAGGCTGTATCTGCATTGCAGAATTAATGTTGTTTGACACTGCTTTAACTGCCATGGCTCAATGCTATGGAATTCTGGGATTTGTTGTTTGTTGGGGCACCAGAGCTCTCAGAGAGAAGGCAGAATAGCTTACAAAACTGCAAATCCCAGAATTCCATACCACTGAGCCATGGCAGTTAAAGTGGTGTAAAATTGCATTATTTCTACAGTGAAGATGAAGGGGCCAAACAGACCACCCCATAGGGGCGGTGTGATGCTGTGCCTGAAAGAGCTGGGTGGGTGCTGTGGCAACTGCATGCCACAGTCCCACACCATCATTTTGCCACCACAAAAATAGAAATAGCAAGTATATTTCTATACCACTTATCAGTGCGCTTAAGCACTCCCTAGGCGGTTTACAAAGTGTAAGCTAATTGCCCCCAGCATCTGGGTACTCATTTTAGCGACCTCAAAAGGATGCAAGCCTGAGTCGAGCTTGAGCCCTTTTGCTGGTATTGAACTCACAACCTTATGGTTTGTGAGTGAGTGGCTGCAGTACAGGCATTTAACCATTGTGCCACCAGGCCAAATTGTTGCTCCTTTTTGCGGTGGTTGTTCCTTCCCCACTGGGGCTTAGAGATGTGCAGCATCTAAATGCCACTTTGCCACAGTGCCATGAAGCCAGTGTATATGTGGTCAGCCATGCAGCTTCCTGTCAGCATGGGGGTGTGCACCGTCATATTGTGCCAGTCTCTGCTGGCCCATAGTCTCCTAAAGTTTCAGTTCATCTGTCTCTGAAATTCTGTGTTTTCAACAGGTTTAGTGCACACATCTTAAAAAAGGATTGAACTCCCAGAATATTTTTGGCTTAGGGTTTCCATAATCAGTTACCATCGGCTGTTGGAAATTGTAGGGCAAAACATCTAGAGAACCAAAGGTCTCCCCATCTTGCTTTAAGGCACAGCTTCTCAGTCTTAAGGACTACAAACTTATATCTTTCTAAAGAAAATGAAAGCTAAGCTGAAGTTTTCAGGTGGGGTAAACTCTCAGTTTGGAGAATGTTTCAAGCATTTTTGGTTCTCTTGTAGAACTGCAGCATAACCTTAGGTCATGTGTAAATGTAACAGCTGTTTCTCCTTCCAGATCTGGAGCTGGTCACCCCTCCACTTAATGGAATCATTTTACCAGGTGTGATCCGGCAAAGCCTCCTAGATCTGGCTCAGAAATGGGTGAGTATGGAGGGGAGCAGAAGCTTGAGATGACAATGAAATAGGTTTAAGGGCAGGTGGGGGGATCTGCAAGAAAATGACACAGCCTTGCAACCAAAACCTTTTTTCAGTATTGTAGCTGTTTTATTTTTGGGTGCTGTGTAGTAGAAGTTTACTACACAATCCCCCCTCATTCAATTTTTAAAATTAATTCAGTTTTTACATAGCTTTGATTAACTGCAGATGATGATGATCTCTTGCAGTTTTCTTTAGTGCTCTTAAATGGATTTTTGTTTGATATCAGTGATTTAAAGTGTTTTGAAAGTCTATTAGAAGACTAATCCAGTGGTACTCAAACAAGTTGTCCTTGGGACACCCCCCCTTTACATCCGCATGTCCCTGCCCACTCAACATAATACATGAATAAAAATATTAACTTTCACACATTCATTTTATTATATTAAAATAACATAGATTTTATTATATTAACATTTTATAAGGAAATAACATTGTTCAAATTAGAACAGCTTTATTTAAGTTAATTCAATATTTAACATAT
This sequence comes from Urosaurus nigricauda, assembly GCA_034509955.1. Taxonomy (NCBI): domain Eukaryota; kingdom Metazoa; phylum Chordata; class Lepidosauria; order Squamata; family Phrynosomatidae; genus Urosaurus; species Urosaurus nigricauda. The sequence goes on from JAOEGL010000006.1 coordinate 15,316,849, forward strand.
GTATATATTTTACACATAAAAAGGTTTGGGAAGAGGAGACAGGATCAGGGCCACCCCCCTGTTCCCACCTCACCACTTGAGAACCACTGCTGTAACCCCTTTCTTACACTTTTCAGGATAATTCTTTGTGGGATTAGTTCATCCAGTCACATACTGAATTAAAAGGGAAAAGCGAGTTGTGAATAAATGGTATGTGATGGAGCAAATCTGAGATCATTTTGGATTCAGAATGCCAAATTCCTATAAAACCAGCATAGATTTCTTTTAAAAAAGTTTTTATACCCTCAAGTTTGCACGCCTGTGTGATCATAACTGGAATTCACCTACCACAATCATTTTGTGTTCAGCTCAGATAATTTTTTTAACTCCTAGAAATGAGTGATACTTTTAGACAGTGGTGGGAAAACACTTGATGTTAAATTTAAATTAGGATGCTGCATCCAAAATGCTGACAGTTACAAGGAGCATATAACTCCTTTGTTGAAACAGCTTCACTGGCTACTGGTTTATTTCCAAGCACAATTCACAGTGGTGGTCATGGCCTATAAAACCCTACACGGCTTAGGTCGAGACCATTTGAGAGACCCTATCTCCCCATATGAACCTGCTAGAGCCCTAAGATCTTCAGGAGAAGGCTTTTTCTCAGTCCCTTCACCATCACAGGCTTGCTTGGTGAGGACGTGAGTGAGTCTTCTCGGTGGCTGCTCCCACCCTCTGAAACCCTTCCACAGGAGGCTAGGCTGGCTCCCTCTTTGCTTTCCTTTTGCCAACAAGTACAAACATTTTTATTCAGGCAAGCTTTTTAAAATGACTGGTTGGCTTTTATATGGCGCATGTGCTTTAGATCATGTTTTTTAAACTTTTGTATGTTTTTAATCTTAATTGTATATTGTTTTTCAATAATTATTTTTACTAGTTTTCTGTTGTCATTCAAAACAAACATAACATCAACAAATAATTTAAAAAACAACCAAACAACAAGTACATATAACAATCATTTAACATCCCTCATCTAACCACCACACTGGCTAATTATCATGACACAAAGTCACTTAAAAGTAGGAGTTTCTGAAGTCAGAAGATACACAACCATTTTATACTGCTTTAACTAGGTTATTTTAATTGTTTTTAGAATTGTTTTTGAAAGTGTTTTTATCTTGTGGGCCACCTTGGGTCCCTTTCTGGGAGAAAGGCTGCATAAAAAAGAAAAATGAAATAAAATAAACGTAGGAAATGCCTTATTCTGAGTAGTTAGGGTACAACACCACCTCCACAGTCTGCCTTTAAACTAGTCATACCACTGAAGATACATATTAATATTGTTTATACTGACTGGCAGAGGCTTTCCAGGTTTTCAAACAGTCTGTCAAAGCTCTTTGAGGAGATGCCAGGACTGAATCTGGGGAGTTTTTTAAAATAAAAAGTTCTTGCCCAGTGTAAATGTATCTTTGATCAATACAGTTTAGTGTATGTATATATATAATGACTGTCATCAGAATTTAAACTAGTTAGCTACTTTTGAGTTCCAACTTGGAAAAAAAGCAAGATATAAATAAATATAATAATAATAAGTTCTTGATTCTCTTTCCACCCAGCGGGAATTCAAAGTTTCTGAGCGAATTATCACAATGGGTGACCTAATCAAAGGTCTAGAAGAAAAGAGGGTGAAGGAAGTGTTTGGTTCTGGCACCGCATGTGTTGTTTGTCCTGTGAACAGAATCCTCTACCAGGGCAAGGTGAGAGTCTGGGCACATGTCCAGTGGTACCATTTACAGCCTACCCAAAACATTTTTTCCTTCTGTACTTCATTAAGAATTTCTTTCTTTCTTGCACCAGAATTACCACATCCCCACAATGGAAAATGGACCCGAGATCGCAAAGCGATTTCTGAAAGAGCTGACAGATATTCAGGTAAAGCAAGCAGAGAAAAGAGAGGACAACTGTTTGGAGGGGAAAGGAAAAAGAGTGTCAGACCTGCCCATGATTCCTGCTTCAGGGCACAAGGGGGCAGAGTAGCTCTGTGAAGTAATTTGCATTAAGCGTCCAAATAGGGCTAAAAATGCTATTTTTGTACAAAGATTTAAAATATTTTGTTCCTTTGTATATTGATTAGTTTTTTAAATGAAAGGATTCAAACAAAAACAATAAAAGACCTCAAAATAAATAGTTCATTAGGTTGTTCATTAGGTTATAGGCACCTATTAAAAACCTAAAAGCTAGAGATGACCCCTTATAAAGGCCCTGGTGAGGTCATTAAGCATGATACCTTAAGCATCAACCATAGACATTGAGAGTATGTTAGCCAGATAAGAATGTCAAAATTGGCCACTTTGGGGAAAATGGAGGATATAAATCAAATAATTAGACAAATACACAATACTTTTCAAGTCAGTGACCTCACCCTGAGGACAGAGCTAGGCATGAGAATCAGTGGCAACCCCTGAGAGCCCTATTCCCTGGCCCTTTAAGCAGTACTAACTTTCCCGCAATGCTAACTGGATATACTTTTTGTCCCCCTCTATAGTATGGACGTGTTGCCAGCGACTGGGTCCTGCAGGTGTGATGCCAACAAAGTGACAGATGCTTCCTTCGCCCCTGTCCCATCTGGCCTCAGCTTTTTCAACTATTGTATTTATGATCCAGTTCTATAACTTTGGCATTTCTGCCTTTTACTCCATCAAGAGCTTGGACTCGCTGACTCGCTCTTTAAGGAATTGGTCTGCCTGTTACGATTTGTGGCTGTAAAACACTCCTCTCTGGGAAGATCCAGGGTTCAGAAGGACTTGGAGTTGGCCTCTCTGTGGTGGCAGAGAATCTCTGGACTGAAATGGCCTCCTCTCCTTCTCTCTCTGTTCCAGAATTCAGCTGCTTCCTGCTTTCAGAGTGCAATATTGAGAAGGGGGGTGATCTTGCGTATCTTTAAAACTGTTAATACAGACGCACGCACACTTTTTTTAAAAAAAATAGTTGCTTGAATTCAGGCAAAAATACATTTACAAATTTGAAAACTCAATTTTTAAAAAATTGTCAATTGTTAGTATCTTAACAATTGGTAGTAAAATTTTAGTTTTTGCTTCCTGTGGCTAGAAAAGACAGTTCATTTGGTTTTAAATCTTCCGTCTTGCTTTACCTTTCACACCTGTATGGTTCTGTTTTAGCTGATGAAGCCTCGTCTACATTAGGTTTTGGGAACCAGCTTTCAGTTCAGACCTCTTTGGAACCAGAGATAGCTTTTTACATTGAACATTATTTAAAATTAAAAACAACATCTAATACAATTTTTTTGCTACCCATTTCTCACTTCCTTTTATAGCTTTTTAAAGCCAGGGTTAGGGGATGACTGTGGTCCCCTAGATAATGATGAACTTCAACTCCCAGAAGCCTGTGAAGAGGGATAATGTGAATTTCAGTCTGACATCAGGAGGGCCATTATCCTTCCCTGTTTTAAGCAGTGCATTTTGGGAGAGTTTGGAATAGTAGGTGGTGTTTTCTCAGAAATTATGGGAGAATGATTCAGTCAATTATTTGAATATTTCCTCTGTGTAGCTAGACTACTCTTGATGTTGTCATAGACATATCTCATAATGTGATTGTTTTGGGAGTCTCCATCCTTGGAGAACACTGTATAGATGGATGTCTACCAGAAACCTATGAGATGACGCTTCAGCCCATTTAGCCTTCCACCAATCTGATGGCTTCTCCCATGTTTTGGGTTGCAACTCCCATCATGCCCTGATATTTTGGCCATGCTGGCTGGGGTGGTGGAAGTTATAGTCCAAATTATCTGAAGGGTGCCTGGTCGAAGAGGCTACTGTATATTATAAACAAGTGTCTACAATGCACTCACCAGCTCCCCAAGGGTAAGTAGATCATTCTTCTGGTGACTTGGACCAGTTTAGAGAAGGCTGCTGCAATTTAGCTTGTGAGGTGCTGCTTTTCTCTGCAGGAAAACAATAGTTAGATTTAGCACTGTACTTGTGATTCACATGACCCTTCACAATAGGAGATCCTGAAACAGGCACTTTAGGAATTTTGTGGAGCTGTGCAGATTTTGCTGTCACTTCTTATTAACTTATCTCAATAAGGGCTTGTGAGAACCTCATGGGACCATATTTAAAACCTCTTTTTAGTCAGGTTAACTCTTTAGTTCAGGGCCTTCCCTAACTGTGGAGAGGGATGAGAGGTATGCTTTTAGCCAAGCCAGCCTGATAAATATTTGCTTTTGGAAAGGCTGTGGGATTATTTCAAAAACTTTCCTGGAAAGAAATTGAAGAGCTGTTGGCTCCCTTTCCAGTCCAGGAGGTGTATGTTTTGCTCTTTGTGGTCTCTGTGGCAGACGTATGGGTTGTTCTGACCCTACGAAGAGCTGCTCAGAAATCTTGCAGAGCAGTGTTCTTAACTTTTTATTTACCAGGACCTCAGTGAAATATGTTTTGTTGTCATGGAGCCCCCAGACTTAACTCAAGATTTAAACACTGTGACCTGGGATGGCTGGGACTGACTTTTGCTCCATGTGCACTCCAGCTACAGAATCATAGAATCATACAGTTGGAAGAGACCACAAGGGCCATCCAGTCCAATCCCCTGCCATGCAGGAAATCCAAATCAAAGCATCCCCAACAGATGGCCATCCAAGAGGCGGCAAGCAAACCTGCTGTTCTAGAGCTAAACATAGCATTTTGGCATGAACCTACTTAAGTACAGCCAAAAAGACAAACAGATCAAACCAGAACTTCCCCTGGAAGCCAAGATGATGAAACTGAGGCTATCATACTTTGGCCACATTATGAGAAGGCATGACTCACTTGAAAGACATTAATGCTTGGAAAGCTGGAGCACTGTAGAAAAAGAGGAAGATCACATGCCAGATGGATGGACTCTTATTAGGATGGTCAAAGGCCTAAATCTACAGGACTTAAGTAGAACAGCAAAGGATAGCAGGACTTGGAAATGCTTGTCCACAGGGTTGCCATGAGTTGGGGCAGTTGACAACACAAACCTAAGTGTGCATGACCACATTCTGCACCTGTATATTCCTTCAGTTCCTTTTTTGTCCTCAATTGCCACAGCAGCTAGATTAGAATTGCCAAATGAAAATGTGCTTTCTTACTGTTCTTTAGAATATTTCTCCATCTTCTACATTATTTTTTATGTTTTTGTGCTTCCCCTGGCCTCTTGTTACTTCATTGTTTTCTCTTCAGCATCAGTTTATTAGATCCGGGGCTTATGGCCTTTAGTGTATATCAAACATAGGTGTTTGGTCTTGTGAAAGATGCATTTGTGCATGACAAGTTGCACTGAAGTGCTGATAGCACATGCTACATATTGATGGTGACACTATGAATAGCATCAACACGTATAGAAATGGAACAAAAGTAATTTAATTTGCATTTTAGTATGAAACAATTTGCTCTTCCAAAACTGGAAAGCAATTAACCTTTGATTTTCACATTTCTCTGTCTGATAAAGTTTCCCCATTAAAAAAAGTATACAACAACACACACATTGAGAAAATTATGTACAAAAGTTACATGGTAGGAAAAAGTGCTTGCAAAAATGTATATGCAGAAAAGCACCAGGGATTGTGTGGGTTTGAAAAAAAAATCTCAAAATGATGTGGAAATAAGATGGAAATGTGCTTGAAAAAATGCAAATTTTATAGAAAGCAATTCATTTACCCATATTGACTTGAGATGTGTTTAAGTGGCCAAATAAAATTGTCTTATTTTACATGAGCTGTCCAGATCTACAGGATGACTGGGGCCAAATCCAGTTCTTTTCATTGCCTCAGAGCTTTGATCTAGAGAAGTAGTAGTGGGGATTCATCCTGGTTTTGAGCAGAAAAATCTAGATTTTTGTGCATGTGTGCTCCACAGCAGTATCAGGGGGAGTGTTCAGAAATATGCATATTACGTACATATGGTGGGGAGAAAAAACATGGGAGCAACTTCAAGCCATGCATACTGTGATTTATTGGATCAGGATATGTTCAAAATTGAACTGTGTAGACAGTTCTCCCAAACGCAATTTGGTGTGTGTGGGCACGCCCATGGCTGCTGCAGAATGGTAACCCATTCTACTACAAAGAAAGCCTCAGAAAGAGGCTTTTATGAGCACTCTCTCAGGGCTCAAATCCTAACTGTCCCATAAAAAAACAACAGAGAAATTCAAGATCTTAGCATCAAACTGGTTGGGCAGCACCATGGACTGTCTTTACTGCCGAGCAAGGTATTTGTGCCAAAATCCGGGGATATGGACAGTGACCTCAGTGCTGACATGTAATACAGTCAGCCCTCCTTATCCATGATTTTTTTTATCCGATTCAAGCATCCACAGCTTGAAAAAATATTTTTAAAAAGTATAAATTCCAATTACCAAACCTTGATTTCCCATTTTATATAAGGAACACCATTTTGCTCTGCCATTATATTTAATGGAACTTGAGCATCCACTGGGGATCCTGGAACCAAACTCTAGTGGATAGCAAGGTCCCACTGTACACTGGGCCCTTGGCATCCAGTGAAGTTTGGTCCCAGGGCCCCCGGTGGATACCAAAATCCATGGATGGTCAAGTCCCAGTAAATACAATGGAAAGTAAAATGGTGTCCCTTATATAAAATGGCAAAATCAAGGTTTGCTGCTTGGAATTTTTACATATATATATATATATATATATATATATGGAGTATTTTCAAGCAGTTGATGCTTAAATTCATGGATACAGAGGGCTGTCTGTAGAGGGCCAGTGCTAACATTAGGCAGAGTTTGGCAACCTCCACAGGCACCAGACTTTGTGGGGCAAAGGATGGAGTTGTATGTGCCTTATCTTTTGTCCTGTGCTCCCCTGCTACCCACATGTACACTGAGTAATTGAAAACTGAATTTGCAGTCAGCTTTCTATGTGGAATGCCAAAGGGTAGCGGTTTGTCTTTTGCTTCCAAATAGAGTTGCCAATTAAAAACTAGAGATGGCTCCAACAATTGTGAAGAGGAGGAAATTCTAGCCTACAGACCCAGGTGGCACACAACACCTACTGAAATTTCCAGGTATGTTGGGACACAAGGGAAATATAGTCTTGAAGGCCTAGTAAGACAGATAACTGGTGGACTTTCCACCAGTTAACAAGGTTCTGGGTATCCATTTTTGTGTTGTGCCAATGTAAACAGATTTCTCATAACCACCTTTAAGGAGAACAAACAGCATTATCCACACCCGTGAGGCTTTGGTGGCCAGAGATCGAAGAATGGTCATCTTTAATAAATAACCCAGCGGGGAACAGCGTTGCCCAACCATGCCACAAGGGCAAAACAATATATGAGCTGCCTGAGGCCACAGATTGTGGCATCATGAAAGAGCAGCCAAGTATCAGTTATATATTACATGACATGATTTTACTGCTGTGGACTTTGGAGGAGCTGGTTCTTTTCCACCTCAGGCACCAAAACAATCTCCAGCAGCCCTGCAATGTGACATTTATAATGAAAAATGAGGATCTTCCTAATATAATAAAGCATGTAATTGCTGAGGAGAGTAAGTCCAAAGTATTTATATTAAACCAACTGGATCTAGCTGGGCCAAACCTGATGTCATGCTGTCAAACAATCTGACCTTATTGAGCAACCAAATGAAAAGAAAATACATGTTGCAAGTTTTCAAAGCTCCACTGGCTTCTTCATCAGGCAAAGAAAAACCACACACATGTAACATCTTTGCATCTCAAATTGTGATGAAGCAGAGCTGCTGGTCTGCTTTACCCGTTTCAATCTCTTAAGCAAGTAATCTAAGTGCAAGCACATTTGGGCACAATTTTTCACCACTGAACTGGTATGGCCCCAAGGAAAAACCACCAATACAATCATGCCTTCGGGATTTTCCATATCTTAGCCCTCCAGCACATTGCTTAACACCACCACCTTCAAAACACAGGCGTGAATCCTGTTGGTAATCCCAGCTAGAGCAAACTCACTGAATAAATGGGATTAATATGTTGACATGACAGTCTAACAAATGATTCAGTGGGTCTAAGTCCAGTTAGCACTACCAAGAGGATTCAGGCCAAAGACATTCAAAACAAACTACTGATAAAATCCCATCATTGGCTAGAATGCTGTATGACACTCATGTAGTACATGACTACAGTACTATAGTACCATAACTACGTTATTGTACTATACAGAATATCCCTGCCTGGTCCCTCCAAATTCCCTCATTGAGTACAGCAGAGGATCCATTCCCTGTTGCTCAGGAATTGGAGGGCTACCGTTTCTACCCTGATCCATGAGCAATCTCTGGTGTGTTAAGAAGAAACAGGACCCTTTGTCGCAATTCCCCCTTGTGCCAAAAATTGCTCACATGAGAGGGGGTAGGAACAGCAGCTTGTTGCTTTTGATGCGACAGGGATGGGCCCCCATCAATTGCAATGGCTGCTCCTGCTACTAACAGATTGGAAGTCTTTCAGTGTCCCTACGTAGCCCCTTAATGAATACATAATGGTCACAAATGTGCAGCTCTAGGTTACACATTCGTCATGGTGATACAGGATTCTGACCATGAAGGCTGCATTTGCACTGCAGAAAGATGTGGTGCCACAACAAACTACCATTCCCACAATTCCATAGCATAGAGCCATGACAGTCGAAGTGGTGTCAAACCGGATTATTTCTGCAGCATGAATGCAACTTATGGGGCATGCCCACAATCCTGTGTATAGTCACCTAGGAGTAAGCACCACTGAACTACAGTATAGTTTCAACTTGCAAACACCTTTGGCTTTAGACAAAAGATCTTCAGACAGCTAGAGCACAATATTTTTACTGAATTAAAAAAATGTTTTTACAATAAAGCCAAGCACTCTTATTTTCTCCCTCCCTGCTTCCATACGCATCCTCCCTCTCCCTACTGACCTCAGTCTCCCCAATTTTCTTCCTCCCACTCCAGCATTTGTTTGGATGGTTGGCAGCCAACCTGTTTTTTTACAACAGCTTGCTCTAATGCGTCCTGTCTATGTATAGTCAGATAGTTATGATGCAACATTTTATCTTGAATGTACACACATTTATAAACTCCTTCCACACTGAGTGCATTTTTCTAGTCGGTGTTCTCTAAATAAACTCATTAGGTATAACATTAAGATTAATTTTCTGAGAACTCTGTTTATGTCCTTCAAGATGAGCCTTGTGACTGAGCTTCCGCATCCCATGCAAGACCGTAGAACGGTGGTGTTTTTTTTCCTGACAGAAGCACAAGAATGGATTTTTATCCCTTATAATACCCAAGAGCATATTACAATGAAGCGGTAACTGGATCCCACAAGATAGAGCAGTACAAATGGTGTCAAACTACATTATTTCCACAGTATGGATGCACTCTCTCACTGTCATGACCACGACTGTTCAAAGTTGTTTCACAATTTCTCTGCAATCTCCTTTACAGAAGCAGAAGAGAAGTTCTGCTTGATGGAATTGCAGGCTACTTTTTAGAAAAGCTGTATTTAATGGGTCCAAATGTCCAAACGCAAGCAGCATGACTAAAAAAGCAGGCTCAACAAGTTATATGCAAGTTGCTTTTGCTCTAGGATCTCCCCTATCCTCAGATGACACATTCTCGGGAGAAAAAAACCCTCAGTCAGCTCCCTATCATTAGAGTAAGTGACGGAAAGGTAACATATTCAGGGGGAGCCTTGTTGGCCATACAGCAAAGTACAATAACAACTAAAATCCAAACAAAAATCTATCAGTGATACCTTTATTGGCCAACCAACGAAAGCTTGCAACGAGTACCGGTATACTGTGCATTTTGGTTAGCCAATAAAGGTATCATTGATGGATTTTTTTCCTATTTGTTTATGGCCAACACAGCTCCCCCTGCATGTTAACCAAAATCCAGTTATCTTCACATCTATTATCTTCACATCCATTTCAAACCGGCTTCAGGACAGGACATGGAGTGGAGACAGCCATGGTTGCTCTGACCGATGACCTCCGCCTGAGTATCAACAGGGGTAGTGTGACCCTGCTGGTGCTCTTGGATCTCTCGGCGGCTTTTGATACTGTAGATCACTCCATCCTCTTGAGTCGACTGAGGGAGTTGGGGATCGGGGGCACCGCACTCCGGTGGCTCCGGTCCTTTCTCTCTGGGAGATCTCAAAGGGTGAGGCTCGGGGACAGTTGCTCCTCCAAGATTGAGCTTAACTGCGGCGTCCCTCAGGGCGCCATTCTGTCCCCTATGCTATTTAATGTCTACATGAAGCCGCTGGGTGAGATCATTCGGAGGCATGGAGCTCAGTGTCTTCAGTACGCTGATGACACTCAGATATACCTCTCCATGACCAGATCGTCGGTTCGGACTTCAGATGGCGTCTCTCCTCTTAATGACTGCCTTGCAGCGGTAATGGATTGGATGAGGAAAAACAGGCTGAAACTCAATCCAGACAAAACGGAGGTACTAGCTGTTACAGGCCCGAAACCAGGTTCGGGAATACATCTTCCGGTCCTAGATGGAGTCACACTCTCCTCGAAGGACCCTGTTCACAGTCTGGGGGTGCTCCTTGACTCGTCACTTCACATGACAAGTCAGGTGAATGCGGCAGTCAGGAGTGCCTGTTATCAGCTTCGGCTGATACGCCAGCTGCGCCCCTACCTGGATCAGAGGGACCTGGAAACAGTGGTGCATGCTTTGGTAACCTCACGCTTGGATTTCTGTAACGCGCTCTACATGGGGCTACCCTTGTGCCTAACCCGGAAACTTCAACTAGTTCAAAATATGGCAGCCAGGCTTGTTAGCGGTACACCTAGGAGAGAGCACATTACACCTGTGCTTAAAGCTCTCCACTGGCTGCCGATTAGTTTCCGGGCGCAGTACAAGGTGTTGGTTTTAACCTTTAAAGCCCTACATGGCTTGGGTCCATCTTATCTCAGGGACCGCCTCTCCCCATATGAACCCCCTCGCACGCTTCGGTCCTCTGGGAGAAATCTGTTGCAGCCCATGAAGACTAGGTTAGCGCAGACCTCCCAGAGGGCCTTTTCTGCTTCTGCTCCCAGGCTATGGAATGGCCTGCCGGACGAGATGCGTCTCATTACATCACTAGACTGTTTTAAAGCAGCCTTAAAGACGCATCTCTTCCGGCAGGCCTTCCCTGAAACTGTATAATCTACCTGGCTCCTAAAATCTTTCAGCCAATTCCCAACTCCTTTCCCCCCCCCTCTGTATTTTATTGCTACCCATGCTGTGGCCAGCATTGCGGTTTTGTGTGCTATGTTGTATTGTACTTTTATCGTTAGTAATTTAATTTTAAATTTAACTAATTTAATCCTATTTTAAGGGGGGGAGGTTGGGATGGAATTCTTGAATTATTTTAATCTGTAATCTGTTTTTAACCTTGTTGTACCCCGCCTCGATTGTTTTACAGAGGGGCGGGTAAGAAATAATAATAATAATTATTATTATTATTATTATTATTATCATCTAGGAAACATGACCAGAAGGATGAGGGTCCTGCTTGCATAGATAGCCCTCCAAAACACACCAGCACCACTTTGAGAAAATGCGGCTAACATCATCATTTTAACATGTCTTTCTTCTGTATGACCTTTGCCTGATGAAGAAGCCAGTGGAGCTTCAAAAGCTTGCATTAGACAGAGAAAAACGACTGACGTCTACGAAAGTTCATGCTGCCAACTTTTTTTCAGTTAGTCTCAAAGGTGCTAGAAGATCTCTCTACATACTGATTCTCCAGACTAACACAGCTATATCTTTGAACCGTACTGTTTTGTGGGTTTGGGATGTTATAGGAAGGTAATTGCTCTAACAGTCCACCTGGTGGAGCAAAATTGCCTTTGATTTTTCTGGTCGAAGTGTTGTCATAGAAGCACTCAGGCCTTCTAACCCTTGCCCTAGTTTTGAATAGAATCAGATCAAGAGGCACGCTTCTCCTATTGAGAAGAGCAATTTATTCTATTGGGCACCCAGTTCTGGCTGGCATTGCGACCGGGCCAAAGAGTTAAAATGCCCGCCCAACATCACTCTCCTGATCCAACTGACAATGCCCCTGCACAACAGCATTTGTAACAGCAATCGCATTTACCTTTCTATACTGCTTATCAATGAACTTAGCACTCTCTAAGTGGTTTACAATCTCTAAACCAACTGCCCCTTACAAGCTGGGTACTCATTTTCCCGACCTACGAAAGGATGGAAGGCTGAGTCAGCTTTGGAGTCCTGGGATCAAATTCACAACCTTGTGGCTGCACTGCCAGCATTTAACCACTGCTTCACCGGGACTCCTTTGTAATGGAAGAATTCTTTCTAAAGAATAAACCATGCAAGGGACCAATTACGGAACAATCACACAGCCAGGTATTATGTTTGTTGTGCGTTTCATCTACATACTCTACATCTTTTCACACACACATGCGGTCAAGCAACATCAGAGTGTAGTCGAAAGGCTGCGGCCATGAAAAAAGAGGGTAAAGGTTATCAGCGAGAAAAATATATATACCCTAAACTAGTGTTTTAAGAAAATATACAGAGTAGACCTTCCACATTCACTGGGGTTAGGGAGTGCAGGACCATTGTGAAAGTGGAAAAACTGCAAATTAAAAACAAAATAAAACACCTATATTTTTTACCTGAGGGAACACCACTCTAAGAATCTCTAGGTCCTCCAGGGCAACTCAATGGTCAACATCTGCCAGAGGTTGATCACAGAATTGTACTGGAGGACCTACAAATGCCTAGGGAAGTGTTCATTCTAATCTCTAGGTCCTTCAGTGTGACTTTTGCTGGAAGTTGACCACAGAGTCATGCTGGAGGATCTAGATTCCTAGAGACAACATCAAAGCTGTGAATAAGCAGCAGAAGTCAAAGCCGCAAACGTGGATGGCTGACTATATATATGTGTGTGTGTGTTTGCAATGTATGTACTGACGGGGGGAGCCCAAACCAATGAATTCATGTGTCCATGTCCAATGTGTCCATGTCCACATGCAGCATGATTTAACAACAAAAGCAATATATAATACATTATTGGAAAATCAAAATGGTCTTATCAGATCCTGCTCAAAACTACAGCTTTTTCTTAGACCCACATAGCCTAAGATCTGTATTCACCCCATTAGCCCACCAGGGTGGAAAGAAGAAAATCAGTAAAACTAAACCAACATGATCTACTGTTTTGAGCATTGGGTTGTGACTCTGAAGACCAGGTTCAATTTGTTGCTTTGCCTTGGACTTGAAACATACTGGATGACCTTGGGCAAATCACAATTTCTCAGCCTCACAGAATAGCAATCGTAAATCCCCTCTGAAAAAAATTGCCAAGAAAACTCCATGATAGACTTGTCTTAGAGTCACCATAAGTTGGAAACAACTTGAAGGCATACAATAGCAAATCCTTAAATTACGATTTATACAGATCCCTGAAACAGCCACAGAAATGTTGGGGGAGGGGGTTTTCAAATCAGGAATATGTCCTATTTTAATGAATTAGAAGGATAATCTAAAATCTGATAAGGATGGGGAAGGAGATAGATGTTTGTTCCTATGAGGGAGAGACACCAAGAGACAGTGTGGCACACAATTTTAGGGGTGGTGTAATTCAAGGGGGATTCCTTGAAGAAAAGCCTTTTTTTGCTTAATAAAAGAAACAACTGCTACTGTTACAGTACGGTTAGCAGGGGTTTGAATGTTGGACTAAGACCCTGGAGACCAGGGTTCAAATCCCTACTTGGCCATAGAAACCCATTGGGCGATCTTGGGCAAGTCACATACTCTCAGCCCCAGAGGAAGGCAATGACAAACCCACTCTGAATAAATCTTGCAAAAAACAAAACAAAACACCATGAAAGATTTGCACTAGGATCATCATAACTCAGAAACGGTTTGAGACACACAACAACCATTGAATCTAAATTCTTTTGATTAACTACAATACCTCCTTTTTGTTGGGATATGAAAAACTCCACTCTCTTCTACCTGTTGAACCAAACAGGCTTCCTCCTGCTGGTCTACTTAAAGTTTCATAACAGCTGCCGCCAATTTTTTTAAAACAATAGTAGTTCTTAATCTTTGGTCCTTCAGATGTTTTGGATTTTAGCTCCCAGAATCTCTGATTGTTAGCCAAGCTGGCTGTGGCTTCTATGAGAAGAAGCCCAAAACACCTGGAAGGCCAACATTTGAGAACCACTGGATTAGAAGGGGAGGAAAACAGGTGGCTGAAAAATGAATTAAGAAAGTGGGAATGCAAAATAAAACCCTGACAAATCAACTCAGCATACTGGTTTATATGTGTGAGAAAGATATCCCTTGTATCACAATGGGGATTTTCGGAATATTTTGGAAGGTGAGGCAGAAAAAACTTTGGCTTAGATCTGGAATAGTCTGTGATCCATGATCCCATCGCTTTGGACTCCCATCTATAAAATGGGACTCTTTGTGAAATCTACTGCCATAAAGAAAAATAATCAGTCAATACATCTGGAAAACACCTGTCTCCAGGAGTCCTGTCCAGATACACTAAAGTAGTGGTTCCCAATCTTAGGTCCTCCAGGTGTTTTGGATCTCAGCTGCCACAAGCCCCAGCCAGCTTGGCTAACAGCTAGGAATTATAGGAACCAAAGTCTAAAACATCTGGAGAACCAAAGTTTGCAAACAATTGCACTAAAGATGGATGTTAGACTGCTAACTGTGCTGGAGAAGAATTCTACAGATATGATGGACTGCTAAAAGACATGTGAATGGATCTTAGAGCAAATCAAGTCTGGACTGTTGCTAGACACCCAAATGGCTAAATGGAGACTGTCATACTTTGGCCATATCATGATAAAACATATTGTTGTTGTTAACTGCCTTCAAGTTGATCTCGACTCATGGTGACCCTATGGATGAGACATCTCCAAGACCCCCTGTCTTCCACTGCTCTGCTTAATTCCTGCAACCCCATAAAACCTGTGACCTCATAAATATTGTCCATCCATATGGCATATGACCTTCCTCTCTTCCTACTTCTCTCCACCATTCCCAACATTATTGTCTTCTCCAGTGAGTCCTTTCTTCTCACGATGTGTCTGAAGTATGACAGCCTCAGTTTGGTCATCTTGACCTCTAGGGAGATTTCTGGCTTGATCTGCTCTAGGACCCATTTGTTTGTCCTTTTGGCTGTCCATGGGATCCTCAGCACTCTTCTCCAGCACCATGTCTCAAATGAATTGATTTTCTTCCTATCATCTTTCTCAACTGTCCAGGTCTCACATCCATACATGGTAATAGGGAATATGATGGCTTGTATGATTCTAACTTTTGTACTGAGTTGTCTATCTTTGCGTTTTAGAATCTTTTCTAAACATGACCCACTAGAAAATACAATAATGCTTGGTAAAGTTGAAAGCAGCAGGAGTCTTGGTAGAGTTGAAGTCAATCCTTTCTCCTTTTTTTTGTTATAAGACCTGTGAACAAGCCCAGACATACCACATCTGCTTGCTTTGGATGCATCTTTTCAACTTTTCAGAGGGAGGCTGCACAACAGGTGGAATGATTCAAACAAAGACACCACAAACCTGAGTTTTCAAGACCTGAGCAGTTGATGATGGGGGCATTTGGAGACCTCACATTCCTAGGGTTGCCATAAGCTGAAGTCAACTAGAGGGCAAATAACAACAACAGTGCTCATAGTAGGCATGGTGTGTCTGGAGGTCCAGATCAGGACTGCAACATGAGACATGGTAGGAAAGTCTTCTTACCCGAATGCTAGGGACTTGATGCGGATCATGGTATGTATCTCTTGCTATGGGGGTGGAAGATGAAGAGCCTTATACCAAGGATTCTCCAAACCTGTGTTTATTGTTAGTGTAGTAAGGGATACACTGAAAGTGATGTGTACACTAAGGAGCTTATCGCACAACTTACCTCTTCTGAATTTGGCTCAAATTTGGAATTTAGGCTGATTTTATCACACGGACTTTTCTCTCAAAACAGCTTCCCATTGCCTCCAGTGCTGAATTTGGGCCCCGTAAGTCGCTTCAGCAGCCATTTGTTCCAAATCAGAAGCTTCCAAATCGAAGGCAATAGGAAGCTGTTTTGAGAGAAAAGTTTGTGCAATAAAATCAGCCTAACTTCCAAATTTGAGCCAAATTCGGAAAATCTAAATTGGGCACCGGAAGCCGTGCGATAAGCTCTGAAGAATGACATGAAAGATGATGGGTGAGAAAGATTTTCAGGACTGATATCATCTGCCCTCCCACACCTTTCCTACATAGTCAATCCCTTCTTTTTGTTATAGCCGCTGTGAATAAGCCCAGGCATGCCACACCTGCTTGCTCTGGGTGCATCTTTGCAACTTCTTTTCACACTTGGTCTGTTGGCACAGCTGCCTTCTCTTCCTGTTTGTACAAGGCTTAAAGGTGGGATTATGAAATCATTTGCTGGAAGGATGCAGGGATATGTTTCGGTCAAATAAACTTTTCAACTTGAAGATTGGTTTGAGTCATTTAAAAAAAAAAAACAGTTTAAATTTTATAGAGGAGGTGGTGGATGACAGGGCCATTGGGTTGTTTGGGAGACTAGAAGAGTCAGTTAGTTGAAGGCTTCAGCCACACTGCAGAAATAAAGCAGTTTGACACCACTTTCATTGCCATGACTCAATGTTTATGGATTGCTTGGATTTGTAGTTTTGTTAGTTATTCAGCCTTCACTGTCAGAGAGCTCTGGTGCCTCACCAAACTCCAAATCCCAGAATTCCATAACATTGAGAGATGGAAATTAAAGTGGTGTCAAACCGTTTTACTTTGGCAGTGTGGCAGCAGCTGAAGATGTACAACTGATAGCCATGCTTCTCAGGCTGGATATAATGATTATAAAATTCCCGTATATGCTCGACTATAAGTCGACCTCATGTATAAGCCGAGGGCAGGTTTTTGGGCCAAAATTATGGATTTTGGTACGACCCATGGATAAGTCGAGGGAAAAATTTAGAGGCATGTAACAAAGGATCTAAGAAGCAAAGGGAAACAATGCCAAAAAACTTACAAAATTCCAGCAGGAACAACTGTTTGTGCTCACACTAAAGGCTGGATAGATGAGAGAGAAGAAGGGGAGCAATGCACCCAGGACAGATTACACTCTTTCCTTTTACCAGTAGATGGTTTTATATATATATATATATATATATATATGAACTCAAGATGCATCTGCACTGCAAAATTAACACCAGTTTAACTGCCACGGCTCACTATTATAGAATCCTGGGATTTGTCGTTTTGTGATATATTTATTCTTCTCTGTCAGACATCTCTGTTTCTACTACTACAAATCCCAAAATTCCATAAGATGGACCCATGGCAATTAAAGCGGTCTCAAAGTGAATTAATTCTGCAGTGCAGATGCAGCCTTAGTTTGCAGTAATTACTGTATTTACTCATGTATAAGTCTAAAAATTTTAGTCAAAAATTGACCCAAAAAAATTGAGTTGACTTATCCATGGGTCAGCGTAAGTGCTCTAATAAAAACTGTACCTTAACTCACATAAAATAGGAACCATCTCCTGGTGAAACACAAGAGTGGTATCTCTTCTGGAAGCACTGACCTCCTTCTACTCTTTCACCCATCCATCCTTCAGTATGAACACAGTTATGCCTCCTGCAGTTTTGTTAGTTCTTTAGCACTTCTTTCTTTGCTTCATTCTTTAGATCCTTTGTTACATGAGCCTAATTTTTACTCTCGACTTATCCATGGGTCATATCAAAATCTATAATTTTGGCCTCAAAACCTGTCCTCGACTTATACATGTCGAGTATATATGGTAGTTCCAGTCTACATGAAATTATCTGCACTAAGGCAGCCATGGATCTTTAAAATATTTGAAGAAAACCATTTGGGAAATCTAATTGAAGGACAGCATAAACAGTTTTCCATTCTGTAAATTTCTGCCCATGTATGGCTAGGATTTGTGATGTACCAACAAGAGCTGGAGTAAAGTTAACTGAGATCTCTTTTAAGGCTGCGTGTGCATTGCTTCCATATAAGCTTGACAGCACAGACTCCTTTGGAATTCCTGTTAAAATGCTTTCTAGTCTGTCTCTCTCATACCTGACCTCACAACAACTCTGTAGGGTAATTTACACTGGGATGGAGACTATTGCTTCTGTGCAGGACTAAACATGACAGCATTGATTTCTGATACATTGTGACTGTGTGTAACATCTCATACAAGCTAAATAAATAGTGTTCCTGATGCTTTTCAGATTCACAGGTAGGAAGTTAATTCCAGCCATTCTTTATCACCAGTGATAGCAAAGCTCTAGGCAGAGGCTGTCCACTTCAGCAATATTTGTTTATTATGGAATGTATTTTCCCGTACATTTAAAAACCAAAGAGGTTCTTGTTACATTATATAAACTTAATTTGGGGGGAAAATATTTTCACAAAATATTACCAATAGTTAAAAACAATCCTTACCAGATATAGGCCTAACTCCTGACTAGTGTAGACCACTAAACCAATGACATTTACCTATGTATTGACTTGCCATTCAGCAGTTGATTCAATGTGTCTGTCCTAGTACACAGCATGGTGTACTGGTTTGTGTATTGGACTACAACCCTGGAGATCAGGATTTGAATTTCTGCACGGCCATGGAAACCCACTGGGGGACCTTGGGTGAGTCACACACTCTCAGCCCAAAGAAAACTCTGTGATAAGTTTGTCTTAGGTTTTCTGTAAGTCAAAAATGATTTGAAGGCACACAGCAGCAACAACAACAGTTCTAATACACAGTACCTAGCAGGATGTTCACACACAGGTAAATTGCCAGAAAATTGGGGATAACTGTTGCATCTTTAACAGTTGTGTACAAGTTGCTAGTTATCTGCTTGCAGAACAAGCAGCACTTGCTGAAATTCCTTCTTCAGCACAACAGTTAAAGGTACAGGAGCCTGCTCCGGTTTTCTGTTTGGAAATCCTTTGGCATTTGCGTGCACCTACATGAGAAACAAGATTCAGGCAAGATCTCCACTGAACTTTAACTTTAAGAGATGAAGACTGAAGACTGAGCAGCGTGCAAAGGTATCTTGTAGCACAGTGATTTCCAAAATGTGGTCCTCCAAGTGTTTCGGACTTCAGCTTCCAGAAAGCCCAGCCAGCTTGACCAACAATCAGGAATTCTGGGCATTGTAGTCCAAAACATCTGGAGGCCCAAAGTTTGGGCACCACTATGATGTAGCACCAAGATGCTACAAGATCCCTTTGCATATTGATTTTCCAGACTAATACGGCTATGTCTTTGAATTTTACCACCACTGAAGAACGATGAAATGTGAAGAAATGCTTTATTTTTAAAAGCCTGTTTGGTTATGTTTTTTAATGTTTATATTCTGTGGGTAGTCTGAACAGTTAATAGAGTATTAACAGTTTCAACACAGAAGAAGGTAGTGGGAAATGCCTCTGTCCTCTACACATTTGCCTTCCTCTGTGTTGCCCAGTAGAGCCGCCAGGCTATTCTTTGGTAGTGGCAGTTCCCTGGCAGCTCAGCAGGGCAGTGTGGAGGCAGGCATGGTCCGCCACCACCACAAATGCTCATCTCTTTGGCGGTGGATGGCAGCAGAAACATGGAGGACTTGGCCTGCCACCCACTGCAGACAGTTTCATATCACAATTATGATTTTGTGTGGTGGGTGTGTTAAAAATAATGATCCACACTGTCAAATATGCCAAGTACTACACCACTGGTTGTACAAAACCCCCGGTGGTGTCAACCAAACATCCAGCCATGCAAATATTTGCTCCAGTCATGTTGTTCTATTGCAGCCAAGTTGGCCATGATTGAAGTCAGGTGCTCAGTAATGTAAACTCTCTCCTGTGAACTCAGAAGCACATAGGCTTGGGGCAAATCCCAGGAGTCTGTGGTGGAAAAACCTGGATTCTTATTATTGGGTTGGGCAATTTCTAGGCAGGATCAATGATGGGTTCCCCCCTTACCTGGTTATTCTGCCCTGGATTGTTATCTTTGATCTTACCCACTGCTAGACTGGTCTAAGCTGGAAAAAGGTCCCTTTGTTGCTTGAAGTTTCACAGGGACTTTGCCCACTTGACAGGGCACGTTGCCAATGTAAACGTTATGGGGCCTGGGGGTTTTTGTTACTATTTATTTAATGTGGCTCCTTTCCCTAAGGTTGATGCAATTGCCCTTCAGTTAACCATGCACCTTGTTGACGTTTCCTGGAGCCTTAATTCCATGCCTCTGGGAAACGTGACTTGCATTTCTCCCTTCTAAAGATCTCATCTCTCAAAAATTTTGCTGTGTCATATCAAGATGTTTGTCCTGAAAATTTGAGTGGCAAAGATCTGGAGCCAAAACTACACAAAATACACGTTAGTACATTTAGTGCAGCAGTTAATAATCTAGACCAGAATGGGCAACTGTATCAGGTCTGAGACCCAATTTCAGCATTCTCCTCCAAGACTTCTTGGTGATGCAAAATTAAGTAGAATGATTGGGGGGGGGGGGGTGTCACCTATGGTTTCTCAAATTCTCAGGTTTGCCTTTGCCTTCTTCTGAGGCTGAGAGAATGTGACTTGACCAAGGTCATCCAGTGGTTTTTGTTGGTTTTTTTGGGCTATATGGCCATGTTCTAGAAGAGTTTCTTCCTGATGTTTCACCAGGATCTGTGGCTGGCATCTTCAGAGATGCCCGAAAAACCCACAAAACCTTATGGATTCCGGCCATGAAAGTCTTCAACTTCATGTCACCAAGTGGGTTTTCATGCCCCAGTGGGGATCTCAAACCTGAAACAGAGCCTGGTGGTGTCGTGGTTTGAGTTTTGAACTACAACTTTGGAGACCAGGGTTTGATTCCCTGCTCAGCCATGAATCCAACTGGGTGACTCTAGGCAAGTCACATACTCTAAGCCTCAGGGGAAGGCAATGGAACGCATCCTCTTAGCAACAAATCTTGCAAAGAAAAACCCATGAAAGGTTCTCTTTAGGGTCATCATAAGTCAGAAATGACTTGAATGCACCCAATACACACAACTCCAGTTGTAGTCCAGCATTTAAACCACACTGGCTCTCAGAGCATATATATTGTTATTGTATAGCAGTTTGATACCACTATTATGGTATTTAATTGCCATGGCTCCGTCTTATGGAATCCTGGGGTTTTTGATTTGGTGATATTAAGTATTCTCTGTATTTGGTGTTAGGGAGCTCTAGCAAATATTTAGCTCTTTCTGTTCGGGAGCTCTAGCAATATTTTGTAAGACACTTCTGAGTCTTTGTACTGGGGGGAAAGATAAATGAAAGAACAACAATATCACTGTAGTCTGGGGAGGTACTAGAGTTCTTTAGCGGAGAATGCTAAGGACCCTGGAAACAACAAATCCCAGAATTAATAGGTTGAAGCCATGATAGATGAAATTCTACAAAGCTGCCGTGACTGAGCATCTTTGACATTACAGCTTTTTTCAATCCTGTGTCCACTAGGGACTATGCAGTCAAGGAGTTGCCATTTTGCCACATTTTGATACCCTCCTGGGCTGTTTTTCAAACCTAAGGAGAGGCCTTCTCTAATTAGGAAGTCACCATGGTTTGATGTTATGGCATAATCTGGGCCTTATTCCCATTTGCTGATAAATCGGTGTGCAATCTGAATCAATTGATCGATTTGACAGCGGAGAGTGGTTTCTACTACATTTGCCCCAATTGCATTTTCCCCCCTCCAAAAAACGCACTTGTGGCCTCCATTCACCAAGGAATGGATTCAAAATGATTCCGTTCCAGCTGGCCGAAGGGGGAATTTGAATCAATTCCAATCCACTTGTGGTTCACACTTGCGCGGAATCGATTTATCTAAAAAGAAGTGGGAAAAAACAGCATCAAAAAGACACGGGTTAAATGGAAATGGGTCTGCAGCATGGCCCCCCTCTTGGAATCACTTCAGTGATTTGGATTAAGTGGGTACCAGGGTCATTTGAATCAGTTCAAACAGATTCATGATCTGATTTAAAAGGTAGTGGGAATGAGGCCCTTATCTATTCTGGTCCTGTGGACTGGGCTAAAAAGGAAGTACTGGATGGAATTTCAGTGCAAGATAGGTGAGGGAAGGGGAAGAAGGCCTGCCACCTTATGGTACATTCTTAATCCTTCATACCATGATTTGGAAGGTTAGGCCTGTTGCACATAAAATAATCCATGATGCGTGGAAAGTTTAGTACTGTTAAATACCCACTGCATTGCATTACACAATCAGGAATGCTGGAAAAAGAATTAAGTTAGAAATTTATTGTTCCTGTTGCGGCATATACAAACCAGAAGGCAAATCTGCTTTATATGTTTCCGCATCCCCCCCCCAGGTTGTACTCTTATTTCCAGTAAAAATCCATCTAGCTCCAGCTGGCTTTTCTTTTTGTGTCTCCAGATCATGTTAATATTCCCACAATCACGTCACATTCTCACTTGATTGTGAGACTCTTCCTCTGTCCAGACATCTGTGCGTCAGGCGGGTCTTGTGATGATTTCTGTATTTATTTCCCCACAAGCTTTGGGACAGACACGTGAGATTGTGTGTGTGTATCTCCACCACTAATCCCTCCCCTCTTCCACAGCTTCTGGCTTACATTGTGGATGCAAAGGATGGAGCATCCTCCATCATCCAAACACTGATGCAACATTTATTTTGTTGTTAAAACGGAGGAAGGAACTAATATGGAGAAAGAGACTGAGCAGGGAAGCATGATGGTTTGAAAAAGGAAGAGGGAAGAAAAGGGGGCAAAAATGGTTTTCTTGTCTCCTTCCCAAATAAAATGCTTCCACCGCTTTGCTGCCATGCCTACTTGTTAAGAAAAATTAGAAGGACCACTTGTGAAGCCATTTCACACAAGGTAGTTATAGAACTATGACCCCACTTTAACTGCCATAGCTGCATCCTGTGGAATCCTGGAATTTGTAGTATGATGAGGTAGCAAAGTTCACTAGTTGGCGTTATTCTAAACACTCTTCTCCAAACTGCGGATCCCAAGATTGTGTAGGATATCATGTGAAAGAGCACATTGTCCAGTGTGCAAATCAAGGGCTCCCTTTCCTGTTGCAATTGAGTTGTGTTTAAAAGCACCATTCAAGCAGGACTGCTTTGTTTACTATCATACCTTCGTAACCATAGTGGGATCATAGTGGCCAATAGTACATACCCTCCACATTGAATTAACCTCTTTTCTGTGTGCGCCTCCTGTGCACCAAGGAGATCACCAATGGGGTCATGCTTTTTGGCCAACCAGTTTCTGAGAGTGCTGTGATCTTCCCGAATGACCAAGGGCTTCCTGTAAAAAATGCAATTGAAGCGTCACACTTAAATCATAGTGTGACATAAGCAGGAAAGGAAATCAATAACAGATTTTTTTGTTTAATTAAAAATAATTGCATTTAAAACAACCTCCAGCACAGCAACAACAGAACAGCAACGACATCGTGCAGTAGGCCTAACAGAGGGTGTTGTTTACAAATCCATTTCTGCTTGACTTGCCTTGTGTGATATGCTAAAAAAAAAAAGGAGACATTGTGCACCTACTCTGTATTTCCTTCTTAACAGATTTCATCTGACAAAATAAAGGATGGAAGGTGTAACAACATAAGAAATCAAAAAATTATGACATCTGGGTTAGACATGATAAAATCTTTTAGTTTTGTGTAGCTCCAGAGCTACGTAAATATTTTTTAAACAATGATTTGCTCCCATTATTTGCTATTGTTATCTGATGCTGTTGCTGTCTGTAATATGATTTGACCTGTTGTGCAATACTTTTCTATTACTTTAGTTGCTTAAACTCCCATAGGATTGATAAAAGAATGACATAAAACTTGAACAAGTCTTGTTGTAACATCCCTAAAATGGTCCTTGATCTTAAAAATTAAGTAGAAAACATTACTTGCTGCACAAATAACATAATTTCATTCACATCTGTTATATTAAATTTGAAATTAAATTATATAAAGTAATGTTGCCTAAGTTATTTTACTTGTAACTCATTACTTTCAGTATGCCTAAATAAGCATTAGTCATGAGTTCTTCGCTGTGGTGAAGAACCAGGGACTGGATGATAGCTTCCTCTTCAACATTTCACAGGTGAAAACCAGGACACAAGCAGCCAAGCAACATCAGAGTGTGGTCAAGACAACAAAAGTTATTAATGAGGAGCACACTAGCCAGAAGAGGCTGCAGCAATTTTCTTTTGCCAGAACCTACTGGGAAGGGAAAGATCCTGCCTTTTTCTGTTTTCTCCTACACTCCACTGAATCAATGCAGTGCAAACCAGTTTGAACTCAGGCTGCAGCAAATGAAATAAGCCATGGATGAAGAAGAAAAAGTGGGAGGAAAAGATAGAAAATTGGATATTTTAAAAGCAGCTGAAAAAAGTGGGATGACAGAGGACTAACTAGGACTGTTCTTGACAAATCAGGACAGTTGGAGGATATGTGAAAGTTCTTTTTCTTAGACACAAACTCATAATGCATCTCTTCCTCTCACCCTTTCTCTCTATTTCTCAATTTCCTTGGCCTCCAATCCAGCTAGTTCTTCTCCTAAATTGGAGACAGTGTTAGCTAAAGATGAAAAAGCTCCTATATAACATCTTGTGTTGTCGTCTTAAGCCATATACTTTCCAGATGAGGCCAGAGATGTTTTTTTGGAAGGTGAGTAGTTCCACATAGTTTACATTTAATTACCAACACAGACGGTCTTGCAGAAATAGAATTCTTTGTGATCTTCCTAAGAATGTTATTGCTGAGATAGGCCATCAATTTCCAATGCATTGTTTGGATACTCTTCTGGGTAAAAATGCAACACAGTTCTTGATGTGATGGGACTGGCCCCCATGGTTTTTGAGGTCATCAAGATGCCATGAGGGTGATATCAGCTTGTTCCTTAACAGCCACATTCATTCAAATGTTTGGATACTCTTCTGGGTAAAAATGCAACACAGTTCTTGATGTAATGGGACTGGCCCTCATGGTTTTTGAGGTCATCAAGATGCCATGAAGGTGATATCAGCTTGTTCCTTAACAGCCACATTCATTCAAATTTTCCAACTAATACCAGCCTTCTAGGGCAGATCCAGAAGTTATGGAGCACATAAAGAGGTGGGAATTCAAGGCCTGTTTCTGCATTTTGTCTCATTTGAGACATGTAATTGAATTAGGACGAAGGACTTCTGGATTCCAGAATACTCTGCTTTCACAAAGAAAGCTCTTCTTCAGTTTCTGACAACTTCAAGACAGGCCCAGTTTATTTAAAACTGGGCATCATGTGGCTCTCTCTAGGTATCAGTGGACTGCAATTCTCAGCATTCCCCATATGTACCAACATTTTACAGATGAAAGCTGGGACATGTATGGCCAAGCAACAATCAGAGTGTGTTTGAGATGGCAAAAATTATGAATGAGAAAGTACATGCAAGATAGGAGAGACTACAGCAGTTTGCTTTTGTCTGAGCCTACTGGGAAGACAGGATTCTACCCATCCTCTCCCCTTCCTCACTGAGTTAATGGAGTTCAAATTGCTTTTGCACTTTGAACGGGGTTTGCTGCAACTGAAGTAAGCTGAAGATGAAGGGGGAACATGGGAGGAGGAGAGGACAACTGAGACATTTTAAAATGTAATCTGAATCCTGAAATCACATCAATAATTCAATTATTTATCTAAAAGTTTGAACCAAGATCCCCAAATTCCTTTGTAATCATGGTGAGACTAGATGCTCTCATGGTGTGATTTTCTGTAGATGAAGAAATCTTCACATTTAAAGGCTCAGAGTCAATGATCATTACCAATTTAGATTTCAGTCTTATTGATTGAGGGGGTGAGGAGAGGAAGACTTGGAACTGACCTTACAGTTGCTTGGGAGCTGATAGGAATTATGACTTTCACTGCTCATTGTATCAATTACTGTTACATTTGGGCAACATGGCCTAACCAGTGCTGATGAAATGAATACAATAGTGTTGATTGTTCAAACTATTTCTAAAGTGATACTTTTTGCCTAATAAAGTCCTGAGAGTCTCTACTGTAGCTTTCTGTATTGTCACAATATGAGTTTAAAAATTTCTGGTGTGTGCTAATAATGTTGTTCTTCTTTGCTCCTGGTACAGATTGTCAGGATGCTTTGACCAGGAGGGATGGGGGAATTTCTTTGATCAAGGATAACAATCTTTCCACACAGATTCAGGGTATGAATGACAGTCCACATAAACTTGCGATGGTCATGGTGGGAATTGATATCTCAGTTCTTCCCTGTACTTATATAAGCAACTGAATAAGCTGTGGGGAAGCAGGACTGTCGCTGTCCAATTGGAACAGTTGGAGGGTAGGGACCTCTCCCCAACTAATTTAAGACAGGTGGAGTCACTAAAATATGTCAAGCTCAAGTAGCCCATATCATGTTTATTATTACAATGCATTTTTAAATTTTATTTCTGTTTTTGTATTGAGAGGTCCCTTCTAACTGGATGACTTAGGGGCTGTGCAGACTGCCCCGAAGGGGCGGCCTGCAGCTGCCTCCATCTTCCCCAGATCGGGGCCACGGCAACCAGACACCGCTGCCTTGATCTGGCGTTTCCAGGGTGCAAAAAGGAGCTGCAAAAAGCGGTGCGTTAGCCGTAGAAAGGGTGTGATAGCCATGGCGCCACAGCTTTAAGGTGCTCCTTTGGTGCTGTGTCATGTGGATGCAGTGCCAGAGGAGTGCCGTGATACTGCATGCCGTGGGGAGCGACATGCGGAATCACATCACCCTAGGGGCAGAGTCAGGGCATGCGTCACGTGGATGCCATGCCCTGACTCCTCCCCCAAAGCCGGCCTTAATGGCTGGTACGCACAGCCCCTGAAGCTGTACTTTTGTTGTCATGTGCCTTCAAGTCATTTCCAACATATGGCAACCCTAAGACTACCCTTATGGAGTTTTCTGAGACTGAGATTTTGTGACTTGCCCATGGTTACCCAGTGGGTTTCCATGGTAGAGAAGGGATTCAGTCCAATGATCAGTAAAAAATAAAGGCACACTGGGTAGGGCATAGGACAGGAAGTGGGGTTAGGGAACAGCATGGAAGAGAGCAGAAGGGCCTAGTCACACTTTGGCGGAAATGTGTGGGACAGAACAGTCACCTGTGAAGGGGGTGAACTACTTGCTCTCTCTCCCATTGCCTGCCTGCCCAAATTGCTATAGTTCTCCTAGGCCTTCAGGGTCTGGCATGGCTGAAGCTGTGCCAGATCTTGAAAGCTGCTCCCCCAGAACTGCAGTTGCAGTGGACTCTGAAGTGTGGTGGACTCCTGTGTGACTGCTGGGCAAGTGGGAAAGTGACCTTTCTTGCTCGCCCAGGAGCCATGCCAGTCCCTCTGTGCACACTGCCCCGCCAGGTGACACTCTCCTCTGGGATGTCACTCAGTGCGATCTACATCCCCTAGTGATGCCACTGAGGTGGAAAGCTCCCAAACTGGTATGTTAATAATGTGATCATGGTGAGAACAGGCATTATGTGATAAACTCTGTAGTCCTGTGTAAGAGGGATGGTGTAGCTTGTTTCCCTTCCAGCATTGTGCTCCAGATATGCATGGAATTGTATGTGTAGGTGTGCATGGGAGTTGCGATCACCTCTGGCTACTGGGTGAGTTGTTAAATATAAGGCCTCTTTAAGTTACCTTTTGGTAACTTTAATGATCCTATCATGCACAGTTTGTTTTCACACTGACTATTGGATTATAGTCATCCAGCATTCATTCATTCTGCTCTTGAGTACAATCTGTGCAATGTCATTGCCAATGGGTATTTTCTAGTTTGTCAGTACAGTAGTTTACCAGCTACTGTATCTTTTCATTACTCCCCCCCCCCCCACACACACATCCAGTTTAGCATTGGCAAATAGCACAATGAAGAAAGGAATAAGAGAGAAATAATAATTAACACCAATGAACACCAGACAGCAAATGGGAATGGACTACTTTATGGAGAAATGTAGAAGTAATTCCCCAGCTATGATGAACAGGAAGCGGTTAGAGGCTGAAAGTGAAGAAAAGAATTTATGATTAACTTTCTAACAGCACAAGCCTAGGCATGTCTCTACTCAAAAAATCCTTTTGTGGTGTGATATAACAGACTATCCAAAAGACATCCTTAACTTTCATCACACGAAAGGAAGCTGTTAATTATGTTTTATAAGCCATATAATAAGTTTATAATTAACTTTCTAACAGCAAGGTCTTATGCAAATCTACATCCTATTTCAAGCTAAATATGGTATAATTGAAAGACTAATAAAAAAGGCATCCTCAACTTTTATAACACTCAAGGAAGCGCATAATTATACTCTGCAAGGCATATTTTAAAAAGCTTATAATTACATTTCTAAATATGGTGGAGACTAAAGGCATCCCCCATTTGCTTGTCAAAAGCAATGCAGGTTTCCTATGATGTTAAGGAAGAAGACAATGGATGCCATCTACATGGCTGGTGCAACCATGCCAGTGGAAGAAGAGGCAGTGGCAGAGGAGGCACCATTTCTAGCAACATGGCAGCAGAGATAACATAGTTGTAGGTTCTCCTGTTAAAGTATTGATGGCCGCAAAAGCCATTCCCATCAGGGAAAAAGCTGCTTTCTCCAGGTTGCTAAAGGAAGTGCTTACACCAGTGTGATGGTCACTTTCACTGATATAAGGGTATATCCACTCTGTAGGAATAAGGCAGTTTGAGACCACTTTAAATGCCATGTCCCCAACCTACAAAATCCTGAGATGTGTCATTTAGTAAGGCTTGTTTTGGTCTGTTGTTATGTATTTTGCTTTGCTAATTTTACTGTTATAATTACTATGTATTTTTGTCGCTATAATTGTTATATATTTTTGTTAGTCATTGTTATTGTTATCTGCTATCTGATTTTATTGTTATTGTTTAATGCATTGCCATTTGTTTTTTTTTTTTAATTCATGTTTATTGTTATTGCTTGTATAATCCCATCTGTTGTAAGATGCCCGGATTCCCTGTGATTGGGCGGCATATAAATAATAATAATAATAATAATAAGAAGAAGAAGAAGAAGGCACTAACACTCTTGGGTAGAGAAGACTAAAGACCTTGTAAAACTAAAAATCCCATGATTCCATAGGGTGCAGCTACAGCACTTAAAGTTGTGTTAAACTGCATTATTTCTACAGTGTAGCTGTACCCTTACTCACCAACAGCCTCTTGCCAATAGTTCCATAGATAAATATTGAACCTACTGTTAGGGAGAGTAAGGCAGCAGGTTTTTAGATGTCTTGAAAGTGATAGTCATTTAAGTATTTTAACTGCCAGAGATGGGGAGATTAAATTGCCAGATTTTCAGTTATATTAAAGCCCCAAGTTACAAAGCATGTTTATACAATTGTGGGAGTGGGACAGAATGTGATAGGTTTGAGAAAGAGGCAAATCATGTATCTCACCCTAAATTTTCAAAGGACTGAGTAAGAAGATACAGGTCTTTCAGATCTTTACAGTGGTCAGTTAGTGTTGATGTGTGAAAGCAATAAATCTGCTTTCTAAAACACAGTTTCTTTGGGTTCAACATTCTCTCTGAGAAGATTCCTTTTCTTGTATGTGCAGCAATGAGGACTTTTCTATTAATATAGGTAGTGTGACATGAAGCCATTGTCTTTTTCCATACCCCTGCTAATGGATTGGAATTTGTGAATATATAGTCATCCCTTTGTATCCATGGGAATTCATTCCGGACCCCGCCAAGGACAGTAAAAAACATGGGACCTCAAGTCATGTTGTTTTCTATAGCGGTGTGACATGTCCACAGACACTGGCTTGGCTGTGTGTATACACCTCCATTTATGACAATAGGGCTTGCCATCCGAAGAAGTTGACATCTTCATCTGGTAAACCCACAGATTAAGAAGAGCCCACTGTAATTTAATCCAGATATTTCACTTTCTAGTCTTCTTTTGTAATTTCCTTGTTCAAGGACTGCAGTCTGTGAATCCCTAACTGTATGTCCAGGAAGGCTGAAATGAAATACAGGATTCTGCCCATTAATGTATAATAGTATTAAAAACAGTTTAAGCATAATCATGACAATTAAAAAGTACAGCACATCCCACTTAAAGGACCTTCTGCAGTTGTCAGTGAACAATCAAAGGCCCACATGAATAGAAAGGTCTTTGGTTGAGTGGCTTCATTAGGGTTAGTGTCACCCAGTGACACTTATGGTATCACCCCCATCCCCAATGACCTCTTCCCATACCACACCAAACAAAATCCATAGTAATATTTTTTTTGTACTAATCTTACTCATAAATCCAAATTCCCATATTTCACTGAATGTAGTGGCAGTAGTTGTGACATATACAAATAGCAAAATTAGAATGATATCTTTAAATTACAATATCATAAGTACAACCTAAATGTAAATGTAATTACATTTGCATAGTTTCATGGGATTAATGTGCAAATTTGGCAAGATGTGTTTTCGTAAAGAAAATGTTAAGAGTAAAATTAAAACCACAACAACAAGAATGGAGTCCTCTCCTTTTTTCATCCACTGAGCCTCACCCCACTCACTCCTTCTCTTCTGCTGATCAAAGAATACAGATAGATGTCACAGTCAATTTCTGCCAAAAGGCAGACATTTGGGGAGCAGTGGTGTCACCACCCCAGGTGTCACTAATAATAAATAATAATAATAATAATAATAACAATAATATTTTATTTCTAGCCTGCCCCTCTGAACAAGCAATCGGAGGGGGGGGGGAGTTACAGCAAAAGTTAAAACAGTGTCAGTTAAAATATCCCATCCCTTCCCTCACCACCCCCTTAAGAAGAAAATTAAATCACAGTAGAGTTAAAAACATGGAATAAAACAAAATAAGACAATAAAAAGTAGCAACAGGGAAACGGGCCTGAAGAACCTAGGTTGTATAGGGGTGGAAAAAACACAGGAAATGAAGGTTGGAAGACACTAGGGCCTAGGTTTGGAGCCGGGAGGTGTTCACATTCTCTAGGAAGGCCTGCCGGAAGAGATGTGTCTTTAGGGCTTTTTTGAAGCCTTCTAAAGATGGAATAAGACACATCTCATTGGGCAGATCATTCCACAGCTTGGGGGCGACAGCTGAAAAGGCCCTCTGGGAGGTCTGGATCAGCCTGGTCTTCATGGGCTCTAGCAGGTTCCTCCCAGAGAAGCGAAGTGTGCAGGGGGGGGGGGGGGGTTCATACGGGAAGAGGCGGTCCCTTAGGTAGGATGGACCCAAGCCATGTAGGGCTTTAAAGGTAAAAACCAACACTTTGTACTGTGCCTGGAAACTGATCGGCAGCCAGTGGAGAGATTTAAGCACAGGTGTTACATGCTCTCTCCTAGATGTTCCAGCAACAAGCGTGACTGCCTTATTTTGGTCCAGTTGTAGTTTCTGGGTTAGGCACAAGGGTAGCCCCATGTAGAGCACATTACAGTAGTCCAAACGTGAGGTTACCAGCACGTGTATCACAGTTTCCAGATCCTTCATCTCCAGGAAAGGGCACAGCTGATGTATCAGCCGAAGCTGATAGCAGGCACTCCTGACCGTCGCATTCACCTGACTAGTTGTGTAAAGCGACAGGTCAAGGAGCACCCCCAGACTGTGAACAGAGTTCTTTGAGGAGAGTGTGACTCCATCTAGGACTGGAAGTTGTATTCCCAAACCTGGTTTCGGGCCTGTGACTGTGAGCACCTCCGTTTTGTCTGGATTAAGCTTCAATCGGTTTTCCCTCATCCAATCCATTACTGCCGCAAGACAGTAACTGAGAGGGGAGACGCCATCAGAGGTCTGAGCAGACGATCTAGTCTGGAGAAATATATCTGAGTGTCATCAGTGTACTGATGACACCGAGCTCCGTAGGGAAGAGAGGAATGGAGGGAAGGTGGATGAAATCTTGCCTTTACCAGCAGGATCAGGTAAAAGCAAACTGCTGCATCCTCTCCTAGCTTGTCTGCTCTTCCTCATTAATAACATTTGCCATCTTGACAGTTGTTGCTTGTCCATGTATGTTCTGGACATTTCACCTGTGAAATGTTGGAGGGCATGCCAGAAGGGAAGAGAGCCAGTTTGAATGTTGGACAAGGTTTGAGTGTTAGACAAGGACTTTGGAGAAAAGGGCTCAAATCCCTGCCCAACCATGGACCTTGGGGGAAGTCACATGCCCTCAACTTCAGGGGAAGGCAACGGCAAACCTCCTCTGAATTAATCTTGCCAAGAAACTCCCATGATAGGTTCTCTTTGGGGGGGGGGGGTCACAATAAATCAGAAATGACTTGAAGGCACAAAACAAAAACAACAATCCCAGAATGGACTGGTGATGCTGCTTCCTGGTAGAGAAGGGAGGAAGTTGGGACAGCTGCTGGAGTGAGATTTTGAATGGAGCACATAGCCTTGTCCAAGAAGAGATACACACAAGCATAAGCCACACTCACAAAGCTTTATGTCACTGACAGGATGTTGCTCCACATATATATTAATTGGCTTGTGTTTATCCATGGGGTTGGGGGGGCGATTTCAAACAGGACACTCTGCCTTCTTGAAAACAGATCTCACTGTGTTAAGTTTAAAATAACTGCTTGGCAAACTTAATGCTCGTTCTCATGAGTTAAGTGCCTCGTTTATTTCCAGGATGTTTATATGAACTAGTCCTTTGAGACCTTTATGACCTTTATGTTAATAACACAATTGTCAGTTGTGGTTATCTGTGCATCCAATTTCACTCGTGCAAATGCGGAAGTGGATTACAATCCACAAAACCTTATGCGAAACTAAAAAAAGATGCTAATCTTAGAGATGTTGCAAAATTCTTTTTTTTTTTTTTTGGTTACTCCAAAGTGTGCACGTAGTAGCCATATGTTATTACTCAGTTTTTTGACCTTTTTCGAGAAAATATGCTCCTTCCGCCCATTCCTACTTTCAACATAAATCATTTTATTTTATTTATACCTTTTGATAACCTTTTCTCATGTATGCTGTTAAATATAGTTCATCCCGAGGAAACACAAACACCAATAAATTAGTCCCAAGTGTTTATAATTTCATTTCCGATTATGCATGGCTTTTGCGTAGACTGCAGAGAGTCAGTGGAAAATTATCCTTCGGTGGTTTTTTTTTAACATTTATTTAAGACTGTTCACCAACAAAAATCACACTACACCCAGATACAGGTGTCTATTTTTAGTACCTCTGAATTCTTAGTAATGGAAACTGACAGCAAATGAAGGTTTATTTGAGAAAGGTGTTCAATATAACACCAACTTGGAAATAATCCTACCGCATTTGCAACAATGAAAGAAATAAACAATAAATGTTTCATTGATGTTTTTGAATCCTAACTGTAAAACATGGGTGCTCATGTGTGTCAGGAATATGAACTTGCCAGAGTCTTAAGATCCATATGGAAACGTTTTCTCTTGGACCCATCACCATCACAGGTATGAGGATACGAAAGAGTCTTCGCAGTAGCTGCTCCCACCCTCTGGAATCCCCTTCCATAGAAGGCTAGCCTGGTCTTCTACTTGGGCTCCTTTCACCAATAGGTGAATATATATATTTTTGTTCAAGCAGGTTTTTCATGAATAAGTGCTTGCAGGAAGCCTTTTTATGGGTGTGCATGTGTGCACTTTATTTTAACTTTCATATTTAAACTGTACAAAGTTTATTGTTTTAACGTCGCTTCAGCTGTGTTTAAATTTTTTATTGTACTGGTTTTAGCTGATTCCTTTTTGTGAACCACCTTGGGAGAAAGACACCACAGAAATGAAATAAATGAATGACTGAAGAAATAAACATTGGAGAGCCTGTATGATGATTGAGCCATATCTCTCAATGTACTTTGCATTTGAGTAGGAATTGGAATTAGGATTTTTCTCAGTTCAGTATTCTAACCATTACTCAACACAAAGTTTCCCCCCAGGTTTTCTCAGACTCACTTGGGCCATCAATACTTTGGAAATTGTACCAAGAGAAATTTCAGTACAGGAAAAAAAGAAAAGAAAGCTGACAAAATCACCAGCCCATTGTTCCATTTATATCCGGAAATTCTGCCAGTTTTCTCATCATCTTTCCCTTTGAACTTATGCATTTTATGAGCACCGCCAGCTTTGAAATGTTTGTGATTTGCAGAAGGGACTTTGTAGCTCAGTCTTCAGTCCTACCTCGCCCCTTCAAATGTTTGAATTATAGCAATGGCTCACATCAGGCTAAACAGGAAAAAGGTTGGGTTAGCCGTTGATACAGATGTGGGACATTAGACAGCAGGTGCACCCCATCCGGGTGTGCGGGGGCCAGTTTATGAGATTACAGTAAAGGAATGCCTAGGAATGGCATGTTCTCCTCGGGGAATCCCCCCTGCTGATGTCAGAACTTAAAATACCATTTCACACCTAATCAAAGTAGTGCACAATCCAGACTCCTCTGCTTTTCTCTTTGAGAATTTTATAGGGCCACACATGCCTGTGGTCCACCATCTTCTAATGTCGTAACCCCGAGATACTCAACATTCTGCTTAAGCAACCACCAGATCTGCAAACTAAGGCCTCATTGTTGTTGTTATTAACTGTCCTCGAGTCAATCTTGACCCATGGTGGCCCTATGGATGAGACATCTCCAAGAGCCTCTGTCCTCCACTGTTCTGCTTAATTCCTGCAAACACATACCTATGAACTCCTTAATAGAGTCCATCCATTTAATATACAGCCTTCCTCTCTTTCTACTTCCCCCCACCTTTCCTAGCATTATTGTTTTTTTCCCCAATGAGTCCTCTTTTCTCATGATGTGTCCAAAGTATGACAGCCTCAGTGTTGACATCTTGGCTTCCAGGGAGATTTCCAGTTTGATATGCTCTAGGACCCATTTCTTTGTCTTTTTGGCTGTCCAAGAGATTCTCAACACTCTTCTCTAGCACCACATCTCAAATGAATTTATTTTCTTCCTATTTTGTTTCTTAACTGTCCAGCTCTCAAATCCATACATGTTAATAGGAAATAAGATGGCTTGTAAGATTCTACCTTTTGTGCTGAGTTGTATATCTTTGCATTTTAGAATCTTTTCTAGTTCTTTCATAGCTTTTCTCCCCATTCTTAATCTTCTTCTAATTTCCTGCCTGAAGTCCCTGTTCCTATCAATGTTTGATTCCAGGTATGAGAATTCTTTTACTATTTCTATTTCCTCATTGTCTAGGTTGAAATCTCCGTGGTCATTATTTTAGTTTTCTTTATGTTCAACGGTAGGCCTGCCTTTGCACTTTCTTCCTAGATATTCCTTAATGGGTGTTCCAGGTCTGTGAGGTTTTCTGCTAGTACTATGGTGTCATCTGCGTATCTTAGATTGTTGATATTCCTTCCTCCTATTTTCACTCCTCCTTCTGTCTTCAGGCCTGCTTTTCTTATAATACATTTTGCATACAAGTTGAACAGATAAGGTGAAAGGATGCAACCTTGACTGACCCCAATTGGGAACTATTCTGTTTCTCAATGTTCTGTTCTGACAGTAGCCTTTTGTCCTGAGTACAGATTCCTCTTCAAGACTATCAGATGTGTTGGCACTCCCATGTCTTTAAGGGCGTTCCATAGCCTTTCATGATCTATACAATCAAAGGCTTTGCTATAGTCTATAAAGCACATGCTGATTTTGTGCACTCCATTATCCATCGTATGTTTGCAGTGTGAGCCCTAGTACCTCTTTCTTTCCTGAACCCTGTTTGGACCTCTGTGATTTCATTCTCCGTGTACGGTTGAAGTCTATGTTGCAGAATTTTGAGCATAATTTTGCTTGCATGGGAGATCAGTGCTTTGGTCCTATTGTTGCTGCATTCTTTTGTATCTCCTTTTTTGTGGATGGGGATCTATATTGACTGCTTCCAATCTGTTGGACATCATTTTGTTTTCCATATCTGTTGACATATGTTGGTTAGCACTAGAGTTGATTCTCAATGTGAATTGCAGTAGTTCAATTAGAATATCATCTGTTCCTAGTGATGGTTGGATTTCTTGTGCAGGTATCTGTCTCTGTATGTAGGTTTTCTGTATACTGTGTGGCCCAAATGTTGATTTGGTTTGTAGATGACCAGGACATCCAAGAATGGCAATGTTCCTTCTTTTTTCTTTTTACATTGTGAATTGGATGTTTGGGTAAATATTGTTCAGATATTTCAGAAACACATCCAGATCTTCTCCATGGCTGCAAATGATGAAAGTCTCATCCAGATATCAGAACCATGTTTCACCCAAACATCCAATTCATGATGGAAAAAGAAATCCAGAGGAGTGAAGACAAACAACCACCCAAAGGGAAGGTATTTTTACCATACATCAAAGGAGTCACAGACAGAATAGGGAAACTGGTAAGGAAAAACAACCTCCAAATAGTTTACAAACGGACCAAGAAAATCCAACAATTTCTGCGCTCAGTGAAGGATAGGAGAGACTCTCTCACAATTGCAGGAGTTTACCACATACCATGCAGCTGCGGACAAGTCTACATAGGGACCACCAAATGCTGCGTTCAAACATGAATCAAGGAACATGAGAGAC
This sequence comes from Urosaurus nigricauda, assembly GCA_034509955.1. Taxonomy (NCBI): domain Eukaryota; kingdom Metazoa; phylum Chordata; class Lepidosauria; order Squamata; family Phrynosomatidae; genus Urosaurus; species Urosaurus nigricauda. The sequence goes on from JAOEGL010000006.1 coordinate 15,353,395, forward strand.
ACTTCAGACTGGGTCAGCCAGAAAAATCAGCAGTACCAGAACATGTTATAAACCATTCTGGGCATAAAATGCTATTTGAAATCACTGAAATTCTGGACCACGCCAACAGCTATTAGGTCAGAATGCACAGGGAAGCCATTGAAATCCACAAACACCAAGACAACTTTAACGGGAAATAAGAAACTCCTAAAGTAAAACAAAGTTTGGCTACCAGTCCTGAAAAACACTAAAATCAAGATCCAGCAAAATGCAGGGTCTGGTGTTTTCCCAGCAGACAATGATCACTAATTATACAAAAGCTAATCCTCTTTGCATATTCTCCCATCCTGAGGCCTTGCATTCAACAACAAAACAATACAAAGATTAACATGGAAATCACTCCTCCCTACCCAGGGTCACACAATATATATATATATATATATATATATATATCCTACTCTCTTCCATGCCAGCATTCTCTGAAGATGCCAGCCACAGATGCTGGCAAAATGTCAGGAATAAACTCTTCTAGAACTTAGCCACATAGCCCCAAAAACCCACAAAAAGCTATAAAAATGAGAGAGTTAACAGGGATGAAAGGAAGAAAAGAATGACAGAATCTAATCTGAGCTCAGTCAGGTAGAGAAAAGGGAAAGGAGAGAGGCGGCAGGTAGATGAATCAATAGAAATGGAGAAACAAAAAAAGATAAATGGAATCACTGAAAATAGGCCTGATTGAAAAGCTAGAAGAAATGCATCTTTTAGACTGAAGAAACTGCAGATCATCAATAAATGTGTTAATTTGTTAATTAATCAACTAAATCTAAATTTGACTTCTACAAAACTTCTACAAAATACTTTTGGAAGAAAAAAAAGCCTGTATCCTTTGTTCCTGGAAAGCATATGTAAATATCATAACATCTTCCATCTTAGAAGAAGAAGCACTCCCATCTCCTACCTGTGTGAAACTGAAAGGGGAATGCTACTTAATTTTGGGTCTGACATCACCAGCTTTTCTGAACCCTTGTCTTAAAAATCATTAACTTTTCAAAAAGCAGCTGGTTAATCTCAGATGTCTTTTAGTTGATTACAAAGTTTTAAAACTAATTAATCTAACCAGTTGATCTGGGGAAGTTGCTTTGTCTTCCTTTCTGTGATCTTCCATCCCCTTGCTGAGAAATTATCCTCTTAAGCCTGTCAAGATGAAGACTTGCACTGACCTGACCTCTTGTTTTTATGGACATTCAACCTGTCCAGTGATATGGCTGTCTCTAGTCTGATGAGGTGAGTGTTGTTGCTTTGGTATATACCATAAAAGTGAAATCCTTAGAATGGAAAGGCAGTGTATAAATATTGGTAATGAAAACTGAATAGAAGACATTGGCCAAGATACTTTGCTGTTGGCATATCTATACTGGCATAAGAAGAGGAGATGTTCGAGGTAGTGTTATGTCTGTGAATGAAAAGCCACAGGAGAAATGAGAGATAGGTTTCAAGGTGCTTGATTGATGAATGATTTCTGAAGCATGTTGGGCATTTTGTTTAGATATCCCCACTCTTTTTGATTTTTTGAAGAAGTCATGCATCAGTCAAGCACTCTGGGATATGTCTTTCATTGCTTCTGCAGATTTTGATTGTATACTCCCGAGTTTTTGCTTCCTTTGCAAAGAAAAAGGCCTGTGGGCAAAACTGTAGCTGCAGTGGGGAGAGACAAATGAGTGTATTACCCTGGTAAATAAAAACTTCTGTCCCCAAATGATTTTTCCCTTCACTTTCCAGATTTCTAGCATCTCACACATGCACACACAAAAACCAAAAACAAACAGCTTCATTTATATACCGCTTCATACTGCCTAAGTGGTTTACAACTGTAAGCTACTTGCCCCCAACAATCTGGGTACTCATTTTAGCGACCTTGGAAGGATGCAAGCCTGAGTCGAGCTTGAGCCCTTTTGCTGGTCTTGAACTCGCAACCTTATGGTTTTGAGTGAGTGGCTGCAGTACAGGCATTTAACCACTGCGCCACCAGGGCTCTCTCACACACACACAGACTGAAAATTGTTCACACCTAGAACGTTGATATTTGCTGTGTTCACATTTCCTTGGTAACTTTGCCTACCACTTTTCATGGATGTCTAAACTAAATGTGCAACTGAAATTTTAAGCTGTCACAATCATAGAAATTTAGGGAGCAAAGACAGATTTTTTTTCAGGGGGAAATTAGAGCAAAATTAGGGCAATCTATTCCATAGAAAATAAGTAATTTTTAAAAACATTAAACAATAGAGGAAGGCCTTGCAACCTTTTGAAAAGCCATTTGTTGCACCTTCCAGGGCAGGAATTCACTCTCCTTTTTTGACCAGGAGAAGGTTGGTGTGGGCACTCTGAAGGTGTCAAGGGATGCAAAAAGATTCCTAGAGGGATGCATACACTTTGCTCAGCCCTGGCCTACAGGGGGGCTTGGAAACACAAAGGCCTATGGATGCAAGTGTGGTTTGGGGATGTATTAATACAGTACAGTGGTCCCCTGGGTTATGAAGGTAATCCGTTCCGGGATTGCCTTCATAACCCGGAAGCTTTCGTTTCCCGGGGGACCGCTAAATTCAATGGACCGCGCGACTGATTTAAAGGGGCAGCGCGGTTTTTTTTTCTGTATCCCGGGGGATCTTTTGGATCCCGGGGGATACAATTGCGGTCCCGCCGGTTTCGTACCCCGGGGGATTTGTAACCCGGGGGACCACTGTACAGGGGAAACACAAAGGCCTATGGATGCAAGTGTGGTTTGGGGATGCATGAATACAGTACAGAGTATTGGTGCCCTTTAGGAAAGGTCGGGGGATATAGTGTATGTGTTGGGTGAGGCTTATAGTCTTTTGCCAGGAAGATGAGGTAAGAGCACCCATCCTGGCTTCCTCAACCCTCTTCTCTTTTCTCTCTCCCTCTCCCTTCTCACTCCTGTATTTCCCAGGTATTACATCATCCTTTCCTGTCGGTCGGGAGGCATGAAAGCAGCTGTGGAATGATAATGTTTAGACTTTGGCATCCTCGTGACCCCACCGTTGGGGTAGCAGGCATGCTATAGGCACCCCGTGACTCAGGCTCTGGACCTAGAGAGTGTGTGTAAAGGGAGGGGGGAGAAAGGATGTGGGTAGAGTGAAAGCCAAGGGGAAGGGCATTCACTCCTGTCCTAACGTGTGTTTGTGTATATATACCCCTGTGCCTGCTAACAGGGAACAAACCTGTCTGGACTGAGACAGCTCTAAGGGAACAGAAGGAGTTCTCCCTGATTTTGAGCATTTCAACTGATTGGATTTAGGATTCTTTAAAAAAAATCAAACTAAAAAAAAATCAGTCCCCAAACCCAACAGAAACTACTTTCAGCCATTCTTAGTGGGCTGAAGTTTCTTTTTGGGACTTGGGGTACAGGGGTTCCAAGTGGTAGCTCCTGGACGAGAAGTGAGTCCTAGTAAGTTGAGCTGCTGGGTTAGGGATCCAGAACTCGCTGGTTCTTCTCTGGAAAAAAGAGTAAGCTCCAGGGATCTGCAAGAGCCAAAGCCTGAGGACTAGAACCTTAAATTTATCTCTTGGTGTTCTTCGGGCACCTGGCGTTTTGTCTGCCATCTGGTCTTCCTTGTCTCTTGGGTCAGATCTCCTTCAAGCCATGATGGCCATTTGTGTCCCTCTTGGTTGCAAAAGTTGCCTCCTCTTTCTCATCAGCCTTGCTTTCTGGGCTGCCTTCCTCCACACAGCTCCCGCTCTCCCCCTGCCAAATTCCAACCCCATCTACCAATTTGATGGGCAGGTCCGGCTTCGCCACCTCTACACGGCGGATGAGCAAACACACCTCCACTTGGAGATCTTGTCAGATGGCACAGTGCATGGATCCAGGTTTCAGAATCCCTTCAGTGAGTATTTGGCAAAACCCTTGGTTTTCATTTGGAAAGGTTCTGAATTTTATGTTTATGCTAGTTTGTATGTATGAGACTGGATGGCAAAATGCATCTGGGTTCTCTGGGAAGAAAGGAGATAGACAAGGGAAAACTACATTGAGAGCTTTGCAGGAAGCTAGAATTTCAGCAGATGTAGCTTTTGGCAGTGCTGTGATGATAACAGTCTGTGCTTCCTGAAATCCACTTTTGTATAGTTGTGAGTGCTGCAGAGACACTGCCCCATTCTGCAAAGGTTGAAGGAATGTTCAGCTTGGTTAAAAAAAGAATGAGGGTTTACATGGTTGCACTCTTCTCTGCTGTCCCAAGGGCTGGGACCAGGTCCAATGGTTTGATGTTCCAGGAGGGTAGATTTTAGTTGAACATCAGAAGGAACACCTTGATAGTAAGAGCAATTTGGCAATGTAACCAATTGCCTAGAGGGGTAGTGGGGTCTCCTTATCTTGAGGCCTTCAAAAAGAGACTGGACAGCTACCTACTGGAGATCTGCACTGAGCAGGGAGTTGGATTCAATGGCTATGAGGCCCCTTCCATTCTATTATTCTATTTTAACTTTCAAAGAAAAAAGCAAACCAGCCAGAAAGACAGAGTGGAACAGAGTAGGTGAATGTACAGCCATTTAATCTTTAGCCATAGTGGGCGATTTAGCAGTATACAAATATTCTCTGGTTTGGAATCTGACAACTAAATGAGATCATGGAGTTATTAGTGGATCTGAACAGGAGGAAGGTGACATTATTAGTAGAAAAGGACATGGGCTGAGGACTTGTTGGTTTTCCCCATTAATCCCTTCTTCTATGTTGGATTTCTTGCAGGTTTGATGGAGATCAAAGCTGTGAAGCCAGGCATCATTCGCATGCAGGCCAAAAAGACCTCTAGATTTCTCTGCATGAAGCCCAATGGACGCCTCTATGGCTCAGTAAGTTTGGTTGCCTCTATGTATGTTTGGCACCGGGGTCTAGTTCAGAAAAAAAATTAGCTACAAACAACAAGCAACTTATTAATTCATTTTTATGGTAACCTGTTATAACTAGTGGTAGCAACTTAATTCCTTTTGCAGCATCATTATAACTGTCTAAGGCTTCATCTGCACTGCAAAAATAACACAGGTTAACACCATTTAAACTGCCATGGCTCAATGCAATGAAATTACGAGATTTGGAGTTTTACTGATATTTAGCCTTCTTGTCAGAGATCTCTGGTGCCACAACAAACTACAAACCCCTTTCTCATTGGATGGAGATGTAAAGTATTCTTCCAGCATAGGCTCTTTGGTCCTCTTAGTCAAGATGAGGATTTGGTGGATTAGATGCAGAACTCTAGATGCCTGGAACAGATCTCTTAGGGACAAATCACAGGGCTGACAGATTTAAAACTGGAGATGCTTCTTGCACATAACGATTGTGTATTAAGAGGGAATTTCATAAGGTGTTTGTCATGCAACCAAATAGCAAGCAACACTGTTCTACACAGCCATTAAAAGGACAGGACTCCTCTCTAGTTTTGATTTTGGCAACTCTACTGTGAAGGTCCATGCTCAGGCTCTTCACATTGTTGCCTTTTAAAAAAATTAGTGGCTGTATAAATAACTAAAAAACTCTACAAATACAGGGTGGCCATGCTGATTATAAAACAAATTCCATAATCCATATTCTGATAAAACCTTTATTAGGCTGAACAAAATTAATGTAAATTGAAATAATCTGGAAATTTCAGAACACCTAGATGCATTGTGGATCCAGAATGGCCTAGTGTTTTGAGTGTTGGACTATGATGCTGGAGACCAGGGTTTGAATCTCAGCTCAGTCATGGAAACCCATTGGTTGACCTTGGACAGATCACATGCTCTCAGCCTCCAAGGAAGACAATGGTAAACCTCCTCTGAACACTACGCCCAGAAAACCCTATGAAAACCTCATGTTTCCTTAGTGTTGTCATAAGTGAGAAATGACTTGAAGGCACACAACAACAACAGATCCATTGCAGGCCACATTATTAATAGTGTAGGTCCAGATCATATATTGCAAGAGTTATGTATACTTGGACCTAAACATTGAATTAAAATATTGCACTATGATAGATGAAATTCATGATGAGAACAAAAGCAAGCAACTTGAGTAAATTGTGTTTATTTTGAACAATTCTTTTGATATACACAAAGAACTATTCAGATCACAGCACCCCTATCCCATTATTATTATTATTATTATTATTAATGTTTATTTATATAGCACCATAAATTTGCATGGCACTTTACAGGCATCATCAAAACAGCATATAACCTGCCAATGGCATACAATCTAAAAGTCATAAAATATAAACTACAAAAATAATCAAGTTATGCAGTTAAAATACAAACTGTAAAGACAACTAATAGGTATAATCAAATATAAAATTATAAAACAATATTAAAATACAGTTCCAAATGCTTTGGAAAACAAGAAAGTTCAGATTTTAATTCAGATTTAAAACTAGCAAGAGAAGAGATTGTCCACAGATGTTCAGGGAAGCAGTTCCAGGAGTATGGTGCAGCAAGTGAAATATTACCCTTTGCTTCTCAATTTTAGCATGTGCATAGTGTATTTGCAGGTCCATTTGCACTATCATAAGGGCTTAGCAAGCATGCAAGCTGTTATTCTCAGGGTCCCGGACTATTTTATAGATTGTTTTGACAGATGGTTAATTGTTTGTGATGGAAGTAAAGAAATGATAAATGCATTAAAACTCTTGGCCTTGAACCAATTGCTGAGTTTAGGTACTGTGCTTGGAGAATTATACAAAACCATTCCACATTAATTACCAATGCAGCTTTTGAATATTTGAGTATTGCTGCAATCCCTCTCATAGATCTGTTGAAGAGAGCATGGCAAGAGGATTAAAGGATTGGTTGCAAGATCCAAAACAATGGCTGCGATCCTATATTGCCCAATATAGTGTAAAAGTTCCATAGGTGGAACTCTGCTACACCATCCCCAGAACTCATGTTTTAGCTGAGGTAGACCCCTAAACAGCCATTTTATGGCTGGTAGAGATTGGAGAAGCATCTGGCTGTACCCCAGAGTCAGAGATGGACCTATGACATCGTCCATCAAGATCCACCAAATTCTCTGTGGACAATGTCATAGGTTTGCATCTGGCTAGGAGACATAATCAGCTACTTGTTCAATCCCTTCCCCTGCTCTCCATCAGCCATCGAATGACTATTCTGTTACAGCACACATATTAGTTCTGGGATGACTTTGTTTACTGTAAAGAGAGGAAAGACTATTGGCCTCCTCAATGAACAGAAAAACAACATGCACGGATGTAAGGTGGACTTGTGCTTCTGTATCACTAAAAAGATCCATTCCTGTCCACTTGTACAACTATTTTTTTTTTATCTCATGTAGTCATGTTGGTAGAGTGCAGGGCTGTGAATCTTCAGCCTTTTAGATGTTGTTGAACTACAACTGCCAGCATTTCTTACCCTTAGCCATGGTGTCTAGGGACCATGGGAATTGCAGTTCAGGAACATCTGGAGGACTGAACAATTCTTATCCCTGGTTTTGGGGTTGCAGAGTTGTGCCAAGAATATGGTGCAGCTCAGTTTGGCCCTGGTGTGCAGCCAATGCAGATTAATCTGGTGGTTTGGTGGAACATGTGTGGCTGGTCTGCCGTGAACTCTGAGAAGCCTAAACTTTGTCAAACTCCAGGCAAACAATCTGGTACTTCTGGATTATTTTACTTTACCTTTAAATAATTGTACAGAGAGAAAGGGCTAGTAGTTGCAAGTCATGCTGATGAAGCAATTGTGAGAATGGTGGTGTAAACAGTAAACATTCCAAACTCTAATGACCCTTGATGTCTAGAGAATACCATGACTCCATAATGGAGCTTATATTTGCATAGCTAATTATAGTGTAGTAGGTTGAGTGTAGTGGTTTGAATGTTGGATTATGACTTTGAAGAAGAGGGCTTGATTCCGTACTTGGCCATGAAACCTACTGGGTGATCTTGGGCAGGTCACAGGTTCTCAGCCTCAGGGGAAGGCAAACCGCCTCTGAACAAATCTTGTCAAGAAAACCTCATGATAGGTTCACCTTGGGGTTCCCATAAGTTGTAAAGAACTTGAAGGCACACAACAACAATAATTATGCCATAAATGGAGACATAATCTCATTGTATTTCTTCCCTCAATAGCTGTTCTACTCTGAGGAGGCATGCAACTTCCGCGAGATGATTCTCCGTGATGGCTACAACCTCTATTATTCTGAAAGCTACAACATTCCCATCAGTCTCAGCTCAACGGGGAACCTGGGTCAGAGCCGTCAGTTGCCTCCCTTCTCCCAGTTCCTGCCATTAGTCAACAAAATCCCCCTTGAACCCGTGTTTGTGGACTATGACTACTATGAACAGCAATTGGATGTTGAGTCGGCTGACCCTCTGAGCATCTTAGGCCAAAACCCTGGTTTCATGAGCCCAAGCTATGTCTTCTGATAGACTGGGACTTCAGATTGTTTGGGAGGGCTTATGAGATCAAACTTGCAAGTAGAGCTTTTGCCAAACCTGGAGTTCTGGGTTTTCCTGCCATAAATACAATGAAGCACTTCAGTTTGAAGGAGAAGAAAGAGGACACTGCATTTGGTACAAAGACACTGTAAAGTGACTACCTTTATATTGTATCCTCAACTCCAGCATCCCAAAACTGCCATAGCTGCATCCTAGTGGTGTTGCAAACAGATGTATAATTTATGTGTTTCTGTGACACATGCAGAATATCAAGCAGCAGCGGAGACAAAATTTGGGAGGATGTGTGTGTTGGATGGACATTTGCTTGCTTTTCTTATGCTGTTGCTATTCGCCTTTCCAGCTTGGGTTCTTTTTTTCTCTATTTAAATTACTTATTTATTATATGTCCAGTTTATTTATTGAGGGATGCAGAACAGACAGGCATAATAAGATTTTTTTTTTTTTTTGCTGACAAATAATTTATATATTACTATTTATACAGACGTATGTATATTATATTTCTCCATATTTATTTCCCTTCCTGGAGAGGAATGGCTGTTAAAATCTGTTCTGCGGATATGTTTGTAATGATCTTGTGCCTTAGATTTTCTTCACTGGTGCTCTCTTCCTTTTCCTCTTCAGTGAATACTCGAGGAGGAGGAAAGGGGTGGTAATGCAGCAGTGGGTTTTTGTAGGTCTGAAGAGACCACAACAGCCAATAAGAGCATTTTGAGCCCTGTTTATTCCCATCTTCTCTGCTGCCGCTCATGTTTGCAGAGATCAAGTATTTGTATCATGCTTGTTTTATAAGCAGTAGATTAAACATAAGAAGCGACTGACAAGCCTGTAAACCAGTTTGATTTTGATCGGGTTTCCAGTTCAAGTTACCTCAAGGCAGAGATGAAGAACTTGTGGCCTTCATGTTGTCATTGGACTATAGCTCCTACTATTCCTTGTTGATGCCTACACTGGCTACAAATGCTGGGAGTTTCAGTCCAACAAGGGTCTCAGCAGGAGTATCTCCCACTCATCCCAAATCAAAGTACCATTATCCAGGCTGCACTTCATGTATGAAAAAGTTTAAGGGAAGGGGACTCAATGCTGACCATTTTTATTTATTTATTTATTTATATGCTGTATAATGATTTTTCCCCCCATGGAAGTACTGTATTTTTCAGCGCTAGTATTTTATGGACAAATGTGTTACGCCAGCACTCTGATTTCAAGTAGTGTGACAGCACTGTGTTTTCTCAGCATAACTTGTCAACTGTGTTTTAAATATCATCTTGTTTTCTGTATTTATTACCTAGTTCCTTGTGTTTTTCTGCTGAACACTGCCATAAATATAAGAATGGACAAAGTGTAACATATGGACTTTAAAAAGATGAATAAATCATTGATTTGAAAATTATTGTGGTGAATTTAAAAAGGTGATCTTAGATGTCTCTTAGCTTTTAATACTAGGCTTTGTGACTGTGCCTATCAGCTGGGGGCTGACCACAAAACAAGCCCTGAAGCCAGTATTCTGGGATCTATCCTTCCAAGTGGATGGTTCAGATCAGACCATCTGCATATGCTCTGAAAGAACATCAGACCCTTCATCATTTCACAGAGAAAAACCAGAACACACATGTCCAAGCAGCACCAGAGTGTGGTTAAGTTGGCAAAAGAAATTGATAATGAAGGGCACCCAAGCCAGGAGATTCTGTAGCATTTTGTTTTGTTTTGTTTTGCCTGAGCCTACTGGCATGTGCAAATAACTTTCATACTTTGAAATCAGTTTGCACCAACCGAAGTAAGATGAGAAAGGAAGAAAGTGGGAGAAAGGGAATGAAACTGGGACATTTCTAAAGAAGCTGAAAAAGTGGAATGACAGACAATTGGAGGGGGACAGTGATCACAAACTGGGGTTGGGCCACATAGTGCTCCTCTGAAGGTACACTGGACATCATGGATTTAAACTCAGATGCATATAGGGAGACAATATTCACTGGAACAAGAACAGATCCCTATGGTTCATGTTCCACACGGGGGGGGGGGGGGGGGGGGGAAGGACTAAGATGACACATGGCCTGAGCTTTAGGAGGGGAAAAAATTAAAGCTGCCATTGGTCAGTAATACCGTACAGGCAGAGCCTAGAAAAGTTACTTTTGTAGACTAGCAATGACCTCAGCCACTTTTACAAGCTCAAAGTGTTAATGCCAAGCAGTGCCACCCCTTCCCAACCTTCCCCAATCTGGTGGCTACGACACCCTTTTGACCTCAATGCTCTTGTTCCTAGCCAGCAGGCACAGGTTTGAGAATGTGGTTCTTTTCTCTGGCCTCTTTATGGGCCTGTTTTCTTTGTATCTGAGGTGAGTGTGAAAGAACAAGCAAGTCAGTAAAGCTGCAGATTAGTACATCAATAACCAAGTTAGATAAGTACAAGGGAGTTTATCACATGGGAGGAATTTCTCTCAATTGCGAATGGAGCCAATTTGCAATTACGTGAATTCGCTAGTTTAGTGAATTTACGTGAAATCTGATTGCATCCGTAATGCATTCAGAATGACCCCCCATTGCCCGAAATTACGTGAGATACTCTAATATGCAGTCATGTGAAACCCTATGATTGCGTTTGGATTGCCATTGCATTATACCCCCAAATTCTGTCGTATGATAAACTCCAAGGTTAAATGTAATCAAACCCCATTGATTTCAATAAGCTCAGGAGTTCCATGCTGCCTTTCTTAACTCAACTGGGAATGCCAGTTAACCAAAGCCGAATAAACCTCATGCCAGGAGTATAATTGCTCATCCCAGACAGGAAGAAAAAGAGACCACACTCAGGAAAAGTTACTTTCTTGCTCTACCAATTTTTATAGTTGCCCCCAGCAAGCATTGGTTAGTGGGGGAATCTGGAAGCTGTAGTCTTAAATCCCTTCTCTCCAAGCTCAGGTGGAATTGTTGTCACTTATCCTTCAACTAACTTCAGCTTCCAATTATGTAAATAATGTTTGCATCATGACTGGACCACATGGCTGAATGAAAGCCAGCCCTTCCTTTAGGCAAGATTTCATTCATCATAGCAGAGGAAATGGAGCCATTTCCAGCCTGCAATGTTGGTTGCTTCTGTGAGGAACCAGCCAAGTAAGGGATGAAATCCTGCACTGGGGGCGATTTGTGGTGCGTAGTTACATCTCTGTAGCTACACCTGCTGATGTGATCCCCTTAAGAATCCACCTTTTAAGCAATGCAGCTGCCCCAATAGGCTATTTCCATCTCTGGAGAGTGGGAGGACCAGCAGAAATGTGTACACCAACTTTCTTGTAGCGAGCGAGGGATACTGCAAAAGGCATGCACATGGATCTCGGTGGGTCCTTGGGCAGTTTCTGTGAAAGATGTCCTTGCATCACATCCAGCTACAGGAAAAGAGCTGAATGTGTCTTTCTAGATCCTCTCTCTCTCCAACACATGGAAATGGCTGGCCAAGATTCTGTATCAAACATGTAGCTGCAGATACATTCTATCAGCCCTCCAAGACCCACCTTAAAAGCCAGGAATCCATATGGAAGGATGGAACTATGGGGCATCAGCAAACAGAGTGCTTATGACACATCTCTGGCAAAGGGAAATAGACATGTCATCCTTCAGCATCCTGCTTGCCTGTGTTGCAGAACTCTGTCACTTGGTAGAGCTGATTGGCTTTTAAGGTGAGTCTTGGGGCCATTTGTGGTCATGGCAATGGAGCCAAGATCATAAATGTGCATACCAGTTACAAGGTGACATAGTGATGTTGTAACTACTGTATATAACAAGATACCAGCAAGCAGTAATGCTTAAAAGGTAAGTTTTGGATAAATTTTAGTCATTGCACGGTTGGTAAAACAATTATGGCCTTCATAATGAGCAAAAAGTAAGTTGCAATGATGTAAATCCAACTTACGCCACTGTATGAGGGGGTATCCAAAAGTTTTAATGATCACCTTTAAAAATTTTTTGACAGAAAGTTTGTTTTGATTTGTAGCTGTTAACTTATCTCTATGTAGTCACTATCTAGATTTATACATTTTCCCCCAGCATATCTTGACCCTCAAAATACCTGATATTGTAGAAGTCTGCAGATTGCACCTGACAAGGATTTTACACTTTCGTCACTTCTGGCAGAGCCAGTCACAAAAATAAAGGATGCAATGAGTTGATTTTCTCAGCAACGTGCACTTAGGGACCAATGATGACACTGACAAAATTTCATCAATACGCCATAATAACTTGTGAGTGATAATTATTACTTTACGATACCCCTTCGTTAAGGAGCAGGTAGAATCCTGTTGGTACATTATGCTGTTGTAAATACTTTTCTTCCTGTTATCACCAACCAATGTAAACAGAGATAGCAAGAAGAAATCAGCCATCAGCAAAACATCCATGATAGACCCCTCTCCAAGTGAGGTGTTGGAGAAACAGGGCACTCAACAGATGACAGATTCTGTCTACCTTCCTTCACCACCACTGTGTGAACCCAGCAAAAGTGCAATTGCTAGCAAGGGCATGAACAGGATGCTGATCAGCCTCTCTCCTACCTTCAGTTTTTTGTGATTTCTTAAAAAGGGGCATGATGAAATAGGGCATTGTCCTCCCCGTGAACAAAGTCTGTGATGATTACATAGCCGTATCTGGTGGCATCGTGATGTTATCATGCTCCCTATGTGGCACCACAAAGTTACTGATTGCTAAGTGACATCATGATCTCTCAGAGGGAGCAAAAGGCAGACCCAGGTCCATCAGGCCTAGCTAGCCAGAGTAAGAAGAAGAGCCCTGCCTCCACTTCAACTGCCATGGTCCAGGCCTCATTGGGAGAGAATAATTGCTAGACTTGTTCCCCTTCCTCACCGCCATACCCTCCTGAGGACAGGGAATTGTCTAACTATCTGCAAGCCTCTCTGAGAGCCTTTGTGGCTGCAGAGCGGAGTATAAATACAATAAATAAAAATAAAATAATAAATGGTCTTATCATGTTCCCTATGTGATCCCAGATTAGCAGGGAGCACTCCAGGAAATAGCAACTGGCTTTAAAAACAGTAGAACTGGAGCAGCAAGTAACTGGGAACTGAAACCGTGCCCCCCCCCCCAACCCCAATGGCATTGGATGTATCTACACAAGATTGCTAAAGGAGATATCTGACTAGCTAAGGTTAGTTTTGTCTCATACAGTCCCACTCCTACATTTTGTGGACTGCTAGCTGTTCTACGCACATAAAAAAGAATGAGGCATCTCACTTCTGAGGGCAAGAATTCTTGCTGGGTTACAATCACCCATCATTTCCTTCTCCCTTATGGAAGGTCCATCTTAGTATAGGCACACTCCAGCCTTTACTATGAACACTGGATTATGTTAGAGGTACAAACCATCTCGAATGTGCTACAATATCCCTTTGCATACTGATACTCCAGACTAACACATCTATGGAGTTTATCACATGAGATGGGTCCCATGCAGAAACTGAATTTAAACTGGAAAAAACCTGCAAAAGCATCTAGATTTTCAGATGACATTGGTGGTTAACCCGAGCAGAGAGTGGACCAAACCCGCAAAAGCGGGTTGATTTTCACATAGCAATAATGCGACATTAACCCAAACAGAAAGCAGACAAAACCTGCTCTTTTTACTTTTGGAAAATCCTGAAAGTAAAAAGGAGCAGGCTTTGTTGACCTTCTGTTCAGATTAATGTCACATTAAATCAACTCACTTTTGTGGGGTTCCCCCCCCCCTAGATTTTTAAATCCTGTTTCCTATTATCACATTCCGTGTGATAAACTCCTCTGTCTCTGAGTTCTGTGCCTATGCTCACTAGATGTTAGTCTGGATGTCTCTCCAGGAACATGAATTCAAGTTGCCAGGCATCCTGTTGGTGAATTACAATGGCGTAAGTCAGGCTTATATCATTGCTGCTCACTATACCAACCACACAATGACCAAATTCCCCCACCACCCACCGTTCTCAGTTGCAGCCCCCATAAACTTGGCCTTTTCCTAGTTCTTGTAGGTGGTGGTGGGAAGAGCAAAAGACAAGTGTCCAGTTATAGTCCTACAGCTGGACTCAGAACAATGACATGATCTCCAGGGACCTTTGGAGATTTCTGGAGACCTTGTGATTCCTGGCTATGCCTATCATGTGTCCAGCTTGTTTGCTGTTCCCCCAAACCAAGAAATGGCCAGGTTCAGAATGCTGCAGCTAAGAAAAGGTGAGTTTGAGTGAGGATTTCAACAGGTAACTATTGTAGGTACATCTCATAACTACATCTCCCTATATAGGCTGCAGTTGTAGGCTGTAGTTCTCTCTTTCTTCCATGATTAGAGATCAGGCTACTGAGCCTCTTATCTTTAGTATTTTTAGATAGATAGATGATAGATAGATAGATGACCAATGAATATACCTTCATCATCAGACATGCCTCCCTCCTTCTCCGCCATCAGCAGATCATAGAGAAATATAGAGGATGGGAAATCCCTACCACACCATTAATTGTGGGGAGAAACTGGGAAGAACAGGAAATGTGTGTGCATCATGGGACACCACATCTGTTGTCTGGAGTGCTACAAAGTAAACTACACAGTCTTGTGATCAGCAGTCCCACAGAATGAAGTATAACAGCCATGTGGAATTCCTCTTTTTCTAAGAATTCTTTGGACTGAATCCAAGATGTTTCCCAAATAATGTGTTTCAGCACTCAGTTGTGGTCACTCTTCAAGGACCTTTTGAGCCAAGTCTGTTACACCAAAAACAGCCAAGAGTCTCGTTCTAAATGTAATGAGATATAATGTGCTAGTATGATTCCAATTTTTAAACATGCAGAATCCTGGACCACTCCTACACCTTGCTCTTTAACTGTAACTGTGACTAGGGATCACCCTTTTGTGTAAATGTGTGTACACAGTAGACTGAGGATACATTTGCACTACAGAGTTAACACAGTTTGACACCATTTTAATTGTCATGGCTCCAACCTATGGAATCTTGGGATTTGTAGTTTGTTGTGGCACCAGAGCTTTCTGACAGAGAAGGCTAAATATTTCACAAAACTACAAACTCAAGAATTCTATATATTGAGTCATGGCAGTTAAAGCAGTGTTAAACTGCATTAATTCACCAGTATAGATGCAGCCAATGATAGCAATTTGATGCCACTTTAACTGTCGTGGCTCTGACCTATGAAATCCTGGGATCAGTAGTTGGTGTGGGACTTAGAATGCTCAAACAGAGGGCCTAATTATGTAGTTCAGGGGGGTGGACTAGAGCTCTCTAGCAGAGAAGTTTCAGTCCCTCCCCAATGTATAGATTCCAGATTCCACAGGATAGAAAACTGCTACAATTGTGAAGTGTGGATATATACTAGGGGTTAAATTAAATTTGCTTCTTTTCTAGATGCTCTCCAAAATTGTCTGAGTTGCAAATCTTGTTCTTAGGAGCAGGAAGATGTTACAGTGCACTTTTCTACTTTTTCCCCTCCCTACATACAAAATTCATACAACATCTCGTGGGGATGAGAATGTATTCTTCAAGGATGGAGTATCTTCATGCAGGCAGATTGTCACAGCAAAATTTTCAGGGAATCCATCTGGAAAAAGACAAGAGAAAATCCAGAGAACCACCTTGAACCGAATTCCTGGTTGCTTTATCTCTTTTATAAATTGGTGCAGAATAGTGGCTAAGACACTGAATTACGAACCAGGAAGCTCTTGGTTTGAATTTTGTTTTTATCATGAAATCACTAGCCACTCTTTCAAATGGGAGGAATTTCTCCCAACTTCGAATGGAGCCAATGCGGATTCATGTAAATTCGCTTGTTTAGCGAATTTACATGAACCCCTGCTCCGTTTGGAATTACTTCCCATTACCCGAAAATAACCCCCTCCTGCCCGAATTTGCATGTGAAGCTTTAATTCGCAATAACGTAAAACCCATGATTGCATTCGAATTGGCTTCCCTCTTGCCCGAATTTGCGTGTGAAGAGTTAATTCGCAATAACGTAAAACCCATGATTGCATTCGAATTGACCTTAAATTATACTTCCAATTTAGCCTCGTATGAAAGAGTCCTAGGTGACTTTTAACAAGCCTGAGGTTCCTCCTCCATCTGAAATACTGCTGTAGTTATTTGCTGTCAAGTTAACCTTGACTTAAAACAACTGCCTGCTCAGGTCTTGCAAAGTCAGGACTATGGCTTCCTTGACTGAGTCAATCCACCTGACTTCTAGCAAAGCATATCACAAGTACAACCCACCTCCTTTAATACACTGCTGTTGAAAGAATTTCTCACACCTCAGTATTCAGGCTTGCCCTGCAGTGGAGGCCTCAAATTTCTTCTTGCGCCCCTCCATGCCGCTCAAAGCATCAATGTTCTTCCGCCAGTCACCCACCTCCCGATTCTCCTGCAGGAAGATGACAGAGGTGATCATGAAGCACCACTGATGCAAAGCCTCCTGCTAAGTACAAAGCATGCATAACTATGGCTCCTGTATTCTTGGGACCGGGGGCTATGCTGAAGACCTAATGAGAATCTTCAAGGGGGTCAGGTAGTTTCTGGGGAGAGCAAGCCCGACCATTAGAGAATGAAGCAGTTTCCACAAGTGGCAGATACTAGGAAGGGGCAGTTAGGTGTTGGAGGAGGGAACTGTATTCCATGTGGCTTACTCAGCATGATCTCTTGGCTGCCCTGATGCCTTGAGGATGCTCTCCCATCACTGGTGTTGAAGAAAGATACAGCTCCCAGGTCAGTTACTAACTTCTGTACTTGGTAAATGGGATGTGACACAACCTTGTTCTCCCACCAAAATACTGAAATGTCTTGGGCCAGCCCTCATGTGTTGCCCATCTCTATCATCCAAACAACCTTGAATATCCTAGATATTATGGAATCAATCTACTCCAAGTCAACTGGATAAAGGAGGAAACATATCTACATTCCTTATATCTAAGGAATGGATGAAGGAGGAAGCATATCTATATACGGGCTGTATGTTAGAAAGTTAACTTAGTAGGAAATTGGTTTTATAATAAAGACTTAATTAGATTTAGTTTTTTTATTGATCACAAATGGAGATAAGTGGGAAGTCAAGGCGTAGGGTAGGGGAATAGGGATGGAAGGGTATGGATGATTGTTGGTTGTTGAATGTTATGATATTTGAGTTATTGTCTTTGTATTTCTGTATGTTTGTTTTTTTATTTTCTTTTTGGAAATGGGAATGGTTAATAAAGCTATTTTTAAATACTAAAAAACAAACAAACAAACAAGGGCTGTATTGCAGTTATCGATTCATAGCCTGGAATTATAGATCTGTAACTGCTCTGTATTCAGTAGCCTATGTAGTTATGATCGTGACACTAATGCCATGATTGTAAGTCCCCTCACTGCCCACCTTAATAGCCAGCAGTCACAGTAGGTAAATGAGGCCAGTTCAGTTGCCAATAGGGGTGTAGATGACATTTTGAGTCCCACCAGTGAGCAAGTCTGAGACAATCAGAAGCAGGATCCTTGTTGCAATTTCTTGTCGCAGCCTCACTTGCTAGCAGGAGGGGACTGGAAACGTCATCCTCCTTGCATCCTGAATGTCACCCTTTGCCGGATGCAGCTTCTGGTTGTTAAGGTGGGTCCTTAGGCCAGAAGACATTACTTAGCTGCACAAACATAACTGAGTAACTGATGTAGAATATCAGTAGATACATTTAGCATTGTTTTAGAGTAGATCCTATCTCAAATAGTGAAAACATCTACCTTGTATAGCACATGATTTAGTGTGCCTTGTTTTGTGATTAGTCCCTAGAAGATAAAGAGAGGTGTAATTTGCTGAGTCTTCCCATGTGTCCCACTTCCTTCCACATTAGATTACTAAATTTACAGATTATACATATATACTCTCCTATTCCACGCTGTATTTTTTTCTTTCTCTGCCTCTGTTGACTTCCAACCCCTCCATCATCCTTACCTTCTCAGTGTCGTCTTTCTTGACCTGTTTGAGGTTAGCCCGCAGATCCATGGAGACCTTGTGCTTGGAGCCTAGTAGGGCCTGCATCATGGCGTCTGCTGACAGACGGACACGGCGAAGAGCTGGGCGCTTAAATTTGCCTCGCAGGTCAAAGATCTTTTGGTTCAGGTCCTCAATCTGGAACAGAGAGAGGGTGGATTTATCTACTCCGCACAGTTATAGCACTTTGATACAGCTCTAACTGCCATGGGTCTGTCCCCTGAATCCTGGGAAATGTAGTTTTTGGAGGTACTTAGAATTCTCTGCTAGATTGCTCTAGTACACTTTCCTCTAAACTCTGAATATTTTGAAAAGTTACCTTTTTTCTACTACTGCTGCACCATTTTTGGACTTCTAATGTCCAATGATCAAGGTTACTAGGACATTCTGGAAGTTGTCTCTCAAAAAGTAACTTCTCTGAATTCAGATGTATTGGATTCTAGCATTAGTGGGCAGTTGCTATTTTATAGGGTGCCTGGAAATTGTTCTACCAACAACTAACAGCATCTGATGAAAGAATTTCATTCATCCTCTTTTAAAGTCAGGGTCTTGGTCATGAAAGCAACTCATTTCCAGTATGACAAATGGAAAAAAAATAGCTAAAGTACTGGACTGTAAGGAGGAAACATTTGAGAAGGTTTGGGACTCCACCTCCATGCTCTTTTGTACTGAAAAAGTAATATAGCTCCCCTGCCTTTCATATAAAGCTGTAGTGACACTTAATAGATGATGCCTGTCAGCTGTGATGCGGCCCTTACAATGTTAGTGTAAAAAGTGATCCACTACCCCCTGGTGGCTATCCTTAGTATATTTACATTTTCCACAACTTGCATATTGATTTTTGTGTCTCTGTGTATGTCCACCCCCCCTCCCAAATTTCCAGGCAGCTTTTTAAAAATCCCAAGGACATTGAGGGTAGTATATATTTCTCTCCTTCCTACTTTTTATCTGTGCAACAAACCTGAGAGGTTGGTCACCCTCAAGTTGTAACATGTCCATTTCCCTATGGCACTCTTGTTGGTCACTCTTGCAAAGATTATGTTGTTGTTGTTGTTTGTTGTTGGGTGCCTTCAAGTCATTTCTGACTTATGGCAACCCTAAAGAGAAACTATCATGCAGTTTTCTTGGCAAAATTTCAAAGGAGATTTCTCAGTGCCTTCATCTGGGGCTGAGAGGTCACCCAGTTAGTTTTCAGGGCTGAATGGGGATTCGAACCCGTGTCTCCCAGAGCCTTAGTCCAACACTCTTAGTCCAACCACTACACCATGCTGACTTGTGCTCTCAATTATTATGCGAAGCACCAAAGTAGCAGAAGCCTAGTTCTAACCTGAGCATGGAATGAAAAGGCCCTAGGCTCACCTCATTGATGCTCTTGCTGACCCGGGCCTCCATGTCATAGCGCTCTTCGTCAGCCTTGTCAATCTGCCTGTGGAGCTGACGACACATTTCCTGTTGAGAGGGAGTCATGTCAAGAAGAAGCATGTTGAGCAATGCTTAAGATGGCTCAAGACTTGTGAGGAATAATAAGGAAGGACGTGTCCAAAGGACAATATGAATGTGTGCAAAATATAAAGCCTTGGCAATGCTAGGGATTCTGGGAGACAACCGATCCCAGCTCAACTATGTAAGGGAAGAAAAGTGGTTCCTTATCTATTTTTGTGGTGTACCTTCAAGTCAGTTCTGACTTGTGACCACCCTAAGGCAAACCTATCATGGGGATTTCTTGGCAAGATTTGTCCAGAAGAGATTTACCATTGTCTTCCCCTGGAGCTGAAAGAATGTGACTTGCCAAAAGCCACCCAGTGGGTTTCATGGCTAAGTGGGGAATCAAACCCTGATCTCCAGAGTCATTGTCAAACATTCAAACCACTACAACCACATTGGCTCTCATGGGACATTTAGTATGGTTTGAGAAGAGCTGCTCTCGCAAATGGAAAAATTGTATGTTTATCATAGCAAGGGATTTGCTGTTCTTTGTTTTGTGATTAATCATTGGAAGGTGACACGGGTTTAATTTCCTGAGGCAACTCTGGCTCAAACTTTGCAAGATGTTAGGCTTGCATTTAGAAGCAGACAGCATGGTTTTCCTCCAGAAACTTGATTTCTTCAGAACTATGTGTCAACACAATCACGACTTGCAAATAAAGCCCCTTCTGATGGCCACTCACAAAAACAAAGCAACTTAATTTGCAAGATACAGAAGGCGATAAAAATTATTGATACAGCAAACAGTATTTTATTAGAGGAACAATGCTGTTCAGTTTGTTTTTACAGTACTAATTTCGGTTGCTTTTACTACAGAATGAAAAGATAGCTTGGTTCACCTGTGACCAACTCAAGATAAACCTTTCTGCCAGATAGTGACTCACCTCCCTGTTCCTCATATGGAAGACAAAAAGAGGGGCAGCTAATTTAACTTTAATGCAAGTGATGCACCTCACCTGTAAAACAGGCTACTTTCAGAGGACTCAAGGCAGGTGACACATCCACACCTGTCCTCCATCATCTTGTAACTACTTCTTAGCCCCACACCCAACACCTCAGCATTTTCTGCCTGAGGCACCTGCATTCTGTCTTTGCCTGATGATGCTGACCAGGAGTGCCTCCACACTACACAGTTATAGAAGATTAATCTTTAAGTGCTATGGCTCCGTCCCAGGGGATCCTGGAATTTGTATGTAGAGAGATCTTACACCACCTTTGAGACTAATTAAAGAAAGAAGTTGGCATCATGAGCTTTTGTAGACTTAAGTCTACTTCCTCAGATGCATTTGGTTTAAGTCTTTGAAACCTCATGCTGACAACTTCCTTCTTTAGTTAGTCTCAAACGTGTTGCAAGATGTCTCTAGATACTGGTTCTACAGATTAACACAGCTATATCTTTGAATCCTGGAATTTGTAGTTTGGGGAATTCTCTGTTACACTCCCCCTGAACAAAAACACTAGAGATGTGTGGTGGAAAACTTTTTACATCCCTCCCCAAACTACAAATCTCAAGATTACATACGATGGAACCAGGACTGTTAAAACTGGATCAAAAAAAATTCTAACTACATAGTGAGGATACACCTCAGATCTCATCCTTGGTGAAGCTCCATCCTCCCTTTGCATCCCTAGTTACCTGCAGTTCTGCGAGGCCAAGGCCAGCTAGTTCTAAAGGTGTGCAGTGCTCTGAGAGGTATCGCTCTTTCTCCCTGGCACTTTCTTGTTCCTCCTTTTCCATTTCATGCTTTGCCACCTGGAGCATCAGTGACTGTGGTAAAGAAAGGATAAACAGTTGCACTAGATCAATGAGCTTGCATAATCTCATATAGCTCCTCCAACACTATGAGCCAGCCATGGCCTAAATGGTTTTAGATTATATGCCCCCCTCAACCATGTACTTTGTGCTCAGTATGTTTTCTTGCATTTCTATGACTATTCATAGAGTCTGATTATAAACTTCCTGGACACCAGTTCACACCAGGCACTTGAGGAAGTGGACGTGGTCTATGAAATCTTATGCTACAACTACTTTGCACAGCTAGTCTCTAAATTAGTCTCTGAGGTGCACTGATCCCTTTGCATACTGATTTTCCAGAGTAACATGGCTTTATCTCTGAATTCTAATGTCCTAGAATCTTGACCCAAGGTGTGACCTTCCCCCCCCCAATCATCCCATTTGTTTCCAGTGTGCTTCTTTGCACTTGGAGTCTTGCCTAGTGTGCCTTTTCTACCAGCTACTTTCTGTCTGGTATGATTTCTTGCCCATTCCAATCCCACACACATCTGTCTGCCAATATTACCTTAAGCTGTAGTTTCCGAGATGCTGTTATCTTGGATTTTCTCTGTGGTGGAAGAAAGAAAGAAAGAAAGAGAGAGAGAGAGAGAGAGAGAGAGAGAGAGAGAGAGAGAGAGAAGAAACATTTATTATAGGGCAGACACAGTAGTTCATGCCACAGAAAGAACTCCTCTTCCAAATATAACAAACTAGGCTGACAAGTGAAGCTGGGTTTCACATGAATGGAGGCAGTTCAATGGGAAAGTAAGGAAAGAAGAACCTAGACTTCAGCTGGTCTGTTTTGGGACTGATCCAGCAAAATTCAGTAGCACAGATCCTGAAGTGAGAACAGAGAAACTTGGAGGAAGGGTGGGGTTTCCCATTTATAAGAAGTTATGGGAGCATTACAGGTTATTAATGGGAGAAAGAATGGGATGAGAGCGATGTCGTGCGAAAACATTTGTGCAATTGTGCAATCATGATGGGAGCATTCCGTTTGTCTCCCATTTCTTATCCCCATGTGATAATCTTCAGGGAGTTACTGTAAATCAAACCTGACTTGAAGGCAACACATCCCTTGAAAGGGAAAAACAGTAACTCACCTTATCATGTGGCTCAATGGCATACGCTCGATAATTTGCAGAAGATTTTCGACGGAGGGGAGGGACAGTAGCAGGCGGAGGAGGAGGGGGAGCAGGCTTGGTAGGTGGCTTTTCTTGTTTTGTCTCAACTACAGTTTCTTCCGTTTCCTCCTCCACATATTCTTCTTCCTCCTCCTCCTCTTCATACTGCAGGAATAAAGAACACATTAATTTCATCACCCTCACTGTCACGCTGTATTTATGAAATGGCATGTTGAAATATATGGAAGAGGAGGATAGCTTTAAAAAGGCTGCCCTCAGGTCCAAGCTTTGGGGAAAGGTGTATATAAAATAATATCAAAAGAATATCCCCCCAAAGATTTTGCATTTTAAAATTTCCATTTTTTTAAACAGAGGAATGTAGAGGGGAGATGATGGAGTTGGTGTAAACCTTCCACCTTTAAAAGCTGGACAAGGTGTGGTTCTCCAGTTATTGTTGGAATGCAACTCCCATCAGTTTCAAGCTTAATAGACAATTGTCCAGGATGGGAGTTGCAGCCCAACATCTGAAGGGGGGCAAATCCCCATTTCTGGTTTATATCTTTGGGATTTTGGATGTTCGTCTATTTAAACCAGTTTACTCTCTTGATCGCCATTGGTTTTAAAAATTGCCGTCTTTTGTGATAAAGCAAAACTAGCCATTACTAATAGGATGTGTATTATATTTCTGACAGTCAGATCCAAGACTTCATTTGTGCCAAATCATAAGCCTCTGTCATTTTTAATTCAGCCACTAGATGTCACTCAAGTTAGTTATATTGAGGGCTGCATCCATAGTGCAGAAATAATTCAGTTTGACACCACTTGAACTGCCATAACTCTGTGCTATGGAATTCTGGGAACTGTAGTTGTGTGAGACATTTAGTGTCTCTTTCAGAGAGCTCTGGTGCCACAACAAACTACCATTCCAAGAATTCCATAGCATGGAGCTGTGGCAGTTCAAGTGGTGTCAAACTGGATTATTTCTACAGTGCAGATGCAGCCTGGGTGGAACAAGAGTTTTGTTGTTTGAAAGAAACAACTAGCTTAGTGGTGGTATTATTAAATTTTCTGCTGTCTTATGGCAACCCCATGAATTTCAAAGGGTTTTCTTAAGAAAGGAATACTCAAGAGGTTTGTCATTACCTTCATGACCTACAATACCAAGTATTCCTTGGCAGACCTCCATCCAAGTACTAACCAAATCTGGTTATATTTTGGTTTTGTAAATCAGAAAGGTTCTGGTGCATTTAGAGTAGTTAGGCTAGACAACTAGTGTACTGTCCTGTAATTCAATGGTTCCTAACCTTGGATCCCCAAATGTTCTTTACCTCTCCCATCATATATGATTGTAGATTATGCTAGCCAGAATTATGGGATT
This sequence comes from Urosaurus nigricauda, assembly GCA_034509955.1. NCBI lineage: Eukaryota > Metazoa > Chordata > Lepidosauria > Squamata > Phrynosomatidae > Urosaurus > Urosaurus nigricauda. The sequence continues at coordinate 15,377,575 of JAOEGL010000006.1, forward strand.
TATAGTAGTACAATTTGAGTCCAATTTCATACCCTACATACAACATTTCACAGATAAAAATCCAGACGTGTGTACAAGCAACACCAGTGTTTGGTCAAGAAGGCAGACATTATTAATAAAGAATCTAGGAGAGGCTGCAGCAGTTTGCTTTTGCTTGAGCCTACGGGTAAGGGCAAGATTCCACTCCTCCTTTCTTCTCCCTTCTGCTGAGTTGAATGAATGCAAATGTTTGAACTTTGAACTCTGTATGCAGCAAGTAAAGTAAGATGTGGACAAAGGGAGAAAGTGAAAGGAGGAGAGAGAAAATCTGATATTTTAAAAACAGCTCAGAAAGTGGAATGACAGAGGATTAACTGAAGCTGTTCCTGCCAAATCAAGACAGCTGGGAAGTATGCATGTTTTCCATGACAACCTACCTCTGTTTTTCAAGCCTGTTTTTCACTATCAAGATTTTCAGTACAGGAATGCTTAAATCCTGAGATAAAGAAGAGCACTATTGAGCACATGCAGGGTAACTTGTCCTCCATGTCAGGTAATCACAACTTTCCTTCATGAACTGAGATCAGGGCAGAGAGTTTCAACAGGAGAGATATGTTCCCAAAACTGCTTCAGTCCTTGACTGTCCTTAAATACTTGTGGAACCTGTGACTCAACAGCTTACACATTGCAAACTCCCACATCTGAAGCCAATAAGACTTCTCCAAAATGACCTTAAAATTCTAATCTACCCCAGGTGATCTCATGCAAAGTTTATCTTTGGAAACTCTTTTTCCAAAAAGCTGTATTACAAGATCTAGCAGAGAAGCTTATCCACATTTATTTTAAATATAAAATTATGTTGTTAAAGGTACAGACCAGAATCCAGCATGGAAGTTACATCTTTGCCAGTGGACTTGCATAAGTGGAAATTAGAATTGGTCCGTTTGATAATGTCCGTTTCCAGGAGAGGGATGCTGTAGCAGAGCCAACAAAGTGCCCAATGTATACTTGATGAGCATTGCACCGTTATGTGCATTGTGCGCTGATGCACATTGGTCTCAATGTATATTGGGCACTCTTGCCAGTGGCCTAATATGCATCTTCACATTTCACTAAAAAGGTTTTGTAGTGCCCCTGCTATTTAAGTATACATAAAATTACATCCATTAAAAGGTGATACATGTAGCATTCTGGCAGTAAAACGAAGGTTTGGCCAGACACAAAACCACAGATAGGTCAGCCACAAGTATTGTCTTGCAGTTGTCCATCTCTGAGCAATCTGTTTGTCTGTGCAGTAAAAAGCCCACATTTACTCAATGCAGATGGTTTTTAGTGTCCATCTAGCATGTTTATTTAGAAATCCATTCCATCAATTCCTTTCACTTGTAGTTACCACGAGTGGAGGAAAACTATCAAAAGTTAGAGTTTCTCTCATTTGAAAGATCTTTCAGGAAAAGGAAAAGATCACAATACAAAATATAAGAAGGTTAATTGTTCATCTGATTTGAAGATACTCCCTTGCTGGTACTCACAGTGATTTCTTCCCTGTGAAAGACAGAAAAATCCCAGTCAGTCAGAATTAAAACCAATCCTCTTTAATTTACAATCACCCTACCAGCAGCAGACCTGAAAGCTGCTTAATGTGTTTTCAGCCCCAGAACCCTAATTTTCACTTAATAGTGGAACTTAATTAATCACACCTACTCTGACAAATGTTGCCTTCCTTAGTCCTCCTCCCAATCCCAAAGGCACAAATTCTACTTAAGAAAACATATCAATTCTGGTTCCATTTTCCTTATCAGTTTTCATACTCTCACTCTATAGGGGTTATCACACGACGGGAATTGGAAGTATAATCCAATGGCAATCTGAATGCAATCATGGGGTTTTGTGTTATTGCGTGAAATCCGATCACACACATTTTCGGTCAATGGGAAGTCCTTTCAAATGCAATCATGGGGTTTCATGTTATTGCATGAGAAACTATCACACGCAATATCAGGCACCGGGATGCAATTTTGGGCAGTTCCAAACACGATGTGGCATCAATACACAATCACATAAATTCACTGAACTAGCAAATTCACTCAATTCCGAACTGGTCCCACTTTCATTTCTTTCGAAATTGAGAGAAATTCCTCCTGTGTGATAATGTCCATGTGTTGCTTTTAAAGAAACCAGATATTCCATTTACAAAACATCCACTTACTACCCCTCTGATTAATGGTGTTTGCTTTTAAAAAAAAGTACTCACTCTTCTGCCATTTTGAGAAATCACACTTCAGGTACACTGCGGAGAAAAATACATAGACATTAGTTCTTTATACATATATAATTTATACATATACACTGTTCCACTTTTCTGCAAAGACGGACAAGTTTATCACTTCCTGGAAGCTCCTTCTTTGGAGGTTTTTAAACAAAAGCTGGATGGCCATCTGTTGGGAGTGCCTTGGGTATTCCTGCACGGCAGGAGGTTGGACTGGGATCGTCCCTGAAGTGTCTTCCAACTATGATTCTATGATTCTAAGTGCATTTCTAGTACATTGACTCAGGAAGGGTGAAGGAGTTTTCTGTCTCAACTTGCACTTGCATGTCTCCCCTGATTTAATTCTAGGGTTATGTCTTTGGCTTATTTTTTGTTTTTAATAGCGATGGACTGAATCCTACTGGGGTCTGAATGTCTTCGTAAGTGGACTTACGTATGCAGGAATTAGAACTGCACAGTTGAGTAATGTCCACATCCTATAGAGGGCTACTGTTACATTATCAGGAAGCAGAGTCAGCAAAGTGCTTGATGCACATTGGTTACCAATGCACTATGGAATTAATGTGCAACAGTCCCGATGCTCATTGCATCAGTCCTGATGTATATCATATCAGTCCTGTTGTGCACTGGACACCAAGCCACATTGGGCACACCTGCTGGTGTCCTATTATGCATCTTTGCAATTCAGTAAATTTGCAATTCGGTAAATTTTTTTTAGCACCTCTGCTAGGTATAGGTAAAGTTGCATAACATAGCAGGTAATATAGGATTTTGGTAAATGTTTCGTAACTGGTTTAAATGTTATGGATAGTTTAATGATATTTCTATGTGTGTGTGTGTGTTTTAGCTACGTTTCTTTTAACTGTTGAAAGCCACCTAGATTGGGAAAATGGTGGGGTATAAATGATAACATCAGTCATCACCATCATTTCTTCTTCATCATCATCATCCCAGATCTGCAGCTGTAGTGTGCAAACCAACGTACCTGTAATACCTGGATTCTGATGGATTATTTTGGCACATGAGGTAGAAAAATCTCACAACCATCCCTCTCCATCCACAGAAGTAATAATACAATAACAAAATAAGTAACAATTTGTTGCCTTGTCATCAAAATCAGTTGCCTGAGGCAGTGGCCTCAGTCTGCCCAGAGGCAGAGCTGGCTTTTCTCGGCTTCCTATACATTTCCCTGCAGGCTGATTTACTTTACTCGAAACCTTTAATATTTGAACAGTTAGCACACAGCTTCTCTGTTTTTGCCTTGGGCATGTCCATGCTTTAGATGTGTACTGAAGTGGAAAACAAACATACATAATAAGTACTAACCACAGTTCTGCCACGTGCATCTACTATGGAGAATCTGAGTTTGTGTCTATGTGTGTATTCGTGCTGTAAATAATGCAGTTTGACACCACTTTAATTGCTGTGACTCTATTCTACAGAATCTTGGGATTTGTAGTTTAGTGAGGCACCAGAGTAATCATACAGAGCAGGCAGCATAGCTTACCAAACTACAAATCCTAGGATTCTGTAGAATAGAGTCATACCAATTAAAGTGGTGTTAAATTACTCTGATTCTTCAGTAACATATGAAATGGCCTGAAGCCAAGGATATTGAATTACCATATATTTCAAAATGTGCAAAATGCAGCAGACAGAACACAGACCCAGATGTATGGATAAGTTTCTATTCCTCCCTTGGTAACAAATAATCATAATGATCTCTTCCAAAAAGATCACACAGGAACAGGCTCTCATTTGGGGATCTGTTTGTTTTTAACGTTTGGAATGTGGTTTAATCCATTTTCACTTTGGCTCACCGGCTGTCAAGCACTGGCTTAAAAAAATATATCGAAGAAATACGTTTGAAGTGTGTGCAAGATTGACTGTTATCACTGGAGCTCTTCAGAGGAGCTAAATTTGTGTTGCCTTATCTAAAGTTTCTAAAACGGGGCCAAGCCATTCCACAGGGAGGCAACGTGTCTCACGGGCAACATGAGTGCCAGAAAAGCAGAGGGAAGGAGCCGCTTCAATCATTATTATTTTGCTCTTGCTCACCCTCATTCTCCCTCTTTTCATAGACTGAGGAGGGTTTTAGCTTTAAAAAACTGAAAAGAAGGATCCTTTAGCCAGTGCAGAAATGCAGCTACAGTAGGCCCTTGGTATCTGCTGAGGTTTGGTTCTAGGACCTCCTGTGGACACCAAAATCTTTGGATGCTCAAGTCTCATTATATACAATGGCATAGTAAGATAATGCTCTAAGTTCCAAAAAGCAGATTCCAAATTCCAAATACATATATAAAAGAACACTTTCAAGCTGTGGATGCTTGAATCCATGGATAAAGAATCTGTGTATATGGAAGGCCAACTGTAGTTTTCAAGCACAGCTGAATTAGGGCTGAATTTCCCTTACCTATAGGAACTTTTTTTAAAAAAAATAGGTTGCCTTTAGAGAAATTATTTCCTCAGGAACAAATATGGAGGGGGGGAGGAAGAGAGAAGAGACATTTTATGGTTTGAAGCAAAAATACAGAGGCAGCCTTCTTTATTCCCTTCCTCGCCTCCTAAAGCTGTGAAGGGACGTCTTTATTCTTAGCGTTAAGTGTGAAACCAACCCTTCAGCACCCTTTCTAGAGACATCTGCTGCCAGGAACAGCCAGAAATACAGCAAGAGGAGTCTGGTGGGTCTTCTTCTGTATTTCCTCAAGAGAGCAGCTCTCGCATTCATTCCCTCAGGCTCTCTTGTACAAAGAGAACGTTGTTGTTGGGTGCCTTTAAACCGTTTCTGACTTATGGTGACCCTAAGACAAACCTATCTTGGGGTTTTCTTGGCAAGTTTCTTCAGAGCGGGTTTGCCATTGCCATCCTCTGAGGCTGAGAGAGTGTGACTTGCCCATTCAGTGGGTTTCCATGGCCAAGCAGGGATTTGAACCCTGGTCTCCAAGAGTCATAGTCCAATGATTAAACCACTACACCACATTGGCCCTGCAATACCAATAGTCCTTGAGAGTCACTCGACTGATTTTTATTCCATTGCAATTGAAATTGCTCCATACTTGAACAAGACTTAGATAGGGATGCAAAGAAAATATTCCAAAATATATATTTTTTAATGGTAAAAAAATTGTTTCTAAGGGGTCAGTGTTGAGAAAAATCCTGGACTGATTAGAATCTTCACTTTCCTTAACTTATTCTGCGCAAAATTCTTATATATTTTTGAAGGGGAAAGACAACATTTTCTAGGCAGAAACTCATATTTCTGGGAAGAAATGTACCAAATGTTTCCTGGGCAGAAAATGCATTCTTCTGTGCAACCTCCCCCCCCCCCCCCGCATATTTTGTGCAGAATAAGTTCTAAAGTGTGAATAGTCCTCAAAAACTGTAGTTTTTGAACCCTCCCATGCCACATGAAGAAAAGTGCTAACATTACTCATTACTTCTTTTGAGAATGAAATAAGTGAATAAACACATCCCCAGCATCTAGCATAGTACTGTGTGGTGGGCACCCTCCAACTCAGTGCCCCATGCCCTGAGAGGCAATGCCAATAATCCTTGAGACAGTTACCCAATTTAATTTTATTCCTATCCAACAGAAATTGCTCCAAAATATATTTTTTTAAATGGCCAAAAATTGTTTTTCAAGTGTCAGAAGACTGTGTTGAGGAAACTCCTGGACTGATGAGACTTTGCACATTCCAGGATTTATTCTGTGCAAAATTCTCACTTATTTTTGCAGAGAAAAACAGCATTTTCTAGGCAGAAAATCATATCCCTGGGAGGAAATGTTATTTACGGTCTCAAGAATGCTGAGCTGAGAATCTTCTCATTCTAGGACTAGTTCTGAGCAAAATCCTTGCAGGGGAAAGTAGTGTCTTCTGTGCAGGAAATAATATTACTGTGCCAAAAATGCAGTTTCTTGGTCAGAAAATGCTTTCTGCTGTGCAAAAAAATCCACATGCATGTTATGTGCAGAATAAACGAATAGCCTCCCATACCCAGCATGAAGGAAATAGCTCAAATTACTCATTGCTTCCTTTGAGAATGAAATGAGTGACTAATGATACTTCCTAGCTTTTGGCAAGGTACTCTGTGGCGGGTACCCTCCTAGTCAGTGCGGCTACTCCATGAGGCTTATCTGGGGCAGAGGAAAGGCCAGTCCAAGGGCATATATCAGGAATCCAAGGATAGTTACTCAATATCCAGGGGCCATTTTACACTACACAATTATAGCACTATGGTTTCACTTTAACTGCCATTGCAATGTCCCAAGAAATCATACTGTTTGCTCTCTAGTGGAACACTTGAGCTCTCAGATGAGAATGCTAAATAGTTCAAAACAGTTAGCAAGGGTGATTTAGAATTTTCAGTCAGAGAGCTTTAGTGAATCCCCAAACTACAAATCCCATGGGTCTAGTGGATGTAGCCAGGGCTGTTAAAGTGGAATTGCAATTTTGTAATGAGAAACCAGTTAGGAGAAGGAATGGCTCCTGTATGCCTTTCTTTCCCCTTTCCTCACACTATCGCCATAGCCTCATCAGATGAATTGGTAGTCTAATGTAGAGATATCTAAATTTTAAGGTATTTCCCCCTGTTTCTTAAGCTCAAAAGCACTTTGTAGGAAGCTTACTAATAAAGTGAAGCAATAAAATATACAGTAGGAGGTGAGTCAGTGTGTTGTAGTGAATTAAGCATTGCATTATGATTCTGGAGACCAATCCCTGCTCGGCCATGGAAACCCACTGGGTGACCTTGGGCAAATCACACTTTCTCAGCCTCAACAAATCTTACCAAGAAAACCCCATGATAGGGTCACCATAAGTTGGATATGACTTGAAGGCAAATAAAAGCAAGATTAAGATGGTACAGTTAAATTGTCAGACTCCCGTGACACAACCAAGCATAGACTGCAGTTCTCTCTCATACACACACACACACACACACACACATGCACAGCCTGCTCAGGCGTTAATCACTGATAAATGGGAAAAAATGGGGATTTCAAGTGTGGACAGAAAGGTGGGTTATAAAAAAGTATTAAAGCAATATAAAAGTGCAGGGGTTAAAACCAAACAATTTGCTTCTAAGAATGGGGTCTGATAAATCTCTTTTTATCCTGAATGGGAATGGGATGACCAGCTGCAGTTACACTGGTAAGGAATTAAGTGATACAGAAGAAGTGCTTCAGGATCTTCTGGGCTCTGGGCTTTCATGTTTGGGGATGAAGTAGAAAAATGAATCATTGCTGAATGAGTATGTATCATCTGTGTGCATGCTGCTGTATTCCAGCAGTACTTACGCAGTCTATATGTTGTATGCAAACATATTTTTACAGGGACATTGCAAGTTTCTAATTCTGGAAGAATGACCTTGTAAAGAAAAGAAAACCCTGTGCTCTTAAAGCTCAATTTACTGTACAGTACTCCACTTAGACAGTTATGTTTTTGTTGTTGTGTGTGTGCCTATCTGGGCATACTCCTGCACCTGCAATTTTCACTTACTTTGTAATTATTTCTTTTGCAATTGCAGAAGCTGGTCTGTGACCACAATAAAGCTTATGTATGTAGTTTGTTGCACCTTGGGAAGGCTGCACTGACATAGACATTGATCAATAAATAGGGGAGGACTTTGAAAAATTCAGAATATAGATAGGGCTATACCTTATACAGTGGGTTCTTGGTATCCGGTGGGGTTTGGTTCCAGGAACCCCTGTGGATACCAACATCTGTGGATACTCAAATCAATGGTATAGTAAAATGGTGTCCTTTATATAAAAATGGCAAAATTAAGGTTTGCTTATTGGAATTTATATATTTTTAAAATGTTTTCAAGCCACGGATGCTTGAATACATGGATTAAAAACAATGATATGGATATGGATATGGAGGGCCAACTGTATCACTTAACTCTATTAACTCAGTAATTCCTTCTAGACTCTAGATAATCTAATAAACATATAGACACACAAATGCATGCACAAGAGCACCTGCTACTTACAACCCCCCTCTCCCTCGCCCTACATTTTCCCCATTTACCTGGTGTCTTGGAACTAGATGGTGCACAGACCAGTTTCGTGAGGGTACAGGCACCAAAATGGCCAGTGGCCTTTTATAAAGGAGACAGATCAGCATTAGCTGAGCCTTTTAGGGAAGAAGGAGAATGGAATTCATTCCTCTGATAAGAAATGACATAAGCCAGCCATAGAAGAAGGGGGGTGGGAAGGGACAAACATTGGTCCCTGACGGAGGCTGGCATTGATCAGATCACAGGGTCACATATCCAACTGGCTTCTTCATCCTGTATAGCAAGGCTATTCACACATCGAGATTCATCTTCCAAATTCACCCGCAAAATGTAGACTACAGTATACTATACACCTAACTGCCCCGATTTGGTAGGGAGAGTCCTGATTAATACTCTGTCATTTTTAAAACGTCCCAGTTTCTGTAAAAGTTAGAAATGTAAGGATCTGTTTTTTGTTAATGAGAAGAATCAAGGAAGCAAACCTCTTTTTATATTTACAATTTCAACACAGGAGGTTGTTTTGTGTGGATGTTTTACAGGGGGAAGGAGGTTCCGAGTGATAATTGGGGTTAGTAGTCAATAACTTTGTCTTTGTCTTTGTTTTTTTAATGTTTGGAAGCATTGTTGGATGCTGTTTTTATTATATGTTTGTATATTAATAATGGTTGTGATTGTGTCAATTTTGTTATATATATATATATATATATATATATTTTTAAAAATGTCTTGTTTTCTCTCTGCTCTCCTGTTTTCCCGCTTTGTCTTCAGGTTGCTTCAGTTAGGGCAAACTGAGTTCAAAATGTAAAAGTTGTTTGTACTCAGTTAACTCAGTAGGGAGGAGAGGAGAGAAGGGGCTAGAATCTTATCTTTCCTTGCAGACTCAGGCAAAAGCAAGTAGCTACAGTCTCTCCTGGCATGTCTGTTTCTTCTCATCAATAACTTTTACCATCTTGATCATAATCTGTTGTTGCTCAGAATAACTTTTGACTAAGTAACTAATTAAGAATGCATTAATGGATAAATAAAGAAAAAAATAAAGGGCTCTTTTGGTTCTTTTTATGGGAAAAAACAGATGAACATTAGGGTTATATGTACAACTGTTATCATCTAGAGACATTTGGATTATAGATGTGTTAGAAAGTACGACATACTCAACAGACATACAGAACTGGAAATGAAGTTAGGAAGTAATAGATTATAAGTTTATTTTTAAGTAATGCATGACATATGGATGAATAAATCAATAAAATATGACTATATATAAGTAATATGTCTTCAACAAATTATATTGCAAAATTTTAATGATGTTAAAATTAATAAAAATATGTTTAAAAAAATCTGTTGTTGCTTGTCCACATGTGTTGCTGTTTTCATCTATGAAAGGTCGGAGAATACGGTACACTCCAGTCAAAGACCAGGAACAAAACAGATGGCTACATACCAGATAGATAAGGTCCATCTCTTATTAAGGCTTCTGTGGATATGACAATATTGTACGTCTACAGCTAGTGTGATGCAGGGGTTTGAGCTCTGCACCACCCTGCACAGTGCAACTATGACTTTGGAGTCCACAGTTTGAATCCCTCCTGTCCTCAACCATGAAAACTCACTGGGTGACTTTGGGTAAGTCACACACACCCTCAGCTTCAGAAGAAGACACTGGCAAACCACCTCTGAACAAATCTTGCCAAGAAAACCCTTGGGTTGGCTTTAGGGTTGCCATAAGTTGGAAACGACTTGAAGGCACATGACACAAACACATGATTATTGTCTGCACATGTGTGCACATGCATGAGAGGAAACATAATCTATGTGTTATGGATGCTCACGGTAAATCAAAAAGAACTGGGTTTGTGAACAGTTTGGCTAAGAGAGTTTCACGTAGGAGTGTGAATGAACCCTTGTGCCAAGTCTGAACACTCTGTGAACAAGTCTGTTAACATGGGAGCAAAGACAACAGAGAGTTCTAAAACACAAATTAGCACATTTTACAGCAAAGTTATTTTAGTATGGCCTTTTATCCCACTGCATCAAGGGCATGAGGTGTTACCCAGATATACTGTACACATGTACAGTTCACAAAGCTGGGGTGAGAGGGATTGTGACAGTGAGATCACAGAGAAATTGCAGAAAGTACTGGCAATTATGTTATTAATTCATCAAACTCTTCAATAGTTAAGTTCATGAACTGCTGTACTAATGGGGGAGGGAAGTTAAAATGAAAACATTTCTTTCACTTAAATCCTTTCCTTTAGATGATATTTTTCTATTAGTTTCCAAATTTCTAAAATTGCAATAACATTTCAGTTGACCCTTTAGAAAGACAGCTTAGGGGCTTTCTAGATTGGCAAAAAGAAGTGTGTTCATGGCTGCATGAAACTCTAGCCTTTAGATGAGAAAAAGGGAAAGTGTGCCATGAAAACACTTTTTTTGCGTTTTAGGGGAGAAGAAGTGCCTTTAAAAAGGTGCTGGTTTTCCCAGCTTCTTTTTTAAAAACTGAAGAACAGCGCAGCTCCATCGAAAGACTGTGGTGCAGCTGCTAACCATTAAGGAAAAGGCAACTTCATGTCACACTTTCCTGCCAATCTAGAAAGCCCCGTAGGCATCCAAAAAAGTTGGCAGACAAAGCTACCAAGTGAATATAAACATGGCCAATAGATGTGAACAATTTTCAGTGTTTCACTATCCAATGCTAATAATTTGGGGACTGAAGGAAAATTTCACTGGGGTGGGCATAATTATTTGGGGAAAGTAATGTCCTAATTTTTCTCCTCCGTAGATACACCCCTGAGCTCTTGATGTAATGAGGGCAGGGTTCTAAGGCACTAAGGAACTCATAATTGTTTTGGCTGCAACAGGCAAAAACAGAATGTGGGCACCCCTCTGGGAAATTTTGGCATAGCTGCATTGAATATTGCAATCACTGGGGAATCAGAATGGAAAGACCCCGCTCTTGTTGTCAAGTCATCCATCTTGGCGGGATGGTTTTGTCACAAGTTCCAAGGTACAGATACATCAAAACAACCCACTCTCCTAGGGCTGTGGTCATTCTGATGGCTCATCCCATAGCCATTTCTGTCAGCTGGGTCTTCCCTTTCTAGGAAATAGCTTAGGCACTCCCCGCTCATCCTAATTCCTGTACAGAATCACTCAGAAACTGGAACTTACTGTGAGGGTCCATTCTAGACTAATTCAAAGGAGGCATCTGCCCCACCACCACAATGCCTGATGGTGGCCTGTGGGATTGTACATGGCTTTGTTTCACACAAGACAGCAGCTACTTTTCATAAATATTGTTCACATGACCTTTTCTCTACTGGGCTGCAACGAGGACACAACACACCTCCAGAGAATATGATCAGAGAATATGATCAGAGAGATGGCAGGTTCCAATCTCTGTTCAGCCATACTATTAGTTATTTCTCCTTCTTTGCCTAATCTACTTTATAGGATTATTGGAAGGATTAAAGGTCAGAGGGAGCAGAAAATATACTACCCTGGCTTCTTTTGATAATGGCCGGAATAAAGGTGTAATAACAGCAGTCAAGAAATTAGAATAAGATTGGGAAGGGCAGCTATGAAACAAATGGACAGGATACTAAAGAGCAAACTTATAACTCTGAACTGAGTACCATCCAAGCCATCATATTCCCCATCACGATGTATGGATGTGAGAGCTGGACAATGCAGAAAGTCAACAGAAAGAAAATAAACTCTTTTGAGATTTGGTGCTGAAGAAGAGAGCCGAGGATACCATGGACGGCCAAAAAGAAAAAACAAATAGATTCTTGAACATATGAAGCCTGTTAGATTGCACTGGGTTATGCCCCAGGGGATATACACCTGGTGGGGCTTGTGCAGCTGATTGGAAGAAGAAGGGCCTTGGGAGGGCCATTAGGATCCAGTGCGGCTGCTTGGAGGAGCAGCTGTGCCAGACCCCAAACAAAAAGCCATAGCATTGTCCCCCCCCCCCCAGCAGTAGATGGTGCTGGGGGGGGGCAGCGCTTTTTGTTTGGGGCCTGGCACAGCTGCTCCTCCAAACAGCCGCACTGGATCCTAAATGGCCCTCTCAAGGCTGCAGCACTGCCCCCACAAGCAGCAGCATTTGGGGGGGGGGGGGAGGTAGTGCCTTCTTTTTGAGATCCAGGGCAATTGCTCCCCAGTCTGCAGCATCAGGTGGTGTCTTTTGTTTGGGGTCCGGAGTGGCCAGACCCTGAATGGCTGCCCAGAGGCTGCAGCAACTGCCAACATCAGTCTTGCTCACCAGTGGAAGGTTGGCCAGAGTGCAGGCAGCCAAGGCAATGCGTCAGGAAGGAGGACAGCAGGAAAATCCATACACACACACACACACACTGCCTCCTTGCTATAACCCCACATTGGGTGACATAAACCACAGGTATGTCACAGCCTGGAAACCAGATGACTAAACTGAGGCTTGTTGTATTTTGGCCACATCAGGAGAAAGTATGATTCATTAGAAAAAAACAATACTGCTAGGTAAAACAGAAGGAAGCAGAAAGAGAAAGAGGCCACATGCCAGAAGGATAGACTCAATCCAGGAGGCCTGGACCTGAGCTTACAGGACCTGAGCAGCGGAGGACAGAGAATCTTGGAGATGCCTCATACGCAAGGGTCACCATGAGTCTAGGTTGATTCAAGGACAGTTGACAACAACTACAGTTCACTTCCCATTTGGAGTGTCCAGGACTTCACATTTTGGAACACATCTTGTGTGAGAAAGCTCCTTTGTATTCAGCTGTGGAAACCCACTGAGTGACCACACTCTTTCAGCCTTAGGTAATGGCAAGCCTCTTCTGAAGATATCAAATATAGGAAAACCTTATAATGATTGCTTTTGACTTAACCAACTTGTTGTTATATGCAATAATAATGAGTCACAACAATACACCAGCTAGGATTCAGGTAACCTATGGTAGTTTATCCATTATTCACCATTCTGGTCTTGTTGAGAATCCCTTAAGCACCTTTGCATTTGAAAATCCATGAAAACCACTAAGCAACCAATGCATGGAGGGAAAACTAAAAGAATTAGGGTTTTACAGAAATAGCATTTTTAATTAAACCAATATTGTTAAAAAGAATACAAGGGATGAATTCAAGGGTCAGGCGTCGTCATCAGAGGTGGTGGTATCTCACTATGGATCTCTTCAGCCTCCTGATCCCCAAGCTGGAACAAGGAAAATATTTTTTTATCTGTTGTTTCGACTGGCACAAATCCTGCCCCCTTTGCCAGGTTGGTTACTCGGCAAGAGAATTCTGACAGCTGTTCCTTGCGGAGGTCAGGCAGGAAGCTGGGAGAAGAAGGGAGAAAGTGGATTATTATGAATGAAGAACCCAGGAGTCTTGAATTCCCTTCAATGTCTTGGTTAAGTTGACTTTCAACAATCCCAAAGGAATCCTGATTCTTTGCATTTTATCTGCTTCTTGAAGGAAAAACCAGTGTAACACAATGGCCATTAATTCTTATTTGTTTTAGGGCATTCTATTCAAGTCATCAGCTGGCCTAATTCAGCAAAAATGTCCAGGGCATATTATACTTGGGCATATGTAACTGAGTGGAAAATGAACATGTGCTGCCATCAGATGTGAAGGAAGCAGAAGATGTCTCTGTTTTAAAAGGTGAGAAGTGGAGCAGGTGCTTCTTGCTCAGGTGTGACTTCCACATTTGTTTCTATGTTAGAATTATTTATATGCTACCTTTTTGGATTTATAAAACTATTTTCAAAAATACTGAAAAGAAACAGGAAAAGAACAAAAATACATGTTGTAATAAAACATAATCAGCAAGAAACCAAAAAATAGTGGTAAAGTAGCAGATTGAAACTAAAAGTTATAGTGAAAGCAGCTATATTATTGCTCATGTGAATCCCAGGTGAACAGAACTATCTGAACTTGCAACTTGGAACTCAACAGGGGAGGCAACAGGCAAATCTCCTTGGGGGAGGGAATTTCACAGCTGAGGTTCCGCTGCCTGGCTCTGGTTTGGAAGGCTTCAGCTTGGGTCACCATATCCAAACGGCAGGGATATCTGGGGTAGATGAGCTCAAAGAGGGGCAGCTGGTTAAAGGAACAGAAAGAGGGAAAGCAGCCTTGCAAAATGCAAACAAAAATTGTGGCACAGCTCCAATTAGTTAAAAAGCACACAGAAAAAAACATCTTTCATTGTGCAATTTTACTGAGAAACAAGTCCTGTCTTGTTGAGTGGGACTGGCTAAGTAGAGTCTCCTTCTTTGGGGGTTTTAAAACAGAGGCTGGATGCCCATCTGTTGAGAATGCTTTGATTGTGTCTTCCGGCACAGCAGGACATTGGACTGGATTGGCCCTGTGGTCTCTTCCAACCCTATGATTCTAAGTGTGCACCAAATTGCAGCTTTCATAGAAATTTAAAATGAAGAAGAGTTCAGCAGTCTGCATACAAACTGCAGAGTAGTTTGTGGCTTTTTCTGCATGTCACACATTCTTTCACAGTACAATGGGCCCTTGGTATCTGCTGGGGTATGGTTCTAGGACCCCCGTGGATGATGGAATCCATGGATAAAAAAAATCCGTGGATAAGGACGGCTTACTGTACAAATATTCAGAATCAATGCATTAGAAATTCTAGATTTACTATTAAAAATACATGCTTGTTTTTTGATTATATATTGTGCATCACTAGTGCACACAAACATAATGACTCAAAAACTCTTTTCACATATGAAAATACTCTTATTTCTTCAAAGTGTTTTCATCCACAGTTGCAGGGCAGTCTCATGCACCTTCATTTAGAAGTGAATCCTATTGTTTTCAGCTCCAGTACGATTTCCTGGAAGTAACTCCCATTAACTATCATAGGATTTACTTCTTACTAAATATACATAAGGCTGCACTGTGCATTTAATATATATTTTTACATATTCAGTGTAACAGTGATAAAAGCTGTATGGGGATCTATGTTGAGTCCATGTTTTTTGCATCATGTCAAAGCTGAAAGGGCAAGCTCTGAAATGTTGACATTGTGTCAATAAATGGTAATAAATACTTCCTGTGATTTGATTATCATTTTAGGATGTCTCTGGGTAAAACAACTCCAAACAACTGTTTGTGTTTTGTGCTAGAGGATAAAGCTAAGCGAGACTTTGTATTTGAGGTCTGCTCTTAATCTGAGGCTATTTTATACTGCAGTGCTTAATTATTATATCAGGAATATATCAATGCAAGGGAAGAGAATGGGGACAAAATCATTTTAGTTAGTTGTACCTAATGATGGCACCAGTTCTATTTACTATTGGTGCCCTAGCTTTCCCAAAGAACATCAGCCACCAGTGGTTCACTGCTGTCTATCCTGATTGAAATGCCACTCTGTGGTGTGTTAGAACAGTCAAAGGTTTTTCTCAGCCTGCATTCATTTTAATGTAGAGATACTGGGAATGACTTGGATATTAAGCAAAAGGCAGGATATAACATATTTTGATAAGTACCATTTAAAAATCTGGACAGATGTTGCTGTTCCATACATACAGTAATCCAAGAGATTTCTGAATAAAAGCAATCGAGTAATTAAGAAATTCAGATTCTTCAAGGGAGGCTAAGTCACTAAACAGTGAACCTCACAGCATGGATTTGAGTCTGGAGTTTCAGCTCCAATCCAAAGATTTTATCCACTGAAGAAAAGTGGGCTATTTTCTCGTATCGAGTGTGTAGGAAGAGGGTTGCAGTGCCTTGCTGTCAAAAAGAAGTGTAGAAATTAACACTTACTTTGTCAGTTCCACAATGAGAGTTGCTTTTGTGGCTGATATCAGATTCAAATTTGGCTGTAAGAAGTGGACCATACTGCAAAAGATAAGCAGAGGAGGAGGTAAGTAATAAGTACCTACCCATGTTGCTTCCCTGTCTAGTGATGTGCAAACAATCAGTTAATTTGGAAATTAATAAATTGCTATGAATTTACTATGAATTTGGCGGGGGCAGGGGCAGCGGGAAGAGCCAATTTTCCCAAAAGTTCTCTCTTGCCTCAGAATACTGGTGTATGTGTGTCAATGGTGAAAGCTCCCCTGGCGGATTGCAATTGCCAACATCAAACATGGTTGAGTTGTTTGAAAATCAAGTGCACCATTCCCTCCAGTAGCTGGTTATTTGATTATTTTCTTCTTTCCTTTTCTTCTTTTGTCCTCCTTATCCTTTTTTGTATACTGTTTATTATGCTGCAAGCCATTATTTTAAATTGCAGTACACACTGTGCATTGGCAGAAAAGTGCTATATAAAATTTGGTAAACAAGCAAATGTGCTTATCTGGGAAGGAGGCAGAATTTTGAATATGGATAGGTGTGTGTTGGAAACCAGGCAAAACACTGCAAAGAAACATTTGAGAGAGATCACTACAACAGAGAAGAAATTTACTAAACACAAAGCTGCCTGGTTGGGTGACCTAGTCACTTCAGCTCACAAACCCCCGTTTCAACTGAGAATCAAGGGCTAATATTAAAATAATTTCTGTGTGTGCATTGACAAAGAAGCAGGCTGGGAGCCTGTCTGCCTGGTCTGAAAAATGTTAACCACAAAGTCATAGAGCCTCATAATTCTCTCTTTACATGTGGAACTGAAGATGAAGGGCAAGTGGACTCTGCTTGTTATATAGTCTAACACTACTGAGCTGGACAAGCCTGTATTCCAAATAAGGCGGTAACAAATTTTACTTCTTCACTGGGCTAGACAGACTGGATTTTTTTCCTTCTTCAAGATTCCAGAAGTTCTGGTTCCCAACACAAATAACTGCTCTTTCCTTTCTCTACAGTATGTCCTGCAATATTTGCTTCCATAGAACTATGTTCCAAGAGTTGCAGGCTCTCAACCTTTCCTTACCTGCAAGAGAAGAAGATGAGGTGGAAAAGTCCTCTGTATTTGTCTTTGTGATGAAGCTCAGAGAGGCAGTTAAGAGGCAGGAAGTAGATTTGAACATCTTCTGTGGCAGGAGGCCCTGTGTTATTGGAAACACACAGAATAGTGAAGGTGGCAAAGGGGGTGGGTGGGCGTCAAACTGGGGAACAACTTGGGTAACAGAACAGAAAAGAGGGAATGGGACAGATACATTCTTGTAGTCAGGGAATGTGGTGCTTTTCTGCAACAGAAATGGGAGTTTGGAGATCAAAAGCAGAAATTTGGAAGCCAACAGTCAAATTTCTGTGTTGAAGGGTGGGTATACACATGTAGTAGACAGATAGAGACAGACAGACAGACAGACAGACAGACAGACAGAGGCCCGAAACAGACGGGCACTAAGGGGTGCCTTCATCACATGCTAGGGTTGCCTCGGGGCAGAGCTTATACATGCCCCGCAACCCTAGCACATGACGAGGGCGTCACAGCTGTGCAGCACTATATAGAGGGCAGCGTATGCAGTGGCTACGTCTCAGCTGTGCAGCTTCCATATGGCACTGCACAGCTGCGATATCGCAGAGGTGCCCTATGGTGCTTCTTTTGTTTTTTTTTGTGTCGCAACTGTGACGTAAAAAGGAGCTGCTTTTTGGGGCTCCTTTTTTAGCCCATGTGGTTGCTGCAGCGAAGGTATGGACTAAAAAGGTGGCACCAGACCTGTCTGTAAAGCCCCAGAGTAATCCATTTGCAAATTATTATGAAAATATGGGCTCATTTTAAGCTATTTTATATTGAGTTAGGCTGCTGGTCCATCCAGCTGACTGGAAGTGCTTTCCAACAACTGAAGGAGAAAGTCATTTACAAGCTTTGCTATCTGAGATCCTTTCAGCTAGAGATGACAGGTGCTTCATGTGCTTAGCCTCTCAAAGACAGGTGCTGCATCACAAAATGAGGGCAGTTGAAAAGGTGAGCAGTCTAAAACACTTCATGATGGCTCAGTCCTTATTCAATGGTAGCTTGATGTTGTCTTCCACTCAAACTGTACTATTGGAGGAGAAAAGGGGAAAAGGCGTGCTGCTGGGACATATGGGGAAAATATCTCTAGCCAGTTATTTGCTCACTTATTGTCCTTGATTCCATTTATCTGATGTACTTTCACTGAGATGTTTTAATGGGCAGGGAGTCACTCAAATGTCTGTAGCAGTGCTGAAATTTTGGGGCTAGAGAGGGATCTAAACCCATTTTGATACTCAATGGTCCTGTGTTTTGGAGAGTGTTCACAACTCCAGTGATCTCTCCACTCTGGTGCCACAACAAACTACAGTTCTCAGAATTCCATAGCACTGAGCCAGGGCATTTAAAGTGGTGTCAAACCAGATTATTTCTGCAGTGTGGATGCAGTCCATTCAAACCAATAAGTAAATACTCATCAATCTGTTGGTTAAGTCTCTATGCCAAGATATCCTGTGGAAGCTCTTTATGCAGAGAGCACTGATCCACTACTTACCATTGAAAGTATCCAGCCTAGTACAGTCACCACTCCCTTCTTCATTAGAAGCTGCTGATGGGTCATAGCGAGTGTTATAACAGAGTTCATAGAACATGGCAGTGATATTGTGCAATGATATCTCCTGGGAACTCTGTGTAAAGAGAAAAGACTTGCTTGGAAAATGCCTCTGTTTGAGTCTCTGCTGCTTACCTGAATCTAGGAGAACACAGCTTTCACCTTATCATTATATAGCTTACCTTACTTGGGATACCATTGGTCATTTTCAGCAGACTTGGATCTTCAGACTCAATTCCAAAGGTGAGGTAGGGGCCACTGGCTATGTCTCCCCAGTATCCTCGGGCTGGCACTGGCTCTCCTTTCTGGAAGGTAAAAAAAAATATGCATTAGGTAATTTGGCTCCCCGCACTCCACCACAAGATCAGTGCATATTAGTTAAAGAGCCCAGCTGGGGAAAAAGCAAATACAAAGACAGCCCAGGATTTAACGGGGAAAATTTGGCAGGCAGGGAAACTGGCGGGCAAACTACACCCCCTCTTCCATTTACCAGTTTTCCTCTATAAATCCTCCCCACCTTACACTGGTATTTTAAGGCAAGCATGTTTCCCTTGGAATATTCTGTTCGGCTCTCAGTAGGGTGGGGACTGGTAATGGCAAGTTAAGCATCAGGACTTCCCAATATCCCAAAGAACAAAGAAAAAAAAGGTTGCCTGAAGTAGGCAACTGACCATGGAAGCTTGTGGCATGTAATAAGTATGTCCACTTTTAAGGTGCCACAGAACTCAGCTATTTTTGCTGCAAATGTTAAGGATGATATCTCATCCTAAATGTCAATTAGCACTGGCAAAATGAGTGAAAAAGAGGAAAAATAAAATCTAAGATTAGGCAGCCTTGGAAGGAAGGAGCATTTTGAATACAGACCTACTGCTCAGTTGGCCCCAGAATCGCAGGTACAACTAGAGTTAGTCTCGAGATATGTACCCAGATATGTAGCAGAGTAAAACAACCACATCACAACAGATTTTCATGAATGGGGAGTTATAAATTAAATCTCCCTTCTCACATTATTTAAGAAACAAGCCAGAGATTTTAGTGTGTCCTCCATGCTGTTGCCGTAACAGGAAGGAGAAGGCAGGAATACTTAGGAGTCCTGTACTAGGAATAACTGCGTTCAGATTTCTGCTCTATCTTGAAACTCATTCCATAGAATCCCAGAAATGGAAGGGATCCTAAGGATTGTAGTCCAACCATTGGCCAGTGCATGAACCCATTACAAAAACACCCTTGAGATCTTGATCAAGTTTTGGGACAAATCACATTCTTCCTCAGCCTAACCCTTGTTACTGTGGTGAAGATAATGGTGGGAGACACTATGTGTGCCTGAGCACTTTTGAGGGTATAAAACAGGAGTGGACAACTTTTGGGGGTGAGGGTGCTCCACTAGGGAACTTGAAGACCACCCACCTGCTGCCCTCCAATCTCAATATTTTTTCTCAGCAAAACTGTTTTGCCCCCAAATGCCTCCCAGGAGCTCCAAGGAAAGCAATTTTACCATGTCTGGGGAGTAAACATCAGATAGTATTAAAGCAAAAAATAAAATAAAATAATTAAAATAAAAAATAAAAAATATGTGGGGTGTCGAAGCCCCTCAAAAATGCCTTTAGGGGCTGCATATGGCCTACAGCCTGCAATGCCCCCACCCTGGTATAAAAAATGTAATGAACAAATCAATAAATACATGGAAAGGGAACTGACTGAAGGGATATTCTCATGAGTACAGACTACCCTCTTCATATCCTGTCCTTCCCCCTCAATAGGAAGAGGGAATCCAACCTCATAGTCGATCCTGGGCCCAGGACAGTCATGCTGTAGATTGTCAAGAAAACATGGCAGCTCACATGTCTAAGAAGACGGCCAGATGCCAATGTCTTGTTGGGGACATCATAGGCTGCTTCTCGCATTTCAAAGGCTACGCCTGTGTTGCGCCAGTGGAAAAACTCACGGATGTTTATTACATTGGCCTAGGAGGAGGGGGGAAAAATTCAACAACAGAAAGGTAGTGCTGTAAATACTTGTCATAATCTCTGCACAACAGCCCCAAACAGAACAAGAAGGAATTGCTTGACTATTGCTACGCACCCCATGTTCATGAAGCTTCATGGTGAGATCCCAGTCACACACCCCACGGCGAGCATCATAGCGGCTGCCTAGGTACTGCCGGATTCGCAGATCCCAGAGCTGCTTGATTTGGAAAGCCTGTGGATCGGGATTCCTCCAGAACTGGAAGATGGCTTCCAACTGATCCCTCTCCCTGAACTACCCAAGAAAAAGGATATGTTAGTATGCTGCTGGAACCGGGGTTCCCAAGAGTTATCTGTCAGGAGGAGAGTCTTGTGCAGCTGTAGGCAAAGTTGGGCTTCTGGGCAACATGTGGCCTTCAGGGACCTCAGTGAGGTCCTAACATGCTCCAAATGCCCTCTAGGAAGAGTGAGGGTATTTTGACATGTTTTTGGCCCCCTGGGCCATTTTAATTCCAAAGGAGAGGACTTTTGTAAAAAGAAGTCAACAGGAAGTGATTTCTAGTCATTTCCTGCTGTTAAAAAAAGGCACCTCCTGTGCTGAAAATAGCCCTGTGAGGCCTAAAAGTGGTGAAAATGCTCTCCCATTCTCTACAGGGCATAGGGAAATGGACGGACTGTTTTCTAGATGTCTCTTGGGGACTAATGCTGCCTCCTAGTCTCCCACAATTGCCCACTGCTGCTCTAAATGGGTAGAATGTAAAGGGATGTGAGGTAGGATGAAACCTGCATTCTATGGATATAAGCCATTACAGGGGGTGGAGTTCTGAGTCCAGAAAGGCAATAGTAGTACACTATGTATGTATGGCTTCATCACTCATCTAAATTCATTGTTGGATTATTTTGGATTTTACCTTGAGGGCAGAGAAGTTTACAATGGGCAGATCTGTCTGCTGGAAATCAGAGTCTGTGATGTATCGGATAAAGAGGTTTGCTTTCTCCTGCAAATAGGAAGCAGTCTGGCTTCGGAGCAGAGTGTTCCCCATCAGTTCCAAAAATGCCTCACTCTTCTCTTGAGTGGGATTAAAAAGAAGAAACATACCTTTTTTATCATTCAGCAGAACATCAGTTTCCTTCAAACCCTCCCCCCCCCCCCCGCAACCCTTTGGCTCTCCAGATTGGAAAGAAATTGGGGGAAGTGCTTTTGTTTTCCTTTCACCTCGCAGCCCCATCTTCTCTAAAGGCTCCAGTGCCAGATTCAAAAACAGCAGCTGCCGACCCACAGTTTCCAGATTGTTCTCCAGCACATAGAACTGAGGAAAGAAAAAAAGTTATTAGTGGAGTATGTTTTAATCAGACAGCTTATCTCCCACCTTCAGAAACTGAGTGGGACCCCTGGCCCATCTTGCCCAATACAGTACAGTACTGCCTCTGACTAGCAGCATTTCTAGCCAAGGTGTCTCTTTGTGCCATGAACTGATGCTATGACCTGGGAGATGTCAGAGACCCAGCTTGGGACCATCTGGATACAAAAGGTGTGTCCTATTTCTGGGCTCCTTTGGGGGGATAGGAAAAGCTTGAGCAAACAACCCATCATTCCCAAAAAGGGAGAGAGCCCTTATGGGGAACACTACAAAAGACTCTTCTTCCATTTTCTTTCTGATCAGGGTTTTGCCTAATGTATCAAATATGAGTTAGGAAAATCTTCCCATTCAAAATCCAAAAGTTAAAGCAGAGTGAGCCTTTATTAAGGTATGAAAGGGCCATACAGAAGTTCAGGTTCATCCAAACTTTTCCACATTCAGGTTGAATGTGAACTAACAATGCCCCCCCGCCCCCTATACACACAAAGAAGCAAGAAGATCTATCTTCACTCCAGTTTATTTAAATTGTCCATCATTTTCTTTAGCTGGGCTAATAGGGCCAATTTACATAGACAGAATAACCTGGGAGAAGAGGAAGATTCTCTTCTAAAATTAATACGCAGGCAGACAAGAGGGAATGCTGAAACTGTGTGGCACAATTATCTACTTGTCAGGGAAGGGAAAGCCACCAAGTACAGAATTTTCTAAGACATTATAAGGGTCTGACTTGGGTGCCTCTCATGAGAGAAAATGGACCTAAAGGCCAAGAGAAACCATAAATCTTATTTGGTTCTTCTCCCTGATTCTCCCAAGCCCAATTTAATTACTACATTAGAAGTAAAACAGATGTGGTGCTACCACTGCATGTTCTCTCTCTCTCTCTCTCTCTCTTCTTAGTAGACTGCTAGGTATAGTCTGGAATGGTTGGTTGTATTTATGCACTAGGAGCTATTGGTTAGAAAATGGTTTGCTGAGAAGTGAAGAATCTCTCTGGGTTTTTGAATGAATGAGAGATATTCATCTAGTCTTATCTGTGTGTGTGTGTGTGTGTGTGTGAGAGAGAGAGAGAGAGAGAGAGAGAGAGAGAGCAATACAGAGGGTGGGGGGAAGAGAAATTGGCAGTTATGAGACAAAACTATGAGTAAGCAGAGGGTAAAGGAGTAATCACAATTGAAAACATGTAATACACAGGAACTACCCCTTTCCAAAAAAGAACCCTGGTTCTCTGGTGTCCCAACCCAACAAATTAAATTTCCTTTTCAATATTCCCATTTTGTCCTATCAAAAACTACTTTTCTTTGAAATGAATTTTTGAATTCCCATCCTCCCTCCTTATAAACACATACATTAAACTACATTTTTTAAAAAAAATCATATTAAAACATTAGAAACAAAATGTATTTTAAAAGAAAATTTAAAAAGGTATGGACAGCTTCTTGGTCAGTTTCATGAGCCCAAATGAAACCCCTGGTCCTGCTACTGCTGTCCAGTTTGGTCTAGTTCAAAATAAACTGGCTCACTGTCCAAAGAAATAGGGCATCTTTACATTCCATCTCCCACTGTGGCCCATTAGAATATACTCCTATGCCCAAAATTCCAAGATTCCTAACCGTTTGTCTATATATCTGGAGTCCTACACCAAGACTTTGACTCCCACCACCACCACCCTGCCCCTATTTCTTTTTCCTCACTCATGAAAGCAAAGTGATCTTGCCATGAAATGAGACTAAAAAGCACCAGCAGCAAAGAAGAGTGCCCTTGATTTGCCACCTTGTGTTGAAAGAAGGTCACATCACAAGAAGATGTGCTGGTGAATGTTATTTTTTAGGAGATGTAATAGAAAGGGCGGGGAAGGGACCTGCTGTGTTTCTGCAGTGCTTGTGTGACCCACGCTGCCCCCATCCTGGCAGTTCTTCAGCTTTACACCCACCCTCCTCACATATGTCAGCCTCTGGCCTTGCTGAGCTAAAGGGCCCTCCTGGATGGACAGCTGCCAAAGCATATCTTCCAGATGCCTCACAGTGACAGGAATTAATTAATGTCACCACACATTTCAAGGAAGCGTAAGAGGGCAAAGGCAGTATCGCTTCTTCACATGTTCACTGTGAGTCACAGTTGGAAAGGGGACTGAAGGGAGTTGGCTGATCTGATCCAGCTAAGATTGCCAGGTCAGGACTATCCCAGACTGAGATATCAGCCAAAACTTAAGAATAAGGGACCTGTTATCATAAGATTTCTTTAGGGAAGCAATAGTCATGCAAAGGCATGCCAAAGGATCTCCCAAAGCCCCAGTTTGTGCAAAATAGTACAGTGGTCCCCGGGTTACGAAAGTAATCCGTTCCGGCTTACCTTTCATAACCCGGAAGTCTTCGTAACCCGGGGGACCGCTTTCTTAGTAGCGCCGTGCGCCAAATTTAAAGGGCCGGCGCTTTTTTTTCCTGTCGTAACCCGGGTTTTTTTTCACAAGCCAGGGCCGTTTTTCTGGCCCCGGCTCTTTCGTACCCCGGGGTTTTTGTACCCCGGGGTATTCGTAACCCGGGGGACCACTGTACTCACATTGACAGAAAATATGAGGTAATTATACTGCTGCCAAACAACAAGAAAATACAAAATACATAATAAAAATACACCAAAGTGTAGCCATGGCTCCAGATAATCTGAAAATCAAGGCCAGAAGAGGTTTACACACATTGATTTTTCTCCGCGGCCACCGGCGCACTTGACTCATTGTTTTGAGGATGTGACGGCCATCTATTGATCCCACAAGCAAGATGTTCAGTTCAGCAATACCATCTTGGGATGTCTGCATACATTCCATAGAGGTCTCCAGACCTGTTGAGTAAGTGAAATGGTTGCTCATGAACCATACTAAAGACAAATTCTGGTTTTCCACTGGAAAACTTTTCATGCTAAACAAACAAACAAACAAACAAACCCCAAAACCATAGAAAAATACCTGCAAAAGATTCAGTGGGAGGCAGAAAAACATGCTGATGTCATAGTATTGAAACCAACATTATTTGCATGCTTTCCCCAGAAACTTTGTACTGTATTATATGGTTTCACACCATTTGGAATGTATTGCAAAGAAGATAACATCAGGAGAAGAAAAATTGCTAAAAGATCCTGAGCTTCAATAGGAAGGCTATTTCCTTTGGATGGCATCTTTTACCCTGAATTTATCTCCTGCCCTTTCCCCAGGAAAGGTCCCAGGGATTGGAACTTCTAATTATATTGTATTATATGTGGGTATTCACTGAAATCTGCTTTGAGAGCCATTTGATGATGATGGTGGTGATGATATAAAGATGGCTAAAGACAAATATGAAGACGGATCAAGCATTACCTTTGGCTTTATGGCTGAAGGGCAAATTCTGTTCTTCCTTGGCTTTCACTCCTCAGCGGACTCAAATGCCCATATGAAATTGTTCCCTCTCTGCCATGCTAGAAGTAGGCTGTGTACTTCATTTCTGAAGCACCCACATGTTCAGCTTAAAGATTATTTTTAGTGTTTTAATTTCCCATTTTAAAGAGTTTGTGTTTTAACTCCAAGAATGGCCAGGGCTTATAGGTGGTTTTGAGACTGAAGAGAGAAGTGGCTAATTTGCTTAGTGCAAAACCAATTTTCTTCTGCAAAGCAGAAAAAAGGTGAATATTCCTGAACAAGGTCTGTGAAAGAAGATGGCACGTGTATCTAAATGTGGTGAGTGCACTTCCATCCCTGGAACTCTGTCTACCTAGAGATGTACTTTAAGCAGAACAAGCCTAGAAGCTACAACAAGAGATCCCCCTAGAAAGGTCACAGATGTTACACCTACAAGCCAGAATCCAATATCGTGGTATTCATTATGTATATGTATATATTATATATACATAGTTACATAGTGGTGCTTAGAAACGTTGTTAGTGAATTGTGAAGATTCATGACAGAATACCAGCAAGTGTCCTGGTGTGCATTAGCACTCCCTGTCCAGTGTCCCAATGCACAACAGGAACAATGTGCATTGGTCACTTTGCTGGCTCCCCTTACATAGTAATGTAAAAGCAGCCCTTTATTTAGTATGGATGTTACAGAGATGCCCAATTCTAATTCTCAAAGGCATAAGTCCACATACATAGACCTAAATCCCCAACAGGATTCCAGCCAGAGTGTTTTGCCAACCTGGATATTTTCAAATATAGCTCTGCACTCTTAGAATCTGGAAATCCAGAGTTGGACTGTTATTTTACTTCGAATAAAAGCTACCATTCTCAGGAAATCAAATTCTGTACCTGAGTCCAATATGTTTTTAATACTTTGTATTGTTTTATTGAGATTGTTTTAAATTCTGTGATAGTTTAATTTTATTTTAAGTGGTGGGAGGTAGGGATAGGGCTGTAATTTTTAACTGTATTTGTCTTTTTAACTTGTTATACCCTGCCCCGATTGCTCGTTCAGAGGGGCGGGTTATAAATAAAAATTTATTATTATGATGATTATAATAACAGAAGAGAGTAGTCTAGGTATGCTTTAGCACTGTCTGAAAGTTTTCTTGTTTAAATCAAAGGCCCAAAAATAGGGAAAACAGTGGCCTTCTAGCTTCAGGTAAAATATGGGATCTACACAGAAGTTCAGCTTCACTAGTTAGGATAGGATCTGTGGATTTTACAGATGCTTCCTACATGCAAAGGTATCTCACAATAGAACTAGATACATTTGGCTAGAAGAAGCTGTTTTAAATTCATTGCAGAATCTGTGGCACAGAAAAGTCTAATTTCACCACAAAGAAGACAAGCTAAGAGAGCAGGAAAAAAATGATGGAAGAAGTGGTACATACATGTGGCTTGTAGGTCAAGTGCTGGAGAAAATCCCCACCAAGCTGTGGTGCCAAAACCGTTGCCACTACCTGCTGCTGTCATGGCTGCATAGAAAGCAAACACAGTGATGAATACATCCCCAATGGGATCTCCCAAAGCCTCACTCACTCTTCTGCTATAATCTCAAAGACTCTTTTAAATCCTTAATCCATACCTTGCTTTCCATGCCTCTTCTCTCCACATACAATTGCTTCAAAATTTCAATAATATAATTAAAATTTTTATCGAATAATTGTTTTAGTCCAAACTTTGAAGCTATCCAATTTGTTGAAGGCCATCCCCTGAATTGGTTAAACACCTTGGATACCTCCCTTAAAGTTCAAACTAAAACAGATTCACTGCTCAAATGATGTGGAAGCCACTTGTAGTGTTCCTTCAAGTCATTTCTGACATATGGCAACCTTAAGGTGAACCTATCATGGGGGTTTCTAGACAGGATTTGTTCAGAGACAGGTGGGCATTGCCTTCCTCTGAGGCTGAGAGAGTGTGACTTGCCAAGGGTCACCTAGTGGGTTTCCATGTTCAAGCAGACATCTGAACCCTGGTTCAATACCCAACACCATGCTTTCACAGGAGCCACTAGAAGTCACTAAATCCATGGTTGTGGCCTAATCTCCTGAAGGACACCAGAGATCTGTGCAGGGCTATCTTTATATGTTAGCTCCAATCCCAAACCTCCCATTGCTACTGACTGTTCACCAATATATTCCACAAGCTGTTTCTACTCTTGCTATGTTACTGCACTAATTTTGATTCAGAGCAACAGCGCCTAACTCAGCATGAAGGTCATTCACCCAAATAAACTGGGTTTGGACTTTTTAAACACAAATGAGGTTTGTGCCTAAGCTCAGTAACCCTAAATAGTTTATTCAGTCAAATAATTGAATCACATTTGCATGCTTTAGTCTCCTTGTGGCAATCTTGTAAATTCCTCAGTTGCAACTCCCTCTGTTGACAGAATTTTAATTTGGGGTTTTTAATTTAAAAAGATGTCCGTTCAGTGACAGAAAAAAGGTACTATTAAGAGTACATTAAAAAAAATCTCTAGCTATATTCCTCTCATTTCTATCGGCATTATTAAGCCTGTATTCAGCTTCTACATAGAACTAAGTGAAGAAAGGAGTAGCTCAGCGGCTACCTCTCCAGGGACGTTATCACACGGGAGGAATTTCTCTCAATTTCAGGAAAAGGAAAGTGGGGCCAGTTCGGAATTGAGTGAATTCGCTAGTTCAGTGAATTTATGTGATTGCGTATTGACGCTGCATTGCATTCGGAACTGCCCGAAATTGCCTCCCAGTGCCCGAAATTGCGTGTGATAGTTTCTCACACAATAACGTGAAACCCCACAATTGCTTTCAGAAGGACTTCCCATTGTCTGAAAATGCGTGTGATCGGCTTTCACACAATAACGTGAAACCCCATGATTGTGTTCAAATTGCCTTTGGATTGTACTTCCAGTTCCCGTCATGTGATGAACTCCCAGGTAGAACTGGGAAAGAAGAAGCCTGCCTGAAACCTTGAATGCTTTCATTGGTTGGTATAAAACTGCTGGAATAGAGATGGATCAATGGTCTGGCTCAGTATAAGGGAGCTTCCTATGTGTTTGACATGCAAAACCTGGTTCATTGTCTGACAATCTGGCAGTCCTTGAGAAAAACTGTGTCTGAAACCTGGAAACCTGCCAGCCCATACGGACTAACTCGACAGCTAAATCGACTAACTGTCTAACCTGCTGTAAAGCAACTTCCTAAGTTCCTCTACTTATTCCTTTAGCAGTCTCAGGAAGATAGAGGATGTTAATACATGAGATCTATTGCTGAATCCCATGTTTTTGGAATAGAACAAAAAGGAAGAGAAGGAAATGGAGGAGGAGACTACACAGTGTTTGATGTGGCTGTACGGAAACTTACTGGGTTACTTTAGGCAAGTCACAGTCTCTCAACCTCAGATAAAAGTGATGGTAAATCTCCTCTAATTTTTTTTTTTTTGCAAACAAACAAACAAACAAACAGTTTGCCTCAGGGCTGCCATAACTTGGAATCAACTTGAAGGGACACAGCAACAACAACGTTACCAGAGCAGCAGTCAAAATTCATTCATCCTTTCTCCTTGTGTATTAGAAATGGTCTTCTTCTTCTTCTTCTTATTCTTCTTCTTCTTATTCATTTGTATGCCACCTTTCTCCCAGGAGGGACCCAAGGTGGCTCACGGATAAAAACCATTTAAAAATTTCAATACAATTCAAAACAGTTATGTTCCAACGCAAAGTGGCATACCATCGCATACATGGAGTAAAGAAGGATGGAGGCTCACTCTTCAGTTTAAAAAAGTATGTGGTATCAACAGGTAATGTCAAAGACTTCTACCTGTGTCCCTGTACAGCTGATGCCAGCTGGAATAAGCAATGCTAGGCTAGACAGACAGATGGGATGCAATCCTCTACCCTCACATCTGGGAGCAAAGCTCTATTGAACTACGGGGGACTAACTTGTCAGCATATTTTTCTAGTGTGTTGTTGTTGTTGTTGTTGCATCCTATGTTTTTATTAGGTGTGGGGAATGCAGACATACTACAGGTTTCTTTGTGTGGGAGCCCAAGATATTCTGGAGCACCTTCAAGTTTGGATAACAAGACACCACAGTCTGTCTTCCCACAGCTTCACCTCTACTTCTGTCAATGAATTTTCTCCACATTCAAATTCACCAACAGATTTATAGTGAACTCTTTCAAACGGGAGGAATTTCTCCCAACTCCAAATGGAGCCAATGCGGATTCATGTAAATTCGCTTGTTTAGCGAATTTACATGAGCCCCTGCTCTGTTCGGAAGAACCCCTGCTCCGTTCGGAATTACTTCCCATTACCCGAAAATAACCCCCTTCTGCCCGAATTTGCATGCGAAGCTTTAATTCGCAATAACGTAAAACCCATGATTGCATTCGAATTGGCTTCCCTCTTGCCCGAATTTGCGTGCGAAGAGTTAATTCACAATAACGTAAAACCCATGATTGCATTCGAATTGACCTTAAATTATACTTCCAATTTAGCCTCGTATGAAAGAGTCCAGAGACTCAGTACCCTAGTTTTTCTGATCTAAAGCCAATCGCTTGTTACTTCCAAACAAAGTACAGTAGTCTCTGTTTGCTGGAGTTAGGAGCGAAGGACCTCAGTGAATGTGGGAAAAAATGCAAATTAAAAAAACATTATCCTTTTTACTTAAGAGAGCACCTCTCTAGGAATCTCCAGGTCATCCAGAACAACTCTGTAGCTAACAACTGGCAGATGTTGATCAGAGAATCATGCTGGAGGATCTACAAATGCCTAGAGAGGTGTTTTCTCTAGGAACTTCTAGATTCTCCAGATTCTCTATGGTCAACTTCTGGCAGAATTGTGCTGGAGGACCTAGAGCTTCCTAGAGAGAACATATTAATCAAAACTGCAAATAATCAAACCCGTAAAAGTCAAAGCTGCAAATGCGGAGGGCCAACTGTAGACCCATTCAGTCAATGGGAAATTTGGTAAACCAACAGTTACACAAATTCTACTACTTCAGTTTATACCAATAATTGTATTTGCAACACCTCTCTGCTAATCCGGTAGTCAGGCATTGTCCAGATGCTATTTGACTGCAACTCCCAGTAGCCCACACCAGTACCTAGGTCTGATGGGACCTGCAGTCCACCGACACCTGGAAGACCGTATGATCCCCACCCCTGTGCTAATCCCCCCTTTTTTACACAGAGTGCTGCCACACTGCAAAATTAATGCAGTTTGACACTGCTTCCATGGAAGCCTGGGATTTCTAGTTTGTTGTGAGTAGCACAGCTTTCTGATGGAGGCTATCTCACAAAACTACAAATCCTAGGATTTCCTAGGATGGAGCCATAGCAGTTAAAAGCAGTGTAAAACTAAACTAATTCTCCAGTATAGATACAGCCACACAGGGCACATCTAAACTATAGAAGTAATGCCACTTGACACCATTGTATTATTATTATTATTATTTACTTGTATCCCGCTTTCTCCCCTGAAACTGGAACTCAAAGCAATGTAACTGCCATGGCTTCATCCTACAGAATCCTAGGATTCGTAGTTTTGTGAATCCCTCTTTGGGAGAGGAGGCGAAAGCCCTTGCAAAACTACAAATCCCAGGCCTCCATAGGATGGAGCTCCTGCACTTAAAGCGGCATCAAAGTGCATTATTTCTACAGTGTAGACACACCCACAGATGTTTAGATGCTAGATTCCTCCTTACTTTACCCCAGGGAAGATTTAGCCTGCTTCGGTTTTGCACCTCGATTTTTAGAATCTGTCTGGGGTTGTGACTGTTGTTGCTGTCGTGTGTGCCTCCAAGTCATGGCAACCCTAAGGGGTTTTCTTGGCAAGTTCCTTCAGAGGGCAGGTTTGCCATGGCCATCCTCTGAGGCTGAGAGAGTGTGACTTGCCCAAGGTCACCCAGTGTGGGTTTCTATCTAAATGCCCAAGCCAGAATTTGAACCCTGGTCTCCAGGGTCCTCAGTGGTCCCCAAACTGTGCTCTTTAAGGGATTTTTTTTTGGACTTCAGCTCCCAGAATCCCACACTATTGGCCAACCTGGCTGAGGCTTCTGGGAGCTGAAGTCCAAAATGTCTTAAAGGGCACAGTTTGGGGGGACCACTGTAACCACTACCCCACACTGCCTGGCTTTATGTGGGGTAATTTATCCTTATGGCACACACAGCATTCTCCTTCCCCAGTTTTGGACTGCCCCAGCCCCACTCTGGGACATCCCTCCTCCCAAAATGGAGCCCCAGTATTTACAATCCCAGTCTATTGGGGGCTTTTTATACCCACCCAAGTGAAGACCCGCCCTCTTCTGGATGATGGACAGCTCTCTCGTGCAATCAGACGCGGCGGAGACAGAAAAGGACCAGCTGCTGTTGTGCTGCTGCACCAGAAACAAAATGGAGGAGCAGCTTTGGTCCCTCGGAGACGCGGTCTCCATGGCAACGGGGCCTAGTGGCAGCGCGCCAGGCCTGGATTTTCCTAGTTGCTTGTTACTCCTCCCAACTTTTTGAAACAAAGCCAGGCCTAGTAAAAACGTGACAGACAAACACAAACAGCCTCATTTTAAACATCTAGGGGTAGTAGTAGTAATAGTAGTAGCCCTGCTGGCCCTATATAGTTATTAACCCAATAATATCCAAACCATGATACCCTTTATGGGGGCCAACCCAAATGGACATGTTTTTGCAAGCTTTCGGAGTCACACTGGCTTCTTCATCATCAGTCCAACAGGAGAAAATAAAATAAAATAAAATAAATGAAGATGTTAGTCATCTTAGGCCTGCATTTTGCTGTTTTGGAGGGTTATCTGCAGTTGGCCATGTGGTCACTGGTAGATTTTCAAAGGGAAGATTTTCAAGGAAATTTAGACTGCATCCACACTGGAGAAATAAGCCGGTTTGGCACCGGTTTAACTGCTCTGGCTCAAGGCTATGGAATTCTGGGAGTTGGAGTTTGTTGTGGGCGCGCTGCGCCCACAACAAACTCCAACTCCCAGAATTCCATAGCCTTGAGCCAGAGCAGTTAAACCGGTGCCAAATTCGCTTATTTCTCCAGTGTGGATGCAGCCTTAGTGTCTATTTACGATTCAAAGAAGATGTTTCCTTGGAATCCAGCAATATCTCCTTTTTTAAAAAAAGAACCTATATTCAATATATCATATATATATATATATATATATAATACAATATCGCACAATCATAAAACAAGTGTATCAAAATGGTATAAAAATTTCATAACATTTTTTTAAAAAAACATTCCTTATTAAAGTTTTATACAATTCGGTTTATTTAAAATAAATCTGACCATAAAGAACAATGACTAGATGGAGGAGAGACAGATATAACATTTGTATTAATATAGTCTATAAGAGGAGACCATTTTTCCTGGAAAGGTCTTTGATTTTGTTGTTTTGAGTTATATTTCATATTACAGTAGAGTCTCGATTATCCAGCCTTCGGTTATCCAACATTCCTTATTATCCAACATCTCAGATGCTGTGATTTCTTTAAATTTTCTGTGATTTCTTTAAATTTTCAGAGGACTGAACTCTTTATACTGTACATCACAATGCTGATCAGTTATTTCTTTACATTTACTTTTACTGTTATTGCAATACAACTTCAATACATTTGCAATTCATAGTGATTTCAAGGCTTTTCTTGGACCTTCCAGATTATCCAACATTTTCGGTTATCCAACTATCAGCCGGTCCAGTTTATGACGGATAATCGGGACTCTACTGTATCTGTTAATTTCTCCATGATCCATTGATCCCAAACTCTTTTCCACCAGCTGTCCATGGATACAAAACCTGTTTTCCAATTATTAGCCGCTTCTAATCGAGCTGCTGTCAACATCTCCTTCCTTTGTGAAGCCACAGGCTCCTATGTAGATTGAGAACACTGGATTTCTCAAGAAGTCTTCATGTTTTGCATTAGGGAAACTTTAGCTGGTGTAGAGGAAATGCATGCCAATCAGTCCCAATATTAGAACAAAAAATTGCTTTACCTAGAGGCAGATTGCAAAATCCCAGTGCACTGGCTGTCTCTTTAAAATCCCCGTGACGGCTAAAACGTGGTATCTTTTAACCCCAAAAGCATCTAGATCACCTAAAGTGGTTAAAGGGGTGACAAACTGCATTAATTCTGCAGTGTGGCAGCAGCCTGGCTCTCTAAAAGCTTGTTTTTGTTGTTGTTCTTGTTGTCGTGTGTCTTCAAGTCTTTTCCAACTTAATGGGGACCGTAAGGCGATCAAATCATGGCGTTTTCTTGGCAAGTTTCTTCAGAGAGGATTTGCCATTGCCATCTTCTGAGGCTGAGAGAGTGTGACTTCCCCAAGGTCACTAAGTGGAATTCTTTTTGCATGGCTGAGGGGGGATTCGAACCCTGACCTCCATAGTCCAACATTCAAACCACTAACTGTATATGCCATCTGCCCTACTAGCAAATGTGGCTAACAAAGGTGCCCCTCTTAGACGTACCCTGGTCCCTGTGTCAAGGGATACAGTTGCCAAGTGATACAGAATTTTTATTTACTGTATTTTATTATTTATTTCAAGTATTGTCTGGCTCCTGTGCCTTAAACAACAGCTTGACACTGCCGACTTCAGCAGGGGAAGCTTTCTGCAAAATGGAGATAAACATTAACCACCTGCTGATTTTTTATTAATTTAGTATATTTATAGGCTGTTCTTCAGTATAAAACTGCCAGTTGGCTCATGCATTAAAATAGCAAATAACTGCAGATCAGGCATCTCTTAGAGGCAGGGAAGCAGAGCAGGCCACTTATTTCTGGACTGTGTACAGACTTAAGTCCTGGCAAATTGTGCGTCCCCCGCTGCCACTATTAAATGGGGTTACAATGTCTGTGTGTTTTAAAAAGTAGGTAGCCATAACAACCCATGCCATTTAAAAACAAATAAAATGTTGGGTGAAACAAGAATACTCAATATGCATCAAGAGTGAACTGGAGCGTATATGGCTTGTAAGCAATAGTGCGTGGATAGTCATGTGGACAATAAAACCAATGCTGATAATTAGACCTTTTTAATGTCTCGGTGGCAACAAAGCATATTTATGGCAACAAATCCTTGTCAGATTTTACCTAGACAGTAAAATGTCCGTGTCTTTCCCAGTTTAGCTATTGGACTCTTTAAATCTGACTATTACTACTCCACCAGAGTTCAGGGATCCCAAGCTCCCTTTTGTCCACCAATTTCCCATTCCAAACCACCATAAATATGATTGCCAGAATGAAAACTGGAAAGCTTTTAATAGCTTTGTAGGGGAGAGAATTTTGGGTTCAAGATGTGCAGAAGGTTGTGTAGAAAAGAGAATTCAAGGTAGAAGAGTTCTCTCTAGTTTTCACTCTGGTGACCCTAATTCCATAAAGCAGATGCACTGCAACAGGATGATCATCTTTCTGGTAACAGGGGTCCAAAACACACTGCAGAAATAATCCAGTTTGAGAACACTTTAACTACCCTGGCAAAATGCTAGGGAATTCTGTAGGTTTTGTGAGACATTTAACCTTCTCTGCCAGAGAGTTCTGGTGCCATAATAAACCACAATTCCCAGGATTTCCTAGCACTGAACCAAGGCACTTAAAGCGGTCTCAAACTGGATTGTTTCTACAGTGTGTTTTGGACCATGCATGATAGGCAAAATTTAAGGTTCACTTAAATCTGCTGGTTGCATGAGTGAAATGTACAAGGACCAAAGACACATTTATAGTGAGAAGTGGATTTTAATAGTTGACAGCAACATTTATATTTGATCATTTATTTAATATTTGTCCCACTCTTTCCGCAGGATGATATACCTCCTCAAGCAACTCCCTTGGAGACAAAAGAGAGGTTGAGATTGAGATGCTAAGGGGTCCAGGATTGCTAATACAGTTTGTAGCTGAACAGGGATTTGAATTCAGGTTTGCCCAATGTAACCCTCCAGGTCTATAAAACTTCAGATGTTGGAGTGCAACTCCCATTATCTTTCAGCATTAACTGTGTTGAGGCAGAGCTCTAGTCCAACAACCTTAGGAAGGTTGTCCACCCCAACTTTTACATGACACAAGCTCTAACTATTAACTTTGTACAGCTGTAATCTCATATATTTCATCTGTCCACATTGACTCTCCACATCCCCTTGCTCATCATTTCATCCCCACCACCACCACCACAGCATACGCTTCCCTTTCCCCTGCTCATTCCAATGCTTTTTGCTCTTTGTTCTTCCCCTTAATTGTCTCAAACAAATTAAATCTCCAGGAATGAAAAGAGCTCTTTATCCTCATAACATAAAACCCCTTTTTACTCTAGGATTGGAAGGGATTTGCCCAGGCCAAAAGATATTTAATGCAGCAGCCTGTGCTGTGCTGGGTCGGCAGGTCGGTCCCCTGGGTTTGGAGTAGGCGGTTTTGACAGGTGGCTCTAACTCGCTTCACATGCATTCCTGCCCCAGGCTGAGATTATTAGTCGCTTGGAGGTCTTTGTACATAATAATGTCCAGAATGACTGTATAAGCAGCAAACTGCACAGGCTCCTACTTGTGTCTCCAAGAGCAACTCTAGAGACTGAGAACTTGGGTCTTTCCAAATGTTGTTGGACTACATGTCTCATCAGCCCCCTTGCCTCCATAACCAATGGCAAAAGATGATCCACAACCTCTGGGGAGCCACATGTTCCTCATCCTTGTTTGAAGGAGAACAGTGCAGTTAGTTATTTTTCTTCTAAAGAAAACCAGAAGTAATTATAGAGGAAGCTGGTGACTTCAATGTGAGGGATCAATCTGCTTCACTTTTTAATTTAAAGGAGTTATCCAATGTGCTGAACCATATCCTCCAACCAGAATCTTGAATAGCTCTTTTAAAGCTTGAATTAAAACCTGGACCAGATTCTCTGCTCCACTGACATGGGAACTGTTTCCTGCCGTGAATTGACTCCATCATAGCTAAAGAGCTGAACTATTTTTCATGTCTCTCCTTGTAACACAAGCATGAAAACTAATACTGTATAATGTAAATCCAGTAACATCCAAACAATGATACCTTTATTGGGCCAACCAAAATGCACAATTACATGGTGCAAGCTTTTGAAGTCACACAGGCCTCTTCATCAGGCAAAATGCATCTGTGCATTTTGGTTGGTCCCATAAAGGTATCATCGTTTGGATATTATTGGATTTGCTGTATGGCCATCACGGCTAAACCTAGATGTTTAGTGTATAATGAGAGAATTCATTTCTTTCTCATCTGTATTACAATATTTTATGGCCTCTGACCCTAACAGGATTTTTTTGTTAATAGTTCATGGACAGGCAGCACACCATTTTAAATGCACATACGTACATTTCAAGAGATTGGGAATGGAGGCTGGTGAGGTATAATTCCCATGTTCTCTCACCATTAGCTATACTAGTTGAGACTGATTGGAATTGCAGTCCAACAATACTATAAGAGTCACACATTCTCTACAACAGATCAGCGCATTCAAATGACTCTCATAGAAACCGAGAATAAAACTGTACAATCGGAGTTAGCAGAGTAGAACCATCATTCATCTTTGAAAAGACCAGTACATTGTCTGTATGTTTGGTTATGGTGTGTTAAATTTTGTTTAATGTTTGTTAGTTAAATTTCCCTCCTTATATGTTGTTTTATTCTATAAAATGATTGTTCTTAATAAAGACATTGCTAAAAAAAGAAAAGACCAGTAATCAGGTAATCAATTCAATTAAAAGTATTTTTCTTTCTTTCATAAATCACTGCATAGCAAGATTTATAGGTCTTCAGGCCTTCTTGCACCCCACATTGTACTACATTGGTAAGCAAAGACAATGAGAAGCAAGACATTTGAAATATAGAGATCTCTTATTTATTAACAGACAAGAGTACTGTTTGGTCAAATACATCAATATTAAAACTGGTTTCCAAAGGGGAACGGAGGCGGCTTTCAAAGGACAGTACCGCTAAAAAGGATGGTTCAGAGGAGTGTCAGGTATAGAAACAACACACACCAAAGTTACAAAGCCTTCTGCACTTTACACAATCCCTTCAATCATGACAATAAAACTTCGAGATGGCCTGTTTTCACTGCTGTGGACATGCTGATCTAGGCATCTCCATGCTTGCTGATGCCAAAAAGCAGAGGATAGATGTTAGCAAGGGAGGGGAATTGTGAGAAAGGTGAATTTGCAGGGTACATTGGATGGAAATACAACACAACACTGACCAACAATTCAATGTTATCCATCTTATATGAGCACCCTCTTGGTCATCATCACTTTTCAAGGACTGGGTGGGTGGTGGTGGTGGTAGAAAATGAGATGGCATTTCAGTCACCTGAAATGAACAACCATTTTTGTGACACATAAAACAATATCTCCATGTGGCTCAGCAGTAACCATCGTCTTGAATGCTTTTCTTCTCTTTGACATTAATAACAGAAAATAAAAGTAATGTTGGACACAAAATGAATCTGAGGAAGTCAACAGAGCAGGGAATATTCTAAACTGAAATGGGATGGAGATGAATGTGCAATTCTATCAACACTGCAACTGCAAAACACATCAAAATGGCCACCTTGTCCCTCAGATGGCCAACTAACCTGGGCTGAGTCTTTTCACTAGTCTATTGGTTTTCTTTTTCGTCTTTTTGGTTTCATCTTTGAATCCTGCTCCACGCTGTGGAAGGAGACTGGTATCAACATCTCCCCAGGAAGCTATTAGTAACAAAACTGCAGTGGTTACAAATCATACATTGGATTGATAGGAACTGATACTGCATAGCTTTAGGTATTAATATGGGCTTACTGATATGTATTTCTTTTAGTGGATGAAATGAATGGGATCCATTTACATTTAAAAAAAAACAGGGCAGGAGGTAATAACTACTTTTTGGGGACCCTCTTTTTGAAGACTTGAGTGTATTCACATTCAATCAGTTTTCAACTTGACACCGATCTCTGGGTGGTGACCTGACCTGACACCTCTGATTCTCCCTAGATATACTCAAGTCCCCAAGAGGTTGAAAATCCAGTTGTCTTTGTAAACCAAGGATCCCCAGATGTAGGACTATGGTGTTCACAATCCCCTACTATTGGCTATAGTGGGTGGGCTGATAAAAATTGTAAGCCTAAATCTCTGGGAGGACAAGATTCCCACCTTTATGATAAACTCAGCTGCACTCTAATAACACTACTGGGAGTTACATTTCCATTTAAAATCAAATTGAAAACTGGCAACAATTCCCATCCCTTTAATAGTTATGTAGAAGAGGTTGTGTGACAAGCAACATCTCCTGAAATTCCCTCCTTTACACAACCATAAAAGGAACAGAAGCCATCTCCAGTTTTCAATCTGGCAACCCTATCTGGAAGAACCAACATTGGGGGGGGGGGGGGATGATGGTTGCGCCTTTACAGTCTAAAGATGGGAGAACATTAGCTAGATATCTTACTACTCCAGAGCAGTTTTAAAAATCATCTAGAATAGGAGGCAATGAAACGCGTGACCCTATTAGCTACATACCTGGGACTGAGTGCCATTGAATTCAGCAGACATATAGGCTGCATTCACACTGGAGAAATAACCCGGTTTGGCACGGCTTTAAGTGCCCTGGCTCAAGGCTATGGAATTCTGGGAGTTGGAGTATGTTGTGAGGTCCAGAGAGGAGCACTTAAAGTGGTGCCAAACCAGGTTATTTCTCCAGTGTGAATGCAGCCATAAAGGAGTATATTGTAAGATCCTGAAACTTCCCATTCTCCATTCTCAAAAAGGATTCCAAAAACATAATACTGTTGTGCCTCGGCAAAGAGAGAAAGACTTAAATGCAATTGGTAATCTCAAAGAGAGTAGACCAACCGAACCAATGCAACATATACAGTATAAGAGCTGACGTGTCAAGTTCTTATTGTACCAAAGGCTTTGCTATAGCTATTGATGAAGATGATGACAGTGATGATGAGAATTAAGACATCATTCCAGAAGAACGGGACTCTAGAATTATGATTCCATAGTTACAGTGTGATCAGGGAGAAGGTAAATCCATTAAGAAAAGGTATAATTCTAGTTTTGGACTGCTATTTTGTCCCAAAAATGGATGGCACCTTTCTTTGAAAACTGGACCTCATCTGAAAATCACAAGATTAAGAACTATTTCTACAATCTAATGGTCTATTTTTCTGAGTTCCATGGATTGAACACTTAGGTGAACTTCAGATTTATGTCAGATATAAAATCTACTGTAAACTTAGTGTGAATGAGAAAAAAACCCATATTAATATCTATGATTCTAATTTGAACCACTGCAAAAGTAAGGAACGGATCTAAATTTAATTTTGAGATTACACCTTTCAGAATCCCTTGGTCCACATAGCTGATTGGCTCTAACACAAAAACTTTCTCAGAATAGTGTCCAGATTTCAAGTTTTGCATTTAATTTTTGAGATCTGAATACAATTGGAATTGGAATTCAAATATTTAAGTTTTAAAATAAATTCTCCACCTTAATTTCAGCTCTGCTGAAATCAAATGGTTGGAAATCCTTTAAAATGACATTGTTCCTGTTGTAAATTTACTTACTAAATAAACAATTCAGCATATCAGTGAGTTGCAGAGAATTACTTATAGAATTACAAAATATTTGTTGTAAAACCAGTTTGTCTTGTAACATTTCCACAGCAAAGGTTAATGGATTGTAAACATTTTTCAGCCTATGTAAAACCATTGTAAACCAGCTGTAAATCCTAGAGTAAACATCTGGATAAATGCTCTTTGTCATTTATAAAATGTGTCAAACTGCTTGCTAACAAACATCAAACTCATTGCAGTTGTAATAATAAACCAGTTTTAAGCTTGTAGCAAAAATGTAAACTTGTTTTTAAGATAGCAAAATTATTACAAGTCGGGTAGTAAAACACTAGGAAATCTGTAGTTAACTGGTCTACATAAAGCTTATAGCAAATTTTCTATAATATCCATATCAACCATTTAATAAATACGTTGTAAAGTGAATGTTGTAAAACTGGTCAATGGCTATGTTAAAACTTTTATAAAATTCTAAATTAGATACTATAAAGTAGGATAAACTATATACGAACAGTTTAAGACACTGGCTGATGGATGTTTAACACTCTTCTATGCTTTAAGATCAAAACTGAAAAAATCGTGATAATCTTGCAGGAGAAACTCAGTTCCAAATGTATACTAAAGTTTAGTTGAGCAGCTAAACATATCCACAGTTGTTCTGCAAATGATGACTAGTTTTTATATGCCAGGTAAGTACGTGAACATTTTGTAATGTAAAATAATTACGATATACTACCACACACTTTCTAGAGTTCTGTATATTAAGCTCACACACAATAAATTTTGCAGCCTTACCCTAAGCCAAAAGTGTTTTGGTTTTGCTAACAAAATCCAAATTTTAAGTGTTTTGTAACAGAAAGAACAAAACTTTAAAGTTATTTTATGATGTAATTCTATATATGTCCACTTTTGAAATAAATACCATACCAGATAAGCGGGTATAAATTGCAGCTTGGTCAGAATGAAAAGCCATTTTCAAGATGCAGAAAATCTTTGTTTCCTAACTACGTTTTAAAACATTTATTCTAAACATGTTTTAAAACATTTCTGGTATGGTTTTTAACTTTGCACCTTACCTTCGAGAGCAATATTATAACACAGTTCCCAAGGTTATATAGTTAGTGTAATTAGAGGAAACATTACAATGTTTTAGTAAACCTGTTGTAAATACATCTGTAGACATTGTTTACAACAGATTTACATAGGAGGTCTAGTTTTCAAACTTGGCACCGTAGAACATTATCCTAAATGTATACAAAATGGTTTCATTTAAAGACACCTGTCGAGAATCTACAGTAATGTATAACCAAAGGTTAAAGGGAGTAAACAGTAGGTTTATTTGAGGCCTGTGGCAATGGTAACATATTATCCGACAATTTAAAGGGTTTCGTTTGGTCAAACAGTAAGGTGAACAACTCATATCTGAAACCAAAATACCTAAACCTGCAAAATGTGCATTGTCAGCTTCACACTAAACCTGTAGAAAACCTCTCACCTGTCTCCAACTACTATGTAAGCTTCCTTCCTTTTTCACACAGTGGATAAAAAAACAGGATTTTTTTTTAAATCTTGGAAGATTTTTTTTTTCAACAGGTAATGGCTCTGAGAGAAGAGACAGGCTCACAGGCTACCCTCTCCACACACACATTTTCAGGGGTGCCTCACCCACACACTCCCATGCACTCTGGACAGGAGACAGAACTGTTGCCGGATAATTCGGCCAAAAGGAAAGGGGCATCAAGAGGTCTTTATGCCAACCGCTGCGTCCACCTCTTCTTCGGGCTGCAGGGTGTGCCACTGGGCAATTGGTCGCCGAGGGTTGGCCAACATATCGGACCAGTGGCGAAGCTCTGCGCCTGTAGCATTACAGCCCACAAAGACCTTTCCGATGGCTTCGTTCTTCCCCAGCTTGTCATAATCCAGGACGGTCAGAACAACCTGGACTTTCTGTAAAGGGAGAAAAGATGTGATTATGGTCTCAGAGGAAGCAATAAGCGGGATGCAGGGGCTTAACCCTTCTCCCTTCCACTATTTCTGAGTTGTTCTACAACTCCTGCTTTCAGCTTTGCTCTCCCTTTCCTGCATTCCTAATGCATGTTTGCTATATTGCAGGAGGGTATGCTGTAGGGAAATAATGATGGATATGAAAAAAAAGATTTAAAACTCAGGCCAAGCTAACAGTTTCTCTGCTAAAAACTCTACTCTCTCCCCCTTTTGTGCAATGGCTTCAGGCC
Organism: Urosaurus nigricauda; assembly: GCA_034509955.1. Lineage (NCBI taxonomy): Eukaryota > Metazoa > Chordata > Lepidosauria > Squamata > Phrynosomatidae > Urosaurus > Urosaurus nigricauda. The sequence continues at coordinate 15,419,827 of JAOEGL010000006.1, forward strand.
CCAGACTGCCACCAAACAGTTTGGTTATTACTGTCCAATTTAAGGTGGGAAAGATTTAAGTAATGAACTTGGGACACCTAACATGCATGGACATCTATCCTCCTAGTTTCTCAAAGCCTGGAGCTCTTTAAAATATTGGGATCATGGGGTACTTTGATCCCAAAGGAAAGCCTGATTCATGTTCCAGAACTTGCCAACTCTATGGGAATTTGCAGAATGGACCTTTTTCTCTTCACAGAGGCTTATTAAGGATACAAAAGAGAGAGAGAGAGAGAGAGAGAGAGAGAGAGAGAGAGAGAGAGAGGCATATTTCTGTTCGTGGGCAAGGGTTTGGAATATAGGAAATGTTTTCCAAAACCATTATCACGGACCTCCTCCAAAAAAAGAGAAAAAAGAGAACTTGATTTGTTATGTAAGAGGTTTTACAGAGTGTCATTTTGCAAAAAGACTTACATTTCTTACATAAGCCAGAATGTGGAAGGATGTAATGCTCTATAGCTTGGTGGCAGGCCTGATAGCAAGCTCATGAGCCGTTTGAATGTGGAAAAGAAATAGGGGAAAATGTAGTAGTATGTACGGAGGCCTAAACACCGTAAAGTCACCAGATCTGACATTGGAAGCTAAGCAAGGTCAGTCCTGCCTAGTACTTGGATAAGAAATCACCAACAAATACCAAGTGCTACAGGCTATATTTCAGAGGAAGGAACTGGCAAAATCATCTGAAATTCATGTGGTCACCATATGTTGATAGGCAACTTGAAGGCATGCAGACAAACAATGTGCAAGAGATCTATCATTATGGAACTCCCTTTTCTAAGATTATTTTCACCTCTGTTTTAATATTATGAAATTATATAACCTTGTGGTGTGCTTTTATGTCATTTTTTTTACTTATGGCAACTCTAATGTGAACCCATCATAGTGTTTTCTTGGCAAGACTTGTTCAGAAAAGGTTTCCTCTGAGGCTGAGAGGATGTGACTTGTCCAAGGTCACCCAGTGGGTTCCCATGTCCAAGCAGAGATTTGACCCCTGGTCTCCACGGTTGTAGTCCAACACTGAAACCACTACACTATGCTGGCTCTCAAAATTATAACTAAAATTGTTCTGGGTGCATCCTTGGGATCTGTCCTAGGAGAAAGGTGGCATATAACTAAAGTAAGTAAGTAAGTAAGTAAGTAAGTAAGTAAATAAATAATTTAATTGAATTTCCATTATTTAATCATTTCTATTTGGTTCTTAAAAATATGTTATGTGTAAACTGCCTTGGATCCCGATTCTGAAAAAAAGATGGGATACAAATAAGATAAAATAAACATCAACCATTTGTTCCACTGGTTGGGGTTCAAAATAATATACAAATTAATATTCAAATTACCAAACAGACAATGGCTCTGCAAAAAATATTTCTTTTAAATATAAGTGTTCTGAACATTCAAAGCCAACTTTTGGCAAGATGGAAAGAATCTGGCTATATTCTCACCATATTCTGGATTAGAATAAGCATCCTTCAAGAGAAATGGGTGGCCAGGAAATGAAACGTACCTGGATCTGTTCAAAAGGCACCTCAAAGCTGAAGGATTCATTGTAATAAGGATTCAGTGTATTCTTCTTGATGGTTGTTTTCTTCTTCTTGATACGTTTCCCTCCCTGCATGAGATGGATTTTAACATAGGGATCTGGAATGGGAGTTGGGGGAAGAAAGATTGAGAGAGAGAAGCCAGGGGAGAGAAGGAAACATTAGAGTCATGGAGATAAAATCATACTACGTGAGAAGCAGGAGCAGAAAACGGGGAGTAAAGTGCTCTCTGACGGCACTTCGTGGAATCCTTTCATGCTATACAATTAGACCGCTATTTCTTCCTTTAACCACTATGGGAACATCTGGTATAACCTGGGATTTATGGTTTAGGGAAAACTATCTAGATACTGCTAGATACTCTAGGAGTCTATAAAACCAGAGGGGAAGAATCACATAATTGTAGCGTTGGAAACGGGTCTCAAGGATAATCTAATCCAATCACTTGCCAAGTTAAGAAATCCACAGCTAAAGCACCCCTGACTGATGGCCCTTTAACGCTGGGTTACTGGCCTCCAGCAAAGAAGTCTACCTCCTCCAGTAGTCTATTCCACTGCCAAATAGCTCTTACTATCAGAAAGTTCTCCCTAAATATTCAGACAGCATCTCTGTTCTTGAAACCTGAAGCCATTGGTTTAGGCCTCCTTCTCTGGAGTAGATTAAAATAAAGCTCATTCCATCTTCCATGTGACAGTCTTCCAGAAATTTAAAGATGATAACCATAATATTTCTCAGTCTTCTCCAAGCTAAGCATACCCAACTCCCTTAGTTTTTCCTAACAGAGCCTGGTTATCATCATGTTTGCTATCCTCTGGACATTTTAGTGATAGGAATAATATAAGAATTAATGGAATATGTACCCTGAGAATGGGGAAATCAGAGCTTGGGACGAGGATGACAGAGACTAAGGCCCTAAACAGACAGGCACGAAAGGACACCATGATCACGTGCTAAGGTTGCCTTGGAGCAGAGTGTATACACGTCCCGCAACCCTAGCACATGATCGGGGCATCATTGTGCAGTTGTGACGTGCCAAAGGCACCACCTGCACTTTTTGTATCACAACTGCAACTCAAAAAGGAGCAGGCATTCGGTGCTTCTTTTTCTTCTGCGCACCTTCACTGCGCTGTCTAATTGCTCTGGTGACAGTGCACAGAAGAAAAAGGAGGCTTCAGACCGCCCTTTTCGGGAGGTCTGTAAAGCCCCTAAAAGGCCCATCGAGAGCATTTATGTCCCAATGCTCTGGCTCCTTATGTATTTTAGAGGTGCACTCTCACCTGAAAGGCCTCCCACATCCATCTTTTTGAGGTTTTTGGCTTCCAGCACAATCACGGTCAGCTTCCCAGCTGTAGGGACATACCGGAGTGAAAAGCAGACATCTCCCAGCTTCTCATGCTGCAGGGAGACAAAGCAGAGGGTGAGCTGGAATCAGGATCAGCCTGAGCTATCTGGTAGAAGCTGGTGGCTGGGGGGAATATTTATCCCTGGTCCCCATGCAATTGCACACCTGTGCTCTAACATCTGCTGAGACCACTGTTTCTCTCTGTCAATTATACAGTCAGCCCAGATTGACAGGAAAAGTTGTGGAGATGATCTCCATATTCTGGGGAGGGGGGAAGCATGTGGTAGAACCCTGCAGTATGCACTTTTTGACACTCACAGAACTGGCATCCACCATTGCAGAATGCTGAATCTGCAGACAGGATCTAATTATTGTTTCCCACATCTGCTGTTGCATCCTTCAAACTTTCTCAGCCACATAACAGTATGAGGTAATATTTAGGAAAAAAAAGGTAGATGCTCTTGCCTGTGCAATGGCATTTAGCACTTAGACCTACCTCTTCCTTCTCAGCTGACTGTAGGTCCCGCCACTCCTCAATCACGTGTGCCAGATCTACCGTGTTCATGGGAATACGGATTTCACCGATGGCATCATGCTTGGAGAAGCGATCAAAGTCATAGACAGCCATGACAAGAGTCTTGCCACCCAGCTCTGAGTAGGGAACCTAAAGGTCAAACATAAGAAGTAATGGATTGAAGAGCAGGCACTCTTGTTTGAGAGGGCTGTTGGTAAAGGGTTAGCTGAGATGCTATTGCTCAGGTCCTAATTATCTGAAGGTCCACATTCTCCCAGATAATCTTGTCAGGTTTGGAGATCTTAAGGGGAGGCCCTTCTCTCTGTTGTACCATCCTTAGTGATATCTTGTTGAGACTATGGGAGAAGTCCTTCTTGGTGACTGTGCCAAGGCTTTGGAACTCCCTTCCTAGGACACCTAGACTGGCCTCTTTCATGGTGGCATCCTGGCAGCAAGTGAAGCCTTTTTTGTGTTGTTGAAGAAATTTTCAATATTATATGTATTGTGTGCATTTGTTGCTTTTTAATAGATATGTTTTTAAATTGTTTTTAATTCTACTGAAGTCTGTTTTAACTTCTGTATATTTTTGTGATATGAGCTTTTTTAAAAAAAAATCTGCATCTGTTTTAAATTTTGTCAGTCACCTTGTAATTCAGGGCTGGGAAAAAAAAGAAGGATAGAAATAAACAGAATAATGAATAACAATGACTGAGATGCGAGACAGAGGAAGGGATCCACAAGGGATGGAGAGAGACTAAAGCTAAAAACGACAGTGATACTTGAGAAGAAGAAAAAAAAATGCAAAATGTTATCTCTGGAGCTTTGGGGAAAGTGAAAGAAAGGGCACCTTACCTTAAATGTGAAGGACTCATTAAACGTGGGGTTGAGGGTTTTGCGATGGACTTTGGTCTCAAACTTTTTCTTTTTCTCCGGGAGCAGGAAGACTTTGACATAAGGGTCAGAGGTGCCTCCAATGTCCAGCGCTGGGAGGTCAGCAGCTTGTATAATGCCTACTACCAGCTGGGGAAAGATTGGAACATAAGCAAGCATTAGAAGCTAAGAAATTGCCTTATACTGTAGTTTTAGTGGTGACTGATGGCTTCCATACTACTGATGTGAAGTATCCACTCCAGGTTTTAGCTAGAGTGATGAACTTTATCTAAAAAAATAAATTCTCTACCCCTGAACAATGCTTCTCAGGCTATCTGATGTTGCCTTCCCATATTTCTCCCAATATGCCAAGGACCACATTTGTGCCCATTGACAGCAATTGTTTCTTTCCTGGAAGCTCTCCAGGGACCAGCAGCCAATGGTTCAGGGACCGGGGGGGGGGGGCCAAACAGGATTTAAATGAGAGTTAAACAAGAGTTAAACAGGAAATGTCCTGTGATAAACTTAGGGCATTTCCTGTTTAACTCTTGTTTAATTCTCATTTAAATCCTCTTTGCCCCCTAGTGTGATAAAGCAGTTTGTCCAGGAACCACCACTTCAGTAGCACTGCCTTAGATCACCCTACCTATCACATTTAAAGTGGAGAGACTCATCTCAAAATAGATTCACCACCTAAATGACCTGGGAAATGCTGCCTACAGAGAGCCCTACAATTCACCCATCTAACCTAGTGTTGTTTTCTGCATCAGACAATTTCAGCAACAAGGCTTTTATCGTGCAATCAGTATGTCTCTTTCACATAAATTTTATAGGGTGTCTAGATGTGGGAGACTGCTTGTAGCCTACTCGTATTTTCTGACCCCTTCTCACCACACATTTGGGGGGGGGGGGATCAATTAAAGATTAAAGAATTGGAATAGCTCCATAATGCCTTTCAACTGGTAACCAGTGATGTAGTGTGTAGTGATGTAGGCTTGCGCAGTTGAAGCCCTGGGGTTTTTTGATTAGTGGGGTTTATGCCATCCTCTGCCATGTCTCTTTGGCTGCAGTCTCCACAGCAGCTGAAGCATATGTTTCCAGCCACCAAGCATTATCCCTACTGCATTGAGTGGGGCTTGAACCTGAATGGGCCTTATAAACACAGTTTTAAAATAGAGCAACATGACTGCCTGGATTTCTGGGCTTTCCTTGGAAGAATTGGTATAGGGTCCATTGTGATGAGGCCCTGCACTGCAAAATTTACACTATACTGCTGCTAGTAATTTTAGGAGCCATCTGTCTGAGAACACTCAAGCTCTCTGGCAGAGGAAGGTCCTTCCCAGAGATGTTATCCAGAATTCTTTGATCTGGAGGTGGAATTCAGCTATGGCTCATCATCATGTTTACCTACAGAATCAAATCCACCACTTATGGTGGGAACACAAGATGGTATGTTTCTCTGGAAAGAGGCAGGATAGCCATGACTTGTGTCCTTCTTTACAGCCCTGTTTTGGATAGCACCCCATCCCAAGGACTCTGCTGTAGGATTCCATCTTAAAGATTAATCTTAAGGAAAACCTTAGGGAAGGAGAGGTAGAGGTCTTGAATTTGCCATCCACAGTTAGTAACTGGGTAACAGCCTGCAAAAGCACACGGTTCATCTGTTCACAGTCCACCTCAAGATGGGGAGATGTAGTGTATTTCTATTTAAATTAGAGTGCTGGTTTTAAAACTCACACTCAAAAATGTAGCTAGTATGAATTTATGCAAACTGATGCCTTCTTTTGGTACTCTTTTTGGGTGATGCATTTCCTCTCTTTTATCATTTTGTGAGTGGTTAACCTGGTCTGCTCCAATCTAAAAATGGGGGCAAGTATTGATCATTCTCACCTGTGTGCTTTGGAAGTCATAGTCAAGTGAGTACTGGAGTTTCCCCAGCTTCTCCTGGGGCTTCTCCTCTTTGGAATCCTGCAACAGTGATGGGTCCAAATCTTCTACTTCAGGCTGAACCTGGAAGGAAAGGGAAAAAAGTGGCCAAGAGAGCCAATATGGGGGAGGGAGGGGGACATTAGGATCAAAGACAAAGAAGAATTACTTATGTAGCACTACACAATGTGCTCCTACTCATTAAAAATATAGCCATGTAACATATAAGTTGATCAGGGTATATAATGACATAGGAGTTTATCATACGACGGAATTTGGGGGTATAATGCAATCCGAACGTAATCATGGGGTTTCACGTTATTCCGTATGAGTGTATCTCACACAATTTCGGGCAATGGGAAGTCATTCTGGATGCAATGATGGGGTTTCAAGTAATTGCGTATTAGAGTATCTCACACAATTTTGGGGAATGGGGGGTTTATTTTCGGGAAATGGGAAGTCCTTCCCAATGCATTCTGAACACAATCAGATTTCACATAAATTAGTTTAGAGAATTCACGTAATTGCGAATTGGCTCCATTCACAATTGAGAGAAATTCCTCCCATGTGATAAACTCCATAGAAGCAAGCATAGAGACAGCATTCAGTGTATAGTAACTTTTTAGCTCTTCGTTCCAGACTCCAAATGATACCCAATTTTTCCTGTTGTCCTCATATACATCTACCAGATCCAGTTAAAGCTGGGCCTAGGAAAGGGATGCAGTTTAACACATCTGCCTACTCCTTGTCCCATACTGGTGACTAGATAAAGCTAACACCTAATAAAAAAGATACTTAGAACATCTCAAAATCAACAGCTCAATGCAACAGGTCATCCCATCCAACCTCACAAGCTATCTACAAAGCTAGGTAGTTGGATTAGCCCCTGAGGAGACCTTGATGGGTCACATACACTAGCATATATATTTTTTCTGCTTGGGGCCATAACAAACATCTTTTCATTTCTTGTTCCACTTGGTCAAAATAGGCATGGTGTAAGAGATCCATGATTAGGAATCTCCTACCATTCCTTAAAACTTTAGACAGAGGAGTCACTAAAGGTTCTCTGATCTTGATCAGACCACCGCCAGCAGCAGGAAATGAAGCACACTCATCCCTCCCCATTTGCAGACTTGGAGTCGCATTTTCAATACTTTGCGGATGACAAGTGGGGAGGGACAAAATGGCATGCGAGGGAGCATGCTGCCATTGTAACCAATGAGGACATGAGTATCTGCATTTTTCCAGATTCGTGTGGGTGTGTGTGTCTGGAACAGATCCCTTGTGAATCAGGAGGGACGACTGTAGTTTCATGCTTCCCTACATCATGTCCTTGTTCCTATTCACACACCCTAAAATGTCATAGAACTTGCTTGGAAGGAAACAGCAACAGCAGCCCAACCCAGGGATAAGGGATAAAGAAAAAGGGATAAGGTAAGTACAATAATTGCAAAACTACTGAATACAATGTTAAGGTTGAACATTAAAATAAAATATATCTAACATTATCATTATGCAATATGGGTGAAATACAAAACTGAAGTCGGTGCACTGAACATTCTTTGACATATGAAGTCAAAAGCAATTATTATACAAAAGCAATTATTATAATATTGTACCCAAAGTATAGTGATATACAGTGTTATAATTCTATTGCTTAGCCTGTGATATGATACCCAAAGAAACAGGTGGAGAGGTGAATCCGCACACCAGACTTCCTCAGTAAGCATGATTAAAAATTAAATTCAAGAGGGATCCGGCCTGAAGAGACAATGTTCATGAATATTGTAGAATGTGAGAAGTGGAGAAGTTCACTGTTCAAGCTTTTGCCTCTTTTTCTATCAGCTCCTACACATATTAGCTGACAGCTTGCCTTTTCCATCCTCAGCAATGTTTTGCTCCCATAGTAAGCAAAAATGTTGCAATCTGTTATGAGGTCCCTAAAAACCTGAATGCAATCCCCCCCCCCTTCATTAGGTAGCTTTGACTGCTACAAGAGTCTTGGTCATGGTTTCTGGGGGGAATGGGAATTATAGTCCAGCACATCAGGAATGTGCCAGGTTGGAAAATTGCATATGAAAAGCTACTCTCCACAAACACATTTCACAGCTTGCAATTGAAGAGTGAATCTTTGAACTTAATGAATAGACTATCAGAAAAATTCTTCTACTATTCCCAAGACTAGGGACATGACAGTGAATGTCCCCAACAATGCTGAGCTTTGGAAGAAGCCCTCACTCTGCTTCTGATATCAGAGAACTGCTTTTGGAGAGTGATCTTCTAGAAAGACACCATTAAAGATCCAGGTTGACCAGTATTATGGAGACACAAACACAAGCAAAGGAACAGCCCCTCAGGTGCTGCTACGTACCTTATCAATGTAGCTTTTGCCCAGCTCCTTCACCTCCTTCATATTGATCTGAGCCTTCACTTTGTCTTTCCCTTTCTTTCCTTTCTTCTTCTTGCCACAGCATTTTTTACAAGCGCAGAAGCAGCAGCAGAGGAACAGGACGCCAGCAACAATGAGGATTGTGGCCAAAGCCCAGGGTGGTACTGGAGCAGAGCACAGCCAAAAGAAGAGATAGAAGATGTGGCGGATTATTGAGCAGAGCCACTGTTTATTTATTGCCACCATGGCCATTATGAATATTATGCTTGGCCCTAACCACTGAAATTATGCCAGTTCAGGGATCTTTACAGCAGCCTTGAAAAGCAGGCAAGGATTGGATGAGCACACAGCTATCTTGTTGTAATAAGTTCACTCTGGTGGTTGGTTTGTTTCTAGATACAATTCAAAGTGCTGGTAATGACCTATACAAGCCCTATACGGCTTGGGTCCAGGCTATTTGAAGAGCCCTATCTCCCTTTATGAGCCCATTAGAGCAATAAGATCTTCTGGAGAAGCCTTTCTCTCTGTCTCACCACCTTCTTAGCCTCATTTGGTGGGAATATGGGAGGAGGCCTTCTTGGTGGATGCTCCCAGACGTGGAACTTCCTCCCTATAATGGTTAGGTTGGCTTCCTCCATGTTTTCCTTCCACCAGAAGGTTAAAACATTTTCATGCCATCAGATTTCTCAGATGGGCTTTTAATAGTGTGCTGTGCTGTTTTATGGTGTGTATGCAGTCATTCTGGTGAATTTTCATGTTTTTAACATTAAAAAATTATTTACCGTACTTATTTATAGTTCTTATTGTATGGTTTTAAAATATATCCATCACATTGATTGTAAAATAGGTTTTATAATATGTTTAAGCCAGTTGCATCGCATTATTGGAAGAAAGGCAGGATATAAATGAAATAAATGAATGGATAAGTAAAGGCTTCCATAAATACACCTACTAGGAGATTATCTCACTACACTCGTATAGTGCTGCTATTCCACTTTTACCGCTCTGGCTACCTCCTGTTGCATTCTGAGTTTCTAGTTCTGTGAGGCCTAAGGGCTCTCTGGCTGAGAATTCTCAATGCCCTTCCCTAAAATGCAAATCTCAGAATGAAATAGGAGCCAGCCAGAGCAGTTAAAGTAGAACAGCAGCACTATAAGCCCCTCCTTTCTCGTGGACATGAGGTCCATGGTCTTGAATATTCACGGAGGGCCAACCTCCATTATTTTTAATTGCATCTTGGAGAGGGGCAGGATATAAATAATAATAATAATAATAATAATAATAATTAATGAGGCATGCCCCCCGGTGCACACCCCACATGTGCTCTTGGGCACGCCCCCCCATTCAACCTTAGGAGGCTTGAATATATGTGAGTCTTTGTTTTCATGGGGGGGGGGTCCATAATGGATTCCCCCCATGGAAACAGAGGGCCAACTGTATATGTTAAGGCAGTAGTTGAGTTGGCACTTAAACTAGAGGAGTTCAGGCACCTGTAGACTGTTTGCAGAAACTATTCACTTGCACTAGAAAGTGTAAGGCAATAATGCAGAGACTGGGGCAGAGATCCTATATTTGCATGCAGCTCTGCAGAAACATTTCTGCATTCTTCCACTGCCCTACAGCTTTCAAGTCATAGGAGGGACCCCTGATGATGATGATCATCATCATGATGCTTGCTGCAGGGAGAGGAGAAGGAGTCAGATCAGACCATGGAGAGGCAGCTTGTCTCAGCTCAGATGGAGTGAAGAAAAGAGGATGCATTCTTAAATGGAGTGCACCCACGTTTTCCTTCCTCCAGGAGCTTAGGGAAGCCATATCTTTGTCATCTGAATTGTATACTGTCCCTATTTGGCATGGACAGTCCCAATTAATCCCCTGTCATCCCACTTTTTCATCTACTTTGAAAATGTCCTAGTTCCTCTGTGTATCATGAGGAAGGAGGCTCTCTGGGGGAATGTAGTGAATTGTGTTTCCGAAGGACTGGTGAGGAGTGCAGTAGCTGAATTCTAATTTGTCCTTTACCACTGGTACGATGCACGGCTCTATCTATGTATTCTAAGCTGCTTAGAGGCCTATATAGGTTAGTTTTACTCTCTGCTTGCATTCCTCCCCTCAGTAGCACCCCTCAGATAAGCTGTGCAAGGTACAGACAGGACAGCCTAAACATCTTTGCAGCTGCTAAGTGGCCAGGGCAGTCTCTCTACTGAATCTTCTCTTCTCCCAGTCCCAGTAACTACAGAAAGAGACCAAAGTCTCACCCTCCCAACCTGTAAGTTTCACCAGAGCTTCTAGAAAGCAAGTTCTGATGGTATTTATAACTCCCAACCATAGGGTTGCCAGGTAAGGTCTATCCAAGGCTTGAGGTTTCAGGACCCAAACTTATAATCTAATGATGTACCCCTTTTAGTTTATGAATGCAAGCTTTTCTGATATCTGCTATATCCTGACATTTGGACTGAGGCAAATGCAATTTGAAAACAACAATGACAACAACAACCACCAGGGATAAATACAGAGTTGCAAATGCATTTACACACAAATGAATTTAGCATTATTCAAAGACACGGTTATTTTAGTCTACAAAATCAGTGTGCCAAGGGATCTTGTAGCATCTTCAAGACTAACTGACTATACTACACACACTGCTCCTTTGAAAACAGAAGCTAGGTTAGGAAAGAAAGAAAGCTGACCTTTTTTGATAATACATTTTATAGGATATAGCCCTGCACATTGTCTTCTTTTTAAAAATTCCAACCAAGCCTAAAGCAGGTCAAGAAATGCCAGACTGTGTGACTCCAATTAATTTCAGACATCATTTGTATAATAGCTGGTGCCCTCTCAATTTGTTTGAATTGTGCCCTCCTTGCAATCTGAAATCTGGGATGGGAGGGGGGAAAAGAAATGCACACAGCTCTACGTACTTGGCAGCTTTCCCAGTTTGTTCATGAATTTGTCTTTCATGTCAGAAAAAACATTCTCCTTGGTGGGCATTTCGGTGGCATTGAGAGAGGGCTCCATTTCGGACTCCGTCACCTCTGAATCCACCCGCGCTGACCTCCGTGCTGCATTCATTGTGGACCCTGGAAGAAGAAGCAGAAAGCAGAGCAATGAAACCCTTCCAGTGACTGCTAGAAGTTTAACTCATTTAAAGCAAAGATTTGGTTTTCCATTTCTATATACTGTACAGCGGTCCCTTGTTATCCACTGGGGTTTGGTGCCAGGACCCTCTGTGGATAACAAAATCCTTGGATGCCCAAGTCCCATTAAATATAATGGCACAACAAAATGATGTCCCATATATAAAAATGGAAAATCAAAGTCTGCTATTTGGAATTTATACGTTTTGGGAATATTTTCAAGCTGTTGCTCTTGCCTCTTGATAGCTGATGGGAGTTGCAGTTCAACAACATCTGAAGGCCACAGGTTGCCCAACATTAACCTAAGTGAACTACTGTGGTTTTCCAAAGGATCTCATGAGGCCTACAAATAAACATTTTAAGATCATGACTCTTGTCAGCTCTAATTGACATGGCTGGAAGATGCCACCAGATTGGAGAACTCCAACATGGGCACCTATAAAACCTCACACACTCTATTGAAACAGTCAAAACAAAAACGTATTCATCTTTTGCCCCCATTCAGTTTCACTTTTAAAGTGTTATTAATGTGGGTTGTCTCTGATTAGTTTGTGGTTTGTTTTTGGTCTTCCAGCCAGTCTTCTGCTGCTTACAATTTGATTCTTCTCCAGCCAAGTGGCTTGAAAAATGTCAGGCGTTCTATTACTTCCACATAGACCAGCCCTCCAGGGCATCAGCCCTGCCAATTTTCAGATAGGCAGGGCAAAGGGCTTCTGTTTTACAAGCATTAGTAAAAGGAACCGAGACACAGCCAAGCATCTATTTGAACTAAATTGTATAGTGTCCAGATGGAGAGAAGTAATAGTACCACTCTATTCTGCTTTGGTCAGAATACTGTGTCCAGTTTGGGAGTGCCAAGCTGGAATGTGTTTAGGGGAAGACAAAGCCTATTCACACTTTATAATTATAGCACTATTATTCCACTTTAAACTGCTACAACCAGGGCACTCTAGTGCCTCACCAAACTACAAGATACCATTGTAGTTAAAGTGGAATCATAGCATTATAACTGTGTAGTGTGAAAGGGCACCAGGATGGTAAAAATCCTGAAATCAAGGACTATGAGGAACGGCTTGAATAAGAGAAGGTTGAGAGATGATATGATAGTTGTCTTCAAATAGTCAAAGGGATGTCAAATAGAAGCTGGAGAAGCTTGTTTTCTCCTGCTCCAGAGTATAAGACCTGAACCATCAGATTCAAATTGCAAGAGGTTCCACCAAAACATTAGGAAAAAATTCCTGATGGTAAGAGTTGCTCACAAGTGGAATAGAAAATGCTTCAGGATGCATCTACAATACTGTAGAAATAATACAGATTGACACCACTTTAAATGTTGTAGTGCCTTCCTATGGGATTTGTAGTTCTACAAGGCACCAAGACTGTCTGTCAGAGAAAGCTATGGCCCTTGTAAAACTAAAAATCCCAAGATTCCATAGGCTGGAGCTACAGTGCTTAAAGTGGCATCAAACTGGATTATTTCTAGTGTAGATGCACCCTGCTTCTATCTGCCAGCTGTTCTCCTCTCAGGCTCACCTGTGCCTGCCTTAATTTCCCTTCTTGTGGCCCATCCACTCAGTGAAAACCAGTCCTCTTTGTGGATGATACTTTAATACTTTTTAACAGTTTAAACTATCACCCATCCAGATTGGATATTTTGTTCTGATTTGCAGAATTTACACACATTATTGCAGAATTACACAAATTGCTGCAAAATTTACACAGAAGTAGACTGAGAATGGAGGCATTTTATGATGCCATCCTTTGCAGAGCTGAAAAAAGTAGTGCCAATGTTCAGTAACTTTCTGTGTGCCTTTCTAAAACTGAGTGGCAAGGCTGACAATGACTACTCTGCCTTTTAGCAAGTCAAAATGCTGGGAGCAGAGGCACTATGACTATATGTTACAAATACATCTCAGGAATGAACACAGTGGTGGGATGGGAGTTTGATATTTTTTTGCGATAAAAACAACCCTGCCTCGCATGGATAACATCAAAAACTGAATAATCTATCTACAGCCACCTGTTTTTCTGGACTGATTGTCGCAAGTTTTCTGGCAGAATTATCTTTTTGTGTCAAATTTGGCTAGGCCAAGGGAGTACACTGGAAAGAATGTGCTTTGTTTGAAAGCAGGACCCAAAATCCTTGGGTCACCATCCCCAGAGATGTTTAATTACTGCCAAGTTTCCAGACAGAGAGCCATGCGGGTCAGCTTCTGTATTCGGAGAGGACTCTGGCAGCTCCTTGGAGACTCACAGACTCATTGCCATGACTCAGAAACCGCTTTTGCTTGGGCTGCACCTGCACACCTGCGCAATATGGCACAGACACACCTGACAGATGATATGCCACGGATCTGTGGAAGTGGATCTTAATCCCCAAAAGCTCATGCTGAAATAAATCTGTTTGGCTTAAAGGTGCTACAGGGCTATTTGATGCTCCTCTACAGGGTGGATTCTCCCTTCCTGCTTCTCTTTCTCTCTCCTTCATGTGTGCACATCCCCTTTGAACCAAAACAACCACTACTACCCTCTTGGCCTCATATCTCCTCTTCTGTTGCAACAAGCATGCTGACATCACCAAGGAAGGATGAGGAGGAAGAGGAGGATGAGGAGGGGGAAGAAGAAGAAGAAGAAGAAGCAGAGAGCAGCTGCCAGGGCTCCCTTGCGCCCATTACAAAGCAGCAGCTGCTGATTGGACCGAGCATCTCCCCTGATGCTTGATGGACAGAATGGCAACAGCTTGACTAGGGTGGAGGAAGGAGGGGCCAGCAGTCCCTTGGGGAGTTTCCCTATAATAATAACAACACAGTCAGGGAAGGCACGTAATGCAGGCACGCTGCTTTGGATTTCAGGATCTTGAGAGCAGCTGGGCAAGCCAGGCTGGGCTGTGGTGCTGTTGCACTAGGATCTCCTTACTGGAGAAGACCACACTCCCCATGTCACTCCACTGCTGACCATTGCACATAGATCATAGGTCATGGCAGCCCCCAGGTGAATACAAACATTGCAAAGCTGCTCGATTCATTGTTATCGACTCATGGAACCGTAGAGTTGGATGAGAACTCAAGGGCCGTCAAGTCTCCCCCTCTTGCTATGCTGGAATACACAATCAAAGCACTCCCCTGACAGATGGCCATCCAGCCTCTGCTTAAAACCTCCAAATAAGGAGACACCACCACACCCCGGAGGAGAGGAGTTTATCACACGGGAGGAATTTCTCCCAGTTTCAAATGGAACCAATTCGAATTCACGTAAATCCGGTAATTAGCAAATTTATGTGAAATCTAATTGTGTTCAAAATGCATTCAGAATGACTTCCCATTTGCTGAAAATAACCCCCATTGCCCGAAATTGTGTGAGATACTCTTATACGCATTAACGTAAAACCTATGATTGCATTCGGAATGACTTCCCTTTTGCCCGAAATTGTGTGAGATACATCCACACGCAATTACATGAAACCCCATGATTGCCTTCAGATTGCCATTGCATTATACCCCCAAATTCCGTCACATAATAAACTCCAGTGTGTTCCACCATCAAACAGCTTTTATCATCAGGACGTTCTTCTTAATATTGAGGTGGAATCTCTCTTCCTGTAGTTTGAATCCATTCCTCCGGGTCTTTTGTTCTCTTGTCTCACTTCCAGAGGATTCAGGACTTCTGAAAACTGCCCTTTTTCACCTTTCACTCATTAGCCTCCATTTCCTTCTAAGGAACAGCGGTGGCTAGCTTCCCAGGCCTTTAACTCCTTAGCACGCCCCATCTTTCTACAAAGTACTCAAAACGGCAGCCTCTCTCGATCCCTGTGGACTTTTTGAGTGGTAATGGTAGCCACTCTAAATAATTAACAGGGAAGGAAAGTGCTGGGTGCAAAGGACGAGCAAGCCCAAGGGAGCACCAGTTTTGGATTGTCTGCCACACTTGGCCACAGTCTCTACAAATCAGATTGACAGACGGTTTCTCTTGCTTGGACAGTCCCATTTATCTCGTGACAAATTGGCTGGAACTGCCTTGGGCTCCAGGAGCAAACACTGGCACAGAGGAAGAGAAAGGGAAGAGATGGAGACAAGTAAAAGAGATCATCCTGCACAAGCTGACTTGCCTTGGGCATTGCTCTCTTTATGGCGGCAGCATTTGAACCCAAGACTCTAGGCCTCCACCCTTGGCACCTTTTCATTTAACTGAGAGCCACTGTGGTGTAGGGCTTAGATTTTCAGACTGTTATCAAACCATCATTTGCAATTTTTGTTTATAGGCAAAGCCTGCACTGGTTCCTCAGTTTGGAAGAAAAGAGAACCTATGGCTTATCTTTAGAACTGATGGATGTGTTGGATGATTTGTAAATCACTCAATTGGAAAAAAAAATTATCTGAACGCTGCAAAACCTTTTTTTTAAAAAATACCTGAAACACAAGCAAGAAACAGTAACTGAAGAAAGCACCACAATAAAACTTGCAGCAAAAATGAAAACTCTACACCATACAAATAATCAGGAAAGAAGAACCATAATTTGATCTAAAAGCTCTATAAAGGATGCTGGGAGAATCACAGAACTGTAGAGTTGGAAGGAACCACAACTGTCATCTAATCCAAACACCTGTCACTGAAGAAACACAGCGAATGCATCCCTGACAGATGGTCATCAACCACTGTTTAAAAACCTCCAATAAAGGTTGGAGCTACTTACACAGCCTGCTCCACTGTCAGAGAGCTCTTACCAGACAGCTTTTCCTAATGTTTAATCCAAATCCCTTTTCTTGTAATTTGAATCCGTTGCTTGAGATCTTATTCTCTGGAGTAGCGGAAAACAAGCCTGCCCCACCTTCCACATGACTGTACTTCAAATATTTGAAGCCAACTGCCTCACTCATTCTTTCCTCCTCCAGACTAAACATCATCAAGTCCCTCAACCATCCCCCATAGGGCTTGGCTTCCCAATCCTTTCCCATATTTGTCCTCCTCTTCTGGATATCTTCCATCTTGTCGACAGCCTTGGAAAACTAGAGCCCCAAACTGGTCACAGTACTGCAGGTGAAGCCTGAACAAAGAAGGATATAGTGGGAATGATTATTATTATTATTATTATTATTATTATTATCATTATTATCATTATTATTATTATTACTTCTCTTGATCTATATGCTGTATTTCTATTGATGCAGTATGGGATGCCATTTTTAGCAATTTTTGCCACTGCATTATATTGTAGTGTGAGAAGAACAAGGTCCCCTAAAGTTGCAAGGTCCCCTAAAGGCCATCAATTCCAACACCGACTCCATGAAGGACTCCAGCTAGAGCATCCCCAGTAGACGCTGCAGAAATGATACAGTGTGACAATGCTTTAAGTGCCATAACTTAATACTATGGAAACCTGTTTTGTAGTCTTGTGAGATATTTAACCTTCTCTGTCAGAAAGCTCTGGTGCCACAACAAACTACAGATCCCAGGATTCCATAGCATGGAGCCATGTCAGTGAGAGTGATGCCAAACTGTATTATTCCATGCTGTGCAGATGCAGCGTAGGGAATTGGTTCTATTGCCAAACCATTCTTACTGTACAGAAGTTCCTTCTAATGTTCAATTAAAATTTAACTCTCTTTTCACTTAAAACCATGCAACCTGGTCTGCTGGAGTAGCAGAGAACAAAACTGCACCCTCTTCTTTGTGACGCTCGCCCCTTTACATATTTAAAAAGCGCCATCACATCACTCCTCAGTCCTCTCTTCACCAAGCTGAATGTGCCCAGCTCCTTCAACCGTTCCTCATACGTTTTGTTCTCCATACCTCTTATCAATCCTTGTTGATTCATATTTAGCTTGTGAATCCAGAGGTCTTCACCAGGCACCAAAAAAGACCACAATGCTGGTGCCAGGTGAGCTTCGCTGAGGTGAGCATTCTGCAAATGTGGTGCCAACACATAACAGGCCATTTCTTATCCAGCCATCCATTTGGTGATGTAGGGAAACCCCAAGGAAAGTCTGGGATGAAGACCTTCAGGTGGGTGTAAGTGAATGGAAAGGAGCTCCTTCAGGTTCTTTGCCCATAAGCCACTTAGAGTTTTAAAGGTTGAAATCATACATGTCGCAAAGGAGAATGGAAAGAGAGGAGTGGGGAGGCACATGATATAAATGCAGAGCTTCTTACATATGAACTGAGCCACTGAGCCAAGCAAGAGGTAAATGCAATTGAATGCACGTAGTATATAACCTCAAGGGAATGGTTGATGTGTGCATGGTGGATGGAGAGACAAAAACACTTGGGGGGGGGGCAGGGGGGGGAAGCATTCAGCTCATCAGAGATGTGGGGAGAAGAATACTTAAGGGTTAATAAGTTAAATGGCACTCTTTATTTGATCTCAGTATTAAAAATGAATTGGGCAGGGTGATTTAAAATGCATCTGTGTGGGTTTATTTTGGCAGTGGCACATGGTGTTGTTCACAGACCCAGCAGCTGAATGGGCATGGCTTTCCTGTAAATATTGTTTCGGTTTGACAGAGGAATGGGAAGGAAGAGAACTGAGGCAGAGACAGAAGAAACAGGGGCAGAGAGAGGGGTGGTGGTGGAGAAAGATGGAAGGAAAGAAAGTAGTTAAAAGGCTCTCTTCTCTGCTTTCACCCATCTTTTCAACACCCTTCCCACACTCGTCTTTTGCATCCTCCCATAATAAGCCCATAGGTCCATCACCCACCTGGCACATTCGTCCTGCCTCTCCCCCCACTTTACTGCTCCTTGACAGCTCGCAGATGGGATTGGCAGAGCTTATGTGCTTCTCCGCAACCCAAATCCTTGAGACATTGTTTCAGAAGCAGGATTTAACACCATTCAGCTGCTGGGCAGAGGAAGAGTTGTATATGGGTGGGAGGGGGACAGGGTGAAAAAGAGAGGGCCACTTTCTGTCTTAAACTGTGAATCGTCTTCTGAAAGCACCTGAAGCAACCCTCTTGAAGGAAACCTAAGTCAGGTCAATGCCTGGATGAGAGATCTCCTGGAAATGTAAATGGATCAAGGACTGGCCCTACCTATAGGCAGGCAGAGGCAGGCACCTCAAGCAGTGGATGCTGTGAAGGAGGGAGAAGAAACTAAGGAGTTTATCAGACGGGAGGAATTTCTCTCTATTTCGAATGGAGCCAATTCGAATTCATGTAAATTCGCTAGTTTAGCGAATTCACGTGAAATCCCATTGCATTCAGAAGGCATTTGGAATGACTTCGTATTAGCTGAAAATGACCCCCCCCCCATTGCCCGAAATTGCATGAGATGCTTTAATTCGCAATAACGTGAAACCCATGATTGCATTTGAATTGACTTCCCTTTTGCCCAAAATTGCGTGAGATGATTTAATACGTAATAACGTGAAACCTCATGATTGCATTCGGATTGCCATTAGATTATACTTCCAATTTCCGTGGTCTGATAAACTCCTAGGTGCTAAAGGACAAGAGTGAGTTGTGACAGCCTAGCCAACCTGTTAGTTACTAAGCCAATTGTGGAGAATCCAAGGGCCAAATTTGGTTTTAGGGATGTTTCCAGGAATCATATTCCAGTTGTGGAGGATGCCCAAAGCAAAAGGAGAGGGGCAAAACATAACAGTAGGTTTTTAACTTTGAGATCTTAATGCTACCTACTAGGTCTTAGGGTAGGCTTTTCAACAGTTTAGCATGGAGCCAGAGTGGCATAGTGGTTTGAGTGTTGGACGGCAACCCTGGAGACCAGGGTTCAATTCCCACTAGGTGACCTTAGTCAAGTCGCATGCTCTCAGCCCTCCTCTGAACAAATCTTGCCAAGAAAAACCCATGATAGGGTGGGCCATAAGTCAGAAACAATTTGAAGGCACACAACACCAAACATCAAATGCAAAAGTCAGGAAGCTACCAAATGAATTGTGTTCTGGGAAAAAGGACGTGGCCAGTGATGCATTCATGTCTTTTTCTCAATTCTCTACCTTCAAAACTCTATGATTCTAAGTCTCAAGTCAAGTCTCCAGCCCTTTCAAGATAATTTCAAGTCAAGTCTCAAGTCAAATCTCAAGTCTGGGAATTAGCTTCAGCAGGGGGGAAAAAAAAGGAGACGAGGTTGGGTGGTGTGTGGGGGCTTCAGGTGGAAGCATACTTCTAAAGATTGTTAAAAGGTTTAGAAAAAAAATCCTCAAATGTGCCTTGCAGATAGAGTGCTCAGTAGAACTTAAGCCCACCTCAAGCTCAGAATGCAGGACATGTTTCTTTGAGGGGAAGAGCAAATACATTAGAAAATGAGTTTGAGGTGGGAGTTGAAGTTTACTCAGCAGCCTCTCACAAGTGCACACTGGAGGAGCTTTGTTGCTCGATGTTCCTAGGAGCAACAGGCAAGACTCACCCCCATAGCATAGGACACATATCTCAGACAGGAACAGCAAATATGTACATTAGGCTATGGGCTTGAGGCAGAGGCCTACAGGAAGCAGGGGCTTCCTTTACAGCAAATCTAAACTACTGCTTCCATCACTGATTGGCAAAATGTGGAAAATGAGAAGAAAAACCATTTTCCATTTTGTAACATTTTTGAAGAAGGCCAGCAAATTGGTCACTGAAAATACATAAGTCACCAGTTGAGTCAAGTCAATGCGTCATTTATTGCAGAATTGAGTGTAAGTCAAGTCATTAAATTGAATTGAGTCTGAGTTGAGTTTGAGTCAATTGACATGATTTGACATCAAAGGACATGGCAGTCTGGGAACCCCAAAGGACCACATTTAAACCATTGGGGCTAAAAATTTCCACCACTGTTCCAAACTGACCTGCTAGTTGGTGTGCATTTACTGCTGCTGAGGAAAATTTAAACCACCTATTTGGTTCTTGTCTGTGGAATGAGGAGAGAAGCCTTTGCTCAGACAGAAAAAATGTTTTAGTCTAGTTCTGCTGTAGACAGGGACATCTAGCCTGTTTTAAAGGTTTGCATGGGGGTCAACATTACAAGTTGTTAATAATTTTGCCTACTTACTGATATTTGCAGGAGGAGGGCAAATTACTTTTCCATAGCCTCCAACATTTCACAGGTGAAAACCAGGATCTGCATGGCCAAGCAAATTCAGGATACGGTCAAGATGGCAAACATTATTAATGAGGAAGAACAAATAAGCTAAAAGACATTGCAGTACTTTGCTTTTGCCTGAGCCTACTGGGAAGTGCAAGACTCTACTCCTCCTCTTGTCTCCCTTCTGCTAAGATTATTGAATGCAAAATGCTGTTATGTTTTGGACTCATTTTGCAGCAACTGAAGTAAGCTAAGGACAAGGGAGGAGTGGGAACAGGTGAGGAGAAAGAAACTGGGACATTTGAAAAGATGCTGAAAAAGTAGGATGGCAGACAATCAGGATTGTCCCTGCCAAATTAGGACAGTTGAAGGGTGTGATTTTCCCTTTCATGTTCAGCGAAATGTCCTTAAATATGAAGACTCTAACAAGGACAATGTATACTCAGAAATGTACTCCATTTATTTAATGCAGCTACTCCCAAGTAATTGTGTACAGTATAGACTGCAGGCTTCCTATTATTCCTAGGAGGATTCAATGGCAATTGCTGCTATCTTAATATTTCCTAGTACTTGATCATCTAGTGCACTTCTCCTGGATAATTCCTGAGGAGGATCAACTATGAAAGAGTCATGGCTCAATGTTGTCAGATCATTGGGGTGTGTGTGTTAAGATCCCCACAATCTTGGTTTAGAGCGGGCTCAACCTCCCTTATTCTGATACCTATGCCTCTGGATGCCATCTTGAAGACTCTGTTGTGAATGGCAACACCTGAAATAACTAAACTGCCTGTATCATTTTGAAATGCTTTTTAGCCTGGAGACAAAAGGCTGGTCAACCAGTGTTTTCCTTGTAGGAAATAAGCTTTAAATAAGTGAATGGAAAAGTCCTTTGCTTTTCTCATAGCCACATCTGTAACTCTGTGGCCAAAGCCTCTGTGTCTTTTTAACATCTATGGAAGGTTAGCCTCAAAAGTGTGTATGTGGAAAGAAGATCAATGTTGTCCAGAAAGCTTTTGCCGGAGGATAATAAACACTTTAAATAAATAATAACATCCTTAAGTTACCACTTAGTCCCTTCATTACTTATATATTATATTAATATCTCACCTTCTTCTCATGGCAAAATGAAAGGAAGCATATGTGGGGTTCTCAGACAGTCTTCTGCCTAGGTAATGCTCATGGTGGCTGGGGGGATTCTGGAAGCTACAGTCCAAAATAAAAATAAAAATAACTGTTTTGACCTCTGAGACTGTGCCCCAAGATGGGGGCTGATCCTCTTCTCAGTAAAAAGTGACCAGGGATAACTATAAATGGTGGGCACAGCAGCATTGGACTGAAGCCAGGATGCAGACCAGAGGAAGCACCATGATTTATTTAACAGGAATGGTGACACCAACTTCCATTCTCCTCATGGTTCCCTGTTAACTCTGATTTTAACTACTATCTTCACAGAAGACAGCCGTAGGGGGAAAGCTTTCCCCAGAAACAATATAGTGGTGAGTTATGATAATGCAAATTATATAGAAGTGGCTTGGTCTTGAATGGGAAATTAAGAACCATTGGATATACAAAAGACCTACTCCAAATAGAGATGGAACTTGTTTGTTAATATGAATCAACATCTGCCTGCACGTCTTCCTTCCTTCCTTCCTTCCTTCCTTCCTTCCTTCCATTTAAGGACTGTCTCAGGAAACATGGCAAGAGGAACTCTCATGATGATGATCAGCCGTAGTTCAGAATTCAATACTAATTCCATACAGCATCCAATGGTGAGCAGAATTAGTAAGATTGTAAAGCCTGTTCTCCCTCCTTCTTTCCTCCTCTCTTTCTGTGCCACCCATTTCTTCAGACTGCATGGAATTAGGGCCACACGAATTAAGGCCGGGGACACCCACACCACATGGATCATAGACCTACAGGGTTATAAATCAGGAGGAACCATTAATCTGATCCCGTGCAAGCTGTATCACAAGCAGAAAGAGAAACCTCTACCGGATACTGTTTTGTAGCCTCCTTTGAACACCCCATTTAGCATCAAGCCTGCATATCTGTGACTAGCTGGTTTATAACCTCTCTTTTTTTTCCAAAAAGAGGAAATAACTTCTGAGTATGTACGGCAGGAATGGAGACCCTCAAGCTCTGTATGTGAATCTGAACCCCCCCCCCCCCCCGCCTTGCCAGAAGCCAAAGCTGGCCCCCTGGGCTTTCCTACAAGGTCAGTCCCATTTGCCCATGATACCTTTATGGAGCAGCTTTTCAGCTTTAGTATGGCTTTTCCAGTCATTCTAAAAGTTTGAAATATATCTCCCAAGGCTTAGTATTGACAGTAAAGGTTTACATAAAACCTTTACATAAAAATATGCTGACATTATTAATCCCATGATGACTAGAATGCACCCTCCATCAGACGTCTTGAAAATTGACTTTGGCCTTCAGGCTGAAAGACGTTTTCCATCCTTAAGGTACAGCATACCCTGAAAACTGTTATACATATGGCCAAGCAACAAAAGTGGTTAAAAGGGGAAATGTTATCGATGAGGAAGTACACACAAGCTAGGTGAGGTTGCAGCCGTTTGCTTTTGCCTGACCCTACTGGGAAGGAAAAAGAATCCATCCTTCCTCTCTTTTCTCTTCTGCTGATTTGAATGCCAATTCCTAACTCAGTTTGCAGCCATTGAAGTAATCTGAGGATGAAGGAGGAAAGTGGAAAAAGGAGAGGAAAGCAGGATATTTCAAAAGCAGCTGAAAAAATGGGATGGCAGGGGATTAATTGGGATTGCCCCTGACAAATTAGGACAAGGTATGATACAGGCTCATTCCCCCTTCCCATGAATTGCAGGTTGTCCTCACACACTTAGAAATCATCCTTCCCAAGATGGAAGTGCCTCCATTATAGGTCTAAATCCTCAGCATTTCTCTTCTCAGTAATTAAGTACAGTCCATACCTCACCTTCTGGACAATAGTCTCAGAAGAGATCACTGATGTTAGTCTGTTTGAGTTTTGTGTGTATGTATGTATGTGTATATATACAGCTTCATTTTTTTTCATTTATATACTGCTTCATACCCTTAAAGAGTGTCTAAGCGGTATACAATTGTAAGCTATTTGCCCCCCAACAATCTGGGTACTCATTTGAGCGACCTCGGAAGGATGCAAGCCTGAGTCAAGCTTCAGCCCTTTGCTGGTCTTGAACTCGCCACCTTATGGTTTTGAGTGAGTGGCTGCAGTACAGGCATTTAACCACTGTGCCACCAGGGCTGATACTTATATATATATATTGTTCAATGCCTTCATTTCTGCCTTATGGTAATCCTAAAATGAATCCATCATGGGGCTTTCTTGGCAGGTTTCATCAGAGAGGGTTTGCCATTGCCATCCTCTGAGGCTGAGAGAGTGTGATTTGCCCAAGGTCACCCAGTGGGTTTATGTGGCCAAGCCAGGACTCAAACCCTGGGTCTTCACAGTCTAACACTCCCTGGCTCCCTGTGTATAAATGGGCAAACAATGAATTTTAGAATGAGGTAAATTTGCTCCTATTTCCAATCTAATCTATGTCTTCCTCTGCCAGCATCAGTACCCCTCTGCCTTTGGCACTAAGGAAACAGCACAATTTTCTATGCAAGAGAATAAATGGACCATAAAAATGGATGACTAAATAAACAAATAAAGAAATAAATAAATCTGACATCACAGAAAGAAATACACAAAACCTATGTCAGAACACTTAATAATCCCCTGGGAAAGTGGCTCAACCGATGTGCCTGTTGAGGAACAAAGGGTTTTCAAAGGAATATTTGAAAGGGAGAGAGCTTAAATTGGGAGAGATTCACAAAGTGCCGTCTATTGACAAAAGGTCTAAAGAAGGACAGTGGCACTTTAATACACTAAGTATGCATACTAGGGCTGAAATTCTGTATCAGCTACTTCTTTAATAAGTAAACTCTTGTATCCTAATTTCCTGCCCCCTTGGAACCTAATGGAAATCTCATCCAACCACGTTCCGATTGCTGGAAAAACAGACTCCCCTCTCTTCAGGCAGCTGTGCCGGGGAGTCATGATCATGACAATGTCAAAATCATGACTAAGTAATTATTGCGAACACAGAACAGTTATAGATTAGTAAATATAGGTAACTATTTTGTATGCTTACCTAATTAGCTGATACAGAATTCTATCTATACATGTACCTGGTTAGTACTTGGATGGGAGACCACTAAAGGAAAACCAGGTGCTGTAGGCTATATTTCAGAGGAAGGCAATGGCAAACCACCATTGAATATTCCTCACCTAAGAACATCCCAATAAATTCATGGTGTCACCATACATTGATGGTTACTTACACGCACAATAACATAAGAGGAAGGAACATCAACCATCTAAGATATGAGGATGACACCATAGTACTAGCAGAAAACATCAAAGACTTGGAACAATTACTAAGAAGGTCAAGGAAGAAAGTGCAAAGGCAGGCTTGCTACTGAACATAAAGGAAATAAACATAATGATCATGGAGGATCTATATAAATTCAACCTAGACAATGAGGAAATTGAAATAAAAATTTCCCATGCCTTGGGTCAAACATTGATCACATCGGAGACTGTTGTCAAGAAATAAGAAGACTAGGAATGGGAAGGGCAGTCATGAAAGAACTAGCCAAGATCCTAAAGAGTAATGATACACAACTGAACACTAAAATTAGAATTGCCCAAGCCATTGTATTCCCCATCACAAGGAAGAAAATAAACTAATTTGAAATGTGGTGTTGGAGAAGCGTGCTGAGGACAGCTGTGGACAGCCAAAAAGCTTTGAATATTAATTTACAGGTGTCAGAATGTTTATGCTGAACCCTTTGAAGTTTTATCCAGTCTTAATAATACAAATGTCTTTTTTAAATATGCCATTTTACTCCAGTCTTATCCACAAAATCATATAAACAGTATGGCTATACCCAAAGCTTGAATGAACGTATTCTGTCATGCCTCTGAGAAAGTGGACTGTTATCCACAAAAGCTCATGCTAAAATAACCGTGAGTCTTAAAGGTGCCATGGGACTCCTTTTTTCCTTCTTTGTAGAGCAGTCTCAGAATTCACTTCAAACTTCTTTTTAATGGAAAACCATTACTTCAGTTTATAACTCTCACTCAGTCACCTCTAAGCCTATACAGTACTTGCAACAGAAAGAAGTGGGAAAGTCTTGAGGTGGCAGGAAGGACTGTGCCACTTAAAGAGTCAGGTGTAAATCCCACTTTTGAAAATGCTCCCAAATGTCAAACCTAAGATTGCCCCGTAAGTAGAAAACTAATAAATCAAGAAGAAGAAAAAATCTCAGCCAGTCTCCTCCCTGGTGTGCTGCTTTTCCATTTGCAGGAAATTTTATTTTTTTATATGTACAGTGCAGGGCAGGACTCTGGTTGTGTGAAAGCAGCTCTTCAATTTCAGTATTCCAATCCCTGCTTTTTCCCTTAAATCTTACATTTCATGCAGGGAGCAGATGAAAAGCTCAGCAGAGCAAAGCAGGCAAATCATTGGCTTAATCGCTATTATTTATTTATTAATCTGCCTCATTACTGAATCTGATTTTTCCCAAATATATATCCCTATGTATGCAGCAGGTTGTCCTGAACTCACCCTCTTTTTTTCTCCTTCATTTCCCCCTCTCTCTCACTTGTTTCTTGGATGAATGCACAGTGACACTCCTCTCCTCAGAGGTTCTAGCAATGCGTTCCCAACCCCAGGGCCTGTTTCCAACTTGTCCCTAGATTTCCTGTCAACGCAAATCCCCCCCCCCCCCATTTGCTCAACCTTCCTTTGCAATGCTGTCGGTTTGTGGGGGGAAATCAAAGGCTACATCCACACGGGAGAAATAATCCAGTTTGACACCACTTTAACTGCCATGGCTCAATACTATGGAATTTCGGGAACATTAGTTTGCTGTGGCACCAGAGCTTTACCAGTAAAGTAACTTCACTCCCACACTCATTCCCTCACTTACTAGTCCCACAGTCATCCCGTTATCAACACTACAAGGGTATTGTAGTTTGATAATATTTTAACTGTCCAGACTCCATCCTATGGAATCCTGAAGTTTTTAACATGATACTAAGGATTTTCTGCAAGAGAAAATGTGTGTTTGTCAGGAGGGATTCCAAAGCTACAGATCCCAGCATTCCATAGCATGGACCCATAACATCTAAAAGTGGTATCAAACTGATACAACTGGATAGTGCAGACATACTCTTGGACTGCCTATAGAGAAAAGAGGAACACTATCGGAAAAGACCAAAGCTCAATCTACTCCAGCATCCTGCACTCACATTGGCCAATGAGATGGCTACTGGTAACCCTCAAGTAGGATGTGAGTGCTACAACAGCACTACCTTTCCTTTCCTTTGAGTCACTGGTATTTCCTTGGGAGTAAAAAAGACATAGTTGTGTTAGTCTGGAATATCAGCATGCAAAAGGATCTTGTATCCTTTGAGACTAACTGTGCAAAAGAAGTTGTAGCACAAGCTTTTGTAGACTAAGGTTTACATCCAAGGAAGTAGAGCTATACTGCTGTCACATGGCAGAATTAATGTAGTTTGACATTGCTTTAACTACCATTGCTCCATGAGTCCTGGGATTTGTAAATTGTTGTGACACCAGAGCTCTCTGATAGAGAAGGCTAAATAGCTCACCAAACTACAAATTCCACAATTCCATAGCATTGAGCCATGGCAGTAAAAGCAGCATCAAACTGCATTAATTCTGCCATGTAGATGCAGCACTAGTCTGCAAAAGCTCATGCTACAACCTCTTTTGTACAGTTAGTCTCAAAGGTGTTATAAGATCCCTTTGCAGACTGATATACCAGACCAACACACCTACGTCTCTCAGTTCAGATAAGACATGCATCTGAGGAAGTAGACCAAGGACTCTTTCATACAAGGCTAAATTGGAAGTATAATTTAAGGTCAATTCGAATGCAATCATGGGTTTTATGTTATTGCAAATTAACTCTTCACATGCAAATTCGGGCAGGAGGGAAGCCAATTCGAATGCAATCATGGGTTTTACCTTATTGCGAATTAAAGCTTCGCATGCAAATTCGGGCAGGAGGGGGTTAATTTCGGGTAATGGGAAGTAATTCCGAACGGAGCAGGGGTTCATGTAAATTCACTAAACAAGCGAATTTACATAAATCCGCATTGGCTCCATTCGGAGTTGGGAGAAATTCCTCCCCGTTTGAAAGAGTCCCAAGACTGCAAAAGCTTATGCTACTACTTCCTTCCCACAGTCAATCTTAAAGGTGCTACAAGAACCATTTAGATACTAGTATATTCATGCTTTATGG
Source organism: Urosaurus nigricauda (assembly GCA_034509955.1). Taxonomy (NCBI): domain Eukaryota; kingdom Metazoa; phylum Chordata; class Lepidosauria; order Squamata; family Phrynosomatidae; genus Urosaurus; species Urosaurus nigricauda. Next base: position 15,447,929 of record JAOEGL010000006.1, read on the forward strand.
CCACTGACTGTAGCCCCTATGAAAACAGCAATGGTGTTGTCCTTCCCAACTTTTCACCAACCAGGGGAAAAGAAAGCCCTGGGCACTGTTTTCAAACCAAGAAAGCAGGAAGATTTTCATTTTTATATAAATATCGCTGCAAGAAGGAAAGGCACAACTGTAGCGGATGGCAATAGCCTAGACTGATTTGCTTTCCCTTTCTCCCCCTGCGCCCAAAAGAGACAGATGTCTTACCAGATTAGTAACTCCAGTTGCTTCTTCAGTGGGTGGCAAAGTGTCAAGGAAGAGATGGAGAGAGGGGAGCTGTGAAGCCCTCCTCCATAACTGGGAATAGGCCTTGATCCCATACCATAGTTGCATCTCATACTTGTGGGGATTCCAGTGTAAGGCACAATAACCCCATATCCGTGTCTCAGGGTCCAGCCCCACCATGATCCATCATTGGCCGGCTTGTTCCAGAAAACTTTGGGGTACCAAGCGTTTGTTATGTTTTCAATAGGGTTGCAAGAATCCACTGATTACCTGAACTTTAAGGCCTGAATCCCATTGTCGCTGGTCCCAGCTAGATCCCATGAATCAATAATGGAATTTTGACTCAACATGGAAGTACATTTCATTGAATGAAATGGATTTAGTCAAGAGAGGATTCAGGCCTTAGACTAGATTTGGAATTATGCAACTCTGCCCACATGTTTTCCGACTAGTGGCACCTGGTGACCCCCCTCCCCATGTTAGAGGGGCAACAAATCCATTCCAGGTTTTGGGTATAGCTGTCCAAGGTTCTGAAGTTATTTTTGAGGCTAAGGCATCTGCTTTAAAGCCTGAGTTAAAATCCTGGTGTGAATCCATTGCCCCACTGCCTTGGGAGCCACCACTGTCTTGAACTGCAACTTCCAGCATTCATTAAAAGTGAGTATCATGGCTAAGGGTGATAAGAGTTGTAGTCCATCAGCAGCAAGACGACCACATGGTTCCTACTTCTCCCTTAGACTGACTACTTTGGATTAAATAAAAAGATAGTCACCCTTAATGGAAGCATTTTTAAAACGTTAAATACAAGGCCTTTAAAGAAGATGCAATACAAGGACTTTTTAAAAATGCAGGTTGCAGTAAGAGTGTCACTAGAGATGCAGGCTGCACCAGGTGAGATCCTATGTTGGTGATACTGCTAGGTTTTGGTTCCAGGACCCCTGTGGATACCAATAACTGTGGATGCTCAAGTCCCATTAAATACAATGTCATAGTGGAATAGTGTCCCTTATACAAAATGGCAAAATCAACATTTGCTTTTTGGAATTTATATTTTTGATACCATGAGTTACACCGCACCAGGTGACGCCAACTTTAGTGACATCATTGTGTGTCTGGCATTGCCTTATAAGAGCTACCCTTATTCCTTCCATCCACCATCATGAGGGAACGCCACTTCTAAAATCGCTGCTCCTGTGCTGCATACAGTATTGTTTAATGCTGTGTAAAATACATCTGCATAATTTTAATTTTAAAATACCTTGAGCTTTTTGTAGAAAAGGGCATCTAAAAATGGTAAGCAGCTGTAATGAATTAATCAACATCCACTCAGTCAAGTTATTCAGCATCCAGCTTTACAGATTCCTCCAGGAAGTTCACAGTTGAGGTACCAACATCTGATTCTTGCAGCTATACTACAGCTGAACATGGAGGGTCTAGATAGCTTTCAAGGTTAAAATCAGCTGCTGATAATTTACTAATCCTTCTATTATTATTATTATTATTATTATTATTTTACTTTTAATAAAGCAACCTACACCAAGAATCTTTGCAATAATACACTATGGTAGTTAATTTCATAAGCCGATATTTCACATTAGGTTAGATTTCAGTGTTGTACTATTAGTCTGGAGACCAGGGTTCAATTTCTAGCTCAGCCATGAAACCCACTGGGTGACCTTGGGCAAGTCACATGTTCTCAGCCTCAAGAGAAGGCAGCGGCAAACTTCCTTTGAACAAATCTTGACAAGAAACCCCATGATAGCCTTAGGGTTTCCATAAGTCCAAAACAACTTCATAGCCTTAGACTTGCCATAAGTCTGAAATGACTAGAAGGCACACACCACCACCAACAACAACTAGGGTAGAGAACCTTTTTACTGATTGTCACGTGCTCTCAGTCTCAGGTCACATGTTCCCAGCCTCAAGGGAAAGCAGTGGCAAACTTTCTCTGAACAAATCTTGCCAAGAAAACCCTGTGATAGGTTTGCCTTAGGGTCGCCATAAGTCAGAAACAACTTGAAGGCACATGACAGCAGCAGAACCCATGAGCAGGCTGCTGGGTCCATAGGCTCAGCACAGCAATGCTCAGCAATACTAACAAGGAAGGGAGTGATTGGGGGAAAGTTACTTTTTTTGGACTACAACTCCAAGAATCTCCCAGGCAACCTGCCCAGTCCCTGTGCTGATTGGGAAATTCTGAGAACTGTCGTCCAAAAAATACTACCCCCAAACCCTGCCCAGAGGCCAAGGAAGTAGTAAAGTCCAGTAATTAGGAGTAAATGGTGTGCCCTCTCCAGCCTATACATCATCAGCACACAGGTGGGAAGAGCAAATGGCATGCCATAAAACATGTCTCGACCACAGGATCATCACCTGTTCTGTTCATACTGATGAACACTGACAACATTTTGGGCTGGCTGCCCAAAAGGCATCCCAAAGTGCTTTTTGGCAATGTAGAAAGTGAATGAGAATGAGGGTCAGGATTTCTGCCAAGTTCTAGTGCACTAAAGTGGGTAGAGAAATACCCCACAATTGAAATGCTGAAATAAACTTAAATGAAGCAACCCGGGGCTCTCCAGGTGTTAAGGACTGCATCAGCCCTTGGCAGTATGACCAATGTAAGGGATAATAAGGCTTGCTGTTTCAAACAGTTGCCAGCCCAAACTGGATATGCAAAAATGCAAACAGTGCAAACGGGTTTTATGAAAGCTTCCCAAATTTTGTCATGGCTTCCTTCCATTTTCTACAGTGGTCTGGTCCAGCAGATTGTTGCTTTTCATCCTCCAGGCATTTAGAATCATAGAGTTGGAACTTAGAGACCACAAGGGCCATCCACTCCAACCCAATCAAAAGTTTCATTTGCCCAAACCCCTGACCCTTACTTCTGATGCTGCATCTGCACTGCAGAAATAATAAAGTTTGACATTGCTTTAATGGTCATAGTTCAATCTTATGAGATTCTGGGATGTGTAGTTTGTTATGGCATCAGGACTCTCTGACAGAGAAGGCTAAATACTTCACAAAACTATAAATCCCAGAATTCTATAGCTTCGAGCTATGGCAGTTAAACTGGAGTCAAACTGCATTAATTCTGCACTGCAGATTAGACCTGGGAAATAAAATCTAGGGGGACCAAAATGTGAGCATCCATCCATTTTGGAAATTTTGTTTTGTCCAGGGGTGTCACTAAGGGGTGCAGGAAGTGTGGACTACACCACGTGACACCCTAAAGGGAATGACACTACTGCTCCCAGTGATGTCATTTAAAGTCCACAGAGGCTGGAGATCACAGCACCTAAGGTACTGTGTTTACCTTTATATACCTGCTTGAGATTTGAGATCCCATCAGAGGAACCCATTCATTATTTGGAGACAGAGGGCAGGGACTTCTGTGCTGTGGCACCCTGGTTGTGCAATTCTCTCTCCCCTTGGATGTGTTCTTGTCACTGACAGTGGCTCAGTTTGGCTCCCAGTTAAATTTCACCCAAGTTTGGGAGTGGAGTGACCAGGGCATGGCTTTTGAACTATACTGGGTGTAGATTCCTGTCCATGTCTTGATCCTGTTGCTTTGCTTCAAACTGTTTTGTTTGGAATCATGTTCCAAGTTGTTTGATGGTTTGAGATCTGTAGACACTGGTAGACTATAATTATTTTAATTAATAGATATATGAGGATTCCATGGAGAGCCAAGAAGAGACAAAAACGGGTTCTAGAACAGATCAAGCCGGAAATCTCCCTGGAAGCCAAGATGGCAAAAGTGAATCTGTCATACTTTGGATACATCATGAGAAGGCACAACTCATAGGAAAATCAATAATGCTAGGAAAGGTGGAAGGAAGCAGGAAGAGAGGAGGACTGCATGCTAGATGGATGGCCTCTATTAAGGAGATCACAGATAGGAGTTTGCAGGAACCAAGCAGAACAGTGGAGGACAAGGAATCATGGAGATGTCTCATCAACAGGGTTGCCATAGGTCAAGATCAACTTGAAGGTGGCCAACAACAACAACAACAAACAAATAGTTGCTTCAATTGTTGGATAATTGGGAATTAAGAAGCTCATGGTGGCATAAGAAATATTGAATTGTGGAGCCAGGGTTGAAGCTTCAGGCCTTTTTGTTAGGAAGGGGGCAATGAGATCATCTGCCATCCTCACCTCATGCTTCCCTGTCTCCTTTGAGAGTTTGGTTGCAATTCTGTAGGTTGGTGCCAGGAAATCAATATTGCTGGCAATGTGGGCTGTCCACACTGTAATGCAGGTATTGGGAAGTGGCATAGACTGGAAGGGGATAGTAAGACCTGTTACCTTTACAAAAGACCTGCTATTGGCACAGATGAATTGGTTCATCGATATGGCTCAACGTAGCTGCCTCCATTTTTGGATCCTCTGTTACAGGTATGATTGTCGACACTATCAAAATTTACCACTGCTGCTGATGCATTATTTTTCAGGAGTCTGGGTTTGGCATATATGTGTGATGTATAAGAGAGAGAGAGAGAGAGAAGCAGAGAGTGGAGGGAGGAATGGAGGGAGGGATGTCTCTTTCAACTCCTATACATAATATGCCTCACATACATATGATTAGGTTGGGAACATGATTAAATATGTAATCCCCAAAGATGCCCAGCTTGAGAATAACAGCATTGCCTATAGCTAAGTCCTTCCTGTCAACCCCCAACTTACCATTTTCTGCTTCAGAAGACAAACGTGGAGCTCTATCTGACGTTAACTGCCCCCCTCCCCAAGCTCTAATCCACTCAGTCCCTTGGAAAAGACTCAGGAAGCATGTCCCCACCCTTCTCCCCATTGCATTAAAAAGAAAAATCCTTACAAGAGATCACTCTTACAGCCTTCCCGCAAAACCCTTAAGGCAACAGTCACATTTGTTGCTGTTATGTGCTTTCAAGTCAACTCCAGCTTATGGCAACTCTATCTTCTTGGCAAGATGTCTTCAAAGTTGGTTTGCCATTGCCTTCCTCAGAGGCTGAGAGAGTTTAACTTGCCCAAAGTCACCCAGTGGGTTTCAGTAGATGAGCGAGGTTTGAACCCTGGTCTTCCAGCATCCTAGTCCAACACTCAAAGTTCTGCACCATGCTGGCTGTCTTCTTGTGCACACTTCTATGGAACTAATGGCTTTTCCACACTGTAGAAATAAAGCAGTTTGGCACCACTTCACCTTCGATGACTCCATCCTGTGGAATCCTGGGATTTGTAGTTTGGTGATGTAGTTTGGTGATGTATTTAGCCTCGTCTGTCAGAGCCCTGGTGCCTCCTCAAATCCTGGTGCCAGGATTCTGTAGGATAGAGTTGTGGCACTTAAAGTGGAGTCAAACTGTTTTATTTCTGCAGTGTGGATACATCCCAGGTACCACTGGGTTTGAAGGATCTTTCTTCTGAGTAGATATGCACAGGATTCCCTTTTTCAGTCAACTTCCATGGTTAATTTCTAAAAGACAAGGGTATACATTTTGAGAGCACTCTGCCTAATGCTGTGCCCTGCCCCTGAAACAGATTTGGCACTATGCATAGTTCCTTTCCAGTCCTGACTAAAATCCAGAGTGGATTCACCACAACACAAATGTAAGAACCCACAAAAACACTGCTGCTTATAGCAAGGGACACAGAACCTAAAACAAGGTTAATTATTTGGGCCACCAAGACAGAAAGTTTTCTTCCCATCCTTGGCACTACCAAATAAAAACTCAAAAACCCTAATGACAATTATTTTAGGCTGCATCAATAGAAGTATAGTGTCTAGATCAAGGGAAGTAATAGTGCCACTCTATTCTGCTTTGGTCCGGCCTCACCTGGAATACTGTGTCCAGTTCTGGGCACCACAATTCAAAAAAGATGTGGAGAAACTGGAGCATGTCCAAAGGAGGGCAACTAAGATGATGAGGGGTCTGGAAACCATGCCCTATGAAGAACACCTTAGGGAACTGGGGATGTTCAGCCTGGAGAAGAGAAGTTTAAGAGGTGATATGATAGCCCTGTTTAAATATTTGAAGGGATGTCATATTGAGGAAGGAGCAAGCTTGTTTTCTGCTGCTCCAGAGACTAGAACGCGGAGCAATGGATCCAAACTGCAGGAAAAGAGATTCCAGCTAGACATTAAGAGGAACTTCCTGAGAGCAAGGGCTGTTCAACAGTGGAACACACTCCCTCGGAGTGTAGTGGAGTCTCCCTCCTTGGAGGTCTTTAAGCAGAGGCTGGATGGCCATCTGTCAGGGATACTTTGATGGAGAGTTCCTGCATGACAGGGGGTTGGACTGGATGGCCCTTATGGTCTCTTCCAACTCTAGGATTCTATGATTTTCTGCCCTTTCTGTGACACACCAAATCTGTTGTCTGAACTGCCTGACTCATTTTCCCTAATGCAGAGCTGACAACAGAGACTGGATGGCCATCTGTCTGGAGCGCTTTGATAATTCTGCAGGGAATTCAACTGGATGACCCTTGGGAGTCCCTTCCAACTCTTCTATGTGTCCCACTGGCTGCCCTCAATGCCATTCCTTCCATTCCTTCCACATGGACTGTATTTCATTTTTGTTTTTAGTGGGGAGACAATGGAAAAACAGGACTTTTCTGCCCATGCTTAGAGGCTCTGGATATAACTTTTGTTCCAAACCTAGTCATTGAAAGCCGTCCACTCTCAATGAAGATGGACCACAAGTCACATCAGTCTTCACCAGCACAGCCAGTGCTGGGGGATGATGGGACTTGAACCCCAACAAGAACATCTGAAGTGACACACATTCCCCAGCCCTCCTCCATATAAACAGTGCTCAGCTCAGATTCAAGCCTGTTTGCAGTAAAAGATGGGTGGCGTTAAAAATCCCGAAAAAAATTAAGCCCAGTCAAACCAGTCAAATCTTGCCCTCTCTTCTGGAGGCATGGGCCCAGCTCTCCTCCCTTAGCTTCAACCATCTCTGATTCATACAAGGCTTCTGGAAGCTGCTCCCAGATTTTGCCCCCTTTGGCTTTTTCTGTCAGCTCTGAATGCCAGGGCAAAAATAGCAGAGAGGGCCACAGTGGAGAGATGTTGACAACCCAAGCTCCAGGCAGACCAGAGAAGGGAGGGGTAGGACAGTCATGTGGCAAAGATGCTATTTTGCCTCCCTCCCCTTGACCACACACACACACACACACACACGCATGTGCGCATGCACACACACATGCAGCGTAAATGCCTGGATGAGGATTGGGGTGGATGGCTTGGTGACGTAGCAGCGTTCACACCAACTCTGCCCATCTCCTTAGGAAAACCATGGCAACCAATGCAAGCCTAGTCTTGGAGCTGCTTTGCAAGGGGAAGAAATCCACACGTACACACACAACACACACCCCAAGCATGCTTCAAGTGGCCCTTTCCGAAAGCAAGGTTTGAAGCATCGCTTCCTTCCTCAGTCTTCTTTGCAAAGGTTGCAGCAAGCACATTTGCAAGAGTCATCAGAAGCCACACACCTTGCAAAACCCAAGAGTAGCCCTGGTTTTCCAATCCTAGAGGCAATCTCACTGCCTTAAAATGATGTATTCCTGTGTCATCACAGCCAACATGGTATAGTGGTTTGAATATGAGATTACAACAACTCTGGGGACCAGAGTTTGATTCCCAGCTCAGCAATGGGAGACCTTGCATGTGTCACATACTCTCAGCCGAAGAAAACAGCATGATAGACTTGAAGGCAAGCAACGCCAACAAGCAACAGCAACATGGGTCCATTTGATATGTCTCTCTTTTCAGGGCAGGGACTGAATGCTTAAGTGTTTAGTATTTGACTTGTCCAAGGCCATAGAGTAAGTCTTTGGAATAGCAAAGACTCAAACATCAGCTTCCCCCAATAGTTGGTGGTGTCACTTGGGATGTCACATCCAGAACATATGTCCCTTACCATAACTTGTTGCTGTTTCTGACTTATGGCGATGCTAAGGTGAACCTATCATAGGGTTTCTTCAGAGGGGGGTTGCTATTGCCATCCTCTGAAGCTGAGAGAATGTGACTTGCCCAAGGTTATCTAGTGGGTTTGAATGGCCAAGCAGGGATTCGAACCTTGGTCTCCAGAGTAATAGTACAATCTCAAAACACTATATCACATTGTCTCCAAATGCTAACACATCCTGTAATAATTTGGGCAAAGCAGATTTCTGCTGCCTGTGAAAGATTTTCTGACAACAAAGTGAAGAGAGGGAAATATTGATCTTCTGGAGGATTTCGCCCCACCATTTTCTCTGCATGCCCCCCAAAATCTCCCCCTGTTTAATGCCATGGTGCAAAGCCAAAGGAAACAGATACTGTATGCTTTTTTAAGAAAGTGACAATCCTAATTGATTTGGGTTTTGTTGTGTTAATGTTAATATCCTTTTATTTGGTTTTTAGGTTAGGTTTTAGATTTTAGAGTGCCAGTCACACCCAAGCTTTACCAGCCACACAACATCAGCTTTTTTCCTGGCAAAAGGAGGCAAGCGTGGGGGAAGCTTCACCTGTTGAATTTCTATAAAAGGGTTCCTTATAGGTTGCACATTGCACTTGCCTATTTAAACAGCTGGTCCAAAACACACAGCAGAAATAATCCAGTTTGAATCCTGGGAATTGTAGTTTGTTGTGGCACCAGAGCTCTCTGACAGAGAAGGCTAAAAGTCTCACAAAATTCCCAGAATTCCCTAGCATTGAACCAGGGCACTTAAAGTGGTCTCAAACTGGATTATTTCTGCAGTGTGTTTTGGACCAGCTGTGTCTTCAGCACAAACTCTAGTTTTCCCTAGCAACAAGATATAAAGCAACAGGAGGTAATGTTGGGGAAAGCTTCACACCAGCTGAATTCCTACAGATTACAGACAGGTTAAAGCTTGCAGGGAATGCTTTGATTTGGAGTTCCTGCATGGCGGGGGGTTGGACTGGATGGCCCTTGTGGTCTCTTCCAACTCTATGATTCTATGATTCTAAAGAAGAGGTGGACAGTGTTGTTGGACTGCAACTCCCATCAGCCCTGGGCACCAAATGAGGGATGATGGGAGCTGCAGTTCCATGACATCTGGAGCTTTGGCAAGAACAAGGGTGACCATGGGGAACAACTCTGGACATCCTGTTCAGCATTCTTAATAGCATCCTCCTTCCCACCCCAAGGATTGATGGTGCCACTCACAATTATTCTAACAATGTGTTGAAAATTAATTCAGGAGAACCTCAATTTAAACTAATCCCTGTCAATCATCCTTTACAGGATACAGACTATGTGACTAGGAAACTGACTTCCCTCCCTCCTCCTCCTCCTTTTTACTGCTACCTCAGGACAGTAGAGGAGAAAGGAGACTGTGTATATCTATGTGTTTGTGTGTATATATGAAAATGGATGAGATATTCAGCATTTAATCCTGGAGGAATCTGCAACCCTCCAGTTGTTGTTTGACTACAACTCTCATCATCTCTCACCATTGGCTATGCTGCTGGGGCTGCATGGGGTTGGAGTTGTTGGACTACTACAATACCCATAATCCCTTGCCCTTGGTCATGCTGCTGGGGTTGCTGGGAGTGATGGAAATATGATTCTAGCCACATCTTCTTTACCTTGACTTTAGTTTCTAGAAAGTGAAATATGGTTTAGCCCAGCTTGCAAATTCTGAATCCCTATATCCTAACCCAGTGCGGTGTAGTGGTTTGAGTGCTGGAGTATGACTCTGGAGACCAGGGTTTGTTTCCCAGCTCCGCCATGTAACACACTGGGTGACCCAGGGCAAGTCACACACTCTCAGCCTCAGGGGAAGGCAACAGCAATCTTCCTCTGAACAAATCTTGCCAAGAAAACTCTAATATGATAGGTTTACCTTAAGGTTCCCGTAAATTGGAAATGACTTGAAGGCACACAGCAACAACAAACATCCTACGCACACATAGGCGGTGTGGGTTGGCTGAAACAACACCAGAACAATATGGTGCAGTGGGTAGAGTGTCAGATGAGGACCTGGATTCAAATCTTCATGCAGCCATGGAGCACACTATGACCTTTAGCCACTCACAATTTCCCACCCAAACTGTGCAGCCTCACAGGGCTGTTGCGGACATCAAATGAAAAGGAGTGACTGTACAACTGTGTAGGAAGTGTGTGGGTTTTTTTATTTAAAAAAAAACCAGTACCTCCCTCCTGCAAGGAAACAAAAGCCACATGGACGGATGCACCTTGAAATATGCTTAGAAGTACTTTTAGGGTTAGAGCCATAGTGGTTTGAGCATTGGTCTACAACTCGAGAAGTCTGGGTTCGATTCTCAGCTCAGCCATGAAACCGACTGGGTGACATTCCCAAGTTGCACGCTCTCAGCTTCAGGGGAAAGAAATGGCGAACCCCTTCCGAATAAACATTGCCAAGAAAGCTCCATGACAGGGTTGCCTTAGGGTTGCCATACATCAGAAAAAGACTCGGAGGCACATTCAAGGATTGTATTGTTACACTACAAAGTTAAGCTCTAGCATTATAAGACCGGAATGAAGTCCACCTCCACCAAGACAGATCAAGCTGAAAGATGGTGGGCTTCCTAGCTAAAGCTGAGTGCTTTACAAAAATATAGCTCTGCCCCACCCACAAGAGCCAACAGCTTGCTTTGCCTTGAATTATTGATGGGTCACATACAGCAACTCCCATCAGTTCCAGTGTGGCAAAAGGAGGCTCTCAATGAACCAACCTCGCTTCTTCTCTGCCAAAGGCACAACTGAGCCCCCAATTCCTCCTTCCGCCCACCCTTCCTTCCTAACCATGACCCTTCTCAAAAAGGGAATTTTTTAATGGTTCTTCTCATTTACTTTAGCTAGCTTCTTTTAAAAAATAAAGAAATTCCACCCCTCTCCAACACTGCATCCTGTGCAGGGGAAAAGGGAAGGAAAACCCATCTCTTGCTTGGAACAAATAGAGAGAGAGAGAGAGAGAGAGAGAGGGAGGGAGATGCCTAGAAAAATGAAAATGTAATAGAATACAAATCATATTAATAATGAAAAACGTTAGACTCGAAAGCGACTTGAAGGCACGCAGCAGCAACAGATATAACATTATGATACAATAATGGTAAGAGGAATATATTTTTCGCTTTTTCCCCTGTGCAGGTGGTGGAAGGGAGATATGTGTGTGTCTATATATGTATACGTTCAATGCACACTGTACATTGTATAATGTCTATATACAGTGTGCATGCAATATATGTGTGTACATACACAAACACACAGCCAGAGGGGTCTTATCCTCCATGGCCACCCCTCTCCGCAGCTGGCTCAATGCCTTCCTTACTTCAGCCTTAGATGGATTATATTGATTTTTGCAGAATTTAAAGGGGTGGTGGTGGTCAAAGTTGCTGTACAAGGGGGCACCATTAGTCCTGCCCTATTGAACAGAAATGGAGTGGCGGAGGGAGGGGCACTAATGCCCAGATCCTTGGCAATCGGTGGTAAGCATCCCAGTCGACCACATTGGCACGAATCCCTTTCTGTATGTGGATCATATATTTTTCCACTACCCCATGCCAGTCAAAGCCAATCCCAATTCTTTTTTTTCCTTTCCTACTCCTGTAGATGGCATATAGATTCCCTGCATGGCAAGGGGTTGGACTGGATGGCCCTTGGGGTCTCTTCCAGATGGGAAAAAAATAATCTGTATCCCAGGAGGAGGCCAGGGATGATGGGAGCTGTCGTCCAATGCTTCTAGGAAGTGGAGAGTTGTCACAAATGCCTTCCTCCTAAGCACACTCCACGAGGGGGGAAAAGGATCCAGTTCTGCCCCATCTCTAGGGAAAGGAGGTGCCCCAGCCTTTCTCTCAAAAATTCTCTCTCTGTCTCTCTCTCTCTCTCTCTCTCTCTCTTCTCTTCTCTTCTCTTCTCTTCCTCCTGCGCTCCATTCTTTCCTTCTGCCCATCGGGGACTGCTTCAAGGGTGTGTGAAAATTGCTTATAGTTAGGCAAGGCAAAAGACTGAGGGAGAGAGAGTAGCAGAAGGAAGGAAGGAAGGAAGGAGGGAGGGAAGGAAGGGCGAACAACTCATGTCTTTTGCCAAACAAAGCCCCAGCTTCCCTCAAAAAAAAAAAATTGAGGGAGGGGGTGTAGCAGAAGAAGGAAGGAAGGAAGGAAGGAAGGAAGGAGAGGAAAGGAAAGGGAAAGAAATAGGGGAAAGGAAAAGAAGCAAGGGAAGAGAAAGGAAGGGGGAAAAGGAAGGGAAGGAAAGGAAAGGGAGGGAGAGAGGGAAAGGAAAAGAAGGAAGGAAGGAGAGAGAGAGAGAGAGACAGATAGCAACTGCTCGTCTTTGTTGCCAAACAAAGCCCCAGCTTTCCTTTTAAAAAAACTGAAAGGGGGGGGGGGGCGGCTGAGATGAATGAGAGGAAGGAAGGAAGGAAGGAAGGAGACGCACACACAGAGAGAGCAACTTTTAATCTTTGTTGCCAAACAAAGCCCCAGCTTCCCTCAAAAAAAAAAAATAATTGAGGGAGGAGGTGTAGCAGAAGAAAAAAGGAAGGAAGGAAGGAAGGAGGAGAAGAGAAGGAAAAGAGAGGAGAGAGGAGAGGAGGAGAGGGGAGGGAAAGCAAAAGAAGGAAGGAAGGAAAGGAAGGAAGGAAGGGGAAAGGAAAGAGAAGAGAAGAGAAGAGAAGGAAGGAAGGAAGGAAGGGAAAGGGTAAAAAAAAAGGAAAGGGAGGGAGGGAGGGAGGAAGAGGAAGGAAGGGAGGGAGGGAGGGAAGGAAAGGGAAAGAGAAAAAAGGAAGGAAAGGAAAAGAAAGGAGGAAGGAAGGAAGGAAGGAAAGAACTTGCTCATCTCTTTTGCCAAACAAAGCCCCAGCTTCCTTACTGGCCAGACCATCCTTCTTAGAGAACCCCAAGTCCCCAAAGGGCGCCTCTTACCCTTGTCTTCTTCTTCTCCTTCCTTCCTTCTTTGCTTCCTTCCTTCCTTCCGCTCCGCTTGGCAGAAGGGCTGTTGTTTGCGAGAGGAGGAGGAGGAGGAGGGCTCAGGAGCCCGGGAAGGGATGCAGGAGCAGCAGCAGGAGGAGGCAAGAGAGGGCGAGGGAGCTGCTGCTGCTGCTGAAGCCCAGGAGGGCTGGGTCCGGGGCGGGGGCTGGTGGGCGTGGGCCCCGCTGGGCAGCACCAGCAGCAGCAGCCGCCGCCCTGGAGCTTTGGCCGGAGGAGCTGTCCGCGCTCCTTGGTGCTGAAAGGGGGCTGGCGGAGAGGAGGGGCAGGCAAGGGAGAGAGAGGTGGGGAGAGACAGACACCAGAAAGGCAAGCAGCCAGTGGCTCTGGGTTTGGGTGTGTGTCTCTGTGTGAGTTGGTTTGTGCGAGGTGTGGTTCCACACATAGCCACAACCCCTCTCCATAGAATCACAGAGCTGGAAGAGACCCCCAAGGGTCATCCAGTCCAGCCCCCCTGCCATGCAGGAATACACAGTCGAAGCACCTCCCAATAGATGCCCATCGAGAATCTATCGAAAAGCCTCCACCCCATGAATTTCATAGGCTTCTCTTGGATAAAGAATATATTCATTGCTGAGTTTGGCCTTCCCCTGAAATATTGATCCATACCTTGGATCAACCATTGCTCAGAAGAAGTCCAGGAATGGAAGGGGAGATGGGATGGGGAATTATGCTTGAGACACCTCCCATATGGGTATGACTTTGACAGTGGAGACCAGGGTTCAGTTTCCAGCTTGGCCATGTAAACCCACTGGGTGACTTTAGACAAGTCACACTCTCACAGCCTCAGAGGAAGGCCATGGCAAACCCCATCTGAAGAAACTTGCCAAGCAAGCCCTATGATAGCTTCACTTTAGGGTTGCCATAAGTCAGAAACGACTTGAAGGCACACAACAACAACAACTGCAACAACAAACGCACCCACACCAGTGATTACATATGATCTTCCCCCATGTAATAAATCTTACCATCTTTCTATAGCACAGACACCTATGGTAATCTTTTACTCTTTCTTTAATAATTTCTAGCCCTAGGTTAGAACAGAGAAAGGAAATAGGAGGCTCTCCAGGATCTGTTGAACTACAACTCCCATATTCCCCAAGGACCGGTAGGAAACATGTGCTTGTCTATCACCCATTGGACTCATTGTTGTTATGTTCTTTCAAATCCTTACCAATTTACACCAACCCTATCACAGAGTCTGGAGTACAACACCCATATTTTTGGACTACAACTCCCATATTCCTCAAGGACAGGCCATGCTGATGATGGACATAAAAACACCATAATGTCAGGAAAGCCACAAGTCCCCTGCTCCTCCAAGGAGAGAACATGAGTGAAAAGGAAGAAAATGAAATTATCAGATACATTGGACTACAGATCTCATGAGAGATGCTGTTGGCAGCAGATGGCAGGAGTTGTAGTACAACCAACGTAGAGGGCCATAAAGTATGGCAAGGCTGACATGCACACCTTTGTGTGAAATCGATGCCTGATCATTGCCTGTCCTGGGCTGGAAAGGCAAGGAAGGAGATGATACTTGGGACTGGAGGTGTTTTGGTCTGATCCCTGATCACACAAGACAGGAGGCTGGTGGTCTGTTTGTATCTATAACAGGGGTTTTGAATGATCTAAAGAGAGTGTGGGTGTGTGAAGGAGGTGTGTGTGAATGAGACACAAACACAGAGAGACAGAGAGAGAGATGTGACTGAGGAAAAGGCTGACATTACTGCCCTCTCCTGGAAATGCAAGACTTGCAACAAATTCTCAGAGAGAGAGAGAGAGAGAGAGAGAGAAGAAACATTGGACTTATTCCCCTTCCTACTGCCATTCCCTTCTCCTTTTGTGCCATGTCTTTTTAAACTGTAATCCTGAAGGCATGGAACTGTCCAATTAACTATCTGTAAGACGCTCTGGCTGAAGAACGGGGTATAAATACAGTAAATAAATAAATAATAAATATTTATAAAACTCCTATTCAATGTATGGCCCACTGACACTAGGAAAAAATTAAACCATTTCCCTCCATATGTATGTATACATACATACATACATACATACACAGAGTTTCCTTGATGCACGCATAATCTCCAACTACCCTGATTTGACAGGACTGGTCCCAATTAATCCTCTGTCATCTCATTTTTGTTCCAGCAGTTAAAAAAAAAAAAATCCCAGTTTCTTTCTCCTCCTCCCACTTCCCCCTTTGTCCTTTGCTTCCTTCAGCTGCCACAATTTGGATTCAAAATGCTTAAGATATTTGCAGTCAATTCACTCAACAGGGAGTGAGGAAAAGGAGTGGCTGAATCTGTGAAGATCCCAGTAGGCTCAAGCAAAAGCAAAGTGCTGCAGCCTCTCCTAGTTTCTGTGTTCTTCCTTACTAATAATCTTACTAATAATCTCATTCACCATCAGAAGTACCATTTGAGGGTAAACACATTAAAGCATTGCAAAGTAGTGCAAAAATTTGGTTTCACAAAATACTTTCTGTGGCTGGCAATTGCTGTTGAGAGATAAAGGAAAGTAACCTTGATTGACCACAGACAAATTACTAATTTTTAAAATAAAAGGAAGCAGACTTCCATTAGGGAGGGAGCCAGTGTGGAATAGTGGTTTGAATGATGGATTATGACTCTAGAGACCAGGGTTTGTTTCTCAACACAACCATGAAACCGACTGGGTGATCCTGGGCAAGTCACATGCTCTCAGCCTCAAGGGAAGGCAATAGCAAACCTCCTCTGAACAAAACTTGCCAAGAAAACCCTATGATAGGCTCACCTTTGGGTCATCACGAGTTGGAAATGACTTGAAGGTGCACAAAAAGACCAACAAAGATTTCAATTATTTTGGCTACACCACACTAGCTATTGAAATGAAATATATATGGAATGGTGAGCCCAGAAGGTGTTGCTGAGGGATTTCTGTTCAACTTCTTGGCCATTGGCCTGTAAAGTCTCTTACTCCATTTCTTGGACATGCTATTCAGCTTCTACATGAAGCCATGAGGGGGTCCAAAGTTTTGGGGGTAACATGTCACCACTATGCTGGTGACATCCAACTTTATTTCTACTTTCGACTTGCTGTATATACTCATGTATACTGGTAAGTCTAGAAATTTGAGTCAAAAATTGACAAAAACCTGAGTCCACTTATTTACGGGT
This sequence comes from Urosaurus nigricauda, assembly GCA_034509955.1. Lineage (NCBI taxonomy): Eukaryota > Metazoa > Chordata > Lepidosauria > Squamata > Phrynosomatidae > Urosaurus > Urosaurus nigricauda. The sequence goes on from JAOEGL010000006.1 coordinate 15,464,270, forward strand.
CAATGTAAGTACTGTTTTTAAACTTTTATTTAAAAAGGAACCATCCCTTAGTGAAAGGCAAGAGTATGTCCTAGAAGCACTGATCCCCCTCTATTCTCTCATCCATCCAGTCTTTAGGATGAGCATAAACAGTTATGCCTGCTGAGATTTTTGAATTACTTTTGCATTTTTTCCTTTTCTTCGTCCTCTAGATCCGTTGTTACGTGCCCCTAAGTTTTACTCTCGATTTACCCACCGGTCATATCAAAATCCATAATTTTGGACCCGAAATCTGTCCTTGACCTATACATGAGGTCGACCTATAGTTGAGCATATATGGTAACTCCATTGCTAAACCAGCGTCTGACGTTTGTACTGGACTGGATGAGGGGAAACAAACTGAAACTTAATGCAGACAAGACAGAGGTGCTCCTGGTCATTCGGAAGATAGATCAGGAAACTGCTGGATGGGGTTACACCATCCAGCACAGGCATACTCTTCAATTCAACCCTGAGCCTGGAGGCCTATGATTTGCATTTGAATAGCTAGTGTGCCAACTATACCCATTCATAGAGATGTCGGATCTATCCACAGTGACATGTGGCTTGGTTATATCCTGTTTGGATTACTGTAATCCATTTAACATGGGGCTTCCTTTGAAAAGCTCAGAAATTTCAACTGACCTGAAGAGCTGCAGCCAGATTAACTGGAACTGGATATAGGGAACATACAACTCCCTTGTTGCAACAGCTTCTCTGGCTGCTAGTCTGTTTCCAATCACAATTCAAAGTGCTGGTTATAAATAAAGCCCTATATGGCTTGGGTCCAGGCTGTATAAAAGGCCGTATCTTCCTGTATGAACCTGCCCTAACTCTTAAAATCTTTGGGGGAGGTTTTTTTCCCCCCCTCATTCTCACCACCTTCCAGGTATATTTGGTGGAAACAAGAAAGAGGGCATTCTTGGTGGTTGCTCCCAAACATTGGATCTCCTTTCCTCGGGAAGCTAGCATAACTCTCTTGTTGCGGTCCTTCCATGAGCAAGTGAAAACTTTTTTTATTCCAATAATTTTTTTGGAACTGGAATGAGGTTTTTTTTTTAAAAGGTGTGCTGTTTTGTCTTTTTAAAAATCTTTTTTTAAAAAAATATTTCAAGTAGCTATAATTATATAGATCATTTGATTGCATTTCAAAATAACATTTGTTGTTGTATGCCTTCAAGTCATTTCCAACTTACAGCAACCCTAAGGCAAAGCTATCATAGGGTTTTTTTGGCAAGTTTCTTCAGAATGTATTTGCCATTGCCATCCTGAGACTGGGAGAATGTGACTTGCCAAGATCATCCAATGGGTTTCATGGCTGAGCCAAAATTCGAACCCTGGCTTCCCACTATTCCAGTCCAATACTCAAATCACCACACCATGCCAATCCTATCAATGCATGTGCTTTTACTGATGGATTTGTATTTGTTATTTGACAAAATAACAGATCCCAGAATCCCATGTTGCCAGCAGAGTTCTGGGAGTTGCAATCCAAAAAACCCAGTTATTTCCAAGTGTTGCTTTTAGAAGCCTCAGAAGCTTTGCCTTGCCTGTTATTTCCTTCCTTCCCTGTCAGAACTGACAGTCAGATTTGATTGTTTGCAAAGCATCATGACCTGGCGGAAGAGGAAAGGGGGGCGAAGAGGAAGGATCTGAGAGGATCACCATGGCAACTTTATGGAGCTGACACTTGGGTTGCCTGAGCAACCAAAACACTCCTCTGTCATTTCCACACTGAGAAAAGAGGAATATGATTCCATCCAGTAGCCCTTGGGCCTGACTATTTTTGTAATGCCCGAGCGCCATACAGTTTGGCTGGCTGTGGGGCTGGAATATTGTGCCTTTAGGGACTCCCCAGTTATCCCCAGTTCCACCTCTTCTCTCTCTTTCTTCTCCCTCTCTCTGTATGTACAAGGATGAATAGCAGAGTGTAGGAGGGGGGCTGTTTGGAGGAAAGCAGCAGACAAGCTGTCTGGATAGATCAAGCACCTGGGTTTGTTAACAGCAGGGGGAACCATGTTTTTAGCTGTTTCTTGTGCAACCTGGTAAAAGTAATTTACACCCCAGCCATGGGTGACTCAGATGTGTTTTGATTACATTCTGTATCATGTTCTTAATCCTCATAAGGGTGCTTTCCCCCCAGTAAAGGCAGAAATATTTCCTTGGTCAGATTGGCTTTTCCCAACCCATCACACTCCAGCTGGTTGGACTACAAACCTCATCATTCCTGAACAGCAATCCCTTCTGTTTTGGGGTAATGGGAGCTATACTTCATATCTAGGGGGTGTGAAGTTGGGAAAGGCTTGTTAGATGAATCATCATTAGTTTTTCCAAACTACAAAATGGTTGAATAAACTAAAGATAATTGCTTTATTTAGATAGCATTAAAAAAAAGTTTGAGACCTGCATCTTTATAAACAGCCTTACATTTGCTCAACCTTGAATTGAGCGGTTTTGCAATGTTCACCCGGGGGCTGCCATGACATTTTGATCTATGGGTTCATTGCTCAGTAGTAGGCAGTGGAGTGACTGATGAACCATGCTTTGGTGCACAATGGGCACCGATGGATTGGTGCTCTCAGTGTGCATCTGGACACTGGCTGGGAACTGTCAGAGCACAACAGAAGCACCCAATCAGAAGTGCCCAATGCACATCAGAGCAGTCTTGCTCATGCCCAAATGTGAATCTTTGCCCATCACCATATATGGATGTGAGAGCTGGACAGTGAACAAAACAGATAAAGGAGAAAAAAATCAATTTATTTGAGATATGGTGCTGAAAGAGTGCTGAGGATATTGTGGAAAGTGAAAAAAAAAACAACCAAATGGGTCCTTGAACATGATCAAGCCTGAATTCTCATTGGAAACCAAGACGATCAAATAGAGATTGATGTACTTTGACTGCTTCAGGAGAAGACTCAGTAGAAAAGACAATAATGCTAGGAAAGTAAGAAGACCACATGCCAAATGGATAGACTCCATCAGGGAAGTCACAGGACTGAATTTGCGGGACCTGAGCAGAGCAGTAGAGGAGAAAGGGTCTTGGAGATGTCTCATCCATAAGGTCACCATGAGACAGGGTTGACTCAAGGGCAGTTAACAACAACAAAACAGGGGCTAGTTGCATTTCTGCAATGTAGCTATGTATGTGTAAAGTTAGGGCGTGTAGACTGTGATGTACGCATCCTGGCCATCATTTATTTTAAAGATAAAAACTGAAGATGGAAGGCACTTCATTAGAACACACATGGTTTCTCCTCTCACACATCCCAGAGGTAATGCTTCTTCTGAGTTATGGCCGGGATCCTCTTATAAAAGAGAAATTGCTCTAAGGCCCTCCCCATGAAGTACCGTTTTATTCACATGCAAATATATGTGGATTTGTTAGATCTACATAAATTTGCATACAAATTAGTTAACCTATTAATTACTTGCTCCACACTTACATGATTCATCAACTAAGGGATTGTCCAGGTGTAGCGGTGGATGGTATTGCCTCATAGAAATTCTGCTCTCCCCAGTGAAATTTCCTTCAGTCTTCAAATTTCAAGCACTGTAGCTGAGCCTTTAGAAATACAGTTTAGGCATCAAAAGTACAGGATACAGTAGAATATTTCAAAAACCTGAACACTAGCATTCTACAGCATTGTATGTGTACAAGCAAGTCTTTCCATGCACGTACACTTTGTATGCTTTGGTGCATCTACAACTGTGTGTGAATATTTGTTCTCAACTTTTGACACATGCTGACACCATAGAGGTGCTTGTAAAGGTGTTTCTTCATCAGGAAACAAACAAACAAACTTGGAAATCTTGGCTATTGAAAGTAACATATTTGAATGAATTTCAGGTGGATAAATTCTCTGCAAAGAAATCACAGCTCGTTGGTTGTAATCATAATAGAACTTGCACATTTACATCCTAGTCACTGTTATTTAATCTGTACAACTATTTTTCACATGGAAAATATTCTATTTTAAATGGATTTGCTTTTTTTTTGGAAGCTTCACAACATGCTTCACAACATGCTTTCCAGTGGTAGAGGAGACGTTCACCTCCCTCACTGATGATGATTACAAGCGTCACCTTTTCCCACCTATTGAGTTGCATCTCACCCCATGCTTTCCACATTTTTGAAGCAATTGTGTCACTCCAATTAGAATGTCACCTGGTGCACTCTGTACTCCCTGCACCTCCTAATGACGCCTCTGCTTCTGAGTAGACAATCACAGATAACAGCCCTAATTTTGCTAAAAACCAAGTTTCAGGAAGAGTTGCTTTCCTTCCCTCACATGCTATTTTACCATCTGTGCCTGGTAAAGAAGTCTGTGAGCTCTGAAAGCTAGCATGATACATTTTGCACATTTGCATTGGCCCAATAAAGGTTCCACTACAAGATGGATTTCAGATTTTTATTTTTATTTTTACTTTAGAACAGTAACTCTAACGTCTGTGGCATAGCTGCTTTTGGGAATTAACTCTTTCTCTGACACACACACACACACACACACACACTTATAATGGCAGATTGCCTAGGCGAGGTATGGTCCTGGGGACACAGTAGAATGAGGACGAGGGGGAAACAAGGAGGAAACATAAGCCAAAAACCCTCTGGGGTGATTATTTTATCTGAGTTGGATTTTTATGCTACATTTGCACCAAAATATTTGATCTGATCTGTCCCTGAAAACAAAAACAAGTTGATGAACTCCATGTAGTGCTCTGAGTGGTGTCATAATTTTGTCATAACCCAGAAAAATTAATGAAGGCTTCCAAATTGCTATTACAAGGGAAGGAAGGATTACAACTCCTTGATTATTTATGACCTCTCTTCAAAATGGGAGTTTAACTACTCCTTTTCTTCATGTTTTTCTTTATTTATTCTGTTTATACCCTTTCCTTTCTTCCAGGGATCACCGGGTAGTGCGCATACTCCCCTCTACTCATATTATCCTCACAACATCCCTGTGAGGCAGGTTAGACTAAGACTCAATGACTGACCTGAGGTGGTCCAATGAGTTTCATTGCTGAGCAAACCTATGAAACGAGATCCCTCCTTATTACAGAATTTGAAATGTCTATTTTGTTGGATAATTATGCTCAGAATCCTTCAGCTAACATGGTTAATGGTATGTTAGTTAGTTGGGTGGGTGGATGGGGGAAGACTTTCATTCAAAATAGTTTGTTGTTGTTATGTAACTTCAGACTTATGGTGACCCTATTACAGAGTTTTCCCTGGAGGAAAAGGAAGAGGGTTTTTTGGCAAGATTTATTCCGAGGAGGCTTGCCATTGCCTTCCTCCAAGACAAAGCATGACATGTCCAATATCCCCCAATGGGATTCCATGGCTGATTCACTGGCCTCCCACAGTCCTTAGTCCAACACTCAAACCACAAGTTTTAGGGGTCATCACAGAAGGCCAAAAGATTAGGGTTTGGGGGGCCACACTCACAGCCTGCACACATTTTCCCTTATTCCTCACCATAGAGAGTCACACAATATGGTTTTTGGAGGAACAGCTATCTGGAGAGCTTCTCGATCCATAAACATTAGTGCAGACATGTTGTTTGTTTTGAAGCAACTATTTAAGCAGTTCCTTTTGAAACTCTCTATTTCCAAGAGAGAGGCTGGGTGTGAACTGGGATGAGCACATCCTCAAACCTCTGCGTGGGGTATGGAACTGGGGCAGAATCATAAAGGAACTCAAGTCTCCCCTAGAAACTGTTCTCCCATTCCACCCCATGTTCCCAGGAAAGTGCACCTCAAAGTTTGAGTGTTACGGTGCAGGGGCATGGACCTCCTCAGCTCTTGGCAAAGCCAGGACTGAAATCCTTCACACGCGGGAGACCTCATACTCCTGCAGGGCCAAGGTGTTTTCATAGACAGCAGTATACTCCATCTCCTCTGTGCCATTCTTAACAGCAGGTTTGATTCCTTCCAGGAGGCACTGGTGCAGGAAGATGTACTGGGACTGTGGAGACAGAGAGGCAGCCTTTATGTGGAGCTGTGACATGGGCAGACATAAAACTTGTCAGATCCCAAGTTCACTGGTGAGTCAGTTCTCAAATGTCCCATTTGGGGGTTTATCAGAAAAGTTACAGCACCAAGAATAAAGTACAAAATGTATGAAAGCCCTTTTTCAGATATTATACAGCTACACATCCATCATCTCTGACTCCTGGCCCTGATGGCTAGGTCTTATGGGCATTGGAATCCAACATCTGGACAGGGAACATGCCCCCAAGAGGCAAATCTTTTATAGTTTTGCATGAGTCAATAAGAAGAGCCAGTTCTAATCAGAGGTCAGCACCCAGAACCCCCTGGTGGGGGATTCTGAAAGCCATAATGCAAAATAATGACTTCCCCAACTTTGGTTCTATTACATGAGTTAATCCCCAAGTGAGATCAACTCACAGTAAGAATTTAAGTGTACACATTGCCACATGATGCAGCCATGACTACTAGTTTTAAAGGCCTACAAAGCAAGAATGGATGGGATTAAACATGCTGTGCTTGCCATGGGGTAAGTCTATCAATAGCTGCTAGCAATTATGGCATAATTCTATTTCTCTGGAGGAGTATTAAGTGGTTTTTGTTTTGTTGTTCTGTGCCTTCAAGTTATTTCTGACTAATGGCAACCCTAAGACAACAGTATCATGGGTTTTTCTTGACAGACCTTGTTCCAGAGGGTGGGGTTGCCCTGGCATTCCTCTGAGGCTGAGAGAGTATGACTTGCCTAAGGTCACTCAGTGGGTTTCCATGGTTTCTTAATTATTATTTTTTAACCTCTTTTGGACATTTTTGACATTTGCAGAACTGGGATGGGGGCTTTGGGTAAAAATGTTGCCGCATGACCTGCTCCTATCCTAAGCTGTAGCTTATTTTGCTTGGGCATAAATCTGATATGCCAAACAAGTGAGATCTAGGGTCTATCCCTCACCTCAGTCTGAATCATGAGTGGACGGTTCATCCTGAGCTTTTGGACAAATGAGAAGACACCCATCTGCCCCTCCTCTTGGGCTTGGCGCAACAGCGAATCCAAGGCGATGAACGTCCCTGTCCGGCCCACGCCAGCACTGTCAAGCAAGAAGGAAAGGAGCATGATGCTAAGAGCCACAGCTGAGACTTTCCATTAAGCAGAGTATAGATTAAAGCCCAGAAGCAACAGAAAGATATTCTAGCTGGAAGGGACCCCCTGGAATCAATAGACATAACCTTGCCTGCAGCCAACAGCAGAAATCCCAACTCAGGTAATGTTGATTTAAAAATGGAGATATAAATGTGTGTGTACCTTCAAGTCACCGGCTGACTTAAGGTGGCCCATAAATTTCATAGCCTTCTTTTAGGTAAAGGATACGACGTGGTTTGCCATTTCCTTCCTCTGAAATATAGCCTAAATTGCTGCGTATTTCCTAGTAGTCCATCATCCAGGTACTAATCAGGGATGACTCTGCTTAGCTTCCAAGATCAGATAGGATCTGGTGCCTTTAGGGTATTTAGATGTACAAATTTGTTGTTATTGTATGCCTTCATGTGGTTTTTCAATTATGGAAACCCTAAGGTGATCCTACCACAGGGTTTTCTTGGCAAGACTTATTCAGAGGGAGTGTGACTTGCCCAAAGTCACCCACTGGGTTTCCATGGCCAAGCAGGGATTTGAACCCTGGTCTCCCAGAACTCTTTCAAACGGGAGGAATTTCTCCCAACTTCAAATGGAGCCAATGCGGATTCATGTAAATTTGCTTGTTTAGCGAATTTACATGAACCCCTGTTCCATTCAGAAGAACCCCTGCTCCGTTCGGAATTACTTCCCATTACCCGAAAATAACCCCCTCCTGCCCAAATTTGCATGCGAAGCTTTAATTCGCAATAAAGTAAAACCCATGATTGCATTCGAATTGGCTTCCCTCTTGCCCGAATTTGCGTGCGAAGAGTTAATTTGCAATAATATAAAACCCATGATTGCATTCGAATTGACCTTAAATTATACTTCCAATTTAGCCTCGTATGAAAGAGTAGCCAGAGTCCTAGTTCAATGCTCAAACCGCTACACCATGCTGGCTCTCTAGACATATAAATATTTGGTACTAAAATGACTAGGCAAAGAGACCCTGCTTTTATTAACTGGAATATTTCTATCCTGCTTCTTAGTCAAATCTTCTCAGTTGGCTTGCAGCATTTTAAAAACAATAGGATCACAGCATTTCAATTTTCAAAGGACTATTCAAATCAAAGAGTAAGCCATATAAGGGGGGGAAATAGACATACTCGGTTTCAATAATAAAATCAGTTTCCATTAAAGGTTAGAGAGAATAACAAAGGATCACCTGTAAAAACAGCAGAGGTTGGAAGCATTTCTCTTTTTTTTTTGGACAAAAACAGTTCCCAGAATCCCCTGGTCAGTATGGGACGTGAGTCCTGATTTTTATCTGTGAAATGTTGGAGGGTATGCATTTTGGGAAAAGAATTTAACTCTTCTCATGACACAATGAGCCATTAGAAGAAACTTACATACTTAGAAAAAGAAGCATAGAAGTTAGAAAATAAAAGGTTGTATCCACTACCGGAAGGTCTGCGTTCAAGACAGATGAAATGGCTAGAAGGGCAGGGCCTGGGGCTGGCAGAACCCCACATGTGACACTGCGATTTCTGCATGCAAAACATATATTCTGCTATTCCTGAGCTCTGGTTTCTCCTCATTCTCAGTCCAGAGAAGCCTTGGATTGATTCTATTTTGCTCCAGAGCTCTCCACTCCAATTCTCACTGGTTTTACCTGCAGTGAACCAGAGCTGGCCCGCTGTCCTCGTGTTCCTCTATGTGCCCTCTCACAAGGTTTCGGAAGTGAAGGACAGCACTTGTGGTGTGAGGCACCCCATGATCTGGCCATGAAGTATAATGGTAATGCTTGGCGAGACGGACCTCAGATTCATTCATCTGTTGGAAGACACACAAACAATGTTGAAGTTGGCTACTTTGCCAGCTAGGATGGTGAATCCATTCTGGGGTTTAGAACGAATTTTAAAGGAGACCACAGATGTGTCAGATGGATTATGGGGATAGGATTCAACATCTTGGATAATGCCTTTAAAATTTGGATTGAAAACAGAACAAGTTCCGTTGCAATGGAAGCCACCTGCCCCAACTGGAGAAAGATGAGGTCCAAATCTGATGAAGGGAAGGAGAAAGGAATGGAGGAATGGATCTGTCAAAGTTGCTTGAAAGATGTATCTCATGTTAACAGTCAGAGGAGATCATTAGGGGAGCAGAAGGCAAATCAACTCCACTCACTCACCCGTTTGATGCTGAAGTCCCGCACAGTCCAATCGGGAAGGATGGTTTCTGTAACAACGGAGACACTAATATCTTCATAGGTGCACGGTGTGTAATCCAGAGGCCAATAGCGTTCACATTTCACCTAACCAGAAGAGGAAAGGGGGAAATATTGAGGAAAAGGGAACCAGAAAAGTATTGAGAATAGTGGAATGGATATCACTGGGGCACAGTACAGCTTAAGATAGTCTTGTGGACCACAATGCCCAGAATCCCCCAGCCAGCATAACTGGAACTATAGTCCAACACCCCCACCCCACCCACCCACGCACACACCCTCAAAAGGCTCTGTAGAGAACACTGGGAGCAACTGTCAGGTTCCTGAAAAGTCAGAGTCCAGAAATTTCAAATTGGTGGTCCTTAAAGGCAACAAGGTCTCTTGTCTTTTTTCCTGGAGTTCCATTGGAACAAGACCAAGCTAGATGTTCCCATATTACATGTACAGCCTTCCATCCCTGATCCTGGTATTCCTTTTAAAAATAAGTTGAATAATAGCTAGAATATACTGTTTTGTAGCATCAAAGCAGGTAATGTTGTTAGTTACCACCAGGGCAATGGATAGCTTCCGTGTCAGTGGAGCAATGAATATGCTCCAGGATTTAGTCTAAACTTTAAAGGAGGTATTCAAGTCACTGAACCTAATTTGCAGATAAGGTTCAGCACTTTGGATAACTTCTTTGAAATCTGGACCAAACCACAGAGTGGATTCACTACTATCACAAACAACCGTCTGGTGCCACAAGTGACTAAAAAGTAAATTACTGTATAGCAACTAATGAATCCATAATAAATATTTGCAAGTGCACAAGGTCTCTGTTCCCTTGAGTGGGTGATTTCCAAAGACTGGTTGGTTTTTTCCTTGATCCCCAGAGAAAATGGGGCAATCCTCACCCGTCCATTCTCAATGCAGTTGGTGAGCATGATCAAGGTTGTGCTCTGTTGCTCCCATATCATGCGCCAGAAGTCATACAGTGTCTCACGGAGTGGCCCTTGTGCTGCAATAAACTCCTTTCCCCTCTTAAAACCCTAGAATCCATGGGTAGCAAGGAAAGAGGTATTTGCGTCAGACTGAGATTGGAACATTTGTTTTAAAAGGCTTCACACATTTCGGTATCCTTCAGTGACCTCAAAAATCTGATCTAACAGTTTATGTGAATGTAGTTATTTATTTATTTATTTATTTATTGCATGTCACATTTCCAAATGCTGCATAGGACTGACAGAGAAAAATGGCATATAATACCCTGGTTACAGCCACTGCCTGCTAGTGGCACATTTTGTGTTTGGCTCCTTTAAAAGTTTAAGTTGCATTCCTTAATCCAACATACTGCAGAGTTGCATGAATCTCACAGTCTCATTGCTGGCTAGGGATGTTTGGATTTGTAGTACAACAGGCCTGGAAAGTGCCAGGCTGGGAAAGGATATCCTTAAAAAATGACATCTAACTACCTGTGTGGATAAGTTTTGCAAATGATTTGCCACATCGCTTTGCTTTTCCCCACCCTCACCTACTTCTCAGTAACATGTATGCTGTTCTCTCACCTTTCAAACAACCTAAATTGTTCAAGAATGTATTCATAAATCTGAGGAAATACCTAACAAAATGTTTCTTTAAAAATGATTTTTAAAATAAATAGAATACACTACTTGTTGCACCAAAATACTGGTTGATTCAAAGAGAATGGTGCAAAAGTAAAACTGTTCTTTTTGCTTTTGCACCATTACTTTTGAATCATCCTGTAGGTAATACTGTTATCCCTTGTCATTGGTCCAATGTGAGAAGACCGAAGAAAGAAACTCACTTCTTCCACTTTGCAATTAGATATGCAAAGTCAATGCAGATTTCTTTCCAATGTGGAATTGTTGCATATTAATTGGATTGAAATTCTGAGGAATTAATTTTATTATAAATTTGGAGTGATTATGTATTATACTAAACAGAAAGCTTAGATCTGTGCCAAGGTATGCCACAGGACTATATCTTAGATGGATCACAAAGGCCTCAAACTCCACCTGAAAATACAGTAAAAATTTCACATCAAAATGCAGTCTATGGAACTCACAGGCATATAGCTAGCATTGATGTAATCAGAGTTGGGGTCTCCAGGTTTGGGAATGAGCTGGACTCGGGCATGGTCATCTGCAGAGAAGAAAGAAAAGAGTAAAACTGGGCAAAGTTGGGAAGGATAAATGAACACCACACCCAATGCCAATATGAACAATCAAAAGTGAAAGGAACAAAACGTGTTTGATGCCATGGAGCCTTTCACAACCCCCAATTATAGTAATACGATTCCACTTTAACTGCCATGGCCACATTTCCAGACTTCAGGGAAACAGCCTTCTGGATCACAACACTTAGAATCCCTGAGCCACAATGGAAGTTATGGTGAAGGTGCAAAATACTTCAAAAAGTAAAATTTCCAAGCTTGGAGATGGATATGCTGGGTTGTTAAGCTAGGATATCTGGAGGAGGGTCTACACTGACCAGAATAATTTGATCTGTCCCCAGAGTATCCTGCCCTGGAATTCCTCCCAAATTTACCCCTTACCTCCACTCTTTTGCTGTGCATTTAGTAAATGACAGGCAGTTGCCTTCCCATGCGATCTCCATTTGTCACTCGGTGCCATTCTGAGGTCAGAACAAAGGACTCATCCATGCTATCAATGCTGGGTGCATCCTTCTGACCTCAGAGAAATGTGCGCTCTCAATGGTGGCACCAAGTGGCTTGCAAGAACTGCGAGTAAAGGCTGATGCAAAGAGCCGAAAACCTGCAGCAAAAATCAGATAGCAGGGAGGAAGCCCTGAATCGGTGTGAGCATCGTGAAGACACTCCTTATTCGATTTGGGATTTTAACCACGCATCACATAAACAACATGCAGCAGGCCTGGGAGGAATTTGGGGAGATTTGTCCATGTAGAAACAAATTGAGAAAGCCAGCATGGCGCAGCAGTTTCAGCGTTGAACTACGACTCTGGAGACCAGGGTTTGAATTTGATTTCAGCCATGGAAATCCACTGGGTGACCTTAGGCAAGTCAGCCTTTCAGCCTCAGCGGAAGGCAATGGCAAACCACGTCTGAAGAAACTTACCATGAAAACCCCATGGTAGGGTTGCCTTGGGGTCGCCGTAAGTCAGAAACACAACAACAACAACAACAACAACAACAACAAGCCCTAGATTTAATGGTCAAGTGATTCTCACACACCAATGAGAGATCACTCTGGTCTCCTCCTGCTTGAATCTCTGGTTTCTGAGATGATTGCATCAAAAAGGGCTAACCCCTGCAGCAAGATGCTCAAAAGTAAAGCAGGTCCTTTGGGGTTATGCAAGGTAAATGCAGATAATGAGGAAGGGAAGAAAACTCACATGGCAGGACGTTGCTATAGCGATTCTTGGCTTGATTCTCAGGCCGCTCTGCCACACTCTGAGACTGCCCGGTTCCTATGTCCTGCAGCTGCTGTTGTGACAGCAAGGAAAAAGGAAATATTAAATCAGTGCTGGAAGGCACAGAGCGCTACAGGGCAGGGGCAAAGCAAGATGTCCTTCCTTATTCACAAGGGAGTCAGCATAGTTAGTGGTTTGAGAGTTGGACTACTGGAGATCAGGATTCGATTCCCTGCTTGGCCATGGAAACCTACTGGGTGACCTTGGGCAAGTCACACTCTCTCAGCCTCAGGGGGAAGGCAATGACAAACCTCCTCTGAACAATTCCTTGCCAAGGAAACATCATTCAAAGCTACAGCCATGTTAGTCTGTAAAATCTGTATGTAAAGGGACCTAGTAATATCTTTGAGACTAACTGAAAGTAAGAAGTTGGCAGCATGAGCTCTCATAGACTTAAAGTTGACTAAAGCCTACGAAACTTCATGCTGCCAACTTCCTTCTTTCAGTTAGTCTCAAAGGTGCTACAAGAAAACCCCATGATAGGTATGCCATAGGACTGCCATAAGTTAGAAACAACCTGAAGGCACACAATACATACACACACATACAAACAATGATCTACTGCTTTGCCTTGCTTTTAGTATATCAAAAGCTGTCTGAATAGGATCTGCAATGTCATACACAGTAATATGCACCCATTTTGTGAGATGTTGAGCAGAAACAATGAAACAAGATTAAAGCATATTATGGAAATGGAGATTTATATGTTAATATCTGGAATGCACACTTCAATCCAATTACACCGCTCATGATGTGGGCTCTTAGGCATGAAACTGAAAGATCACAGTGATTTACAAGAACGTAGTGTTTACGCTGTGATTTAATTTAAAGAAGCATCATCAGCTGAAGTGTCTACACCTGAACTGTCTGTTCTTTATGCACATTGTAGGAATATTTGATAGTAGTATTACCCTAAAGGCATCAGATCCTGTCTGATTTTGGAAATTAAGCGGGATGGAAATACACCAACATATAGCACGTGCTGTAGGCTACAGTCAGCCCATATCCATGGATTTCTTTATCTATGGATTCAAGCATTCACAGTTTGAAAATATTTTAAAAACATAAATTCAAAAAAATAAACCTTGATTTTGCCATTTCATACAAGGGACACCATTTTGCTGTGCCACTGTAGTTAATGCGACTTGAGTATCCATGGATTTTGGTATCCAGAGAGGGTCCTGGAACCAAACCCAGCAGATATCAAGGGCCCACTGTATATTTCAGAGGAAGGGACTGGCAAAAGCACCTCTGAGTATTCCTTGCTGAAGAAAATCCTGTGAAATTCATGGGGTCACTATGAGTCAACAGGTGACTTGAAGGCACATACATACATATTACTGGGATAAGAAAGAAGATAGACAAACAAGCTGACCTCTGGTTACAAAAGCCTTTCAAGGCTGGCTCTTAGATATACTGGCAAGCTAGCAATCATTATAGAGTCTGGAGGCCTAGGATTTGAAGAAAGAGAAAGTGACCTCAACAGGTAAGAGGGAAGCAAGAAGCTTACCTACACAGATCCAAGGAAAGATAGGTAGAAGGGAAATGCAGAAACTACCTGGCTCCTCATTTTTTTTCTCCCTGCCATTATACAAGTTCCTCTTTGTTTCTAAGACACATATATGATTGCTCTCTCACTCAGATTTCTTAGGGACAGAGAACTGGGCCAGGGCCAGGTTACTAAGACTTGTTAGGGACAGATGCACTGGTGCTTACTCAGTATAACCTAAACTGGACTAGCAATTGATCTTCAGGTCTACAGACAAGCAGTTTCCCCTGTCCTTTCCTGGTGACGATGAGGATGGTATCTGGGCCCTTTGGGTCTTCAAAGCTGGTGAGCTACAGCTTTTAGAGCCCAAACGTCATACCTGATATTCCTTGGCAAAACCAAAGGCACTGTTGGAGAGCTGTTCGTCGCAGTAACATGGAAAAGCTGAGACAGGCACTGAGGCATGGGCTCTGTACAGAAGGAAAAGGCAGAACAGAGATTTCTTCCAATGCCAAGAGCTGAAGATAATAAGAACCTACTCCAGGCAAATGGAATAGGAAAATCCTTGGATCCCACTTTCTGTGTTCCCTTACCTTCTGAAATTACAGTAAGGGGTGGGAGTGCTTAGCCCCATCTTTGCTTTACAGCAGGATCTGGGTATCTTGAGGCCCTCCAGATGTAGTTGGATTATAATTCCCAACAGCCTGGGCTAAAATAGCCAATGGGAAGGCATGCTAGGAAGTTCAGTCCAATTAATTATGGAGGGCGACATCATTCCCATCCTCCTTCAGGCAATTTAAATCACATTTATTTTCTTAAAACTCTTTAAACAACCCCCGGTCCCCCCAGTCATTCTCACTCAGGCAGTGCCACATCTGGTTTTGGTTTCTCCAGGCCATTACTGTGCTTCCTCCTGTAAACAAGACAAGAAAACAGGATCCATAACTTGCTCAGTCTTTGTTGATACTCTGACTTCTAGAAAGCTTGGAAAAGTTACAGTGAGGGACCATAACTCCCAGATTCTGTCAGGTGTAAATCAAAAAAAGGAACGGAGTATTTTGTGTTTTTGGGGGGCTATGTGGCCATGTTCTAGAAGAGTTTATTCCTGACATTTTGCCAGCATCTATGGCTGGCATCTTCATTCTCTGAAGATGCCAGCCACAGGTGCTGGTGAAACGTCAGGAATAAACTCTTCTAGAACATGGCCACATAGCCCGAAAAACCCACAAAAAATGATGGATGCCAGTTCGGCTTCACAAAAAAATTAACATTTCCTAGCTCAGCAGCCATCCCCACATCTCTCAAAGGGAATGCAAAATGAGTCACTGGAGAAATGAAAATTGCTAAAAGTTTATGTTGATCCATATCCTTGCTAAGGGGAAGAGCAAGACAGGCTCCCTGGAACACACAACAGCAGGGAGCAGTGCTGACCCCTATCCCACACCTGCCCCACTGTGCCTGGTAGTAGGGCTGGCCCTGTGGATTGACCTTTGGCTGAATCCTGGGGGGGGGGGGGGGGTCTCTAGGGTTGCAACTTTGAGCTTTCATCCAAATTTAAAAGGAGTTGTTGCTTGTTGTTGTGTGCCTCCAAGTCATTTTTGACTTATGGCCACCCTAAGGTGAACATATCACAGAGATTTCTTGGCAAGTTTCTTCAGAGGGAGTTTGCCATTGGCATCCTCTGAGGCTGAAAGAGTGTGACTTGCCAAAGATGCACTGAACTATATTCCCAAAATATGTTCTGCATCTCTGATAGTCCCTTTAAAGTTCAGACTCAAACCTGGAACATGTTTATCCTCCCCCACCCCAGTGCCAAACTTCCAGCACTGACACAGAATCCACCAGATGCCACTGGGATTCAGGTTACAGCCCTGGATGCTCTCTGCTGGGTGGAAGGGATAATTCCAAGTAAGGGAAGCTGACTGTAATGAGCTTGCTTACCTCCATCTCCGGAAATAGAGCAGCAGCAAGCTGAGGATGACTAAGAGGAGCAGCACAGCAACCAGAGGTCCTACGATGACTGCTAAAGACACAAGAAGAGAGGACCAGAGGTTTCAGTAGCATATGTCATGTGCATGTGTGCAACCTTACCATTCTCCTCCACTTACATGTCTGGAAAGTACCCTGTATGAGAAAGGTGTCAAACTATGCCCTTTGCCATCATTGCTGCCCAATTCAAATCAGAGCCCAGTTTTATTGTGGCGGATAGATCCTGTCATAGGTTGCATCTGCACTGCAGAATGAATGTAGTTTGACATCACTTAAACTGTCATGGCTCCATTCTATGGAATTCTGAGATTTGTAGTTTGGTGAGATATTTAGTCCTCTCTGTTATAGAGCTCTGGTGCTACAACAAACTACAAATCCCAGGATTCCACAGGATATAGCTGTGACAGTTAAAGCAGTGTAAAACTGCATTGATTCTGTAGTGTGGCTGCAGCCATAGATCCCACATACAATTTGGTCCAAAAGTTCCCCTTCCTCTTTTTTTAAAAAGGGGGACAAATATTTCGGTCACAGAATCATAGAGTTCGAAGAGACACCAAGGACCATCTAGTGCAATCCCTTGCCATGCAGGAACACAGTATCAAAGCACCCCCAATAGATGCCCATCCAGCCTCTGCTTAAAAACTTCCAAGGGAGTGTGTTCCGCTGTTAAACAGCTCTTACCATCAGGAACGTTTTCCTAATGTTTAAGCGGAATTTAATTTCTAGTAGTTTGAGTCCATTGCTCAATGAGTTTATCCTGTGAATATCCCAGAAAAACTGTGTAATTATGTGAAATTATTTCACACAATGTTGCACAAAATCGGCCATTAAAATTGTCACAAAGAAGCATTAGTGCACATCTTTTTACTTTTGGGATTTCAGTGACAATGCATTTCCGATATCACTTTATTTGCACAGTTGTGTGTGACAATCATTCACACATTTACTCGCCATTTTTGCTTTATTTGCAGGATGCTTTAAATGCACTTTAATCTTTCTTTAATGCCAAAATTAGCCCCAGTGTGATAAACTCCATAGGGTGGGATGATCGTTCCTTCCCAAACCACAGGCCCTTAGGGAATTCCCTGCTTCTTACACATCTAATGTCATCCTCTACAAATTGCTCCTAGCAATTTTTGGATGATATAAATCCACACCAATCTTTGTTTCCAACCTTTCCCAAAGCTCAGATGTCTCATGATGACCCTCTCATGTCATGATACCAAATTGGAAAGGGTGGTCCCATGCCAGATAAGAACATAAGAAGAAGAAAAAAACCACACACCCTGGATCAGAACAAAGTCAATATTATGTTTCCTACAGTGGCCAAATGGACACCTATGGGAAGCCCATCTGGAGTACATAAGTGAAGTGGCAGCCTTCTACCCTATTTCCACAGCACATTGCCTCTGACCCTGGAAGGAATATGCAGCCACTGTGAATGTTTTTGTGTTTTCAGACAAAGTGCATCATGTGTCACACAGGTCTAGCATACCCAATAAAGTTTTTCAAAATGTCTCACCTGTACTGTCAGTGGAACATTCCTTAAGGTCAGACATCACATAGTGGTCATACCAGTAAGTTCTGACTTGTATCTGATATCTCCTGGCTGCTTGCAGGTGACCAACCACTGTTGACTCCTTGCATCTCCGCCACGTTTTCCAAGTCTGATTCGACACAAGGATGAGTAATTTACTGACCTCATATGTGGGACATTTCCAGGACAACTTTAGTTCATGGCCCCCTGGCAAGGCCAAGCACTTCATATCAGTTATTCGTTCTGGCTCTGTGTGGGCAGAAAGTAAAGAGGATTGTAGGAGTTTCCTCTAGATTTTGGGACAGTTACCTTTTAGATTACATTCCTCAGAATATGCTAGCCAATATGACTTGTGGCCATGTTGACTAGGGAATTCTGGAAGCTGTGTTTAAAAAAATAGTTTTTCCAATATCTAGCACTCTCTCTAGCTCGCATTCCCAATGACAATTGTTTTAATAAATGAATTCATATATTCATAACTTTACAAAATAGAAGTAGACCAGAGTTATGTCCATTGTGAATACTTATTCATCTATTCATTTTTATTTTTTATTTTTTAAATTTATATCCAACCTCTTTCCCTGCACAGGCTGCAAAGACAGCTTATAGTTGTATTAGAATTCACACTTTCCAATTCATTATTCAGCCCTCAGAACCACATTAATAAAAGTATCTTGTAGCACCTTGAG
The DNA here is from genome assembly GCA_034509955.1 of Urosaurus nigricauda. Lineage (NCBI taxonomy): Eukaryota > Metazoa > Chordata > Lepidosauria > Squamata > Phrynosomatidae > Urosaurus > Urosaurus nigricauda. The sequence goes on from JAOEGL010000006.1 coordinate 15,482,771, forward strand.
ACTAACTGAAAGAAAGAAGTTGGTAGCATAAGTAAGCTTGAGCCTACTTTCTCAGATGTATGCTCGGTTTTGGACAAGCATGCATGCAAAGAAGTAGGCTCAAGCCTATGAAAGCTAATGATATCAACTTCTTTCTTTCACTTTGTCTCAACAGTGCTACAAGTTCCTCTTGCATACTGATTTTCTGGACTAATACTGCTATGTCTTTCAATTCTGCGTTAATAAAAGTTATGCTGTGTGTATTTTGCAGAATTTTCAAAGGTACTTTTCTGGATGTTACAACTCACAGAAATCCCAAAGCTAGAGTGTCCACTGGAAACTCTGGGAGTTGTAGTGTCCAAAAAACAAAACAAAACAAAACACTTCCAAACTTTGGTACAAAGTCCCCCTTTCCAACTTTGCCCTCCACAGAACCCCCACTGCTAAGGCAAATATTTCCTTGCATGTACCACCAAGCCATGGTTCCTTCCTGGATTCTTATCCCCTTTCCAATGAGACTAGCCCCGGTCCCCTTCTCTGCCTCCCTTTCCTTTCTCCATCCTGAGGATAACTACTTGTGGCTCCATGTTGCTGGACTTTAGTGCTGCATGCTGTCAGGTTTTTCCCTTTTGCCAGGCTTAAGAGTGTGAAAGTGTAGTTGGTACTTGGAGTGAGCCCACTCAACACGGCATCTGTGGAAGTGTTTTGGAGACCAATTTGGTTTTCTTTGGATTCGGCCACACTCTTCCACTTAAGCTGGTAGCCACTGAAAGGTGAGCTCGGAGTCTCCCAGGTGAACACAGCCACTGTCTGGTTAATCATTCGGAGGCTGAAATGAGTTGGGGGGCAGGGACCTGAAAAAAAGATATTAGAAGAAATATATCACAATGCTCAAAAGTTCATTTTGCAAGCTACCTTTTTTGAACTCCAAAACGTCACTGTCCCAAACTCTGCTTAGTAAAAGGCATCTTTTAAAAGCACAGGCACAATTTCTCCCATGAACTTAAAGGATTCGATTCCATGCTCAGCCATGGAAACCCAATGAGTGACACATGTTGACTTATAGTGACCCCATGAATTTCATAGCATGTTATTAGGCAAGGAATCCTCACATTAGTTTCTCTGAAATACAGTCTACAGAACCTGGTGTTCACTGGTGCCCTCCCATCCAAGTACTAACTGGAGCCAACCCTGCTTAGCTTCCAAGATCAAACGGAATCTGTTGCCTTTAGGGCTTATGAAATACTCTCCATCTGTGGCTGCTTTTATGAAGGCTTTAAAAACATATCGGTCCTCAGCTTTTAATTAGAAAGTTTTTATGGGCTCAATTCCAATTACAAATCCGACTAGAACAAACCTATTGAGTCAATGAGAAACTGGTAAGTCAACAGTTATGTAAGTCCCACTGGTTCAGTGGCTGTATTCTAGTTGGGATTAATGATCAGATCTTGACCATTGTCAGGTACTGTTAAATATCTAAGAATTGTTAAAAATATTATTCCTCATTACTATCAATTTTTCCATCCTACCCTTCATATTATTATTTATTCATTCCTTAGTTATATTTCTCTCTCAACTTGGCCATGATGGGATTTTCCCCCAATGAGCTCCACTGCTTTCTCACAACAATCCTGCGAGAGAAAGTGGCTGGCCCAGAGAGTTTCATGATGTTGTGGGAGGACTAGAACCTGGATCTCCTGAGCCTCAATCCAACACTCTGACCGCCACATTGTAGTACTGTTCACATTACACAATTATAGCTTTATGATTCTATTTTAAATGGCATGGCTCCATCCTGTAGAATCCTGGGGTTGGTATTTTAATATCCCCAGCCAGGGAGCTCCAGTGTTCACCAAACTTCCAATCCCAGGATTACATAGGATGCAGCCCTGGCAATTAAAGTGGAATCATAGTGCTATAATGTGTAGTGTGAAAGAGCCCAAATTATTTCCTATAGAGTGCTTAGAGCCAGGTGTGTCACTATGGGGGTGCAAGTGCACCAGATCACACCTTAAGCGGAGGGTGACACCACTGCTCCCCAATCATCTACCTTTTTGCAGCAACAGGCTGTGATGTTCCCTTGTGTCCTTTTAAAATGCTGACTAGATGGTATGAGTGGAGTGAGGCTGAGTGGGAGGAGAAAGGAGAGGCCCCAGGATTTTTTAAAAAATTAAATTTTAAATTTTATTTTTAAAATTTTTTATCCTTTTAAAATTTTCTTTAAAAACATACATCTTAACCAAATTTTCAGTTTAATGTTGTACATTTAGGCTGTGTGTATGATATTGTAATTTAAAGGCATAATGCTAATGTTGCTAGTTGTCCATGTCTGAGCTATTACCATTACATTCTGTGATATATGGGAATTGCAATTTACGAGTAACAAAAACATTGCTATGGATTCTGTGTGATGTGGTATGTGAGAAGGTCCGTGGGGATGGTGACACCATGAATTACCGCACCACGTGATGCCAACCCTGCTTAGAGCAACATCTTTGGGTCTTTCCCCACTTCCCATTTTATTACCATCACAGCCCCGCAAGGTGTGTTAGCCCTGCAAGGTGTGTTAGATAGGTGTGTTACATGACTGGCCCAAACTCCTACCCAGAAAGCTTCACAGCAGAATTGAAATTTGAACCCAGCGCCCACTCCTCTTAGAAACTGTCAAGACTGCAGTGCCTGTAGTTTGAGACATGTTGCCATCCCTTGCACTCACGTGTCAAAAACCATTTTGTCATTTGTTTACTCTTCAGATCATGGATAACGGAGGACACATTCACAGAGTACAGGAGCCCTGGTTGGAGGTGGCCAATGGTGCAACTGGTGCCTGTAACGTTCTCACTTCTCAGTAGATCTGGATTGTTTTCAGGGAACCAGTTCAGGCAATACTCATAGAGTTCTGCATTTTTGTCTTCAGGAGCTTTCCAGGAAACGAAAAAGCTGTTGTTGCTGCATCTTTGCACATGTATCTCCCTTGGGCTGTTTGGAACTGAAGAAAGAGCAGATTTACTGAACACACAGCATCCCCTGCAGGTAACTGGAGAAAATGTCAGCTGAGCACCCTTTGTGCATGTGTGCTTCTTCAAGTCACCTGTTGATTTATGGTGACCCCATTAATCTCATAGGGTTTATTTAGGCAAGGAATACTCAGAGGTGGTTTTGCTCGTTCCTTCCTCTGAAATACAGCCAACAGCACCCCCTTTGCAGGCACAGAATTATATCCCTCATAGCCACAAACCAGACTAGACTAGGTGGCATCATGACACAATTGCCAGGACGCCACCTCTATGGTAGGACCTATCGCCAGTTCCTGTCCTACTCCCCAACCTAACTGGATGGCTGGGTCTGAGAACCAGCACAATGCCTACATCATCACAGTATCCTAGAGCATCATAGGAGATTTAAATGACTGCCATTCTGATTTTCCATAATGTCATTGGGGCAGTGCCACATTGGGCATTGTGGGAAGTTTTCATGGAGGCCCTATGAAAGTGTTCTGTAGGCTTATTACAGTAGGCCCTTGGTATCCATTGAGGTTGGGTTCAAGGATCCCATGTGGATACCAAAATCCATGGATGCTCAAGTCTTGCTAAATGCAATGGTATAATAAAATGGTGTCCCTTATAGAAAATGGTAAAATAAGCTTTCCTTTTTGGAATTTATATATTTTAAAAATATTTTTGAACCATGGATGGTTGAATCTATGGTTGAATAATTCATTGACAAGGAGTGCCAACTGTACTGTTTACCAGTGTGGTTTGCCTTCTATGACTGTTGCAGACAATAAATTATCAAAAATAAAAAAGACTAAATGCTAGCCATGCTGCTGGAAATCAAAGTTGCCTTTTTGGACTGTATATGTTTTTGAGGATTTTCATGCCACAGATGCTTAAATCTGTGGATAAAACATCTGTGGACATGGAGGGCTGACTTACTGCCATGAGGTAAGATCTTAAGGGAGCATATTTAGAGCATATTTAGAGTAGAAAGTTCCCAGGATCCCTCTGCCCATATGGCTTCTTTGGGATTTATTGTCCAACAAAGTAACTTTCCCAAGTTCTGCTCTTGAGGACAATTAGTCATGGCTCTCCTCAAACCTGAATCCAACTCTGGTAATGTTTACGGTCAGGACATGAAGATGACATTCAGCTGCAGAATGAATTGGGATACTTCACAGGAAGGTTACATAGCAAGTGAACAGTAGTATTCATGGAAACAGTAGTATTCATGGAAAACAGCAGTATTCATGGAATCCAAGAAGTCCTTTATTTCACATATGTATGAGAACCATCTAATGGTTTGGGTGTTAGACTATGACTCTGGAAACCAGGGTTTGATTCCCCACTAGACGCCTTGGGCAAGTCGCATACTCTCAGCCTCAGGAGAAGGCAATGGCAAACCTCGTCTGACCTAATATTGCCAAGAAAACCCCATGATAGGTTTACCTTAGGGTCATCATATCAGAAATTACTTGAAGGCACACAGCAACAACAATGATCACTAGATTGCAGCAACCGTAGGCAATGTCTCATACATGTGAGTGTGCCATCAAAGATTAGAACTCAAAGACAAAACAGAGACATAATTTCAATTCTACTGTTTGTTTTTTCAGTCGATGGAATTCACACATACATATGCCAGTCAGAAAGGTGTGTGTGTGTGGTTTTTTTTAATGCACACATAGGTATCCCTTAATTTCTGGCAACCAAATGTGTGGGATTACTCCACTGAAAGTTCAGGAGATAATTCATGCTTTGTTTATTTGTTGGATGTGATTTGTCATTGGTAACTATGGTGGGCCAATTTTGTCCTCCAAAAGTACACTGTGAACTACGCCACTGTTGCTATGCTGCTGAAATGCAACTGCAAACTGTGCAGCTGAATTTCTCTGGCAGATTGAAATGCTTTCTTTAAATAGGGCTTCCCTTGTTTATCACCAGACTCTAGCAGCAAACCACTATGAGTCATCTAATTGTTGTTGTTGTTGTTGTGTACCTTCAAGTCATTTCTGACTTTTGGCAACCCTAAGGTGAACCGATCACAGGGTATTCTTGGCAAGATTTGTTCAAAGGGGTTTTTGCCTTTGCCTTCCAGATATTCCTCACATGGAATACTGTGTTGAGTTCTGGGCATCACAATTCAAGAGGGATATTAACAAACTGGAGCATCTGCAGAGCAGGGCAATCAAAATGGTGAAAGGTCTGGAAACCATGCCCTATGAGGATTCTGGGTATGTTTAGCTTGGAGAAGGGAAGGTTAAATGGTGACATGATACTGGTAGCAACATTTAAATATTGAAGGAATGTCATATTGGGGATGGAGGAAGCTTGTTTTCTGCTGCTCCAGAGTCTAGGATATGGAATAAAGGACTCAAACTACAAGAAGAAATTCCACCAAAACATTAGGAAGAACCTTTGACAGTGAGAGTTATTTGAGAGTGGAATATCATGCCTTCAAGTCATTTCTGGGTATGGTGGAGTCTCCTTCCTTGGAGGCTTTTAACCAGGCTGGATGGCCCTCTCTTGGGAATGCTTTGACTGTGTATTCCTGCAAGGCAGGGGTTAGATTGGATGGCCTTTGTGGTCTCTTCCAACTCTATGATTCTGTTCCCCTGAGGATGAGAGACTGTGAGTTGCCCAAGGTCACCCAGTGGACTTCCAGGGCTGAGTGGGGACTGAAATCCTGGTCTCCAGAGCTGTAGTCCAACACTCAAACCACTACACCATGCTAACTCTCATGAGCAACTTTAAGAAAGAAAAAAAAATGTGGAGTCGAAGGCTTTCACGACTGGCATCCATAGTTTTTTGTGGAGCTTTCGGGCTGTGTGGCCATGTTCTAGAAGAGTTCCTTTCTGACATTTCGCCAGCCACAGATGCTGGTGAAACGTCAGAAAGGAACTCTTCTAGAACATGGCCACATAGCCCGAAAGCTCCACAAAAAACTATTTTAAAAAATTGCTTTGAGAGCTCCCACATCTGCCTGGAGCCCATGTGCTATAAGTGGCTGATTCCTGATCTGTACTTTCTCCCATTCACTCTTTGGTTCCAAGCAGAGCCTGCACAGTGAGAAGAGACAGGAAAGCAAAGCAAAGAGTTCATAATTCAAAAGGAGTTCAGAGGAGGATAGAGGACCTTGGATGGTTGCAAGTGGGACCTGGGAGGAGATATCCTCAGGCTTGATGCAAAAAGGACAGAGAAAAACAGCGGGCAAAGATGTAGTTTCAAGGAAGGCCTGTGGCAGAGAAGCTTTTTTCAGCCTAAGGGTAAACACTTAGTGAGGAGCATGCCAGCACTGGCCATGGGAAAAGGCTAAAGTGGGCAATACTCCACACTGCTAGCATGAATAACATAACATAGCATGCTTGCTTGAACCAGAGCTTGGAAGCATCACTATGGAAACTATGATGCCCAGCTGAAGGATTCTAGGAGTTGTAGTCTATAGAGTAACTTTTCCACGCTAGTATAGACACATACACAGAGAGGCAAAGTAGTCTTCCATCACCATTGATGGAGAAGTTCTTGGATGAGCTTCAAGTTATTCCTGGGCTATCTGTAGCCAACTCCACACACACCCAACCTTCCCAAAGATAAAGCTATGGGGCACACTGACTGAGCCTGGGGTGAGAAAGATAAATGGTTGACATCTTGTGGAAGGTGTGATGGACTAGGATGTAGAAAGAGTCTCAGTGGCACCCAGTATCCTTGGGCACCTCTTGGGATTCCGCCATCCTGACAGGGCACAACACTAACCCTCATCCCAGGCCCACAGGGATTTTAATACACATGAATAGATTTTTCTGGTGGGAGGATTCCAGACCTGGTCACCACCTTTCTCTCTCTGTCACACAGGACTAACTTCATCGTACCTGTGGTGGCATTTATGGCCTTTCCCGTGCTGTTGATATTGTTCTTGGTGACAGCATAGACCACAACTTTGTATGTTACTCCTGCTTCCAGGTTCTTCACAATGTGTGGGTTTTGAGAGGGAGTGCAGTTGGAGAGGCAAATCCTGTAGCTATAGGTGGCAACGTGAGGATCCTCAGGCTGGGTCCATCCAATCTCCAGAGAATTCACTGTTTGACTCCTTATTGTGACTTTTGAGACTGGAGAAGGCACTGAGATTCAAAGGAAAAATCAAGCTGTCAGGGAACAGATTTACAAGCAGTTGTTGTTTAGTGCTATAAGTGTGGTGGAAACATTTGGGTGAGTTGTTCCAGGCAATGGTAGCTGGTGGCTCCAAAATCAGTTGGCTGGCCAATGCGGCATTTAGTGTAAACTTTAAAAGTGTTGTCCAAGGTGCTAAAATGTCTGTCCCAAAATAGCTTCTGAACGTTGGAAAATGGCTTTAAAGTTCAGATAAAAGAAAAAGCCAGTTCGCATATAAAAACTTACGCTAGCAACCTTTGGTTCCAGCCACCTAGTCAGCCATACAACACTCCATTCCCTCCCCTTTCCTTCTGATTTTCAGTCCCCTCTCCTTCATCAGCCAACCCACATGAAATCCATTAAAAGTGACCCTGGGCAAGTCATACTCCTGCAGCCTCAAAGGAAGCCAGTGCTAAACTTCCTCTGAACAAAACGTGCCAAGAAAACCCCATGATGGGGTTGTCATAAGCCAGAAATGACTTGAAGGCACACAACAACAATTGACATTAACACTTGCAGGAACAATAAAAGCTGCCTGCAATGATTCTATGCATGCTTACTTGGGAGTCAGCTACATCGGAAACATGGAGGGTTCTTCCGAGTATACATTGTGCTTACAGAAGTCTTCCTATTTAAGCATGCTTTAGTGATAATGGACAAATAAGGGAAATTAATTTGGCTGCAAGTAGGCAAAATTACTAACAACCTACCTACCAATGTTAAATACTCCCGCCTTAAAAACAGCCCTGGGATCTCTGATGATGGCTGATATTTCCATGTCAGTAGGGCAGTGGATCCACGCCAGGTTTTTGACCAAATTTTAGAAAGGCCACCCAAGGTACTGGATGCAATCCCTCAAAATAGATTCAACAGCTTGGATAGCTCCTTTCAAGTTTGGACTAAAACCTGGAATGGATGCATCAGACCACTGGCGTGAGAGCTACCAGTTGCCACTGGTAATTAGTCACAATGAATGACTTAATTGCAATTAGTTCCTTTTTCCAATAACAAAAGCATAGGATTTACATTATGTTTGCATATAAATGAGGGATAACATCCCCCCTTTTGCAGAGTAACAGTAATGCTTTAGTTATTTTTATAGTTACAGGGACGTAGCTTCCATAAATGGTAGAGGAGAAATATTGCATGATTCAGGTGATGGCTCATGCTGCAACTTTATATTCTTTTGTTGCTCTTTCAGTCAATAATGAGGTAGGTGGGACTACAGTGTGCTTTGTATCACAGGATACCACCTCGTAACATTCAGACTTTACCCCCTCAAAGTAACCATTTAGTTACTTTTAATAAATGGGAAAGCAAAGAATTATGTTTGAACATGCAACTGATACTTTTTCAAAACATAACTTTCCAGATTCTAATACCTGAGAAAGTGAATGGCTGCTTTGTTTCCCATTCCCCAGTGTTACCCTTTCAACCAGCATCTAACACCTTTTAGGTACAGGTCTTCTGAGAGTCAGAAGACCTGTATCTTGAATGTTGGACTATGGAGACCTTGGTTCAATTTCCCACTCGGCCATGAAACTGCTTTTTACTTTTGGGATTTTGGGATTTTCCAAAAGTAAAAAGAATTGCATTTTGTCAATGTTCTGTCCAGGTTAATGTTGCATTAATGCACTTTAAAGCCAATGGCGGAAGAGGAAGAGGTGGAAGAGGCAACAAGGGGATCAGCCATTTTAGATCTGATGTTAACCAACAGGGAAGACCTAGTTGATGGGGTGCAAGTGGTGGGATCCTTAGGTGGAAGTGACCATGTTCTCCTGGAGTTTGTTATACAGTGGAAGGGAGAAGCTAGGCATAGTCAGACACGCATTCTAGACTTTAGGAGAGCCGATTTCAATAAACTTAGAGAAATACTGGGGGTGATCCCATGGTCAGGAATACTAAAAGAGAAGGGAGTTCAAGACGGATGGGAGTTTCTCAAAAAGGAGATACTGAAGGCGCAATTTGAAACAGTTCCCATGAGGAAGAAAAATGGAAGATGTCTCAAGAAGCCAGGATGGATGACTAAGGAACTTTCAACTGAGCTAAGTTTTAAACAGAACATGTATATGAAATGGAAAAATGGGGGAATCACCAAAGAGGAATTCAAACAAATAGCCAGCACATGTAGGGATAAAGTCAGAAAAGCTAAAGCGCAGAATGAACTCAGGCTTGCTAGAGAGGTTAAGAACAATAAAAAGGGCTTTTTTGGATATGTCTGCAGCAAAAGGAAGAAGGAGGAAACAGTAGGGCCACTGCATGCAGAAGATGGCAAAATGCTAACAGAGGACAGAGAAAAGGCAGAATTACTCAACACCTTCTTTGCTTCAGTCTTCTCAGAAAAGGCAAACGGTGCTCAACCCAAGGATAATGGAGCAGAAGACAGAATAGGGGAATTTCAGCACAGAATAAGTAAAGAGATAGTACAGGAATACCTGGTTAACCTAAAAGAATATAAATCTTCAAGACCACATGAACTACATCCTAGAGTATTAAAAGAACTGGCAAATGTAATATCAGAACCACTGGCAATAATCTTTGAGAACTCCTGGAGAACAGGAGAAGTCCCAGCAGACTGGAGGAGGGCAAACGTTGTCCCCATCTTCAAAAAGGGAAAAAAAAGAGGATCCCAACAATTATCGTCCAGTTAGTCTGACATCAATCCCAGGAAAGGTTCTAGAGCAGATCATTAAGCAGAGAGTCTGTGAACACTTAAGAGGCCAATGCCATAATCACAAAAAGTCAGCATGGATTTCAGAGAAACAAGTCATGCCAAACGAACCTGATCTCTTTTTTTGATAAAATTACCAGCTTGGTAGAGGAAGGGAATGCTGTGGATATAGTATCCCTCGATTTCAGTAAGGCCTTTGACAAGGTTCCCCATGACATTCTTGAAAACAAGCTTGCAAAATGTGGGATAGACAAGTTAACTGTTACATGGATTTGTAATTGGTTGACTGGCCGAACCCAAAGGGTGCTCAACAATGGCTCCTTTTCAACCTGGAAAGAAGTGACCAGTGGGGTCCCACAGGGTTCTGTCCTGGGCTCAGTCCTATTCAACATCTTTATTAATGATTTGGATGACAGAATTGGGGGCATACTTATCAAATTTGCAGAAGACACTAAACTAGGAGGAGTAGCTAATACCCCAGAGGACAGGATCAAAATTCAAAATGACCTGAATAGACTAGAAAGCTGGGCCAATGCTAACAAGATGAAATTCAACGCAGAGAAATGTAAGGTACTGCACTTAGGACGCAAAAATGAAATGCACAGATATAGGATGGGGGACTGGCTGAATGAAACTACGTGTGAAAGGGATCTAGGAGTCCAAGTAGACCATAAGTTGAACATGAGTCAACAGTGCAATGTGGCAGCTAAAAAGGCCAATGCAATTTTAGGCTGCATCAATAGAAGTATAGTGTCTAGATCAAGGGAAGTAATAGTGCCACTCTATTCTGCTTTGGTCAGGCCCCACCTGGAATACTGTGTCCAGTTCTGGGCACCACATTTCAAAAAAGATGTGGAGAAACTGGAGCATGTCCAAAGGAGGGCAACTAAGATGATGAGGGGTCTGGAAACCATGCCCTATGAAGAACACCTTAGGGAACTGGGGATGTTCAGCCTGGAGAAGAGAAGGTTAAGAGGTGATATGATAGCCCTGTTTAAATACTTAAAGGGATGTCATATTGAGGAGGGAGCAAGCTTGTTTTCTGCTGCTCCAGAGACTAGGACACAGAACAATGGATACAAATTGCAGGAAAAGAGATTCCACCTCAACATTAGGAAGAACTTCCTGACAGAAAGGGCTGTTTAACAGTGGAACACACTCCCTCAGAGTGTAGTAGAGTCTCCTTCCTTAGAGGTCTTTAAGGAGAGGCTGGATGGCCATCTGTTGGGGATCTTTCTTCTGAGTAAATATGCACAGGATTCCCTTTTTCAGTCAATTTCCATGGTTAATTTCTAAAAGACAAGGGTATACATTTTGAAAGCACTCTGCCTAATGTTGTGCCCTGCCCCTGAAACAGATTTGGCACTATGCATAGTTCCTTTCCAGTCCTGACTAAAATCCAGAGTGGATTCACCACAACACAAATGTAAAAACCCACAAAAACACTGCTGCTTATAGCAAGGGACACAGAACCTAAAACAAGGTTAATTATTTGGACCATCAAGACAGAAAGTCTTTTTCCCATCCTTGGCACTACCAAATAAAAACTCAAAAACCCTAATGACAATTATTTTAGGCTGCATCAATAGAAGTATAGTGCCTAGATCAAGGGAAGTAATAGTGCCACTCTATTCTGCTTTGGTCCAGCCTCACCTGGAATAATACTGTCTCCAGTTCTGGGCTCCACAATTCAAAAAGGATGTGGAGAAACTGACGCCTGCCCAAAGGAGGGTGACTAGGGTCTGGCAGGGTCTGGAGACTGTGCCCTATGAGGAATGCCTTAGAGAGCTGGGGATGTTTAGCCTGGAGAAGAGAAGGTTAAGAGGTGATATGATAGCCCTGTTTAAATATTTGAAGGGATGTCATATTGAGGAAGGAGCAAGCTTGTTTTCTCCTGCTCCAGAGACTAGAACGCGGAGCAATGGATGCAAACTGCAGGAAAAGAGTTTCCACCTAGACATTAAGAGGAACTTCCTGACATCAAGGGCTGTTCAACAGTGGAACACACTCCCTCGGAGTGTAGTGGAGTCTCCCTCCTTGGAGGTCCTTAAGAAGAGGCTGGATGGCCATCTATCAGGGATACTTTGATGGAGAGTTCCTGCATGGCAGGGGGTTGGACTGGATGGCCCTTGTGATCTCTTCCAACTCTATGATTCTATGATTCAATGTAATCTGAAAATCAATTGCACTTTTGCATGTCTTTTCTAGTTTCTGTCCAGGTTAATGCCACGACAACATAGACGTCATTTGATAATTATTCTGCTTTTTCAGGTTTTTTCCCCCAGTTTAAATCCTGTTTTGCCTCCCATGTGATAAACTCCTATGATAGGTTTGCCTTAGGATCTGCACAAGTCAGAAATAACTTGATTTCACACAACAAACTTGCTATTGCTGCTGCTGCCAGCAGATGGTAACAGGGACACTCACTGGTGGTCATGTTGATGGGGTACCCTTGGCTACACCTTCCATCTAGAGTTCTGTACACAGTCATGTCATAGTCTTGTCCAGGTAACAGTCCTGAGATGTGTGTTGTCCCATTCCTCTGGCTGTCATCAGCTACTCTTGTATGGCTGGTGGTGGTGGCCATATCGCAACAATCAAGCGTAGTTTGCCAGTGAAGAATGATGGAACTGTTGGTCTGGGTCCCGAAAGTTATATTTTCTACAGGATTTGGTTCTGCACAGAAAGAGAAAGGCAGAATCAGAAACCAGGCAGCATAATGTGTTTCCCCATGCGAAAAAACAGTTCTTACTTCAACAGAGGCAAAGCAAAGGGAAAATGGGTGGAAACTGATAATTAATTACTGGAAAAAGAAACAGTCATAAATGGTCATTTAAAAAAGGGAATGATTATGATTATATTTTTGGTCAAAATAAGGAAATGTAAAAGTTATAATAGAGAGAAGAAAGGGGGAAACCCTTTGTTTTAGAAATTTGAAGTCATAAATGGTAACATAGAAATGTTTTATTTTGCATGCTAGACTACAAAGGGAAGTGTATGGGTAAAGAATAAAGGTAAGTTAAGAAGAAAAGAAAAGACAACGATATTTATACAAAGTGAATTTATTATACAAAACAATATTGAACAAGGACATTGGAAGTAATCATTTATGTTTGTATACATGTTTGATTAGATGGATTTTGTATAAAAAAATAAAGTTTAAAAAAGAGGCAGAGCAGAAACAGATTGGTTCCCAATTGGTAAAGGGATCAGGAAAAGGCTGTATTTTGTCAACATATTTGTTTAAACTTGCAAGCAAAAAGCTATTATACGAAGAGCAGATCTTGATTCAGAAGAAGGAGGAGTGAAGATAGGAATAAGGAACATCAACAAAAGATCTGCAGATGTCACCATATTACTGGCAGAAAACATCACAGAACAATTATTAAGAAAAGTCAAAGAAGAATGTGCAAAGGCAGGCTTGCTTAGCCCAAAGTTTTCCATAATATCTCTTCGAAATAGCTATGCTAGTTGGGTGATTCTGTAAGCTGCAGTTAAAAACAAACTAACCAAACCAAACACACAGACAAACAAAAACCGGACGGTATTCTTTTGCAACCTCCATCCTCTCCCTCATTGCTGAAAATGTTTTGAAACATGCTTTGGGATTCTGGGACTGCCATATTTTTTAAAATAATTGCATTTATATCTTGTTCTCCTTGTACAGCACCCAAGGCAGCTTACAACCGATTAAAAAAAACGGCATAGCTTTAACATTTATTTATTAAACTAAAACAGAACATTAAAACAATTAAAACATATTTAAAAAGATAAAAGGCACAGCCCCATTTTAAACCCTAAAATGGTTCGATTTAAATCATTTAACACTTTAATCAACTACAGATGTTTTCCTGAATAAGCAAGAAGCACACTTCAGCTTCAGTCCCAACCAACTTTATTGGTTCACTAAAATAGAAAATGACATATTATTAACAGTTACAGAGATGTGGTGTATAGATAGGGAACCTGCAACATAATGTTCAAGATTTCCACCACTCTATTTGATCCCCAGCTTGGAAATTAATATACTGTTGGTTGTCCACATTTTCTGGAGTTAGGGACACAGGGCCCCCGTGAAAGTGGAAAAAACACAAATACCCTCCCCCTTTTTTTTAACCCAAGAGAATAGCTCTCTAGGAATCTCTAGGTCCCCCGGTGAACTCTATGGTCAACACCCATCAAAAGCTGACCATAAAATTATGTTGGAGGACCTATAAATGCCTAGAGAAGCATTCTAGGAATTTCTACATCCTCCAGTACAATTTCTGGTAAAAAGTGGCCACAGAATCATGCTGGAGGACCTAGAGATTCCTAGAGAGAACATATTAATTCAATATGTGAATAGTCAAATCTGCAAAAGTCAAAGCCACAAATGTGAAGAGCTGACTGTATTCAGTAGTTTTTGTTTTTTGTTTTTTTTTAAATTGCAAAATGTATTCTTCTTCCACAACTTGGTTTCCTCCAGCATAGATAATGGGACCTGGCCCTTTCCTTGCCATACCTGGGCACATGGAGATGGTGCAATTAGGCAATGGAGGAAAGGTTGTATTCACAGAAACATTGGATTGGTCATCGTGGCAAAGATCGGTGCTGTTGCTGCAGCCCAGCTCCCGTGCTCTTGAATCCCATCTTCTCTGAACCTGTGTGGCATTTGCATCAATGACTGCAGAGCACAGTGCAACAACAATGTTCTCCTTGACAGGTTTTCTGCAGCAATCTGAGAAGGCAATTGAATGAAGGCTGAGGTTAGAGCCTTTGTCTGCAAACTGGCACCCTCCAAACTTCTTGGATCAGATCTCCCATTATCCCCACACTCTGGGCTGTGCTGCCTGGGTATGATGGGTAATGCAGTCCAACAGATCTGGAGAAGACTGGGTGGAGAAGGCTAGATTAGGGCTTCACCCATCCTTCAGTAAGCCTCCCCCCTGCCATTACTTCTTGGCCTGAATTTTAAAGGAGCTAGCCAAGTGCTGAACCAATTTTAGGGATGAAAAGTGGCTCGATCTTTTAAAGTTTGGACGAAAACCCAGCACAGCTTCACTGCTTTGCTGACACCATATTAGTCAAAGGAGATTGAGCAAAAGGGGATCGAGCAAAGCACATCCAGGGACCCAGATCCAGTCATATCAGATTGGGTTTGGAATGGGATCAGAAAAACAAGGCAGTATTAAGAACCCAATTAGAGTGATACCTGTATTTACTCACCAGGAGTTGTTGTAGGGGGCAGTGTAGTCATTCTGTTTGATTTCATTTTGCCTGTGAAAGAAAGGGAAGAATTGAAAGTAAAGAGGTGGAGGAAAGTCTAGATTTATGCACAATGTGGAATCTCATTGTGGATTGTGCACAACAAGACAATGAAACCAGAAATAAAAGCATATTTCAATTAACAATAGTCTCTGACAAAGAAGCTCCGTTTTACAAAGTCTTTTTATCACCACCTGCCTGCCTTTTTCTTCTTGTCCTCTGTTCAGCTAGATTTTTTTTAGCAGCATCAGCATAGGGTGGATGGTGATGGAGGGCTAGTGAAAAACAGACTTTCGGTGCTGGTTTGCAGCAGTGTTTCTGTTGTAAACAATGCAAGAAAGCTTCAACTGGGAAAGAGTGGTAATCTGCTCTAGCTGATCCTACCACAGCTGTGTGTGCCTTCTTATAACAGGAAAAGTAAGCAGCTCCTTCCAGACTCCCTTATTTCATCCTATATGAATACCAAACAAGGAAAGCAGTTAAGCCTCCCTTACCAGCAAAGCATAGATCTTTATATTTGGCCACCAAATGGAAATCATAAGGAAAGTGGAGGCGGATGAAAGGAAAGGGAACTAATTCCTAGAAGTGTTTTGGAAGAAGCCTTCAGGTCGTCTTTGGAAGGTTCAAAATGTTTTTTTGTTCACTTATGCGTGGCTTACCTGACCTGTTTGTTTCATTTCACTCAGCATAAATAATGGAAATAAGGTCCCCAAAAGTGGTTCTTTCAAACTGGCGACACATATACGCACACAGAGACATTTTTCAAAGTGAAATCCTTAAATATAGAAGCAAATGATTGCAAACTGTAATGTTGTATTTTGAAGCTAACCTTCTTCTATTAAAGTTAATCATTTCTTCAATGAACATGAATAGCCCAGTTTCACCGGGACAAAATATTAATAAATTTGAAGTCGAAGGCTTTCATGGCTGGCATCCATAATTTTTGTGGGTTTTTTTTTGGGGGGGGGGCTATGCAGCCATGTTCTAGAAGAGTTTATTCCTGACGTTTTGCCAGCATCTGTGGCTGGCATCTTCAGTGGAAGTGGTAGTCTCTGAAGATGCCAGTCACAGATGCTGGCAAAACGTCAGGAATAAACTCTTCTAGAACATGGCCACATAGCCCAAAAAACCCACAAAAAAACCCCCTATAATTCATAAATTTGTTTCCTACCAGATATTGTTTCCTACCCAAGCTGTCTTCTAAATGGACAAAATGTTTTGCATGGAGACAAGAAGACCTGGAATAGTGGCTGGGAATGTTCACCCTTCCCTGTTTAAGGCGTTTCCAAAGACATGGCTGTATAGGTCGACGCATGTCTCAAGCTCTACAGAGGGAAACCTACTGAGATGGGAGAGGATATATTTTTAATGTGGATGGTGAAAGGGTTAAAAAAAATACTCTCAACATCTCTGTAGTGCCAAAGTAAGACTTTTAGGGACAGCAGGTGGAAGTGGATATAATTTGCACATAAAACTACCTCTGAATATTCCTTGTCTAAGCAAACCCTACAAAATCCATGGGGTCGCCAAAAGTCAACAGGTGATTGAAGACACGTACACATACACATACACAATGTATGGTTTGCCCTACCCTCTAGAGGTCCATAGGGGCAACCAAATTAACTGCAATTGAGCTTTGTATATTAGGGATGGGGGAGAGGTGTAACCTTGACCCTATGTATTGTCTTGCCCTGTGATGAGGAAGATGGATGTGTATGTGTGTGCCTTCAAGTTGTCTGTTGACTTATGGTGACCCCATGCATTTCATAGGGTTTTCTCAGGCAAGGAATATTCAGGGGTGGTTTGCCATTGCCTTCCTCTGAACTATAGCCTACAGTATTCCTTAGCAATCTGCCTTCCAGGTACTAAGCAAGCATGATCCTTTCTAGCTTCCAAGAACAGATGGGATCTGATGGCTTCACAAGAGTAAGATGTGTGGTAAAACGGTTGCCCAACGCCTTTAAGTAGCTTTCCAGGCAGAACATCAACTTCTCACCCCTTTCTTCATATTTGTGTTAGGGAACTGCACCTGTCCAAATTGTTTGCTGGGCCCTTGCTAAAAATACTGGAGCCTCTGTGGGGATCATACATACATACACATACAGAATGAAAAGCAGTGAAGATCTTAGCTGTCAGACAGCCTCTCCTCACTCTAGGAGCAACATTTTTAGCAGCTACTCACCTTGTTGTCCAGGCAGAAGGAGCAACAGGAGCACCTGGCAAAGAAAAGGCAGGATGTGAAAGATGGTGGCTTCCAATTTTGGGGGGGGGGGGAGGATTTTGGAGGAGACGGCCTGGTTAACAGAAGTTGCATACCCTCCAATTGTCCCAGTTTGACAAAGACAGTCCCAGTTAACCCTCTGTCACCTTACTTTTCCAGCTGCTTTTAAAATGTTCCGGTTTCTCTCTCATCTCCTCCCACTTTCCCCTTATCCTCAGCTTACTTCATTTGCTGCAAACTGAGTTCAAAGTACAGTACAAAAGTAGTCTACACTCAACTCAGAAGGAAGGGAGAGGGAGGATAGGGGTAGGATCTCTTATTTATGCATTTATTTATTCTCTGCCAACTTGGGATTCAAGGCAGCATACAATGTTTTCAAAGTATAATACAGTTTTAAAACTTTCAGTACAAAAGTTAAAACACAATTGCACTATATATTTTTTAAAAAGTTAAAACAGTTTGATACAGCATTAAAAACAGGTTTAAAGCACCATTTAAAATGCTCAAAAATATAATAAAATGAAACCACAACTCCTCCCCCATTTTTCTGCCACAACACACTTAAAACCAAAAGGTGTTTTTTTTTTTTAAATGAAAAGGTCTTTACTTGACAGTGTAAGACAACAGGGAAAGGTCCAACTGGACCTTCCAGGGAAGGGAATTTCCATAAATTGAGAGCAGCAACCAAGAACACTGTGGACTCTTTCATACAAGGCTAAATTGGAAGTATAATTTAAGGTCAATTCGAATGCAATCATGGGTTTTACGTTATTGCGAATTAACTCTTCCCATGCAAATTCGGGCAAGAGGGAAGCCAATTCGAATGCAATCATGGGTTTTACGTTATTGCGAATTAAAGCTTCGCATGCAAATTCGGGCAGGAGGGGGTTATTTTCGGGTAATGGGAAGTAATTCCGAACGGAGCAGGGGTTCATGTAAATTCGCTAAACAAGCGAATTTACATAAATCCGCATTGGCTCCATTCGGAGTTGGGAGAAATTCCTCCCCGTTTGAAAGAGTCATCCCTCTTGTGTCCTCACCAAACACTCCTAGAATGACATTGGGACAAAGAGAAGGCCTTCTTCTAAAGATCTTAGAAGGGAGGTACAAATCTTGCCCTTCCCTGTAGACTCAGGCAAAAGCAAACCGCTGCAGCCTTTTCTAGTTGTGAGTTCTTTATCATAAGTAATATTTGTCATCACAACTACACACTGATGTTGCTTAGCCACACATGTTCTGGTTTCCACCTGTGAAATGTTGGAAGGTAAGAAGTTGTTATTGTGTGTTTCTTTTTTTTTTAATACCTGCCCTTCCGTCCTGTTCATATGGGTGGCTTGCTTGTGTGAGTTGTTATTCATGCAAATTTGGCCAACAACTTCATAAGATGCAAATGGTACTCTTTAATATCAGTGGTTTGGACTTTGGCGCCTCCTGTATTTTTCACTGTTCTTCTCCAGAGTCGCTAAACACTGACTACTATATTTCACTATCTTTCTCTGCTTTCTGAGAGGGCTGGGAGGATTCAAAGATCCAAACCCAAACCCATGTGTATGTGGACCTATGCATAGGGAATAATTATTTTAGGTCTCCATAGACATCATATATTTTGCATTTAGGGTCATATCCCCACTGGTCTGTAACTTAGTTGTTTATTTTGTACCTACCTACCTAATATTCTGCCTTTCTCCCAATATGGGATCCAAGGCAGCTCATAACAGAACTTAAAACAAAGTAAATTAAAACAATGAATAATACAAATGTTTAAAATAAATAATTAAGTAAATGATCATATTTTTTTTTAAATTTAAATTTTAAACAGGCTTGGGTGTACCAAAGTGGGAAAAGACCAGAAAAAGGAGTTTGCCTTTGTGGGACAGAGTAGCTTCCAAATGGGACCAGGTTTCGCTCTCCTGATGTAGTTGGGTAAACATTGTGTTCTGTCTTTATCCTTTACAATAGGAGTGGGCAAGGGCAGAAGGGACAAGACAATATTTGGCCCCATACATCTCCTACAGGCTCCATGGGCATGTCTAGGGACATTGGAAGTAATGTCGTGTAATTTCGGGTAGCCATTTCATGGTGTGGATGGAGAAGGACTCAGGCACTGGGTGGCTGGGAAAGTTAAGCCAATTCACCAGGTTCGGTGAAGACACAGGAGAAAGCTCCAAAGTGGTGGAATTCCTTCCCCATAAGTGCTTCGGTTGACCCCTCTCTGCTCTCTTTGCCGTGGCAGGCAAAGACCTTCTAATTTAGGATTTTGGCTTACATAAATCATGTGGCAGAAAAGTTTTTAAATGCATACTTTCCATCTGTCCTAATTTGGCAGGGACAGGCCTGAATAATCCTCCACATTTTCATCTGCTTTTAAAATTGTCTCAATTTCTCTCTGCTCCTCTCACTTTCTCCCTTTGTCCTCAACTTACTGTATGTACTTATGTATAAATCTAGAAATTTTAGTCAGAAAATTGACCCCGAAACCAAGTTTACTTATCCATAGATAAATGTACATACTGTACTTTAACTCTTATTTTAAAAAGGAACCATAACCTGGTAAAATGTTAGAGCGTAATCTCTCTATCCTGGAAGCAGACTTCCTTGTATTTTCTCATCTGTCCAGCCTTTACTTTGAGCATAAACATGCCTGCTGCAATTTTCTACATTTTGAGGGATTGTTTTCCTTGGCGTCACCCTTTAGATCCTTTGTTCATGCCTCTAAATTTTACCCTCGACTTAGCCATGGGTCATGTCAAAATCCATAATTTTGGCCCCCAAACCTGCCCTCGTCTTATACATGGAAATTGGCTTATACAGATGAAATTGGAGGAGTGTGAATAGAGAAATGGAGTTGTTTTTCAGTTTGGATATTACACATATCGATATAGTCAATTTGGATTATTGATTTAGTGATGGATAGTTAAATAAGTTTGCCTTGAAAAGCAAACCCATTAAATTTATCCTGAAGCCCTCAGTCCTCCTATGTTGCTCCTTACCAAGTTGAACACATGAGCAGCTGCTGAGCTGGAATTTATCCGGGTGTCTATAATAAACCCATATCCTAGAATTTGAAGTCAGGATCAGCAGCCAAACAATGGTCACCTATTAATCCCCATCCTGTAATGGATACTATGGGGAAAGGTGGGAATTCCAACATTAGGAAAAAGCTTGCCCTTTTTAGAAGCTGCTGTTTAGAAGTGTTAGAGAACAAGCATGGTGTAGTGGTTTGAGTGCTGGACTATGACTCTGGAGAGCAGGACTTGATTCCCAGCTTAGCCCTGAAACCCACCTTGGGCAAGTCACATGCTCTCAACCTCAAGAAAGGCAATGGCAAGCCTCCTCTGAACAAATTGTGCCAAGGAAACCCTATGATAGGTTCACTGAACAACAAAGGTTAAGGGACCTAAATGCAGCAGGCCCTGTCTGATCTTGGAAGCTACGCCAGGTCATCCCTGGCTAGTATTTGGATGGGAGACCACCAATGAATACCAGGTGCTGCAGGCTACATTTCAGAGGAAGGAAATGGCAAAACCAGCTCTGAGGATTCCTTGCCTAAGAAAACCCTATGAGAAATTCAGGGGGACTTCATAAGTTGTCAGGCAACTTGAAGGTACTTGCACACAGAGAGACACAGAGATAAGAGGACTATTTCAAAAGCAAGGTGGTGAATATACACAGGAATCTGGAATACAAAATTTGTGGGCATGGAAACAACTGTTTGGCCTGCAATAAACTTCTCCCCCCCCCCCCCAAGATATTTCCTGAATTGAGTTTTATGCACTGAATAAAGGCTATATAGACGGATTTTGGTCATTGCAAGTAGGGAGTAATACGCATTATAGGACAGAATTGCACTGCATTCTCTACAGTCTGAAACCCCCTATTTGATTCCACTTCCTGCTAACAGCAGAAAACCAATTCCTCATCAAGGTTACAGAGCTTTCAAATGGAAGCAATCCTATTTAACCATCAATGGACTTTAAAAATGAGAAACCCAATTGCCTCCCTGAACATCTGCGGACTGCCTCTTCTCTTGTTAGTTTTAAATCTGAATTGCTTTCTTGTTTTCTAAAGCATTTGGAACTTTATTTTAATACTGTTTTCATACTTTTGTATTTGATTACATGTATTAATTGCTTTTATAGTAATGTACTTTACCAGCATAATTTGTTATAATTACTGTATAGTTTTATATGTTATTATTCCTTAGATTGTACGCCTCTGGCAGGATTTAATGTTTTGAATTGATTATATCTGCAAACTGCCATGTAAACCTATGGAGCTATACAAATTAATAATAATAATAATAATCCCACGTGTAATTTTGAATAGGTATTTAAAAGCAGACACAACTTTCTAGCCTTCATTGATAAATTGGAATAAAGATTTCTAGTACACTCTTGGAGTAAGACAGAGGTTCCTATTAGTAAGACAGAGGTTCCTATTGAGTGCCTTTCCTCAGCTGCTATTGCAAAATATATTCCCCACATCACCCATAAGAATCACACACCTGTAACCTGCTGTCCAGGTGTATTTGAGCATCTGGTGGCTCAGTGAATAGGTGCTGTTTGCGATAAACACAATTAAATCACAGAAGACAAGAGTGAAGGTTTATAGTACAAACACATATGTGTAATGCATTCAGAACTCTGCAAAGTCGCTTGGACTCACCCACATTCATACAACCCTTGCCTGCTTCAACAGAAACCCCCTCACTTTTGCCCCCATATGCTTTCATCAAAAGCATGGGTAGGCGATGATGATGATGATGATGATGATGCTTGACACTGCCATGACTCAATGTGATGGAATTCTGGGATTTGTAGTTTGGGGAGACATTTTGCCTTCTCTGTCAGAGCACTCCTGTGCCACAACAAACTACAGATCCCAGGATTCCATAGCATTGAGTCATGGCGGTTCAAGCAGAGCCAATCTTCACTGTTTCTGCAGTGCAGATGCAGCCTAAGGTAAGCTGGGGACAAATGAGGAAAGTGAAAGGGAGGAGAGAGAAACAAAGGCATTTTAAAAGCTGCAAAAGTGGGATGACAGAGAATTAAGTGGGACTATTCCTGCCAAACTGGGACAGTTGGAGGACATGCTTACCATTATAGAAAAGCTGGGCCTAAAACAGACCTGAGCATGTGGCAAAGAAGGCTAAAGACCTTGAAGAACTACAGATCACACAATTCCATAGGATGGAAGTGGTGTCCAACTGCATTATTTCCACAGTGTGGATGCGCCCCAAGAGTCTTGTGACAGCTTAAAAAAACTAAGCTTTGCTGGCATCAACCCATTCCATCAGATGAATACAATCTGAAACTTCCCACCCACCCCTGTTAAAAATGCCTCTTTAAAATGTACTTTGTAAAATAAGTTGAAAAAATAACCTGGAAACATTGCTCATCGTGCCAGCCAACATCCTGGCATGATTGTTGTTGCTGTTATATTTATTTACGTCCCACTTTTTTTCTCCCAAAGTTGTAACTCAAAGCAGCTTCATTTAAAAAAAAATTGTAGTAAATTGTAAATTGACTTCGCACCTCCTTTCTCTTTCACCTTTGGAAATATCAACCCTTTGGGTTCATCCACTTACCAGCAGCAAGGGCAACCAGACTCCTCCTGAGTGTGGGATACGAGGTGCCATCAGCCAACAGCAACCTCTGGGCAAAGAGGTCTGCAAGGAGGTTACATCCTGACAGTTACATCCACTTTCCCTCTCTGCTACTGATCTTCCTTGCTGTTATGTTGTGTAGCACCTGCTTTTGTGTTTAGGTTGGGCAGCTGCTTTTTCCACTCCAACCCAGGAGGAAGTGCATTGCCCAGCCCCAGCTGACCTGCTGGGTAAACATCTACTAATTCTGCTTTTTTGGGGAGAAAAAGGTGAGAGGTAGCTTTAAGGCAAAACTTTTTAAAGAGATGCTGCCACACACACCCTTCAGTTGCAAACTGGTTTAAAATACAGTGGAGGCTTTTGTTCGCATGTAAATTCAAGGCATGGGCCAGGACTGGTTCACACTGGAACCACAATACAAAGAAGTGGAGCTGGCAAAATGACGGTGTTTCTTCCATGCAAGAACTCTCCTCCCACTGAAATTTTCTTTTACTCCCCAAAATGTATAGCACGGCAGTAACTTAAGAAATACTGTATAGTTTGGGTATCCAAAGAAAAGGGGCAAGGCATTCAGCAATGTTACTTATCAGACAGAGAAAACAAGGGGCTTAAACAGTGATTAGCCCATGAAAATTGCATGATCGTGATTAAGATTTTCATGCAACATCGCAAGTAAAGAGTCATTATCCCAGGAATAACCAGGCAATAAACAACAACAAATCATTCACAAGGAAATGTTTATTGCCTGGTTATTCTCTGGTTATTCCCGGGGTAATGACTTTTTAATTGCGATATGTGTGAAAACCTTAATCAAGATCATGTGATTTTCATGGGATAATCACTGTTTAAATTCCCAATTTACCCTGTGTGGTAAGTAAAATTTCCGAATGCCTGCCCCTTTTCTTTGGATACCCAAACTATACAATATTTCTAAATGCACAAATTTATCCTATGTGATAAAATCCCAAGGGAATGAAACACAGGAAACAGAAGAGCTCCAGAGTGAACAATTTTCAGTGTCTTAGGGCTAGTCTACACTGTTTTGAACATTCACATCAATGATTAATGGTCTTCATTTTCCTGTACAAATTCGCATTGATTTACCCTTCCACTGCCGAAAACGCACAGCCGTACGAACCCATGTGAATGGACAGCCACATGTTCAGTAATGCACATCCTTGCAGATAGCTGCATGGAAACAGCTTCCTTGAATAAAATTCTGACTACAATAACAATTATCTACATTGGGGGTGGGCACCAGAACTATAATAGATCTTTTCCAGCTCTGCATATGATACATCAGGCAAGCAGACCTTTGGCTGGACAATACTGTGGTTTAAGCCTAATACTCCTCAATTTTATTCATTCATTTATTTATTATATTTATGTCCTGCATTTCTTCCATTGAGGTCAAGGTGGGGTACATGGCTCTCCTCCATCCCACTGTATCATCACAACAACTCAGCAAGGTAGGCCAGGTTGAAAAAGTTTGACTAGCCCAAGGTCACCCAATGAGTTATTGCAGAGCAACGATCACAAGAGTCAACATGGAGAGAACAAAATGTGGAATCGTCTCTTGGATTGTTCCAGAAGAGAGACATCAGGTCTCTAAAAGGGATCTAAAATGGGGCCAGGGAGCATAGGTTCTTCAGGGGAGCTGAACTTTGAAGGAATGCCCTGACAGGCAATATTCTTGAGGTCTTCCAAGTCAATTCAATAGTTCAACTCTTCTTTTTGAAAGCTTTCTGGGAGGTCACAGAAAGTGCAAACAAGGCCTGGGCAGTGTAATAGGTGGACATGATGAGGAAGCAAGAGTGAGGCAGGAAAGAGCAGAAGGTTTCAATGCCATAAAAGAGATCAGAGGCAAAGAAGAGGAGGCTGCCGAAGGACGTGCTCAGCTGGCGTCCAGGGTGAGACAGTGCCCTCCAGGCCATCATGCTGAGTGGGACTTTGGACGCTGTTTCAGCCCATAGAGAAATGCCATTCAGGCAGGGCATCACCAGGTAGATGTAAGCCACAAACACAGACCCCATGGTGATGATGAAGACGAGGGGCCGAAAGGGAGTCAGGCCAAATGCCAAGATGTAGGAGGTGTGACATGCAGCGAAGGCAGCCAGTCCTGCAGAAGGGAAGAAAAGGAAATACAGCCAATCAATAAAGAACCTGGCTCAGAGAGTCCTTCAGGTCTAAGTCTCAAAACAATGGGATGCATCTGCACTGCAGAAGTAATGCAGTTTTACATTGCTTTAACTGCCTTGGCTCGATGCTACAGAATTCTGGGATTTGTGGTTTTGTGAGATATTTAGCTTTCTGTGTCAGAGAGCTCTGGTGCAACAACAATTTACAATATCCAATGATTCCATAGTATTGAGCAATGGCAGTTTAAGTGGTGTCAAACTGCATTAATTCCGCAGTGCGGCAGCAGCCTTCAATGCAAAGCAGATTCCCTGGCGCCTTGACATATTCCCCACCAGCAATGCCACTGCCAATACACCATGGAGGCACAATCTGGGGATGGGTGTGATCTCAGTGTTTCTGACTTTGCTAACAATGAAAGAGATAAAGGAAAAGAAGTTCCACATGCTGTTGATGGTCCACAAACTTTATTATCTTAAAAAGCCCAATGCATTTTGGCTTTGTCACAAATTGGCCTTCTTCAGGGGCTATTACCAGAGATTTCAGGAGCTGCAGTATGCACTCTCAACAAAACTTTTTTCTAATACTCTGAGTGTCCACTTTGTTGAGAATGCAGACTGCAACTCCTGAAATCTCTGGTAATAACCCCTGAAGAAGGCCAACTTGTGACAAGGCCAAAGCACGTTTGGCTTTTTAAGATAATAAAGTTTGTGAACCATCGACAGCATATGGGACTTCATTTCCTTTACCTCTTGCATTGTGAACACCTGCTTTCCAGTTTTGTTCTGTCTAGTTTTTTACATTGCACCTCCAACACCTTAAAAACAGCCCTGTGGACAGTCTGTTCTTCAGATCTAGGTCCAGTCTGAGTTTTTTCCAGGTTAACTAAGGTCCAAAATACACTGCAGAAATAATCCAGTTTGAATCCACTTTAGCTGCCCTGGCTCAGTGCTAGGGAATTCTAGGAACTGTAGTTTAGTGAGACATTTAGCCTTCTCTGTCAGAGAGCTCTGGTGGTATAATAAACTAGAATTCCCAGGATTCCCTAGCAATGAGCCAAGGCAGTCAAAGCAGTCTCAAACTGGATTATTTCTGCAGTGTGTTTTGGACTTACATGTCTGATCCATTCCTTTATTTCAGGCAGTAGTTAGATTTTAACACTTCAGTCACATGTGACCCTGTCAACCAGCAGGTCTCAGGAAGAGGTACTGTATCGTCTACTCCCCTAAAGTAGATGCAGTCCAGTAATGCAAACTTTTGATTTTTCTGATGTTTTTAGGAATTCTGGCTCAGGTGATACATCTGTTGATGGCACCCTCCTGTGGTGAAAAGCAACATTACATCAGAGCCAACACAGCCTGCCTTTTGCAAAACTTTGCAGCCGCTGGGTTAAGTTCTGAATGTTGGATCCCATATTTCTCCTTCAGGTGCTGTTATAGTACATAGCCAAGATTTGTGTTATTCTTTTTTTAATTCCTTCGACCTTCCTTGTCCTCGTTGACAGTAGTTTGTTACATCTACTCGTCTTTGGCTTTGCTGAGAACATAAGAACATCATGAGTGCAACACTGGATCATATCCAACATCTATCTAGTTCCACTTTCTGTTCACTCATTGGAAAATCCAGTCATGCATGAGTAGCCCACCAGCAGAACGTGAATGCAGTTCCACCTTCCATCTTGTATCCGCTGCGATTGATATACAGAGAGGTGACGCATAGCCACCCTGACTAGTAACTAGCTTCCATGAAAGAAAGACATTAGTAACATAAGCTTTCACATACTGAAGTCTACAAAAGCTTATTCAACCAACTTCTTTCTTTCTTTCAGATCCAGAACACACTGCAGAAATCATCCAGTTTGAGACTGCTCCTGGCTCAATGCTAGAGAATTCTGGAAACTGCAGTTTTGTGAGACATTTAGCCTTTTCTGTCAGAGAGATCTGGCACCACAATAAACTACAGTTCCCAAGATTTCCAAGCACTGAGCCAGAGCAGTTAAAGCAGTCTAAAACTGGATTATTTCTGCAGTGTGTTTTTTCCCTCAGTCTCAAAGATTACAGATCTGTAACTGTTGTGCCCTGGGCAGCCCAAAATGGAGGCTTCAATTGTGTTCAAGTTTTGCTACGGTTGGGGAGGAGACTCTATAGTTCAATCAGGTTGTTATGTGGAGTCATTTAGAAAAGGCAACTGCAAATGTGTAGGATGCTCTACTAGAGTCCCTTACTTATTTACCTCCCCTAGAACGAAGAATAGCAGGCTACTCAGAAGAGCAGTATTCCTATTAATAGTGAGGATAGACTGTTAAAAATTAAACAGTTGGCACTCTCTATTGCTAATAAATGCACAGCATTGGATGGGACGGTGAATCAGCCCTGGATTTTACTCCAAGCTTTAAAAAAAATGCTATCCAAGCCACTGAACCTCACTGTCCCCCAAATGTTTCAGGACCTGGGATAGCTCCCTTAATGTTTCTGACAGGGAAGGTAAGAATAATTGATGTACAAACGCATATGGAAAAGAATTAGATTGTTCAGCAATGTGAAACAGTGTGGTGGGGGACTGATGAGGGAATGAGAAGAGACTCTGGTAGTGATTGTATTTACAAGATTAGGGGCACTACTAGCACATCACAATCTCAACTTCTGGGCACCATTTTAATATTATGACCAAGCTACCAGAATGCTTAGAGACAGATCTAGTTCCATGTAACCCAGTCTCGGGCTCCTCTCCATCTCTTTCAGGGTTCCTCAAGCCCCTAGAATCATAGAATCATAAAGTTGAAAGAGACGGCAAGGGCCATCCAGTCCAACCTCTTGCCATGCAGGAACTCACAATGAAAGAATCCCCGACGGATGGCCATCCTACCTCTGTTTAAAGACCTTCAAAGAAGGAGACTCCACCACTCTCTGAGGCAGTGTGAACAGCTCTTACAGTCAGGAAGTTCCTGCTAATGTTGAGATGGAATCTCTTTTCTTATAGCTTGCATCCATTGTTCTGTGTCCTATTCTCTGGAGCTGCAGAAAGCAAGCTTGCTCTATATTCAATATGACACCTGTTCAAATACTTATACAGGGTAATAATATCTTCTCTTCTCCAGCCTAAACCTAAGTGTCTCCTCATAAGGCATGGTTTGCAGACCCTTCACCATTTTCGTCACCCTCCTCTGGACACACTCCAGTTTGTCAACTTCTTTTTTGAACTGTGCTGCCCAGAACTGGACACAGTATTCCAGGTGAGGTTACCTGGAAGAAAAAGCTGAGGCCACACCAGGCAGGCATCTCCCACAGATGAGAGCAGCAAGCCTTGGAAGACCCTCCGGGAGTATGGTGTCCAAGCTCCAGCACTGTGGGATTGTCTGGCCACAAGGAACGCCAAGTAGAGGGTCGGAAAGCACTTGACAAGGGCAGCAAGGGCGCTGGGTTCAGGGAGCTTGAGTGCGAAATAGACGATGCAGGAGATCAAGAAAGGCAGCAGCTTGATTAGCAGATTCCCACTCTAAGAAAGTGACATGAAAGGAGAGAGACAGAACGAGGGATTAAACAAAGGTATTCATGGCTGGCCCAAGATACTTTGCAGCCTGAGATCAAGTAACAAATGGCACACACACATGCAGACACACTTGTTATGATTCCCAGAAGGATGCTATTGAAATATGTATTTATTGGAGTGAATAACAGACAAAACATTTATAAATATGTTAAGAAAATGTTTCAGGTGCTACGTTCTTCAGTTACTCAGAATAAATTTGAAAGGCAGGAGCCAAAACATTTTCCTAATATGTTCGTAAAGCTCTGTTTGTTAATCAGATAGTTAGGGACGTTAGATAGACAGAAGGATTAGACAGAAAGAAAGATTAGACAAACAGACAGGCCAAAAGATATTGGAACATATTCCTGAATTGATAAAATTTAAATATAATACAACCTTAACAAAAGACAGACCAAACTGTGATGAGTTGAAGCTCAGAACCAAAAGGATGAAAATAGTGTTATATTTGTTTTACAGGAAATGCTCACTTGCCTTTTTAAAAGATTAACGTGGAATTTGAATGAAGCATTGAAAGTTGTGTACCAAAGCCTATGTACCTAGAGCAGACAGCAGCAGCGGAGAAAATCTGTTGTTGTCATTGTGTGCCTCTAGTCATTTTCAGCTTATGGTGACTCCAAGACAAACATATCATGGGGTTTTCTTGGCAATATTTCTTCAGAAGAGGTTTGCCATTGTACCGTCTTTAACTTGGTCCCAACAGTTTCCTATTTACTCATTACGGAGACTGACACCAGGGCCCTTTTGCACAATACAATTATAGCACTATTATTCCACTGTAACTACCATGATTCCATCCTGTGGAATCCTGGAGTTTGTAGTTTGATGAGGCATTAACTCTCTGGAGCTGAGAGTTCTAATTACCAATCCCTTAACCACAAATCCCAGAATTCCATATGACAGCATCATGACAGTTTACGTGGAATCATGGTGCTATAATTGTGCAGTACAGTAGGCCCTTGGTATCCACTGCAGTTTGGTTTCAGGACCTCCTGTGGATACCAACTCCGTGGATGCTTGTGTCCCATTAATTACAGTGGTACAGTAACATGGTGTCCCTTATAGGAAAAGGCAAAATCAAGGTTTGTTTTGTGCAATTATTAAAAATACTTTCAAGCCATGGATTTTTGAATCCATGGACATGGAGGCCAATTGTATGTTAGGATCCTGGGTGACTTTACTTTTCCCATCCCATATTCTCTCTCACCCAGGAAGGTAGCTAGTAGTACCTTCCCATCCTTCTCTTGCTCTTTCTGAATGAATCTCTCTTCTTCTTATGTTGTTGTTGTTGTTGTTGTTGTTGTTGTTGTTGCTGTGTGCCTTCAACTCATTTCTGACTTATGGAGACCCTAAAGCAAACCTATCATAAGGTTTTCTTGGCAAGATTTGTTCAGAGGTTTCCATTGCCTTCCCCAGAGGCTGAGAGAATGTGCCTTGCCCAAGGTCACCCAGTGGGTTTCCATGACCAAGCAGGGAATCAAACCCTTGTCTCCAGAGCTATAGTCCAACAATCAAACCTCTACAAAAGATTATTATTTTCTAGGCCTTGCTTTCATGGTTATTTCAAACATCTTCCTTCCCTGCAGAGCCAAAAGAAGGAAAGGAGGGAGGGGGTGGGAGGAGCCCTGAGAAATTAATACCTATACTGTATAATCAATTCAAGAAGAAAAAACAGATTGGGAAATCCTCCTTCCCAATTTATCAAAAATATTATTTCTTGCTGCTGCTGCTGCTACTGTTGTTGCTGCTGCTGGATTAAATAAACTATCTGCCTTGCATTAAGCTTTTCTAAACCAAAGCAAGACATGAGTGGAACCAAAAACACACAACATGCACCTCTCATAACTGAATTAAAATCTGTTAATAATTATTCTTCCTGGCAAAAAGATTGGATTAGCTGCCTAAGATGAATGAAGATTCTGTTGAACAGAACACATACACACTCTTAAATAAATGCAATTTTCTTCCTCCCAGGGAAGAGGAAATGGAATCAATAGGAGAGAAGATATGTTTACCTGCTATAATGTCTTGTTTTGGCTCAAATGTTCTGTATAATAATAATAATAATAATAATAATAATAATAATAATAATGTTTAAATGAAATAAGCCCATTGGTAACATCCTTCTCTGAAGTTTAGCAGTTGAAGAATCCCTCCTATGTCAGTCATTTGAACCCATGTCCTAAATCAGCCTTCTAATTCACCCGTAGCATTTTTTCCCATAAGAATAAAATTGAAAAGATGCTTTTTTCTTTTATTTGCTTGAAACTGCTTTTAAAAAAAACCCCTATGCTCTTATGATGCTTTGGCTAGAATCAGGTGTGGTTTTGAGGACTTCAGAGGGAAGCTACTTTCCTTCACAGGTCATAAGGAACTGAACCAGTCATACGGGACCTGCTTCTGAAGAGCCTTTGCCAAGAAAACCCCATGACAGGTTCGTCTTTTAACCTGGGGCTGGAAAGAATCCATTCTTTGGATTCATAATATCAGGCTTGCTTTTCTTTTTCCAGCACAAGTTGCTGGATTTGCCACTCCTGGTAGCTAAACAGGTTTGTTTAGCAGTATTACATCCAGCAGCTGGATGATGCTTTAAAACGCAAGATTGCAGCAAAACTAGGAAGTCAAAAAGAAGAGACATCAAACAGACTTTGCATTCAGGTTCATCTGACATTAGCCTCTTCTTTTGGGTGAGTTAAATGATGATGCACTTAATTTGGCACAAATAATATCTGCATTTTCATGGGTCTCTTCATGGTTTTAATCCTTCCTGTACATGGTTCTAGATGTGGGTATAAACAGCATAGAACATTCTCTCAGCCCCAAGGGAAGGCAATGGCAAACCTCCTCTGAACAAAACTTGCCAAGAAAACTCCATGATAGGTTCTCCTTAGGGTCACCATAAATCAGAAACAGGGTGACCAGATATCATAGCCACAATGAAGGGGAAGGTATCGCAAAATGTAGGGCATTCAAGAAAAATGTTGGGCATTACAAAATAAAAGCTAAAATCACTAATATAAATATAAATTCATACTTCTTGGACATTCCCAAATTGGAGGACATTTTGGTAATTCATTCTGGACAGAAGACTGAAATGTAAGACATGTCTTGGAAAAGGAGGATGTTTGACTCCAAAGGAGGATGTTTGGTCAGTATCATCTCCAATAATCAGAAGAATGTGCAATGATTGTCTACGATGTCTCACCTGATGAGCCAGCGATCAATTTAATTCTTTCCCCATTTCCCTTGATTGTTGTCAGACCAAATTACCTGACCCCAGACAATCACACACCTTTGCTCAGAGGCTATTTTTCACCCTTAAAAACCCCTGAAATCTCCCTTCGGTGTGCTGTTTTAGATTTCATGGGGACATGACATCACTGTGATCTCTGATCTAGCTTCAGCAAATCCATTCAACCAATGCTCTTGGAACGGCTGTGTCTCACCCGTCTCAACCAATTGGACTCCAGAAGCAAGCCTCATCTAGAGTATCACCTGTAGTGTTGCCTCAACCCTTTTCCACCCTAACTCCTGATTTCCTGAGCCTTGAATGACTGTGGCTGCATCCACACTGGAGAAATAACCCGGTTTGGCACAGCTTTAATTGCCTTGGCTCAAGGCTATGGAATTCTGGGAGTTGGAGTATGTTGTGGGGTCCAGAGCGGAGCTCCGCTCTGGACCCCACAACATACTCCAACTCCCAGAATTCCATAGCCTTGAGCCAAGGCAATTAAAGCCATGCCAAACCGGGTTATTTCTCCAGTGTGGATGCAGCCTGAATGTGTGTCAGTGAATTGCTGTGTGATTTTTCCCTTTTTAATAAAAATAAGACTTTAATTGGAGAAGCCTGTCTCTGCTTCATTTCTTAATTCCCTGGTCCCTTGGTATACAGACGGGAAATGATTTTTCTGGGTCCTTGTAGCTGGCCCCCTCTCAATTTGAGCTAAATAAAAATTCCCCTGCACAGATGTTGGCCAGAGGGGTGCATAAAGCCTACCTCCCATGTCCAATTTTGGGGGGCATGCATAAAAATGGACTTTTTGGTGTCTAGCGGCTATGAGGCAATTTCACTACATGCCCTCCACCATTTCATAGATAAAAAATTGGACTGATTGATGAGGAAGAACAGACAAGCTAGGAGACGCTACAGCAGTTTGCTTTTACCTGAACCTACTGGGAAGGGCAAGAGTCCATCTCTACCCTCTGCTGAGTTAAATAAGCTCAAAGTACATTTGCACTCTGAATTCAGTTTGCACCAATTGATGTAAGCTGAGGACAAAGGGAGGAAGAAAAAGAAAGTGAGAAATTTTAAAAGCAGCTGAAAAAGTGGAACAACAGGTTTCATCGGGACTTGTCCCTGGCAAATCAAAACAGTTGGAAATATGTCACAATGGTTTCTCTCCCCTTGATATTTATTATTTCAGCCTAAGAGGTTTTTTTTTTCAAAATTGGAAGGGATCAGAAATCACTTCCAGTTTAGAAAAAGGGCTTCCTCTAAGTCTAAATCAGTTTGGAGTAAGGAGGCAAAACAGCAACAACAAATTGCTTCCCACAGCTAGATAGCACAAAGGATCATTTTTCAATTTTTCTAAAAGTTGGGAGGAACTACCTGGGGCCTGTGCTTTGCCCGCCACTGACATAATGGAAACACAAAATATATGCTCTGCAAAGATACTTACACACTACTGCTCTGACACCACCCCAAAAAGGAAGAAACACACAATTGGAAAAGAAGAAACAAAGAGGGCCCATCTTTGCATAAAGTTTGCATGGCATAGGCTACTTTATAGGTATAGTGCAGCTGGAAGGATTTTTTGTTAGATGACAACTCCCATTAGCCATGCTGCTTTAGAGATTCTGTTGGGAATTGTGATCCAAAAAGGCAATTGTTCTCAAGCTCTGACACAAATTTAAAAATAATTAGTATTCTGGAAAAATACACCTCACCATCACGGAGAAGACTTTGGCCAGGAAAGAACTTGTGTGTCTGCTCAGTCTGCAATCCAGGATCAAAATGTTGATGGGCTATTTCAGGGCACCTCCCTCTCTTAATTCTGAAGATTTCTAAAACCAGATTTTGATTAGACAGCCCTTCAAACAGAGGGCTGGAGCTGTATAAATATAGAGCTAAAAGACTACTTAGGAACCAGCATCGTGTAGTGGTTTGAGGGATGGACTATGACTCTGAAGACCAGAGTCTGAATCCTGGCTTAGCCATGTAAACCCACTGGGTGACCTTGTGTAAGTGACACTGTCTCAGCCTCAGGGGATGGCAATGGGAAACTCCCTGTGAAGAAACTTGCCAAGAAAACCCTGTGTAATAAGGTCACCTTAGGGTTTTCAAAAATTTGAAACAACTTGAAGGCATAAACAACAAAGGATTGCATTAAATCCACTGTCCAAACCAAAGCCAGTTCTGATCTACAACTTTAGCTCTAGCTCCATTTAGACCTCATATATTGTGTACATTGGGTTGGAGCTATGGGAAGGAGGGAATGAAAGCATTGCCCTCTCAAATAAGAATCTCCTCCGCTACAATTATTTGCTTCAATCCCCAGATTTCTAGCATTGCAGAAACTAAGAGACTGAAAACTGTTGACACTTAAAGCTCTTGCATTTGCCATGTTTGCATCCCCTTGGTCACTTTGCCTGACCTTTGTCTTTAGATGCCTAACTGTAGTTCCAAATACTCAGCTGAAGTTTTAAGTTGCTACAATGCTAGACATTGTGGGGCTAAAGAAGAATTTCATTGGAAGGAGAACAGAATTCTTGTTTGGCAGGAGCAGTGTCCTTATTATTTATATTGGATGTGATTATTTCTAAGATGGCTACAAGACCCATTAAAATGATAAGAGAAATATTTGTTATTATGGATGCATAACGATACCCATGAGTGCTTCTTAGTGATTTTTTTCAGTCGCCACCACCACCATTATAATCAATTTCAGTCCTGATTTTCAACCACAAAATGACTTTTAACCACAGCATGGATAATAATAATAATAATAATAATACAGTAATAATATAATATTGATCTATGCATCCTGACTGCAGAATTAATGCAACTTGATACTGCTTTAATTATCATGGCATCACCCTATGGAATCCTGGGATTTGTACAGTAGGCCCTTCGTATAAACTGGAGTTTGGTTCCAAGACCCCCTGTGGATACCAAAATCCATGGATGCTCAACTCTCATTATATACAATGGCATAGTGAAATGGTGCCCCTTATATATATTGACAAAATCAAGGTTCATTTATTGGAATTTATATTTTTTGAAATATTTTCAGACTGTGAATGGTTGAATCCATGAATAACAACAACAACAACAACAACAACAGTGGATAAGAAGGGCCAACTGTAGCTTGTTGTGGCACCAGAGCTCTCTCACAGAGAAGGCTAAACATCTTACAAAACTACAAATCTCAGAATTCCAGAGCATAAAGCAGTTTCAAACTGCATTAATTCTGTAGTGTGAATGCAGCCGTAAAGACTCCTTCCTGGCTAAATAAAATAAAATAAAATAAAAACTTTTTTAAAAATGCAGTGCAGCAGCAATAGATATTAATTTTTTATCTTTAAAAACATATTGTAAACATCTGAAAAGCTGTGTATAAATGCTCACAATTTTTAAAAAAAGGAAATAAAAATAAATATTAAAAGCAGAATGAAGCAGAGTACACTGAAACCACTTCCACTGAAAGAGCAGAAGAAAAACACTGGGGAGATGGGAGGGCTAGACACCATAAGGAAAGTTACTAGTAGGAAAAAGTTAAAAAGTTAAAATAGCTACAAAGATAAAAGCCAAGTTTATAAAAACCCAGGAAAAGGCATTTTAATTAGGAGCTGTAGCTGGCTATGAAAAGCAATTTAAAATCCAATATTTTCCACACACACAAGACTTGTGGGCCCTTGGTATCCACTGGGGTTTGGTTCCAAGAGGCCCCATGGATACCAAACTCTGTGGATGCCCAAGTCCCATGAAATACAGTGGCATAGTGAAATGGTGTCCCTTATATAAAATGGCAAAAGCAAGGTCTGGATGGTTGAATCTGTAGATAAAGAATCCATTGATATAGAGGGCTGACTGTATATTATGTAGGTTATCTTACCAAACTGCTCTGAACTGCTAAAGAAACAAAAAGTATAACATACCATGGAGTTCTTTGCAAACTTGTAGAGGAGCGGCTCACTTGTAATTCCTTCAAAGATGTTACTTTTAAAAGCCAAATTTGGTTTACAGCAATGAAACAAGGTCCGCACATGGATTAGAAATATAGCTGTGAAGAAGTGAAGATGCACAACAGAGTCATCTACTGTATCTTTGTGCATGGAAAAACTTCATCCGGTGGATTTTCTGAATTGTGTCCATTCAGTCCTAAACTACTACCTTATGACTGTTTCTCCTAAAGCAACTGCTTCTTTAAAAAAAAAAAACCCAGCAGCAACAATTCAAGAACTGCCCTGGCGGACACCACCCTTTCCCCACCCTTGCCAACCATTTAAGTAGTTGACAGTGGACCTAAATTAATATGTTATAAACATATTATATACATACTTTATACACATATATACACACATTATATACATACTTTATACTTTATAAACATACTTTATACGAGCAAATGCTTGACAGCAGATCACGTATGCCAATTATATGTCATTCGCTCTGAACTCCAGGTCCTACCAGTTGTGCAAGGAAAGACACTCCTTTTTAAAGAACGGTGCTAGCCAGACATCTGACACTGAGCATGGGCAGGATTTCTTTTTGGACTACAGTTTCCCAAATACTCTGGACAAAAAGTCAAATTTCCAAGTTGTGACTCCACTAGGGAAGTTTATTACCAGCCGAGCAAGTTCTGTAATGCTTTCAAACTGGTTCAACTACAGACTTGTTATTGAAGGGTATAGGGTGGTGAGTAAAGTATGTGTGCCAGTAAAGAGTGCTGTTCAGAGTTTGGGGAAAGTACATTTTAAACATAATTTCTTTTGGTGATCATTATACTCTTAAAAAATCAAGGCCATCACTTAGGGATTGTGGAGAGTTACAGGATGCACTGGATGACACCCAGGAAGGATGACAGCACTGCTCCCCAAATGTCTGCTTTATGGCAGAAACGGGCCATAATGTTCACCTAGTTGTTGTTGTTGTTGTGTGCCTCCAAATCATTTTTGACTTGTCTTGATCTTACAGATTTTCATGGCAAATTTCTTCAGAGGAGGTTTACCATTGCCATTCTCTGAAGCTGAGAGACTCTCCAAGTTAACCCAGTGGGTTTTTATACTCAAGCAGGAATCCCTGGAATTCAGCAGAAAAGTAGGGTGAGTAGGGCGAGGCTCAGTGGGTGGAGAGAAGATCTATGACCTCTCCTATTGGTTGTGTTCTTCCTTATTAATAACTTTTTCATCTTGACCTCACTGTGGATGCTGCTTGGCCATTTGATTTGCGTCTGTGATATTTTGGAGGCTACAGGAAAAGAGATTCCATCTAGCATTGGGAATAACTTCCTGACAGTCAGAGCTGTTGACAGTGGAATATGCTACCTTGGAGTGTGGTG
Source organism: Urosaurus nigricauda (assembly GCA_034509955.1). Classification (NCBI taxonomy): domain Eukaryota; kingdom Metazoa; phylum Chordata; class Lepidosauria; order Squamata; family Phrynosomatidae; genus Urosaurus; species Urosaurus nigricauda. The sequence continues at coordinate 15,519,879 of JAOEGL010000006.1, forward strand.
GAGTCCCATTCTTTGGAGGTTTTTCAACAGAGATTGGGTGGTCATCTGTCAGGAGTGCTATGATTATGAATTCATTCATGACAAGGGGTTGGACTGGATAGCCCTTGTGGTCTCTTCCAAACTCCATGATTCTATGATTCTGTTCTATGCATCTCCATCTTCCTCTATATTTCAGTTTAAGGCTCGCAACACCATCTTGCATTGCATTAGCAGTGTAAACCTCTACCAGATGATGCTCAATATCCTTCCCTTTCCCTGTACCACCTTTTTTGACCTGGGCATCTTCTTTGCATAGCATTTCAGTGGTCAAGGAGAAAAAGGGAATATGCTCAAGCAGCTGGCTGCAGGAAGGAACACCTGTCCTCCTGGACTCACCATGGTCCTCTGGAGGGCCAAGAAATGTGTAATGTCTGCCCGCTGCCAGCTACAGAAACACAGCTGCCTGGTTGCCCCATCTTCCATTAACCACTAAAGGACTTGAGAGTATCCAGCCTGAAAACTGGCATGTGCTGCATGGAGGAGGAAGACATGTAGCATCATCTCACAGAGGTTTACATTGCATCAGTGTGATGCTAGATAGTGCCCTGTACATTCAGAGCTTTAAGCTAAAATATGGGAAGAAAGTGGAGATGTTCAAATTAAGCTTTACCGGCCAAGTGCTGGCATGCAGGTTGGACCTAAGGCTCTCCTTAGGATGGCTGGGGAGATGAAAGACAAAAATCCATCTGATTCTCAGAACTGTCTCCATCCTTTGGGAAAAACATCAATCAAACCTCTCCAAAGGCTTTCAGGTATGTAAAACTAAAGATGGAATATAAACAAAGGAAATTGGGAGGAGGATGCTAGACAGAACCAGACTGATCACTTAACATAAGAACTGTGGCTGAGGTTTCTGCTCCTAAATATTTAATGTGGGTGTACATTCCTTGGATAATGAATGAAAACTGGAAGAAAATGGAGTCAGGACCAATGGGACTGGTTTTTCTACATCATGCAAAGAATGCTTTAAGTAATGAGCAGGTTCATTTTTTTACTGTACCAAACATAATTGATTAAGAGATGGGAGGAGGCCTTTCCACCCATTTTCATAGCTATTACTGAATTTGGTGACTACCTCTCAACAACTGCAAAAGTTGCTCTTTTTTTTTTTTTTTGGATTGCAACTTCCAGAACTCTCTCACTGGCATGGCCAAAAGGGACCCTCCAAGTCTGTTAACATTGACTGCAGTGTTATTCCATTTTCTTCCTGATTCCTAATCTAACACCCTCAAGATACACTATACTACAAATATTATTGTCCTCGGTCAGCATAGCTATTGGCATGCATGATGAATAACTGCAATCCAGGAAATCTAGAGGTTACCAAATTGGAGAAGGCTACTCCAGAACAACAACATGGCATCTTTCTGGACCAATATAGGAAAACATTATGGCAGACATTCCAGATTAGCTCTGCTGTCTCTGCTGCAAGGAAAGAGGGAGAAAATTAAAACACATTAATGGCCTTTAAACAAATGAAACCATTAATAATGATGAGGAATTCGACAAGATGGGGCCAAAAGATTCCTTGTGCAATAAGCCAGAGATTTTCTTTCTTTTCCCAAGTTCTTTCTCATGAATCTGACAAGATATTAGTATATATAAACCCGGACACCTAAAACAAAACTGGGTGCCTAAATCTAAAATCCTTGGACATAGAAGTTTCTGGATGAACCTGTGTCATTATTCCACATTTTTCTTTTAGTAGGAAATGATGAAATTTGAAGGTCCTCCTCCTCTTGTAACAGCTTGCAAAATGATCCAGTCTTTATTTTGACAAAATAAATCTTGTCCAACTTGTCCAATTGCTTGCTTGACAACTCCTTCCCGCATTGTTCCATACTATTCCTAACCTGATTAGGCTTTGTGCATCTTAAGTAATAAAAGTGGATAGGTTTAACTGCAATTAAGTAGATTAAACAAAGGGAATGTCTTAATGCTCAAAAGATTACCTGAACCAAACCCCACCTTCAGTTTCAGGAAAGGCCTTTACTGCATAGATTAAGAATACTATCTAATTGCTGCAACTCATAATTCTCACTAGGAGATTACTCTAGGAGCTAGGGAAGAGGTTACTTTTTGGACCATGTTGGCTGAGACATTCAGAGAGCCACTATTCAAAAGGGTAGGCAAAACTCTCCTTTAAAGGTCTCCTGCTAAGTTCTACTGTGTAAGAAAGAAACGCCTGCTGGTCTATCTCAGCATTAGAAAAAATAGCTTTACGTCTTAGAATGGGATCAACAGCGGAGGGATGGCAGACATCTTTTGCACTGCCTATCCTAACTCTACTTCTAGTTTTGAATATATTCATGAGGTACTGTAGTATCTTGAGGATCCACGGAAGTACTCAAAGCAGTTGGGAGATACAAACCGAAACCATACTATGGTCCTCTTTCTTTATCCCATTAAATAATGGGGAGGAATCATGGCATGTGACCTCTCCTAAAAGCCTTAGCCAGAGGAGTTCCACTTCAACAATCTATAGAAAGCCACATTACTTCCCACTATGGTCCCAAACACACTGAAGAAATAATCCTGTTTGAGACTGCTTTAACTGCCCTGGCCCAATGCTAGGCAATTCTGGGAGCTGTAGTGTTGTGAGACATTTAGCCTTCTCTGTACTCTGGTACCACAATAAACTACAGTTCCTAGGATTCCCTAGCACTGAGACAGAGTAGGTAAAGCAGTCTCAAACCAGATTATTTGTGCAGTGTGTTTTGGATCTAAGATGAAGATAATACACTGGGTTTGGAAAATCTGTGTGTGTGTGTGAGAGAGAGAGAGAGAGAGAGAGAGAGAGAAAGAGAGAGAGAGAGAGAGAGAGGTGTTTAAAAGCAAATAAACAGCACTTCTGACAAGTTTGTTCTAGATTCCAAGTGATGCAATTAATCACTTAAAACATGTATTTATTGGGGCGATTAACAATCAGAATGTAACGATTATATTAGTTAAATATTTTGAATACTCCCTTCTTCAGCAGCTCAAAATCAAAAGTCTTTTGAGCAACTGAAAAAGGCAGAAGGAAAATTTTTTTTTCCTAATATGTTTATGAAGTTATATTAGTTAATCATGCCTGTACCCAAACACACATTGAAGGTGATATTGCTAAATACTTTAAAAGATTTGGGCTAGAGTTTCCATTTGTCCCGGGAAACCTGGAAAATCCTGGATTAAAGGAACCAAAACATGGCACAGCCAGCCGGGCCAGTTGAAGCAGTAAATCCCAGATTTTTCCTTCGTCTCAAGAGGATGGGTAAGTTAAAATGTGGCAGTGGTGATGAAGCAGGAAACTATGCAAGAAGACTGGCGCTGGTGGGAGCCTCATCCTACCCTGCAAACTCCGGTTGGTAATACACAGGGGTAGCACTGCCACTTTATTCTTCCATTCCCTCCCCACATCCTCTAACCGGACCAGAAATTGGGAAAAGTAAAGGAGGCGAGCAGAGATGGCCTTGTGTTGTGTGGTTGGTGAATGTGTCGGCGGCTTGAGTCTAGGGCTAGGCAGCACGGTGGAACTTCACTTCCAAACAGCCTCACGAGAGTAACTCTCTGGGCTCCTTGGAAGTCTCCCTGTCTTCACACCAGCTAAAGGGAAAAAGAAGAAAAAGATTTCTCTTAGCCTGGTATTGTTCCTGAAGCTGAAACGTAATGATAGAAAAAGTGCAACAACTAATGTGCTGAATTTGCAGAATCAGAATGCACATTTAAAATATGCATAAGTATAATAATTTGCATGATATCTAAATTATATGCCTGGATATGATGGACTTTAATATGGCCACCCTAAATTGGACAAACCTCCTCTGAACAAACCTTGCCAAGAAAATCCCATGATAGAGTCGCCTTAGGGTTGCCATACGTCAGAAAAAACTTGAAGGCACACAACACACACACAATTTGGGGGCAAGGTTCATAGCAGGTCTGTAGACGTAAATCAGTCTCAGGAATAGATGAGGCTCCACTTCCACCATTTCAGTGGCCATTTTGACACTTGAGGGTTAAGCAAATCACCTGGAAAGAGGACATCTGTTCATATTTGGTTGTGATTTAGTTGCCCTTGCCCACCACAAGCAGACCCCTGGCATGACTAGGGGCCATGATCATGGAAGCACCTACAAGGGAACATCGCTATGCAAAAGGGTCAGGAGATATGGGCCAGCCAGTGAAGTGCTGGGAGTATAGCATCAGAAGATGGTCCTACCACCTTCATGGAACACATGAAAGCTACTTCTTTGTGGTTTGCAACATTTTAGAGTGCTGCTTTCTGGGAAGCATTCTGCATCTGGTAAGGGGTACAGCCACTAGCCCAAATTTACGCCAGTGTACTCATTGTCATAGTGTCGTTTAAGAAATACTGGAAATTTTACTTTTCTGCAGTTGCTAACATCTAGAGATTATAGCTGTGTAACTCCTCTAAGAGAATTACAACATGCAAGATTAATTTTATGTGAACAAGCCTGTTTCACATAAAAGGCAGGCTAGTTTAAGCTTGCAGAGTGAGGGGTGGCTGGAGACTTCCTTGTCAGTGATGTAGTGAAGCTGTTCTTGGCTTTATTCTAGATTTTAAAAGAGCTGTGCAAGTTGTGGGACCGATTTGGGGGAAACTAGGGTTCAGTCAGCCACTTCTAGAATCTAGGAGAAGAATCGAGGGCCTGGATGTTCATCAAGAGGTATTTATGGACCATGCAGGCCAAGAGTTAATATTCTCTATAAAGGTGCATTCCAAAGAAAGCAACAAAAAGGGTCGACCTTGGTGTCACTAGGTTTCATGGTGTCACAGATTCCCGTTTCCATCAGCCAGGTTGCCTCTACTGTGGTGGAGGTGGGTGCTTCTTCCACCTGGCAGCTCCTTCCATGTTTGATGGGGCTGCTGGCCAAGAAGGAAAGGGAGGAAACTCTCTTTCCTGCCCAGTGGCTGCAGCTCAATAGACAGCAGAGATGCTCTGGTTGGTAAAGGGGGCCAGCTGGGTAGTCTTGGAACAGATGGGAGCAATTGCCCCACTAGCTATTCACCCTCCTCTAAGGTGTCACCCAGTGCAGTCCGTAACTCTCTCTCTCTCTCTCTCTCTTTCTCTCTCTCTCTCACACACACACCCTGCGATGCTCCTGAGTGTGGAAATGGAAGACCAAAATTAAGTAGAGCAAAAAATGTGATTTAAAAAAATGTGTTGAGGGCCTTTCCTCAAAATTTCGGAGGGCCTTTCCTCAAAACATTTGGACCTGCAGGCACCTCCAAAACACTGAGAAACTGTCATGGGCTCTACCGCTGCATGCTGCCATGAGGAGTGGAGTTAGTCACAAATGCTGAAATGCCAAACTGCGTATCTGATGCCACATAGCATCATAAAATATGGCAAATAGGTGAGCTTCTGACACAGGTCACTTACCGAGAAACTAGGCTGCAATCCCATACTCACTTACATGGGAGTAAGTTCCATTGCTTTTAGTAGCCGTACATCCCATCCCATCCCATCCACCTCTCTCTTTTTACAGTAGCCAGAACCTTCGTTCCCCAAAAAGGCAAGGACAAAAGACTAGCCGATATTTTGGATAGACATGCAGAAGGAAAAGGTTCTGATTAATAAAATTCCCCTTGTAACTTAGTAAAATGTCTTTATTCTCTCTCTCTCTTACACACACACACACACACACACACACTTCTTCATTCCTTGTAACTTTATTATCTGACGGAAGAAGCAAGGAAAGCAGGAAAAAACAAAGAAAAGCAGAAATCATGCAAGGGACTTTTCACACTACACAGTTATAGAATTATAGCAGAGTTATAGCAGTATGATTCCACTTTGAATGCTAGTGAGGCTCTAGAGCTCTCTAGCTGAGAATTTTAGATGCCCCACTCTAAAATGCAAATCTGAGAAATACATTAGATGCTGCCACCACAGTTAAACTTCTCATTGGAGTGCTCCAACTGTGCAGTGTGAAAGAACAGATATTGGACTAGACCTCCCATCATCCCTACCCAGTACTGTATAGCCAGCAATGATGGAGCTGCGGTCCTAATGGGTGGACAACTCCCATCTCTGACATAAAAGGAAAAGAGAAAGACCCAAATCAAAATGGTAGAGAGAGTGGGAGAAGAAGGGAGAAGGGAGAAAGAGGTGAATGAAGAAAGAGGGAGAGCTAAATGAATGAAGGAAAACCGAAGAAAAACAAGTGGTTTTCTGTGGAATGAGGAACAAAAAACCATGTTAAAAATAAGGAGTAAAAGAAGCAGAGATCATAAAGGGCAAAAATAAGAAAAGGAAAGGAACTACTAGTTTTTCCAGCCTAGTATCCCCATTTCCAGTCCTTTCCTGTACAGCTGTTTTCCCAGCTGCCCCCAGGCTTCCTAGTTTGTAGGCACACTAGTTTGGGTCAGCTTAACTTGCTCAATTTTTCCCCCTTGGTTCCTACCCATCCAAAGGTGCATTGCATTAAGAAAGGAAGGGCAGATAGGAGTGGCTAATAAAGGACCTTAAGGAAGAATTGGGCCTTGAGGTGATGCTCCGAAATAGTTGGTCAAACATTTATTTGGTCAACTGACTGGTGGGGGCGAAAGCAAAGTGCACCATGGGCACCACGGAAACTATGAGCACCATGTTTAAACAATCTTTTAAATCTGAAAGAAAAGTGCCCAAATTTCATTCTAACTAGTACAATGGACCCTCCGTATCTGCAGGCTGGCAGTCTGTGGATTTGACCACCTGCGGATCACTATGATCCATATTTTTCAATGGTGGCACATGTGGATGGACGCTGATGTGGTCATGTGCACATACATGATGTGGCCATATCATTGCCACTGAGTAAGCCATGTTTTTTCCCATCTGTGGGGGGGGGGGGGCAGGCAGGAACCTAACCCCCATGGATAAGAAGGGTCCACTGTATAAGAAAACATGTGCCTAAACTCATTCGAAACACAGCAGATTTCAGCTTTGATTGAAGAATGGCAACAATTTGAGGAAATTTCTCCTTCAAACATTTGTTGTCATTATGTGTCTTCAAATAATTCCTTATGGCTACCATAGGTAAACCTATTATGGGTTTGTTTGTTTTTGGCATGTTTCTTTAGAGAGGGTTTGCCATTGTCATCCTTTGAGGTTGAGAGTGTGTGACTTGTCCAAGGTTACCCAGTGAGTTTCTATGGCCAAGTGTGGATTTGAATCTTGGTCTCCAGAGTCATAGTCCAATGCTCAAACCTTTGGCTCCCATCCATTAAACCACAAATGCTGCTGAATCTTGAGGTATCCCCAGTTAACTTTTTTATTATGACTATACCCAATAAGAACTGATAAATAACAATCTCAGAAACTGGAATGAATGATGCAGCATGGCAGGGCGGCTGTTAAAATGTTCTGGAATAAAGATATCTTTCTGGAAGGAATCAGATGCAAGAAGACTGGAGTGTGTAAATTCATTGCAGTGATCTGGTGGACTAGAAGAAGATGGAAGAGGAGTGGCCGAGGGACAGGATTCCTGAGTTCTGCCCGGTATACAAAATGTTAATGTGACAGTCCGATTCCATGGCTCAGTTCTCCTTCCGAGAGACTTTCTGGGAGGTGACCGAAAATGCAATCAAGCCCTGGGCAATGTAGTAAGTGGACATGATGAGGAGGCGGGGGTGAGGCAAGGAAGAGCAAAATTTATCGAGGCCGACAAACAGATCAGACACGACGAAGAACACGCTGCCAACCGAAGCGCTCAGCTGGCGTTCTGGGCGAGAGAGTGCACGCCATGCCATGACACCAAGTAGACCTGTGTAGGCCGCAGCAGCCCATATGTAGATGCCCTTCAAGCAAGGCAGCAGCAAGAAGATGTAAGACACAATCATCACCCCAGCAACGATGACAAAGATGAGGGGCCGAAAGGGAGACAGGCCGAAAGCCAAGGTGTAGGAGATGTGACAGGCAGCAAAGGCGAGCAGTCCTGCAAAAGAAAGGGGGAGAACAAAAAGAAACAGATCAATAAATAACCTGGCTTAGAGGGATGATCAGCTCTAAGATGGCATAATCATGATCTTTGATGACTGATCGATGGTTGCTTATAAGCAGTAGATGTGTGTGTGTGTGTAGCATTTATACCCGGTCTTCAGTCATAAAAGTTCCAAAAATGACTTACAAATTGTTAATTTGATAGTTCACTGCCTTCAGGCTTACAATCTAAAAAGACATGAAATGCAAGGAAAAAGGGATGGCAGTAGGAAAGGTGATGAACTCCAGCAGGTGCTGGTTGCTTTTCTCTCACTCAGAGGCCACAGCAGTGATAGTTAGTATGAAGGGATGGTCTCTCACCAAGTAATGGGACCAAGACATGTGGACCATGGACCTGCGCCTGGCTGCTTGTCTCTCCCTCAGAGGCTACAGGAGTGGCAAGTGGTATTGGGGGAAAGGCCTTTCACCATGTGTCACACACTCTTTTAAAACAGCTTCATTGGATCTTGAGGGAAGAATCTCACCTTTGAGTTGCCTGTCGGCTCATGGTGACCCCATGAATTTCATAAGATTTTCTTAGGGAAGTTCCTTTGAAATCAATAGTCTACAGCACCTGGTATTTGCTGGCAGTCTCCCAGGTACTAACCAGGCCTGACCCTGCTTAGCTTCCAAGATCAGACAAGATTTGGTGCCTTTAGGGTATTTAGGCATCTCCCTTGAAAAGTATTATATTCCAATTCTGCAAATATTTCCATTTTACAGGGCACCAGTGATATACATGTAACTGCCGCCCTCATGTGGTAAGAAGTTATAATTTATTTGCAAGGAAGGGCAGGCAGATCTCTAGAGCCTGCATCTGTAAAAGTCCTCCCTTCCCCACCTTCATGTCCATTGCTGTGCATGGCAGGGATTTCCTTATTTTAAGAAATGGATGAGATCTCTCCCTTTCTTTGCTTAATCTCCCACCCACCTGTGTAGCTGTTTCTACAAATCTTTTCAATTGTAGTAAAAAAACAGGGCCATGATAGCCTGTTTCAGCGTAAAAAGATACTAGGGAAACCTGTGTCCCTGTGAGACCAACTAGAATTTTTTAAAAAAAAATGATAGAAGATTCAGTTCATTGGTTTTGCAGCCACTTGCCTCACTGATTGCAAGTAGTTGCAACATCAATCAAATCTTCTATCAATTTTATTTTTTTTAAAAAATCATGCACCCAGAGGTCACACCGCAAGCACAAAGGTAGTACTGAGATTGGGGGGATGGTGGATCTACCAGCAACTGAGACGGGATGGTAAACACCCCTCTGCCATTATTCCCTCCCATCCAGAATGATGAGATTCAGATCCATCATTCCCACTTGTTGAACATGTTTAGGAATTGATTCTTTTCAAAAGAACCAGTAGGAAACTAGTGTCTGGAAAAACTGTGGGGTGTTTTTTTTTTTTTTCATTTGCCTTGCTTTATTGCAACAGAAATTGATCAAAGTAGTATCAGAACTGGTTTCAAATGGGAACAATGGTCATATAAACCAATCAGCAAGTGGTTTCAAAACATAGTGGGAACAAGCCCCTAGTGGTCTACAGTGTGACAAAGGACTGCTTCAACCTGCTGAGCTAACTTTGCCTTCAGTTTTATTGTTGCATCCTGCTTAATTATCTCATGTTATCAATAAACTATTGTTTTGGTGCACGTGTGAATACAGTTCATTGTGGCAGATCCTTGAGTCAGAGTTGGCCTGGATCAGGGCCCTGGAATTGTTATGCCAAGTGTACATTCCCCACTACCCCACCCGTTGGTCTACAGATCTGTCCACAGAGGTTTCATTCCATGTGTATGATAAAGTGGATTGGAGTCTACAGAAGCATATACTAGAATTTTTCATAATCTCAGTTTGTCACAAAGGTGCAGGAAGATTCCTTTATATCTTTTTATGTTTTTAATTTGTAGCTGTTGCTTAAATGTGCACATGCACAGACACACCACTTGACTAAAATATTTTTTCCCAGGGTTTTAGGTGCTCTGGAAATGTATGCATTTCTTATGTGCAGATTTTCAGAATTTCACAGGGTTATTTGCACTCTTCCATCATCCAGAGGATGTCAGGTTGCGAACTGTGTCTGTCGCAATGTCTGGGAAATGTGGACTTAGACAAGCCCATCAAACCTCAGATCTGAAATCATATTCCTCTCACATTCCAAGAATAGACTGGACAGCCTGCCTTTTCCAACATTTCTAGCAGCTGAGTTATATTTTTGAACTCTGGATACCTTCGTTCTAATTTGGGCCCTGCTACCAGAGGCAGTTTCAGGATTGATTATTGTTTTATAATTCCTACCAGTGTCATTGCCCCTGTGTTTAGTGCAGTGTTTTGTGGCGTTTAGCTGTTTTTTCAGTCAGGGGTTATAACACTTTTCATGCGAGTACTGTTAGCTGCTGTGAGTCAGAGTTCATGACTATGGCAAGATGTACATGTAGGGAAAAGAACAAACAACTATAGCGTAGGACAATTATATCCTCATATGCCTGAAAAGTTTATGGACCCATAAATAAAGAGAAAAACACCCTCTCATCTCTTTAAGAATCCCAAAATAGATAAAAGCAACACACTCTTTAAAACAGGGCTGAGAATCAAGTTGCCCTCCAGATACTATTGGATTGCAACTCTCAGTAGCCAGGTGAGCAAAAACTGGAGACATCTCCTGTGCCTTTAATGGTGTTGTAGATGAGAAAATGTTAGCAGGTATTATTAGTCATGTAACCAGCAACACATGCTGAAATTTCCCCTTCTACTGAAAGGTACAGGAGCTGTCTTCAGTTTTCGCCCTGGCAACCCTAAAAGTGATATAAGTGTGCATAAAGATCTTTTTTCAAGCTTTAGAGAGTTTAGCAACTATAGTTTTTTGAGAGACTGATAAACAAGGAAAAACATGGTAAAGCAAACCCAACTACTAGATACTGTACTTTAAATTATGTTAAAAACAAAATTAATCTCTTAGTCTGATTCTAAAGCTGTTTAGTGAGGTAGAAGTTGGACAGGTTATCACAGGGATACTGTTTTCCCCCTTTCATATCACTACCATTCCAGTTTGATTAAAAAAAAAATGTCTTAATCCGATTACATCCACTGCCAGAAATTTTATATCACTGTAGGCCATAAGTAGGACCAGTGTCCTTGAGATGTTCTTGCAATTCAACTTCAGCAGCTCTACTCATTATAACTGGTGGTGAGAAATATGGTTCAACATCATCTGGAGGCCAATGTCTGGCAGAAATATACTATAGAATCCCACTGGAGGACCTAGAAAATGCCTAGAGGGAACATATTTTGTCCAATGCATGTACATGAACCCTTATTATATGAACTCATGTAATATGTGGTCCTATTATATTTTGATCAAGCCATGAGAGTGCTTGGAGTGAGACCCAAATCCACGCAATCCAGTCCTGGGCTCCTTCTCATCTCTTTCAGGATCCGTCAAGCGTCTTACCTGGAAGAAAAAGGTGAGGCCACACCAGGCAGGCATCTCCTATAGTTGAGAGCAGCAGGCCTTGGAAGAGCCTCCGGGAGTATGGGGTCCAGGCTCCGGTACTGTAGGACTGGCTGGCCACAAAGAACGCCAAGGAGAGAGTCGGGAGACACTTAACAATGGTGGCAAGGATGCTAGGTTCAGGGAGCCAGAGTGCGAAATAGACAATGCAGGAGATCAAGAAAGGCAGCAGTTTAAAAAGCAGACTTCGTGTCTAAAAAAGGAACATCAAAACCGAGAGAAGGAGTGAGAGCAGTTTAATCACTGAATATCTATTTGCAATAGCTTTTATTTGTTTCTTTGCTTCTTTTTTGTGGTAGGGTGTGATCAGAGCTTGGGAAAATACAGTAACTTCTTGGGCTATGACTCCCAAAGTCCCATAGCCATGGCCTAGTTATAATCCAAAAAATGATATAGTTTTTTGATCTCTTAATGGAACACCAATTATTTTACATGAGGACATCAAATTGAGCCAACAAGTAACTTGCCAAACAGTGTTATTCAAAATTAGAACTGTTCTGCTCAAGCTCTTATTAAGCTACAGTAACCTTTCCTGACTAGATATCTTTTAGAGGTGGTGAACTACAATTCCCATTGTGGTGGCAAGTTCCTTTAGAGGGGTTTGCCATTGCCATCCTCTGAGGTTGAGACAGTGTGATTTCTCAAAGGTCCCTTGCTGAAGGATGTCAATTGTATCGTTGGGAATGATAGGAGTTGAAGACCAACACATCTGGAGGATGCCAAGTTGCAGAAGTCTGCTTATATTAAGTATACAAAAGAGGAAGATGGAGACAGTGGTAAAACTTCATTCTAAGTGGGTTACAGGGATATATTCTCAAAGGGATGAGAACTAAAATCCCACAGAAACAGGGCTGGCTTATTCTATAAAACTGTTTACTCAGAAATAATGGTGTTTCCATCTGCCAGCATTCTAGCCAGTGACTGCCACAGTACAATAATAATTTGACAAGAGGCTTGGCTTTACTTATTAGAAAAATTAAATTTACCATTTCTGTTGCACAAGTATCCAACACAGTACCATAATTTTAAGCTTCTTTAGGCTATATCTGTATTCACGTTTCAGTTGTCCTTCCACAATTCCCTACCTTCCGTGCCACACCTCTGATCATAACATTGCTGGGCACAGGCCAGTTTCAATTGCTCTTTGACCTTGGACTGACAGCTTGGGGAATCGTTTTCCTCATCAATGCTGCAAAAGATCCTGGGTCACGTGTTAGGTCCTGACTCACCTTGGACAGAATGTTAGCCAGCTCAGTGGAGGCTTGAAAGTGCTGTGCCATCCTATGTGAGATGAGAACAGGAGTGCCCTAGATGGCAACATGCCCTGTGTTTCCACGTGACTGGCATTTGTAAGGAAAGATAAGCAGGGATGGGTTAGATTCCTTTCACAGAAACTTATCTCACCTTCCACTATTGATCTTCTCAATAAAGTTTACCACACTACAGTTGGCCCTCTGTATCTATGGATTCTTTCTCTACAGATTCAACCATCCACAGTTTTTAAAATATATAAGTTCCAGAAGCAAACCTTGATTTTATCAATTTATATAGGGCACCATTTTACTATACCTCATTATTATTATTATTATTATTATCCTTTATTTATATAGCGCTGCAAATTTACACAGTGCTGTACATATAATCTTATAATTAGACGGTCCCCTGCCCTCAAGCTTACAATCTAAAAGACACAACACAAAAAGAGAAGGGAAAGGTGGTGGGAAAGGGGTTGAAGGTCCAGTGGTTCTTCTCTCCTTCTGGGGCCAGGACCAAGGCAGATGGACAGGAGGGAGGGCATGGCTCCTTAATACATAGTTAAAAGGAGGCATCCTGGGGCAGACGGCACAATCCTGGGAACGCTTCCCTAAACAATATAGTCTTTAGCTTAATTTTGAATCTGGTTAGAGAAGTGATGTGGTGTACATGTGGGGGAAGAAGGTTCCAGGAGTGAGGGGCAGAAAGTGAGAAGGGACGAATCCGGGACAGGGCAGTGGAAATCCTTGGCTGGGACAGGAGACCTTGACTACCAGAACGAGAAGGAGTGCGAGGAGAAAGAAGGTCAGACAAGTAAGGAGGGGCCAGTCCATGGAGGGCTTTGAAAGTCAACAGCAGAAGCTTGTACTGGATGCAGAAGGGGAAGGGGAGCCAGTGAAGGGAGGATAAGAGAGGAGAAACATGGTCAAAGCGGCGAGCGGATGTGATAATATGTGAGGAAAATAGCAAAATATTGTGATGAAGATGACCACAACAAGAAAGATGATGATGATCTTTATTTAGAGGACTAATGGGGCTTTTAAACAGGCTTTCAACAGAGTTAGGCGATCAAAGTGAAGTGATGTCAAACAGAGTTTGGGTACATGTTTGGGCTGAACAAACATTAACATGTGATTTTGAATAGGTGAATGGATAGTGGTTTGAGGTGATAATTATTTCATGTTTTGCATTGTAATGTGTTTATATTTGGCGTGGTTTGTAGTCATTCTATTCTTTTTTGTACTCTACTTTGAGGTGTGTTGATATGATGAGCAGTATGGAAATTGATTAAATAATAATGAAAGAGTGGGAAGGAGGAAGATCTTTTCCATTCCTTGTCAACTATCCAAGACTCCTTCCATGCAAAAACAGAATATGTATATGCTAAGGCCAAAGTTCACCAGAGAATGCAAATTCTCCCTTGGTCTATTTATTATTTATTATCTATTATAGTGGCAAATTATGGTTTACATTTACACCCTTCCTCTAATGTATTGAAGGCATCACACACTGTCTCTTCATCTTTCCCTTGCAACAATTCTGTGAGGTAGGCCAGTTTCAGAGGGAGAGAAAATCATCCTGAAGTCAATTTCATGGTTCAGCTCAAGATCCTGCAATTTCATGGTTCAGTGGGGACTAAATCCTCAATGTATGAAGTCCTGCCCAACACTCTAATCCTTGCACCACATGTCTGTATTTAACAAATAAATCCAGATTCTCCACTTTCCAATTAATCATCCAGACACAATCCAGGTATTCTAGTTTCATTGAACAGTTTATGTGGAAGGCAGGGATGGAAGACAGTATTCAAAATCTAACACTCTCTTGATTTAAATTCTAAACTCAATGGCTCATTCCTGGGAATAACATACAGGAAGCAAGGCACTATTTGTAGGGTAGCCAGACTGAAAACTGGAAATGGTTCCTATGCCTTTAATGCAATTATGGAAGGGTAGGGGCCGGGGGCCACATTAAACCCTGGAGACCTTGTCAAGGATGCATCTCCTCACTGCACCTGCTTCCTAACCCCCCCCCCCACCACCACCAAATTGTGTTTGCCCCCAAATGCCTTCGTGGGATGGGGTTTTCACAGTGTTTGGGGGCCTTCTCATGCCATTTTAGGCCCAGGAGTGGGGATTTTTAACAATAGAAAGTGAGCAGAAGTCATTTCCCATTTCAAAAAAGGCCTCTCTTGGGCTGAAATTTGCCTGGGTGGGCCCCAAACTTGGTGGAAATATACTCCTACATTCTCTAGAGGTCATTTTAGGAGCAAAAAATGAAATGAAAAATGTTTGCCTGACCTGGGCGCGGTGCAATGTAGCCTCTGCACCCTGTTGAGGGCTGTTGGTGGAATTTTGAGCACACATACACACACAAAAGGTTTTGAATATTGACCACTGGGGGGGGGGGCACAAAAATGGTGCTGGAGGCCACATGCCACCTGCAAGATCCAGCATGGTATAGTGGTTTGAGTGTTGGACTACAATTTGAGACCAGGTTTTGAATTCTGGGTCAGCCATGTAAAGTCATTGGATGACCATGGGCAAGTCACATTCTCTCTGCTTCAGAGGATGGCAATAGCAAACCTCCTCTGAAGAAACTTGCCAAGTAAATCCCATTATAGGATCACCATAAATCAGAAACAGCTTGAAGGCACACAAGAACAAACAAAAAGGAAGAGGGAAATGCAGCAGGTGTTGCTTGTTACCTGCTTGCATGACCAGCAACATGAGTTGAAAATCCCTGTTTTACACAAGCGTTTAAGATACAGATGCTGTCTCCAGTTTTCAATGCAATAGCACCAATACTCTTTAGTCTCATAAAATGGAGCATTCCATTTGTGACTTTCTAGAAGAAATAGTTTGGCTAGTTAATACTATTACATACTTTTAGTATAGCATTAAATATATGCCACCATAGTTATACTGGATCCCACATTTGTGCTGCCAAATGCACAACAGGTACCATGGCTTTGAGCTCATCTGTTGTGCGACAGTGAAATACCTCCTCACCCACCAAGTCAAAAGTGTGAGAAAGCATGAGCATGTGCTTGCACATAGCCTCTAAGAAAGTGCAAATACTTGCACAATTATTTTTATGCTAACATAGTGGTCCAACAGGCTTCCAGTCACAGAAACTGAAATATTGGTTCATTGGTGAAAGCAATTGCTATCTTTGCTGTGAAGGTAGGCCTTAAGGACAGAAGTGGAGATCTCAGCTCACCAAGATGAGTGGTTAACTGGATTACTCCATTTTAAAGAAAGGTAAGCATCATCATCATCGTTAGTTTCAAAGTCTAGCAGATGTTATTGACAGGACTTTGGATCCATCAGTGATTTGGATTTTTTCCAAGAATCTAGGAATCTGTCAGGTATTTTCAAATTATGTGCCATGTTCACTGAAGTCCTGATTTTCCAACCCTATCCTAAGATGAAATTCTTTCAAATTCAGAACTTGACCAACATCATCTCCATCTCCATTTGTAGACACTGTCTTTAGTCCAGGACTTGGGTAATTCTCATTCTCTCGCCCAATCTTCCTCCCTCATCTGTTCCTGCCCTTGAAAACATCCATATCATGACCTAGATAGAAAAACTCATGTAATTGCTCAGATAATGATAACAAGCCATGCTTTGCATCCTTGAATGGATATTAAGCAACTATGGGGCTGTGCAGACTGCCTCTAAGGGGTGGCCTGCAGATGCCTTGAGGTGTGCCGGATTAGGGCTGTGGCAACCGCATGCCACAGACCCGATCCAGTCTTTTCAGGGTACAAAAAGGAGCCACAGAAAGCAGATCCTTTTTGCGCCCTAGAAAGAATGCAATAGCCATGGCACCACTGCTTGAAGTCACTCCTTTGGCACCGTGTGATGTGGAAGCAGCACCAGAGGAGTGCTGTGATGCCGCTGGGTGTGGAGTCGGGGCATGCATCATGTGGATATGATGCCCCAACTCCACCCCCAGGCCAGCCTTAATGGTCGGTCTGCACAGGGCCAAAGTCTACAAAGTAATACTGGAGGCGGAGGGAAGCAAACTGTTGAAGAAGAGAAAAACACTTGAATGAACCCTTCAAAGAGAGCAAATAAAAATGTTGAAAGATATATATAGAGAGAATGTATTGGATCCGAGGTAACAAAATATGTGTGTAGAAAGAAAATAATTTAAAAATTACCTTGTGGCAAAAGAAGAAGGAACTGAGAATGAGACCAAATGGACATGGTTACAGAAAAGGACACTGAATGAAAGAAACTGAAGGACTTATATTTATGGCTAAAGAACAGGTGTTTCAAACAAACAGCATCAAAGCAAATATTGAAAAAGATAACTACAGATAGTAAATGCTATTCATGTAAATAAAAAGATGAAACTGTTGAGCACTTTAGCTGTTCAAGCAGAAAGAAATGCCAGGATGCTGCAAAGGTACACTGGAATCTATGCCAAAAAATTATGATTTACTATCCACAAAGAACTGGTGATAATGTAAGCCTGAAAAGGTTGACTGAAATGAAGATGTAAAAATCCTATGGGATCTAAATACTCAAACTGACAAACATAAAATGTAGACGTAACTGTGGATGAGAAAAAGAAAGCTTAAATTATAAGCATTTCAGTCCTGGGGCACAACAGAATCAAAAACAGAAAGAGGGAAAGGATATGAATTACCAAGACCTATAAATTGAGATTTACTACCTCTGGGGAAATGAAACAACTGTGGTTCCCATAGTGATAGCTGCTCTGGGAACAATTGGAAATGGACTGACAAAAATCTGCATGAACTCACAACAGATGGTTATGACGATCACAGAATCATAGAATCTTAGAATTGGAAGAGACCCCAAGGACCATTTAATCCAAACCTTTGCCATGCAGCAATACACAACTACGACACCCCTTTAGGGTGGTGGACTTTCCATCTAGCTGCTGTCAAGACAGCAACTCCAAGCAACTCCAAGAAGCATAGGCAATGGTGAAGAGTGCTGGGAACAGTAGTTCGACAGCCTTGGTGTTCCACAGTCACTGTGCCTGGTCTGTTACATTAGAAGGAATCTGGCATTATCTTGATTTGGAAAAGGGTGGGCAGGAGACTCATGTTAATTGTTCCTATTATAACTGAGGTAGCTAGCACTCCTAGATTCTCCATGAAGGAGAACAATGAAAAAATAATAATAAAGAGAATCAGGTATCTTACCTAAGAAAAAAGTTCCACAAATGGGTAGTAGGAACTTGGCTTCCTCAGGGAAATGAGCCTCTATAGCAGATTGACACAACTACAAGAGAATAATGTCTCTCTATGTTTTGGTTTCCCACTCCCTCCACCTTGAGTTATATACAGACACAAAAAGACTCTTACATTAGCTGCCACCTTCCTCCTATACTGGGCATCTATCTCCAGGATATCCATGGTTTCTTCTGATGCCAGTAGCACTGCCAAACTTTAAGTGGAAGAGGCCCATCATACTTGTGCCTTCCTCAAATGTGGACTTTCACCTTGTTGGCAGGGTACAAGGGGCCCTTTGATAAGAGGCCAATCAATATCCTGTCCCTGCTTGGTACCAGTTTGTCAAGACGTACCTGTCTCTGACAGAGCACTGAGACAGCCTGTCATCTTGCCCATGTGGCTGATCCACCACCAATGACTTGTAAATGACACGTGGAGCAGGGAAAAAGCACCTGCACACAGTAAGTAGGGAAGGGCTCCCTACCTTGCACAAGACTTCCAGGTGTGATTGCCAGATATCAGGGCCTGGCTCTGAGTCTCCACTTCCAGGGAGAAGATAAGGGTGCTGACTCTCCAGTTTCATGAGTTCAACTCAGGCTAAGAAGAAAGAGTTGTCAGTACAGAGCTTATCACTTGGCTTATTAATTCAGTATACCTCTCCCTGTTTAAATTTCAATTTGGGCTGCATCTTGATCTTACCAGGTTTTTGCCACTGAATTTGCCACCCAAATACAGCCTGGGTGCATCCCTGCTTCCAGGAGCACTGATTACGGCTCTTTTCGGTCTGGGAGTTTTCTGGCTTAAGAAATTGGGCGCCAGAGTACTCCTGGAAGCAGGGATGCACGCGGCAGCAATTTGGCGGCAAAAACCTTCTGATAAAATCAGGATGCAGCCCAAATTGAAATGTAAACCAGGGGAGGTAAGCCAAATTAATTAAACAAGCAATAAGCTCCTAGATCTCCAGGTCAGCTGCTTGAGTGGAAGCTTGATGCAATTTGTAAGACTTTTAATCTCTTGCTGCTACTTGCAAAGAGTCTCCAAGGGCACTGTACACATTTATTTAGGTCCAAAACACACTGCAGAAATAATCCAGTTTGAGACCACTTTAACTGCCCTCAGTGCTAGGAAATCCTGGGAACTGTAGTTTTTTGTGGCACCAGAGCTCACTGACAGAGAATGCTAAATAGTTCTTAAACCTACAGTTCCCAGAATCTGTAGCATTGAGCTAGGCCAGTTAAAGCGGTCTCAAACTGGATTATTTGCAGTGTGTTTTGAACCTTAGTTAGCTTCCTCCTCCTTCCTTTCTAATTGTTTTGGTGCCAAGGCTCACCCTCCACTCTGTTCTGAATCCACTTTCTGGTTATAAGCAAGGTTGTTCTTGTTGTTGCTGCTGTTGTTATGTGCCTTGAACTAATTTCTGATTTATGGTGACCCTAAGGTGAATCTATCCAATATTTGGGGGGGGGGGGCAGAATTTGTTGAGTGGGGGGTTGCCTTTGTCTTCCTTTACCTTGCCTTCTTCTGAGGCTGATAGACTGTGACTTGCCCAGCCAGTGGGTTTCCATGGCTGGGTGGGAATTCAAACCCTGGTCTCCCTAGTGTCCTAGTCCAGCATTCAAACTACTACATCACAGTGGTTCTCTAGAAGAAAGTAGACTAAATATTGCTTATCCCATTTCTCCAATGATAGAATTCAGAGATACAGCTGTACAGCTGTAGAATCAGCATGCTGAGAGATTTTGTAACTTGGAGACTATCTCGAAGAAAAAAGTTGGCAGCATGAACTTTTGTAGACTTAAGTCTATGAAAGCTCATGCTGCCAACTTCTTTCTTTCAGATGGTCTCAAAGGTGCTACAAGATCTCTCTACATACCATTTCCCTAAGTGAAAAAGAAAAGTTCCCTTGTTTCACCTTCATCCGGGAACAGTCCCTTTAGTTAAGATTTCTGTCTTAATTTCTAAACTAATTGCTGAAGTAGAACTCCTATGGGACTTTAAGGTTTGAACGGAGAAACAACAAGAACATAATATGCCAAACATAACATTGGTTGAAAAAGGAAAGCTTGGATTATAGATGGAGCAATCTCAGAGGATAGCAGAACTGAAGACAGGGAGAGGGAACAGATTATGAAATTGTGTGTGTGTGTATGCATGTGCATGCATCTTCAAGTCACCTTTTGAATAATGGTGATACTATTAAGGTCATAGGGTTTTTTCAAGCAAGGAAAACTCAGAAGTGATTTTCCCAGTTCCTTCCTCTGAAATATAACCTAAAGTTCCTGCTGTTTGTTGCTCCTGTCCAAGTATAATGGCTGTACATTGCAGCTGTGGTAGTAGTATTAGTACTATGTCATCTCAGATATAAGGATGCTTCATAAGATTATTTATAAAGAATCATTCAGATTGTTAAAATATCCCTGTTGCACATGACATAATAGCATTTTTCATTTATGTTCTTTTTTGTCTAGTGGCCCATGGGTTGCCGTACTGAATGAACTTGACATAAGCCTTAATCCCAAATGTGCTTTTGTTCACATTATGGCTATTTATGAATGATTCTAGTAGTGCTCTAGGAAAAATAACACATAGTTTTAGGAAAATTTATCAAGAACTGACTCAAGATTAATTGAGAAATAGAAATTTTTAGCATAAGCCTTTGCGGACTCCAGTCCACTTCATCAAATGCAAAAGTCAATGACTGCAATCCACAAAACTTTATGTTAGAAATGTATTTTCCTTAGTTAGTCTTAAAGGTGCTAAAGGTTTCCTTCATATCTTTTTATGTTGTGACAGTAAGGTTGCCAGGTGAGACAAGGGACAGGGCTCCTGTTGCTTTAATAGTTGTTTAGGAGTAGTTTCAATAGGTGTTGGCTATCCTTCAAACAACCATTGTTGACATTCCATCTTCTACACCATCATTAAAGGCACTAGAGTCCTGTCTCTTATTTCACCTGCCAATCCTATGCAACGGACCAAAACAGCTATGTCTTGGAATGCTGTCTCAAGGAAAATTTGCCAGCCCAAATACAGAAAGAAACAGACACTAACACCACATTGTCTTATCTTTCCTGTGCAGATTGTTGTTCTTCTTATTAAGGAACAGAAAGATCCTTTAGGTCAACAAAATGGTGTCTCTTGCATGTACAGGTTGAATCTCCCTTATCTGAAATGCTTGGGACCAGAAATGTTTTTGATTTTGAATTTTTTTAAAAAAAATGTTTTGAATATTTGCATATAAATAACAAGATATCTGGATCCAAGTCTAAACTGTAAGTTCATTTGTATTTTGTATACACCTTATATAGTCTTAAGGTAATTTTGTACACAATATTTTTAATAGGTTTGTGCTTGAAACAAAATTTGTGTACACTGAACCATCAGAAAGCAAAGGTGTCACTATCTCAGCTACGCATGTGGACTAGTGAGAAAAAGACAGAAGAAACTCTGGCTTCCTTTCTGTTTGTCTATCACCTACATTTAATCATTCTGTAAAGTTTCCTTCTTCCCTCCTTGCTTGTCTCCCTCTCTAGAAAGAAACAGAAAGTATGGTGGTGCTATTGTTGCAACCCACCTTAAGACTGTGATGTGGTCCATGAAGTGGAGATCTACATTGCACTGGACACTGTTCTCCAAAGAAGGAGGGCCACACTGGATTCGACATCCACAGTGCCATGCCTTGAATGAGCACAGTAGAGAACGCTGTAAAGGACTGTAGAAATTGGACACTAAAATATACTGTCTCAGTCCTGCTTAGGACTATGACTCTCTCCATCCTGGAGGCCTACATCTTCCTGCTTCCATCTCTCTGTGAAGCATCAATTAGTGACGAAAATGAGTCCCATTCCAAGGAAAAGGGGTGTGTGTTTTTTTTTAAGTTATAATATATTTAAAGCAGTATAAACAGGAGTCAGAAGTGAATCCTGCTCTACAGGATAAGCAAGTCTTTGGACTTACCATGATCATTCCTCTTCTTTGGACTCTGGAACGCTCAGTTCTTCCCACAGGAATCTGAAGGCAAGATAAAACTCCAAAACGTCAAGAGCAGTAAGACTGTCTGCTCTTCCAGTCTGGGAAAGTTTTCTGAGTTAGTTTGAGAGAAGATGCAGTAGGAACATCCGTGCACACAACGCTACAAAATTTCAGAAGTTATTTTCTTATTCAGCAAGGTTGCAAGCATTTTTTGTTTTGGTTTGTTTTTTGCAATTTTAAGTTATTTTATAGACCGGGGGGGGGGGGAGTTTTCCAAAAAAAATTTTTATTTTGCACAGAATGCAAATAAGTCTTTGCACAATAAAAAATATTTACTTCCTATTGTCACTGACCAAAAAAGCACTTTTTGTAGCCATTCAGGGATGAAAAATCTCAAGGCAGGTGGCTGCTCTTTCCATGCGGAAGCTTTGACTAGCTAAGACACTCTTTCTCTTGAAGGATGAGAAAATCTGAATATTCTTTAGCCTGAAGGTAAGAGTGCAGCCATTGTACTCCTACTCCAGTTCCACAAATACAAGCAAAATATCATTGATAGTATCAAGAGCAGTTGAGAAATCAAGGAAACAACCCAGGCTTATATCTCAATCCTACATAAAGGCTACAGAGGGAGGAGCTAGACAAGCCTGGTTGGTGCCAGCCAATCACAGCTTTATTATTATTATTATCATTATTATTAATGTGTATCCCCTCTTTCTCCCAATAAAGGGACTCAAGGCAGCTAACGATATTGTTAAACGATATAGGTTAAACACACTACCAAAGTTAAGTGCACATAAAAATAATATACAGTTAAACAAATCATATATTAAAAAAATTAAAAATACTAAAATGCATCAAAAGTCTAAACCTTTGCCACTTATTCATGGAAAATTATTATTTGCCACTGGCAGCTATGAGCATTGGAGCACTGAGTCGACTTCAGATCTACTTCCAGACTTTAAAGAAGCTACCCAAGGTGCTGGACTTTATCCCCCAAATAGGGGTAGTACTTTGGATAGTTCCTTTAAAGTTTGGGGTAATAGCTGGAGAGGATTCAACAGACCACTGACTTGGGAGTCATCAGCCGGCACATTTTCCATGAATGGTAGCAAAGGTTGAAAGTTTTTAAAAGTTTAAATTCATTGTGTTCTGTGTGAACTGTAGGCAGGGATTGTTATTTAGGATGTAAATAGCTTAGTAAATAATTCAAAAGTGGTTTCAATGAAGGGAAGGTTTTCTTTTAAAAGAAACAGTAGATTTAAAAGATGAGAGCCAGTTTTACAAATGTATCTGTGAAGTTGTGTAATTTTGCAAAGCCATAATTTATGACAAACCGGGAAGTAACCATCCAAAGATTTTTGGGTGGGTGAAGAAATGAAGGGGGGTGCTCTTTTAATTGGCAAAGATCTATTTAATTTGTTTTAAAAGTTGTTTCCATAGGGCAGCTGGCAAGGTTTTGTTTTGTTCAAGTAAAGAAGCAGAAAAATGATTTCAGAAAAATTAACTTAATTTGGATTAAATGGGACTTAATTTTAATAGTCATCTGGTAGACCACAGACATTAGATAATGTCATTGTACAAGTGTATGTTATCCTAGAGAAAAATAGTTCAACTATTTCTTAAATGCATAGGGTTAGAAGATGGGAAATCTAAAGAAACTGAGATGTGTTACATTCCAATCTAATACAATATAATCCACAGAAGTATATTTATAGTTATAGAAGTATTTTCATAGAGTAGTTTAGAATACTACAAAGCTAGAGATATATCACATATCTATTAAGTTGTTAATAATAAGTGTTAAAACTTTTAATTAAGCAGGTTTAAACTATTTAGGCTTCAGTGCTCCTGTTCACTGATGTAACAGCTATCAACAGACAAATCTAACTAGACTGATTTTAAAAATTCTACGTACCCTGTATTTTAAAACAGAAATTGGAAAAAGAAGAAAAACCACGCCTTACCTTTCCCCAATCACAACTGCATATAGTTTTTTTTTTCGCAATAGCTTTCAAACTTTTTATTCAAATCCTTTTAAATAAATTACGTATGAGATTTCAGGTTCATGTACGTTCTTCCTGCTAGTGGTGTGTGTCACTGCGATTTCATCACCACAGCTAAGAAGTTCATAGTAACTGAAATTGCAGAAGTAATCTGATACAAAAAAATAAACTAAAAAGTTACTGGCTGAAAATGATAAATTAGTGTATGTGTGTTTAAATATTTTCTTGTGTGTTTAAATTTCCTTTAATAAAAGTAGGTGTTCACAAAAGAACATTTAAATAAATATACTGGCCTGTTTCTCCAGTACCTTGTATCCTTCATAGCTATTGTATCAACAGTCTTTCCCTCCTGTTTCCACCACATATCTTTCAACCATTAATATATTTTGTCTTTTTATCTTTCTTATAAGGCTCATAACAGAAATGGATGAATGGATGGGTGGACGGATGGACAGACAGAAAGACAACATAATGCCCTTTACATGGTGAGTATACATAGGTATAATTGTACATTTTATTTTGAAGGTTTAAATTCCCTAAAAGCAGCAGATCTTTGATCTGTTTGATCTTGGAAGCTAAGCAGGGTCAGGCCTGGTTAGTACTTGACAAGCTTCAGTTTTTTCCTTCAAAATAAATAAGTAAATAAATGCTGGCTTGGGTCCATTTCCCACAGAATCTGGTATAAAGAAATTTTAAAGATTGTACGTATTATCAGTCAAATATCTACTTCATACAACGCATAAGCAAACTATCAACATCAACCCAATCAATGCTGGATAGATTCTCTGGTACATTATCCATAAAGGCTGCAAGATTTATAGAATCATAGAATCATAGAGTTGGAAGAGACCACAAGGGCCATCCAGTCCAACCCCCTGCCATGCAGGAACTCCCAATCAAAGCATCCCCGACAGATGGCCATCCAGCCTCTGATTAAAGACCTCCAAAGAAGGAGACTCCACTACACTCCGGGGACGGATTGTGTTCCCCTGTCGAACAGCCCTTACTGTCAGGAAGTTCCTCCTAATGTTGAGGTGGAATCTCTTTTCCTGCAGTTTGCATCCATTGTTCCGCGTTCTAGTCTCTGGAGCAGCAGAAAACAAGCTTGCTCCCTCCCCTATATGATTATTGGTTGCCACAAAACCAAAAGAGAAGAATTCTACGTCATCTGTTAATAAAACAGCACTTAGTGAAGGTAACAGGAAATATAAATACTGCATATACAGTACTCATGTATAAGTCTAGAAATTTAGGTCAAAAAATTGACCACAAACACCTGAGTTGACTTATCCTTAGGTCAATGTAGGTACCGTACTTTAACTCTCATTTTAAAAAGGAACCATCCTCTGGTGAAAGGAAAGAGTGTCATCTGCCTTAGAAGCATTGTCCCCCTCTATTTTCCCATCCATCCAGCCTTTAGTATGAGCACAAAGAGTTATGCCAGCTGGAATTTTGTAAGTCCTTTGGCATTGTTTTCCTTTGCTTCATCCTTTACATCCTTTGTTAGATGCCCCTCAGTGTTACCTTTGACTTTTCCATATCTTATCAAAATCCATAATTTTGGCCCCAAAACCTGCCCTTGACTTATACATGAGGTTGAATTATAGTGGAGGATATACAGTAATTGTTGAGAGGTCTTATTACTATGAAAGCTTATTTAGATGCTATGTTTTAAAATTAGAATTAAAAGTTATTAATTAAAGAGTTATTAGTTAAATAAATGTATTCTTGTCCATGAATACTATATACTAATTTATGCATCCCAAAGGAAAAATCCATGAGTCTACTAGAATATCACCACAAAAGCAAAAGCCTTGTTATCTAGTAGATTTTAAAATAAATGTTTATTCTTTCTTGCAGCTCATCAATAAGCTGCAAATAATACATACAAATGTATACAAGGAAATCTGAGCGATTGTGATGGAGAGGTTTGAGCTATGACTCTGGAGCACAGGGTCTGAATCCCTGCTTGGCCATGGAAACCCACTGGGTGACCTTGTGCAAGTCACACTCTCTCAGCCTAAGAGGATGGCAATGACAAACGCCCTCTGAACAAATCTTGACAAGAAAACCCCATTATAGGGTAACCTTTGAGTTGCTTTAAGTTGGAAACACCTTGAAGGCACACAACAACAAAGAAGATAAATATTTTCATACGCTCTAACATTTTACAGATGAAATGACATGAATGGTCAAGGAACATTAGAGGTTGGTCAAGGTGGCAAAAGTTATTAATAAGGAAGAACAGACAAGCTAGGAGTGACTGAAGTAGGTTGCTTCTGCCTGAGCTTACTGGAGAGCAAGATTTTGTCCCCATCCTACACTCTCTTCCCTGCTGAATTAACTGAGTGCAAACCACTTAATCTGCAACAATTGAAGTAAGTTGAGGACAAAGGGGGAAAGAGAGGAGAAGAGAGAAACTGGGACTTTTTAAAAGCAGCTGGAAAAGTGGTGTGACAGAGGATTCATTGGGACTGTCCATGCCAAACTTGGACAGTTCACGGATATTTATTTCTTGCTACCTTCTAAAGTCACAAAAGGGAGCAGTTACGGTGAGCTTAAGATATACGTATTTTTAAAAATGAAATATAGGTTAGGGCAAGTATAAATGATCAGAGTTTTGAGAGACAGGAAAATGCTACAGGCACAAATTAGGTTACTCAAATTCAAGGCCAAGGGGTCTAAGTCAAGCAAGCAACATTTTCATAAGCAGGAAGGTACAAAAAGATGGAAGTTACAAAATATGAAGGAAAGGAAAACAATGCCTGAGTAGAAGTCATTAAATTACTGAAGACTCTTTCAAACGGGAGGAATTTCTCCCAATTCCGAATGGAGCCAATGCGGATTCATGTAAATTCGCTTGTTTAGCGAATTTACCTGAACCCCTGCTCCGTTCGGAAGGCATTTGGAATTACTTCCCATTACCCGAAAATAACCCCCCCTTGCCCGAAATCGCGTGAGAAGCTTAAATTCGCAATAACGTTAAACCCATGAATGCATTCGGAGTGACTTCCCTTTTGCCCGAATTTGCGTGAGAAGAATTAATTCGCAACAACGTGAAACCCCAGGATTGCGTTTGGATTGCCCTTGGATTATACTTCCAATTTCCCACGTCTGAAAGAGTCCTGAGTGTGTAAAGGGTCTAAGACAAATAATTTACCCAATCAAGCATGGTTTTCTGGTTGTATATAGGGGTCCATTCAAACAACACAATTGTTCCATTCTGTGAAATTCTGGGCAATGTAGCTTGTTCAGAATTCTAAATGCCCTTCTATAAACTGTTAAGAGCCAAGATTCTGGTTAATGGAACCATGGCAGTTAAAGTGGAATCAAAATGCTATAATGGTGTTGTGTGGATGGGTCTTATGTCAAGGAGTCTAACCAATGAAATTTAATAATTGGGCTTCATGAAAGGATATAAAAATCACACGCAGGTTTCATGAGATTCCTTGCCTTCTATAGGTTCCAGGGTCAGCCATCATGCAAGTCTTGCTTGATTTAATATATGCCATATAAGCCATAGCAAACGTTTTTTTTTTTTGTTTTTTTTTTTTTTTTGTGGGGCTTTCGAGCTATGTGGCCATGCTCTGGAAGAGTTCCTTTCTGACGTTTCGCCAGATATATCTCCATCCTTTTCCAGGCTATCATTCTCTGAAGATGCCAGCCACAGATGCTGACGAAACATCAGAAAGGAACTCTTCCAGAACATAGCCACATAGCCTGAAAGCTCCACAAAAAAATATGGATGCCGGCCATGAAAACCTTCAACTCCATATGCTTATTTTTGTTTTGATGATCTTCATAAACTTTAACTGTTGTTGTCAAATAGCTTTGCAGATGATTCCCAGAGGGTGGGCTGATCGACCAGAACATAGCAGAATGTGTTGGGTTTCAGTTGGAATCACCTCATAAAACTTCTTGCAAGCTGACTCTTCTTTAAGAAAGCAATGCCAGCCAGAACTGATTGAATCCTAGTTTCTAGATCAGATGCATCAACTCCAAAACTACCTCTACCAATCTGATTGGACTGAGCTTGTTTACTGGAAGTCATCCAGACTATTACTGATCTCAATCACCAGTCTGAGGTTTGATGAAAAAGAGAGATAGATTTGGGTGTCACCTGTGCACTGGCGATGCCACATTCCAAATCCTTGGGTGACTTCACATTGTAATTTCATGTGCACACTGGACCAACATAGGGTTGTGTATCACTCCATCACATAATTGTTAGAGGACAAAACAATAATCCTTCAGCACCAGTTTTCAG
Organism: Urosaurus nigricauda; assembly: GCA_034509955.1. Lineage (NCBI taxonomy): Eukaryota > Metazoa > Chordata > Lepidosauria > Squamata > Phrynosomatidae > Urosaurus > Urosaurus nigricauda. Next base: position 15,548,105 of record JAOEGL010000006.1, read on the forward strand.
AAACTGCTGTCCTGTTAAGAATGGCACCACTGAGGCAACATTCCCTCACTTCCATCAACTGGTCTAGAAGTAAATTATGGTCTATGTCAAAAACTACTTGTGGATTCCACTCCATTAATTACCTTGCCAGCAACTGGGTATGCCAGGGATAGGGAAATGTCACCATCCAGATATTGTTGGACAGTTTGGAGGAGGGAAGAGGAGAAGATGCAGAAAGCTGATTATTCTGAAGTCACAGTCTGTATATGTAGATTCTTGAGCTGAAATGCTGGAGGAGGCTAGACAAACAGGGAAATTAAGTTAAACATGGCTGGGTTCCTCCTTGTTGTTCCAAGGACAGCTAGGAAGAACCAAGAACAAAAATGTTGTGCTTCCACTTCTGAATGTATAGTTTGCCCTCTGGCTTTAGGGATTCTTTATCTACAGATTAAGCCATCCACAGCTTGAATCTATCTATCTATCTATTTGTCTATCTATCTATCTATCTATCTATCCACACATATATACATATACCAAAGCAAACCTTGATTTTGCCATTTTACAAAAGGGATACCATTTTACTAGCCACTGTATATAATGAGACTTGAGCATTCACAGCAGTCCTAGAACCAAACCTCAGGAGATACCAAGGTCCCATTGTATAAATCCCCAGGTATTAGAACTGTTTCCATCCTTTTGCAAAACATATGCATCGACGCGATCGAACTTAAAAAATGCCTCTCTTTTATGATGTATCAGAAGTATAAATGCTTTCAAGCTGTAAATGGTATATAATAAACAAAGCAATTAGACTGAGAATACCAGATTAGAATTAGACCAAAGACTTTAGAACAGGGTGGGGTGTTCTTAAAGTTCTGTGCCTAAATATTTAACGTGGGTGTGCATTTGTTTTGTGATGAAAGAAAAACAGAAGGAAGTGGGCTAATGCCCAGTGGGCTCAGCACTTTCCTTTCATTATGAAAGGAATGCTGTGTGTAATGAACACCTTCTCAAATTTAGCAGAAATTTAAATTAAAAGGAGGAACAGAAAAGGGCTGATCTAGTGTATATCTAAGAGTTTTAAGCATGTACCTCCCCTTTTGTTTTATGCATTACAAAAAGCTTCACTCATTTAAAATACGATTTCTTTAGCTCCTTCCCCACAGCTATTATCTCTCATTATGTATTACCAGAATGCTCTGGATATCATATGGTTCCAGAGCAGCCTTTCCATTTCAAATGTGCCCTGTTGGGGTTTATTTAGTTTTTTTTTTTTTTTTAGCACTTTAGACTGCATCCAAATGTTACAAAACTACTGAGCAGAACAGGTAAGAGTCCTGCACTAGCACCTCAGTTGGATGTATGGAACTTTTGGGACAGTGCCTTGTCAAATTTTAACATACAATTTGGCCACAGAACCCAGTGAGTTAAATACCCTGAGCTTGAAGAAGGGTATTATCCAAAACAGATTGGACATGCATTTTTGTTTAACCTTTTCTTAACATGTGAAGTGTCCCCCCCCCCTCCCACACACACAATATATTGAGGAACAACAGGCATTCTCCACTTGGCTCTGCCTAACTGCACCCGTTTTCCAAATAACCTGGCAGTGACCCTCTTCTTGTTCATCTCACCTTTAGAAACAGGAGTAAAAACTGAACTGAAACAATGGAAGAGTAGCCATTTGTCTTGCTTGTACCTGTATTCTGTACTTCAATTTTTTAAAAAAATCTCAAAAAGTGCTACATGTACTGTGATTCCTGTAGGCTTAGGCAACACCCTCCTTGAAAAAATGGGCACCAGCATAGGTTTCTATAGAATTTGCTGGTCACCTTTTAAGAAATACAGGTAACATCAGGATTTCAGTTTTAAGACCAGAGATGGGAAACTATGTGGTCCTCCAAATGTTGTAGAAATGCAACTGCCAGCTGATCTTAACTGCCTAAGTAATGGTGAACAATACTGGAAGTTACTATTCAACAAGATCTGGAGGGCTACATGATGCCACCCCTGCTTTTCAGGAAAAGCAAATGTTGCAGCCCCTAACTTGTGTGTCCTTTCTTATTTTGCCACGTTGACCGTGTTCTAATGTGTTTAGCAGCATATACTCTGGTTTTCAAATGTGAAATATCAGAGGGTATGTACTGGTATGGTGCACTTTAGCTAGTCGGTCATCCTGCTTCTTGCCTCTTGGGCTGTTCTTGCATCCCTCCCAATTGCTATAGAAATAAAACAGATTGCAGATCCCCTGACTCCTCACAGTAGCTCACCCACCACTAAAGCAAATGTTAAGAGTACCTTAACTGGGTGAGAGAATACTGGAAGGAAGGGTAAGTGCGGGTGGACAGCTACACATGAGGTGACAGCATTCCAGCGGACCCCAGCCCATTTAGGAAACACTATTCTGGCTAATGCTGCTCATGGGCTAGCTATATAAACCATCTTATTGTCACTTTTCATAGATTTCCTTGAGAATTTCTAGAAATAACAAGCAGGCTCCTTTTTCTCATCACAGTTGATGGAGAACACAGCCCCGGAAGTCCTGTAAATCCCCTCCATTTCCACTTTCTGGCCTTGTCAGGTAAAGAGCAGAAGACTCCAGAATCCCTTACTGAGCATGTGTGAACACCAAAACATAGCAAAAAAGGGGAAGCCAGAGAAAAGCAGACAGACTTACTGTATACATCATGGCCACCAAAATAGAAACCATATGAAAAGTGGAGCCTACTAAAAGAAAACAATCCCAGGATGCAATTTGGAAGCCTTCACATAGTGCAGTGACAATAGCCTTTTATTACAATCCACAGAACATTAGTTTTTAGATGGTTAAAAATGTTTTGGCTTACTTGCTTACCTGACCCAGTCATTTTATTTCATTCCTGCCTATTCTTAGTTTCGGATAAAATGTTTGCTGAAACATGCTGAACTGCTACTTTTTTGTGGGGTAGGAAACTAAACCTTTTCTTCCTGTGTTACTTTTGCCTCTTGTACCAAATGATGTAATGCCCAGGAGCATATCCATTTTGTTAACTGAGGTACAGTCCAGTCTGTTATAAGAACTGCACAACCTCTTTCTGCAGAGAAGGCCTAAGAACAATGAAGAACTATAACATCTGGGGGAAAAATGAGTGGGAAGGTGGTGCCCAAAGAACTAATATAGTGCACAAAAGAACACAAAGAAGAACCTATAATGGCCATAGAATCTCTTTATTCAAACAGAACACACACATACACACACACAGGAAAAAAGAAAATAATAATAATACCCAACATGGCATGACGCAGACAACGCGAAAGGCCACTTTTGTCCTTTGTGGTTTAAGAGCTTCAAGAAATATTGCCACTTATATTTTAGGGGGTGGGTGGGAGACACAGGAGAGGACACAGTCTACTGACCACCTGCAAATAAAGAGTCAAGTTGAAGGGGGAGGGATGCTTAGTGCTTATGCAAGGGAAATATTCCTCAACATAACTTTATTTCCTGCCACCTTTGATGTTCAAAGACTGAACTCCACAAACCCTGGAATTAGATCTTGCTCTGTCGTTCTCCATACCAAGGTTCACAGGCACTGGGATTCCTTACTCTCTAAATCACGAGGAGTTCTCAAGTGAGCCTTTCCAATACTCTTGTCCCAATTGTATTCAGAGGCAAGGATCAGGCAGTGATTCTGTGTTGTTGCTGTTTTTAAACACTAAAAGGAGAAGCCCAAAACACATCAATAGCTTGGGGTGTGAGGTCAGAAGAGGGAAAGGCTGTGAGGCCTCTGATGGACAATTCAATTTCTAAGAGCCCCACAAGAAGCATAGGATCTGTGGCTGGAGTACTGGAATGAGACCTCTCTGGCCTACAAGAAAGGATATAATGGGATCACTTTGGAGCAACTACTACAGAGAAGGGAAACCATTAGTTCCTGTACCTTGGAAGCATGAGAAGTACAGTTTGGGTCTTGCATAGCATTTAGGGCACAGAGCAAGAACCCTCTAGAGGAGACATGAGTGCCTGGTTTTCATTAAGTCCCCCGAAAGATACCAACACGCCTAACAGATTCAGGGATCAATGGGGAGGAGAAAAGGGTTAATTCTTAAGTTATATTTCTGGAATATACTACTGACATGAACAAGCCATCCCTCTACTTTCTCCAACACAGTTTCCTGAAGATGGAAGGCCTCGCTGTCCCTGAAGTCTCATTTTTGAATAAAGCTGCTGCAAGGACAGTGAAAAAAAAATCAGCTTGCACTGATGCAGCCGAGATACAGAAGTGTAGAACTCCCCAGCTACCCATGTGAGAAATTGGTGGGCTCTTTCAATATATTGCTTGGAACTAAGGCCCATTTCCAAAATCAACTGGCATCTATGTTATTTGCCGGGGGGGGGGGGGGGGGAGGGGACGGGTCTCCGCCCACAAGTATTCACAAATGCTAATACTGGAGGGAGAATGTGAAGATGGGCTATTGTGCTTCTCTCCACTTCTATCCTAATGCAACTGATGTTTAAATCTGTGGGAAAAAGTGGATTTACTAAGCCCTTTAACTGTTAACCAAAAAAAACCCCAATGTGGGGTGTTTGAGTGGATGGACAGGTAGAAGCCGCTGGAAAGAAAATGGGATTAAATTAAGTTTAAATCCGAATGAGTTAGTCAGTGATGGAGGAATGGAGAATCAAAATGACAACTTTAGAAAGGGCGATTCAATTTCACACTAGCGTACACACAAATCACTCCTTTAAAAAATCTCACTGAGTGGACTGTACAGCTTAGGAGGTTACTCTTTTGGACTACAATATCCATAATTCACCAACCAACATGGATGATGGATTAAGAGACCTATATTTCAATGAAGTAACCTTTCCAAGCTCTTAGATGAAATCCACCAAGTGAGGGGGAAGCTCCAGGGGTGGGGAGAAGAAAACATTTCCATGCAGCACGCTAGGAAGGCTTGCTCTGTTTTGCTCTCCCAGCCCCCACTGCTCTATTAGAGATCAGCTTGCTCTCTTAGAGATCATCTTAATAGAGTCATGGAGACTGAGTGTGTGCACAGAAATCTGAGGAAGGGAATTTCACATGAGCCTGCACCTATCACACAATCCTCAAATCCTCAGCTTTTCTCCTAACCCTTGCAGCTTGAGGTAGAAGTCCTCACTGAAGCACACTATGAACACATGAAGCAAAGCCCCATTTTTCTTACCCTGTGCAATGCTTCTGGTTAATTCCATCTGCCTCCCTGTGGAAAATTTTGGGAGGGAGATGACACAAGGGAAGAGAGGGTGGGAAAATGTGGCAGATTTGTGCTTGCAGGTGGAGCACTCAATGGTTGAAAGAAAGAGAATAGGGATATGTTGCTTGATGGTTTTTGTCCCTGCCCCACTCACTGATATCCCATCAGAAGATCTCTGGTACAATTCAAGCATTGATTTTAATAGCATCAAAACAGACAGGTTTGCCCAGTGCAGCAGCAGTTTGGGGAATGCAGGGAAATTGGCATTGTGCCACAGGATTTGGAGAGGGAGAGGGAGAAAGACTCTTGACTGAGAATGCCCCTCTCATCCCAGGGGAGTGTGTTTCTTGGGTTCACTAACTAAAATGCCACAAGGGGGAAGATGCTTTTGCCCTCGTACACACGTCCGTTTTGTTTCTCAGGTGCTTGTTGGTACCAGGTCCTGATTTCTTCAGTAACTGCTTGGGGTGGGATAGGGAGAGAGGCTGAGCCTTTCATTGCCCCTTGCTGCTTTCTCTTCGTGCCCCCCACCTACCCACAGGGATGAAGGCACCGGAAGGACTGGGGACAGTCCCTGGCAAAATGGACTTGATTCAGCAAGCAGCCGTGGTCCTTTCCCACTGATGAGACCCACTGAGCAGCTTTATCTGGGAAAGGAGAAGAAGAGAGAACCTTATATAGCATGTAATTGAGGTATATATGGGTATTGCATACTCATAAGATAAAGAGTACTATGTCATTTGGGAGTTCAGGACCACAGCGTTGAACTTAGAAACCCAATTAATGTATTAAAAACTCAAAATATGTTTATGATCCTCATGGCTGCAAAGGGAATTTCTGCCACCACAGCACCTTTATAAAGGAGATGCAATCATGCTTGGAAGAAGGAAGAGGGATATGCTCTAGCAATCAATAGGAAGGAAAAGACTGTCAGTGCACACTCACACAAAATCAAAATTATATGTAACAAAAGGCTTCAGTCATGTGAGCAGGCTGCAGTAAGAACACAGTCTGTATATACCATGTAAGGGTACATTGCTCCAAGCAATAAAAGATGAGAGGAAAAAGATATGCAAGACATTGAAGGCCCATCCTGACCACTGGAAATCTTGATGAACATTCCTTTTCACTTCTAAGATTCCACCAGGCACTAGCTACACATTTTCCAAATGCCTAAAGCAATTGTGGGAACCATGTGGCCTGCCAGACGCTGTTAGATTATAACTCCCAGCATTCCTTGCTATTGGTTATCCAGGTTAGAGCTGCCAGAACATGCAGCTCACTATCTAGAGGACAGTACAATTCCCATCCCTAACCTAAAGGGTTTTAAAAACATACGAAAGCAAAATGCTACATTTTGTGTTCAGTACTGAAAGAGACTTATGTTAATCCAAAATCTCTTCCTAGCCACCCTTCTTCCTATACCCCTGTGAGCAGGAAGACATGTCCCGTAATACTTATCAAACTCTGTTCTGCCTCTCATTTACCTTCTCCTAAAACCTTACCTGGCTGTTGCTTGCTGCTGCTGTTCTGTCTGTGGGGAGCTGTGCTCAGGTTGTAGAGCCTCTGTCATCCCCTGAAGTGGTTGGGCGGAATCAGAGGTAGATGGAGGAGGTTCTACTGTGCTGTTGTGGAAGATGGAGGTAACACATACAAGCGGTTATAGGGAGGAATAACAGAGGTTTCCCAGTCATAATGCACAACTGTTATAAATATATAATAGTGCTGATGTTTTTCTCTCTTACTCATATTCAACCACTTTATATACTACTAGCAAAGGGCCCATCCTCCCAAACATCTGTATTCCTCTCATGTAAGTGCATGACTCTCAATGACTACTGTGGAATAAAGTAAAGGACTACACATCTGAGATATGCCTGAAGTACCAACATTCCCTAAACGCTCTGCAGAATTTCCCCTTATATAAGTCTTTAGACGGCTTTAAAAAGGCTGTCAAGATGGATTTCTTCCAGCAGGCCTTTCCTGAATAGTAAACCCAGGCCCCAATTAAGTCCATCACCCATTGCGTATTGTGTAATCCCATCACCCATCCTTGGTTATTTTAATGGATTATTTTAATTAATAGTGTGTTTACCAAAGGGCAAAAGGAGTGAGTGTTCACCTTATACTGAATGACTGCTAGCAAAATCCATGCCACATTTTCCTACTGGATGTTCATCATTCTAGACTTGTGTGGCTGAAGTACTGTACTCTGAAATGTAGGCCATGAGGCTGCCAAACCAGCATTCATCTTCCTCCCAACATGCAGTGAAATGACTGCCAGGACAATACGTCCACACCTCTGCAATCACAAATCTGGGAAGCAAGTTATCTGCCTGTTATGTTCACTAGCAGGTAGTGCCACACTTGCCATGACAGTTGTGGCAAAAGTCTGAAACCCTAAGCTTTTTGTGTTTTATCTCAGCCAGGAAACTAATCAAAATATACGTCCATGCAAGCAGGCAAATACATACACCACTACTTTGTTATTTTTTCTCAGAGTCCTGTCCATTACTGAAGGAGTCTGCCAACATTAATGTGCTTAAAGACTGGTTATCCATTCCTCGTCAGCTCTTCAGGATTAAAATTTTACCTGGCTACTGTTCTCATAGTGGAGGGATTTGGTGAGTCATTTCCTCCGGGAGGGCCTGTGTCTGGGGCAGGAGGGTCCTGTTGAACATTAGAAGCTGCTGCTGGAGACAGAAAAAAGGAGAAAAAAAATCAGAAATGCAACAATCAACCAAACCACACTTGACCTTCACAAATTTTTATCCTCAGCCTGCCCCCCCCCCAGGCATCCTTCCCCACTAACAGAAAGGACACAAACAGGAATATGCAGGGAGCCCATTCTTGGCATGCTGCTGTGCTCACAGAGCTTGTAATGGTGTAGTATTTGTGACACCATGTGATGTTCCCTTTGAAAACATTTATTCCCCACATAAACCAGCATGCATGATTAGCAGCTTTGCTTGAAATGTACAGCATAGAAAATAGGAAGATAAGCCCAGGCAAATCAAACCTAGCGAGTTCTAGTTTTAAAACAGAACCTCACAATAGGAAGGTACTATTATTACTCAAACCCAATGAAAGAGTTGCATCTGATAAAAGTTCCCCACCCTATAGGTATTGCCATTAAGAAAATACCATTTTAGTCCATTTTGGGCAGCAGAAATTTCTCCTATTGAGAAAGGTTCAGCCTAGACAGAATTGTTTCCTTTTGGTTGGTCTGCTTTGTTTGTAAGCTGGGTCCCCCTGGACTAGGTGACCAAACCCTGTTTTCCTTCTGTTTACCTCTGCAAAAAATGTTATCTATGTCCAAGAGTTCAGTGCACACTTGTTCTGTGCTCTCTGCTGGCTCTTGAGTCTCATTGTACTCATTCCTCCAGACTGCTGCTTGCTGCCTTTGTACTGAAATCATGTTGACACTGCTTTGGTTACCTCACTGACATGGAACTTGATTGTGTCAAAAAACTTATAAGCTTTTCTGCTGTCCCCCCTTTTCCAGCATCCAGCTTTGGTAACCAAGTCCCTACACATGACAACCTCCACTTTTTGAGCCTAATTTTTCATTGTGTGTTTGTGTGTGGACTGAAGGAAATCAGCTCTATCTTCAAACTAGCTTTTTAGTTGGAAGACTAGTCACTAAGTACAACTTTCCAATCATTTCATTTGCTCAGCCATGGGGATTTGTGGTCACTCAGTTTTGTGGTGTTAATGAGTATCTTCTTGAGTAGGTCCAAGCAAGTAATGTCAAGCCCGATGCAAAGATTTCTGAATGACATTTCCCCTAATTGTATGCATTTTACACACAATTTGATTACAGGGAAGGATCACAACATTTAAAAAAATTAACGAAATGAATGGTAACTGCATTTATTTGTATATTAGTTTTAAAAAATGCAGATTAGGTCAGTTTGTAAAAAGGGAAAGAGGAAAAGCAGACCAAAACAATTCTTCCTTTCCCCAACTGTGTCATGTCACTGCTAAGGCTTATAATTCAGATTGCAAGTAGAACGGTGAGCAGCATGGGTGAAAAAGCAAATAAATCAAATGTCTCCCCTATCCCTGAAAATAAAGCACAAATTTCAGAGCAAAGATAACCAAAATTTAGTCAGATTTATAGAACATGTTACTTGAGTTTTTTAGCCGGAAGGATGAGCAATGCAAGCAGCACACACTGGCAGATGCTACGGGTTATAGACAAATGGTGCTGGAGAGGAAGTTGGTGGCTTATCCTGGATGCAGTCATCCTGTTTCAAAAAAACTAGAGCACTACTCACCTCTTGCTGGCAATGCATTGCTTTGTGTCACTTCCTGAGCGGAGACAGCAGGGGAGGCAGAGCCTGTAAGTGCTGTGGAGGGACTAGAAAGGCAAAGACATAAAACAATTAAGAGGAAGGGGATGTGGGTGAGGGGGAAGAACAAATACCAACCAACAGAGCTCCTTCCTTACTGCCCTAAACTCATCTATGTCTGCATTGGTCCTGATCAATGGGATCCAAATGCTCATTCAGTGGTTTGTTATCCCCTCATTTCCACCTTCCTGTTCCTCCACCGTGGACCCTTTTCATCTTGACACCAAAAAGATGATAGGTTAAGTCTTAAAGGCCTTACCTTTCTTCTGTTGAGGACTCTGTAAATGAGGCCCAGTTCTCATCTATGGTGGTTTGGGAGGTGTCTGAGCTGGACTGATCCCACACCGCTGCTCCTGTGTCAGCAGCTAAAGATTGCGAGGACACCACAGATACTGAGGAAGGATCAGAGGAACCATCTGCCCAGCTGCGATCTAAGGAGTAAACAGATTTGTACAGGAGTTCAGATCTAACTAGGGCTATGATCTACAAGTAGAGTAAGCCCTGGTGGTTAAGGCTAGGTCATGACATATCTAACTAGCCCTTGAAGAGAATCTTGGGTGCTCACACCTAATGCAGCCCAGCCAATTAACCCACAGCAAGCCTGACACCATCCTTTGTGTCAGGATTATTCCACACTCAAACCACTCTCCCCACAACTAATCTGACTGTATTGGGTTGGATTGTTTAGAAGTACTTCCAAGTCAGTAAACTGATGACAAAGCCTCCAGTTCACCATATACCAATCTCTTTCTCCCACCTACACAAGTGCCCCACAGAGCTTTCACCTTCTAACGTTCTTTCCAGCTCTGTTTGTTCACCACAGCCGTTGCTGACATGGATGGCACCTCCATCTCCCCCGCCAGGATCTTCTTCACCCCCTTCTCCCTCTTCTGAGTCTTCGCTGTCTTCACTATCTGTACTGCCAAGGCTTCTGCAAAGGAGGAGTAGAGAGAGAGAGAGAAATGGGACATATGTAGATATATAAGACCAGAAAATCTTTTTATCTCCAGCTGAATTTCACGTTAGTGGACAAATGGAGATGCTGCTTTTTCCATAGAAGTCTGCTCTATGAAGCAGATGGGCATAAAAAAGGGGATTATTGGTATAAGGAAATATAGGACTTCTCTTATACTACTGAGTAGGAATAGAGGACAATCTGATGAGATAAAATAATAAAATAATAATTGCCTGAAGAAGAAGAGCCCTCCCTCCATGGCATCCAACATCATCCAGCCTTGGAGGGAGTGAAAAGGCAGGCCCAGCTCCATCACGCCTTGCCTTAAGAAGAAGAAGAGCCTTCCCTCCATGGCATCTGACATCATCCGGCCTAGAGAGATTCGGCCCAGCTCCATCGGGCCTGGCCTAGACTGAGAAGCAGAGCCCTCCCTCCAGTCCATCTGCCTTGGTCCAGGCCTCAAAAGGAGAGGAGAACTGCTGGACCTGATCCCCTTCCCTACCACCATTCCCTTCTCCATTTGTGTTGTGTCTTTTTACACTGTAAGCCTGAGGGCAGGGAACCATCTAATTAAAAATAATAATTGCAAGTCTTTAGAGCTGAAGAGCAGGGTATAAATACCATAAATATATATATAATATATATAATGTTGTTTCTTTTTTTTAAAAAAAACTGTCATTATAAGAATTTAGGGATACTGGATCATCAGGCTTCTGGCACTCACAAGATTGATTAGAACGAAATCCAAGACTTGTGTCGTGAAAGAACAAGTAATGTACCAACACAGAATGAAGTATTCTATTTAAGAAACTAGTTCCCATGAAGAGATGGGACAGGAACCTCACAATGTTTTGTTTGTTTTTTAAGTGGGCAACTAAACTGAACTCAGACTTTGTGAAAAAATTCTCCCTTGCAGTAGACAGGGAAAAAAAGGCCAGAAACTGAAAAAACTGGCCTCAAATACTGCCATAATTAAACTAGACAGGCTAGTAAGAGGGGAAAAATAGGCCCCTTAAAAGGTCACAAAATGGAGAGGGCTTGCAAAGAGGTAAAGACCTGCTAGGAAATGAGTAAAGAATAGACCTAAAGTATATACCTAATAGACCTAAAGTATGCCTGTATGCTTAGAATAAAGATGCAGATACTATGTAAACCAATACATCACAGGCTTGGGTTTGATCTCTTCCACAGAGGGCTCATCAACCAGAAAACTACCCTCCTGTTTAACTTAGCTGAAACTATAATGGAGGGGGAAGAGAAGATGTAAGGAATAGCTCTCTAGAAAGGATGGCTTGGGGCAGCCCGCTTAATAGGTGGAGGAAGGAAATAAAACTGGTAGATCTCTTCCCTTGTAATCTAAGATGCTCTCTTTCTGAAGAGCAAATAGTACTGTCACAGACTTCTGTCTAAATAGGAGAGACAAAATGAGAAAGAAACACAACAATGAAGACAACCAAAATTGTACTAATTACACAGGAGACAATGAGATGTCAAAATCATTTTTATGAAAGTCTGCCATTAAAAGCAAGAGCATTAAAGTGTGGTGTAGTGACTATCATGTCTGAGTGAGATTATGGAATCCAGCCCTATTCAGTCATGAAACCCAACTGATGACCTTAGATCTGTCACTCTCAAACTGATCCATCTCATGTGACTGTTGTAAGAATGAAATGAGTGCACAAATGTAACAAACAAATATGCAATATTTCACATTGGGGGAAAGAAAGGAAGCATACTTAGATATTTCTGGAAAAGAATGAGACATTAAACTATGTGAAAGCAGCAGCAGAAGAAAAAGACCACCTGCTCCTGGCCAGAGAAACCAGGGTCCTTGCCAAAGTATGTTTAACTGAACTCAAAGACACCTTCAGGCATAGTATAGGACATCCTCCCTTACCTGACAGCAGTGGGCGGGACCACACCAGAAGAGACAGCAGCCTCCTTCTCTTGCCAAATGTCTTCCCCATCAGAACCATCAGCTTCTTCATCATCATCAAACTGCTGGATTCGCTCCTTGTAGCAGATATCAAAAAGGTTGGAGTTGGGCTATGGGGAGGAAGGAAGGGAGAGGTAGTTGAAATTACAGGCCAAGTTTAGAGGCGAGGGAGAAAGAGATAGTTCTGGAGAAATGACACTTACACTGTCATCATCCGCATTCAAAGAGAAAGTGATGTTGGCTGTCTTATCGAAGGGGGCACTGAAACAAAGCAAAGAGAGCAAAATGTGAGTTGGAAGACATTGCTGTAACCTAAAGGCCTAGTCTGGAAAGAGGTATCCACATAGCCTGTTGGACTGGGAATTCATTCTTTTGGGGTTTTTGGAAGCTTTAGAGTTGAGAATAAACTATTCCACTCTCATGCAGCATTTGAGAGAATATATTCAAAACACTTCCCAAAAGATAACTGTCAGTAATATCATATCCCCATTGTAGATGGGAAGGGTAAAACAGTTAGCCTAAGGCTCCACAGTGGATCAGTTCATGGAAAGAGAGAAGACTTTCCATGTTGTAGCTCTGTCTTGGCTACAATGCTAAACTTCCTTTACTTTCAGCCATGCCAAAATATAAAAACAAAACAAACAAACAAACCCCATCAAGCTTCTCCCTATATTAGCATTTTAACAGATCAGCTCACCACCTGGGTGGTGGGTCAGGATTTGTAGGTTTCATATGCGTTGCCATAAACCCTTTCCCAAATTAAACAAAAGCTGCAGATTCCTTCCCTGTTCCCTGCAAGGAACCAAAAATGGCAGAACATCAATGGGGACAGAGATGGGCTTTGAGCCCACCATTTATGCAATTAATTCTCCTTCAAAATCAGTGTGGCTCAATTTTGGTTTTTTTTAAAGTCTCTTATTCTAATTGTATTTCAATCTGCAGTTTGTGAATTGCGGTGCCCTGGATTATGTAATGCTGTGCATTTTTTTTAAAAACAGCATGTTATGCTTTATTTTTCAACTGTATACTGGCACTGTAATAGCTATTACACCCCCCAAATCAGCTCCAAAATCTTTTAATTAATTTATAAATCTAGTCTACATTCAAATGGGAGGCCTTACAACAGATGTAACAAAACAGACTTATACACAGACATAATCAGCTAAATCAATGCACCAACTGTAACCATCAGCAGGTGCCTGAGCAAGTCAGCATCCTGATCAAACATTCCAGCAATCTGTGTTATATCATTTAGTTCAACTTATTTCCCAATTCAGGTTGTGCATCCATGACTTTTAACACAGTCAAGTCGCAGTGTGCTTTTGCAAAGGCTAGATCTGGACTTTCACTTTTAGCCTGATCCACCTGGGTGATGCATCCATGTTCTGACAAAGTAAGGCAATATTGCAGATGGAGGGGATACATATAGCCCGATGGCCCACCAGAGCATAAAAAGAGCACAACAGCATATTAAGCATTACCTTTTCAGCTGTCGAAAGTGAGCACTGCAGGACAGACAGGCACAGAGAGAGAGAGGGAGAGAAAGAGAGAGAGAAAGAGAGGCAGACACGTGAAATTGGGGGGGTCTGGGGAAAGAAATTGCTCTTGGGGGTGGGGTGAAGGATTGCTAATAAGCTTCCAGACTCCCTCTCTCTTGTACTAGGCCTGTCCTCTAAAGGAGGAGACTCATTCTGGTCTCAACAAGAACAAAGACGTGGCAAAGCATAAACTGCTGGGAAGTCTTGACAGAGAAAATAAATTAGGTAGACAGTAATAGGATCTAGGAATCCAAGGAGCCTTCCTTACCAGACTATTGTTTTAGGAATAAACATGTTCATGAGATTGCACTTTGTTTTTAACTGTTGTCGATTTTAATATTTGCTGGTTTAATCTAATTTTAAAGGGGGGGTGGGTGGGAAGGGGAATGATAGTTGCTTTAGTCTGTATTTTTTAACCTTATTGTACCCCACTCCAATTACTTAGCTAGAGGAGTTGGTTATAAATAAACATCATCATCATTATTATTGTTGTTGTTGTTGCACTGGAACCCAGGTCCAATCCCATTGTGGCTTCCAAACTTGAATGGAACCCTTTCTTCTCTATTTGTGTGTTTCCTGGAGGCATCTGATTGGCCACTTTAATAATCAAAAGAGCTGGGGAAGTACTGTCTTTAGTCTGACCCAGTAGGGCTCCTTCTTATATTCATATAAGCCATCAATCTCCATAGGAAGAACCCAAGAATCCTAAACCCAGGTGGATGCCTTGATGTGTAAAGCAAAGGTACCACATTCTCACCCTTATTTCCTGGATTGTTCATCTGCCTTCTATAAGAAATCAAGCAATGCTGATCAACAGTGCTCATTCAAAATGGTGCATGAAGCACAGCCTTCTCCAAGATTGTGCTCTCCAGAGCTTCTGATCTATAACTTTCAACAACCACAGACAGTATGACCGATGATCAAGTAGGACAAAAGTTCTAGACCAAGATATCTGAAAGGCTGACCCAGTATCTCCTATGAATTCCTTGTTAGGACAAGTGGCCACAGGCCTCAGGCCTCTTCACCTTCTTCCTAGGTCTGCATTGTGCATTGCCACTCCATTTGGTTGTACTGTGTGCAAGCACATACACATTATAGACATGATATGCACCCCAGATCTACAGAAAGCTATTCTTGCAAGCAAATTCACAACTGAGCTGAAGAATCTAACCAACACAGGGGAGGACCAATAGAAGGAAGACAGATGTTTCCTCACTGTAGGTCCAAGCAGGTGCAATCCTATATGGAGCTCCAGATAAATATTACACCTTTCTCCAGGTTCTGGTTCTCTCATGAAAGCACACTTCCTTCCTGAAGCACACAGATTTCTCCCATGTCATTCGATTGTATGCACAGGATATGAGGTTTATTCTCAGACAGAGAACAGAGAACAGCTCAGAAAAGGAAAGATAACACAAAAGCAAAGCACACAAAAAGAAGTAACTGAGAAAGTGATCATCACTAACTTGACATTCTCTTCTTGCTCGCCAAACTCTTCATCATTAAAGCCAAAGTGGTCAATGAATGCTGAAGTCATCTGCTGTAACTGATAATCCACAAAGGCCTACATGAGGGGAAAAAAGAGAAGACAAGGATAAAGTTCAACTGGAATAGGGAGGACAGGCAGTAATTACGTCCAGTGAGTCTGCATAAATATCATGGAAGAAAAATAGAAAGCCAATGAAACATTGCTTCCCAGCTCTTAATCCAAATTTATTAAATGAGTCCCATCTGAACTCAACCTAATCCCCATTTATCTGAATAGCATCTGTTTGGATTACTCATTTGTTTTATATTATCTTATTACTCACTTTCCCTGTGTGAAATATACAAAACAATGTACAAGACAATTAGAGTAACAATGGGGAAAAAAGAAGAAAATACCAGGATTCCATACTCAGTGCCTCCAAACAGGGTGAACAGAAATGCTGGGAAAAGCATGTTACACAAGCACCACTGTCTTACAGCATAGATGGATCTTTCATTTAAGGGGATAAGGCCATTAGTTGGGAGAACAAGGATTCTACATGACCACAAGCTCTCTAAAGAGTGTAGAATACATCCCAAAATATTACGTGTTATAATTACTATGGTTTCCAATGTGTTTCCAATGTGTAAGAAAAACCATCCTAGGCTTCATTAATGCAGTATGAATTTATTTTCTTTAATTAATTAAGCATAAATTGGTGCAGGAAAAAGAAAGGGATTGTAGAAGAAATAAGAAAGAATTTCAGAACAGGTGCCATCAGCTCTACCTAGAGTATAAAAAATGTTCTAGTCTCCTGAGTAATAAAAAAATCTGTGCATGGCTCTAGCCCATGTTATCCAATAGGCCCTCAATGGGGCTACAAACTTGCCTGCTGCAGAACAGCCTCCTGGGGGAAGTTGAACTCCTTGAGGTCATTCTCATCATCATCACTAGATGAGTGGAGGTTGTGCATGTTAACCTGAAGTTAATGAAAATAAAAATTTGTTAGAAGAACTCTCGATAAAAAAAATAATAGATTTCAGTCTTTCATGTTGAGGGCAGGGAATAAAGACCCCAAGACTAAAGCTAACAGAACTTCCTATGAATGTTTTCTCCAACCTTTCTCCAGAAATGTTGGACTACAATGGACTTCCAGTGGGGCAGGCTGCCCTACAGTTTGATTCCCCAATTATTGCTTTCTCCAACCTGGAGCCCTCCAGAAATGTTGGGCTACAATAGACTTCAAGTGGGGAATGCTACTCTACAGATTGGCCCCCCATTATTGTCAGAGTTAACAAGCTCTTCAAACTCTTCTCCGCATTCCACTCTCACTTTCATCAGCATTTCCTCACACAAGTTCTTTCCGCAGACATGTTGGTAAAATGTCGAGCCTTCTCATCCGCCTTTAGTCTCACCATTTTGGTGAACATTTTAGTTGAAAGAGGCTGTCTAGATAAAACTTTCTTTCAAGTGAGAATGTAAGAGCTTAAACGTGAACTCAAAGACATCAATTCTTTCCAAGGAGTTCTAAAACAGAATATACAGACCAAGATTCTACATCACTTCCAGAACAGAGTAAGTTATTTTTGGCACAGTTATGTTACAATTGAATTAGTCAACCGTTATACTGAAACTCAATGTATGCAATGTATGTGGATGGACAGGTTGTTTGCCTGTAACAGTATTTCTTCGAGTGGTCATCTGTGAATACATACAAATGGGTTGTACTGTGTCTGCGCAGTCCAATTCGGAACTCTCTGGAATCACTGGGCAGAAAAGGGCTTGCAACTTTTTGGCGGTAGCTCCGCCCCTCCTCTATATAAGCCCAGTTCCCACTCTTTTCCCCAGTTCCGACATTTTTCCGCCGCAAAGTGATGGAGGAGCACAACTAATGTTGAGTAGGACACTGAGGGGAAGAAGGACGGGATCTGTATGTGTTCGCAGATGACCACTCGAAGAAATACTGTTGCGGCAGAGGGAGTGTCATGACAACAGTGAAAGACGAACCAAATAACATTTATTGGTCAACAACAATAAAAATTGTCAAATTGAACCAGCATTTGTGTGTGTTTCTCATTTATAATATGGAAACAAAAGGCATAAGTAACACACTCATTAAAATGAGTAATATCCACATAACACACTCATTAAATTGAGTAAATCAACATTACATTGAGAGAGTGACTCTCGAACCCGAACATAACAATGCAACCATATACCAGGGGTATGCAATGAACCAAACAGTGCAAGAGTAGGCCCAAAGGCCAAATACCCAAAAATTGTGCAAAACCATTGTAAACAGTGTTCAACCCTGAGATAAAGTGTTTTCAGAGCACAAGCATGTCAAACATAGAAGTGAACCCCTGTACATGAGTTAGTGGATAGCAGACAGTAACACTGCCCTCCCAAAGGCTGCCTCGGTCCTTGCCCTGGTGTCCAGCCTATAGTGCTTAATAAAAGTCATTGGTTGGGACCAGACAGCGGCCTTACAGACATCCTCCAGTGTGACCCCATTCAGAAAAGCAGAGAATGCTGCTACCGCCTTAATTGCATGTGCCCTGACCCTGGCCAGAAGAGTTCTACCCGACAGTTCATAACAGAGGTGGATGGTACCGGCCACCCATTTAGAAAACCTCTGAGCAGTCACACATAGTCCCTTCTTTGGATCTGAATAGCACTGGAACAGTCTGTCAGAGCGGCTCGAACCCGAAGTCCTGTCCAAATAGAAGGCCAAAGCCCTCCAAATGTCCAACAGGTGCAAACGGCATTCGGTATCGGTGGTCGATTTCGGGGCCAGGGCCAGGAGCACAATGTCCCGACAATGGAGCACGCTGGTTGGCCTCATTGCCTCTTCTTACCGGCTTCGGTGTCCAACATCTTAGAGAAGAGCCTACGGTACCGAGCCTGCTGGCGGCTGCCCGAAGAAGAGGAGGACTGTGAGAGGAACCTCTGCCTCACCTCCTGGTGACGGAAGGGGCGCTCTTGGGGGAAAGAGCGCTGGCCTGACCCAAAAGAGGAACATGAACCCATGAACCCCTGGCGAAAAGCGGCCTCCTGGACCGAGGACATGCCATGCTTCTTCACGGCGGCCTTCATTTTGTATTTATAATTCAGCCGCTTGTCCGTGTCCTTGTTGAAAAGGCCCTCGGTATCAAAGGACATGTCCTCAATGGTCATTCTGGCAGCGGGGGTCAGGCCTGACACTCAAAGCCAAGCATGCCTCCTGAGGGCAATGGCAGCCGCCATGGCCTTCGCCAAGCAGTCCACATTGTGCCTGGCTGAGGTAATAAGCAGGCCTCCAATCACGTGCGTCTCCTCACGGAGTTGGTTAGCTGCCAGCAACTTGTTGTCTGGAGGGCAGTCAACAGAGGGGACAGACGCTCCATAAGGTACTGCACATAGGCCCCCATATAAGTGTTATAATTGGAAACCTTCAGGCCTAGTGCAGAGACCTCGAACACCTTCCTAGCCAAGCCATCCACTTTCTTGGCCTCATGGTCGGTCGGGGAAGTCGAGGTCTTGGGGGTGAAGACCAGTTGAGATCCCTCAACGATGGCCGAGTTCTGCATTGGGTGCGCATGCAGCCATGGTGCCAATGTAGGGGAGATCCTGTACAGACCGTCTATCTTTCTAGAGGTGGATGGGACGAAGGCTGCGTCTGCCAGGAGCGCTTCGCAATCCTTTCCAGAGACGGAAGAAAGGGGATTGCAGCAAGTGTCGGAGTCGAACCCTGGATCCGACGTTCAACCTGGTCCACAGCCTCATCCTCGGAGCGAGTGATCTCCAACTCCAGCGCATTCGCCATCTTAATGACATGTTCCCTGAATAGGTGAGCATTGTCAGACAGGGAGACAGGCCCAGGCTGGTAAAATTCCTGCGGAGAGCGGCACATGTCCCGAGGGAGATCTGAGAGGTCATCATGGGAAGACGCGTAGCCCACCTGGTCAAAGTCCTGCAGGAATTCCTCCTTGCTGACACAGACAAGGGACCCCTTGGGGGAATGGACCTGAGCCTCTACCTCCATCCTCTGCACTGCTTTTTCCGCATCTACCTCCATCCTCTCCTCAGAATCCCTCACCAGGGCACTGACAGACGCATCCAGATCCACCCAGCGTCGGTCCCGACGCTTACCAGAAGCTGAAGGATCTCTACGTCTCTCCAGAGTGGAAGGATCAACTGCCACGTAGAATCGGCCCATATCACTGTCGTAGTAGTAGTCGAGTTTGGGCTCGGACTCGTGGGACGAGACAGATCTAGCCATCGGTGTGGAGGACTGGCATCTATCGGGCGAGAAATGACCTTCCGGTGACAACCTCGGTGCGAAGTGGGCCTCCAAAGACAGGAGCTGCACCACCTCGGCCTCCCCTGCTGAAGCAGAGGGCCGGGCCTCATGCGGAGGGGCAGTCACAGGCGGTACCAACGGCATCTTCGGTACAGAAGCAGCCTCTTTACGACGGGATTGGGAGCCCTCATTGGAGCCGGAGTGGGCTTTTTTATGGGGAACCTCGATTCCAGAGGAATGCTTCCTCTTAGCGGTGGACTTGGATCCCAAATCACCATTTGGATGTAGTGCCATCCGCTGAGCCCTTAGAAGGTTTAACCTTCTTCCTCCGGTCGTCATCCCTCTGATACGAGCCTGACTTGGGCTTGTCCTTTTTGTAGGATTTGGACTTCTCACCTGAACCCTGCGCTGGAGGGGCCTCCTTCTGTCAGGGAGATGTGGAAGTTGGACCGGCAGGGGAAAAAGTAGCCACAGGGGCCACAAGAGTTTTGGCTGCAGATTCCGACGAGCTCTTCGGAGCTGACTTGGATTCTGACATCTTAGGAGTTGCTCTGGAAGTGGAGGGAAGAGTCTTCTGAGGTGCTAGAGCCCGGTCGAGCAGGAAGGACTTGAGTCTGGAAGCCCGGTTCTTCCTGGCCTGGGGAGTTAGAGATCTGCAGAGGGTGTAACTCTGCACATCGTGGGTCTCCCCCAGGCAAATCAAGCACTTCTTGTGCGAGTCGGTGTGGGGGACCTTAGCCCCGCAGACAATGCAGTTTTTAAATGGAGCCGGAGACATCAAAACCAGTCAAAGATCTGAAGCGTAGTCAAGCGAGCCGAGCGCTCAAAACAGGAGCCAAGACGGAGAACCAGAAGAATCGTCGAAGAAGCAAACCAGCAAAGATTCCAGCACTGTTCCTTTCGAGTAGCCTATATGGCGGAAAAAAAGGAACTGGGGAAAAGAACGGGAACTGGGCTTATATAGAGGAGGGGGGGAGCTACCGCCAAAAAGTTGCAACAAGTTGCAAGCCTTTTTCTGCCCAGTGATTCCAGAGAGTTCCGAATTCAACCGCGCAGGCGCAGTACAACCCATTTGTATGATTCGCAGAGACCACGAAGAAGAAACTGTGTATACTCATGTATAAGTCTAGAAATTTAGGTTAAAAAATCTGAGTCGACTTATCCATGAGTCAATGTATGCTAAGTACTGTATCTTAACCCTTATTTAAAAGAAGGAATCATCTCCTGACGAAAAGCAAGAGTATAATATGTGAAGCACCGACCCCTTCTCCTCTTTCATCCATCCAGTCTAAAGAGTAAGCCCAAAGAGTTTTTTCTGCTGGACTTTTGTCATTTCTTTGACATTGTTATGCTTTGCTTCATCCTTTAGGTCCTTTGCTATATGCCCCTAAATTTTACCCTCGACTTATCCACAGGTCATAGCAAAATCCATAATTTTGGCCCCAGAACTTGCCCTCGACTTATACATGAGGTAGACTTATAGTCGAGTATATACAGTAGTCAACATACATAGCTGGCATGACACTGTGCAATTGTAACATGTGCTGTTTGATGAATTTTAATGGATTTATCTATGAAGAAATCAGCTCATGCTGCCATCAATTTGATATGGCCATTCCTTGTCATCTACAAACTATTCCACATGCACAGCACTCCACAGCTATGGAGTGTAAGATTAACAGGAAAGATTGCTGCAAGTGTAGAAGTGGAGGTTGTCTTTCCATTTCTAGTAACATATTTTCTAATTATTTCATAAACAAGTAAGGCAGCAAAGTAAAACAGAAGTAGCAAATATAGAAGACTTACAAGATCCACAGTGTTCTTCTTGTTTGTTTCTGACAAGGGTCCAGAGACAAACTTCTCCCACTGCTCTTGTTCCTCCTCAGGTAGTTCTGAAAAGCAAAAAGTGTGAATTGGAAGTGGAAGAATAGTGAACAGAATGGCCTTATTCCACAGCATACATGGAGCAGAGGGGGCAATGGAGAGAGGAAGCAATTACACAAGTGACTTGGAACCCTCTTCTCCAGAGACAAGCATTGAAATGATGTTATGAGAAAACATCACAAGTTACTAACTGCTACAGGGCTTTTAAATACAAGGATTCTGTATTTCATTCAGATTTCTCCTTCATATCTTTGTCTAATTCCTTTTTAAAGTTCTTAAAGTTTTAGAGGGCAGGGAGAAAAAACACCTGCAAATATTGGTGTCTGCTTACTAGGAATACCTCCTCCACCAGGTTACAGGGATGGGATATGTCCCCCACAAGTCATCAGGTCTTCTTTCTATGCTATGTTCCAATCTTTCCTAACAGAGATAATCAATTGGTAGGCAATAATCAGAGTGAATGTGATGGGTCCAGGTCGGGGAAGGCTGGGTGGAACTCCAATTCCAGTTCCCATTCAGATATCAACCTTGCCAAATGGCCCTGGGTCAGTCATTGTTTCACAGAAATACTTAGGAGGTTAAGATGAGATGGGAGCCACCATAGATGCTGCTTTGAGCTCATGGGGCAAGATAAAGACAGGGCAATAACTTGTTCCCAGCCATGTGCAAGAATTGAGGCTTCTCAATTTTGAAGGGGGTCACACTTGTTTGTTTAATATAAGGGTGGACACATATTGGAGTCCGCAAGGCTGCATGCTGTCATTTTCAGCTCTTCTGAAACTTCGGGCAACTGGAAACAACATATCATAATAATAAATAATAATAAAATTTATTTGTATTTCCCGCCTCTCCCCATGGATCGAGGCGGGATTCCAGCAGCAATAAAATCTACAAGTCCAGAAAACATAAAATACAACTACAAAATCCAATACAGTCATAAAAACAGTTAAAACTCATCACTCTCAGGTACTGTTTTCTGCAATTTTAAGGTTATTTGGGGGAATCCTTCATTCTAAAATAACTCGTAGTGGGATAAACCTCCTAAAATGAATGTTTTTTTGGTTGAAAAACTTTTTTTTTAAACCGACTTTTCCCCTCCAGCAGGAACAATAGGGTCCCATGGGCTGCACAGGATCTCCCAAAGGGAAACGTGAGGCCTACAGGCTGCATGATTTCCACCCCTAATTCAGCACAACTCCCACATAATCAGCATCACCTCCTTGACTTTTTAAATTCTTTCTACCAAAGTACCTTCTCTTCTCATTACTAGCAATCAGGGAGGAAATAATCCACATAACATGCCTCCACTAAACCTCCACTTGCAGAATTCCATAAATACAATATTCTAATCAAGGTTTCTTAAAGAAAAACTGTAGTAGTTAATATCTACAACAACAATTAGCCCCATCTTTATCTTAGAGGAGAACTCCGTATATAAAGAGCAGATTCTAGCCCAGAATTACCAGCAATGAAATGAGGGGGGCTATATTTTTTCCACCTGAAAAACCAGGAAGTGAATTTCTAGAATTTTCCCATAAGCCAAAGGCTCAGTTCAACATCAAAACTCTTTAGAAGTTATTTGAGCCAATCTTGCATACAGCTTTTAACTCATTCTAAAGCTGCAGTGTTAATTACCTTTCAAGAGCTGTTTGACCAGAGTAGAATGTGGCCACTTCTCAGAGCCTTGAGCTAAGGCATTGGCAATGCGGGTGAGATGCCCCATGTAGCCCTTACGCCTGCCCCCATCCACCCTGCAAGAGAAGAGAGCGACAGAGAGTGAAGGCTGCTAAGTATCATGATTATGTCTTGGCACAGAAAAGGATACTAGTGGAATGACAGGGGAAAGAGAGATCTTTGTAGTCCATGTGGGTTGTGATAATCAGTCTATTCTGGGTGTGTGTGTGTGTGTGTGCATAGTCCATAGACGGCAGATGGAAAAGAACAAGGTACATATGGCAGTGGCCATGCTGGCTAGGAGATTCCGAAGACCATAGTCCAAAAAGTAACTTTGCCAATCTGTCAGAACATTTTCCCAGCTAGACTAGTGCTGTTCCTTTGACTTACAGCACCCTTGCAAGACTTTCCCATGACTTGTTGCCTGTCTTAAACCTGGGATTCAATGAGGCCTACTCCTGGGAGACTTGATATCCACTCCATATAAAATGAGTTTTTATTCAGTTCATAAGCAGATCTTTTCCTCCTGCCTATATTCTGGGTTAACCTCTGCCCATTGTAAGAACACTAGGAGTTGAAGGAGTTTCAGCTGCATGTTATTTCTTCATTACCAGCAGGGTTTTCCAAATAATAAGTGGAAGTGTAACCAAGGTACATGGAGGAATATAAGGATCCTGATGCCCTCAGGGTCTCAAAGCTCAGCCTCTTAAAGTTCCCATGAAACTCCAAAAGCCCCTTACAAATGTATTTGAAACTGTTCAGGCGATTTTTTACCAAACCTTCCCAAAACAGCTAAAAACTGCTACAAAGTGTAGTGTTATGCCCGCAACATACCCTGAAACCCCCACCCCAAAATAAAAAGGGCTAAAGGAATGGGAGAAGCCAGATATGTACCATAATGAGATACCATGAGCATAAACTGTGAATGATTAGTACCAAAGAATTAGGGGAATGAGGGGGGAAAGGGATAAAGTAGTTCAGGAAAACAGGAGGGCAGATCAGAATTGGGTAAACTCAACCAAAAGAGTGTTACATACAATTATGATGCGCTCTGAAAATCTTTGCTTGATGATAACAGACTCTTAGATTCTGAAATCCAGGTGGTTCTTATTTACTTCTGAGATTGCTCACAACCACTTTTTTTTAAGGGAAGGAGAAAGAAGAAAAGGAACAAACTAACCACCAGCCCCAGTCATCTCCATTAAATACTCACTGAGACTGTTCATTTTCTTCCCAGGCAGACAAGATTCTTTGGATTAAGCGACACTTCTGAAGCAGCTACAAGAAGGACAAAATGCAAAATGTATGAGAAAAATGCCAGTAACATGAAAATAAACTCTGAATTAGAATAGGAAGGATTCTAGTTTGTCAAACAGAAGCTTAATGATTTTAGACTATAGTTTTATAAGTTTCTAAGCATTATGGGTGTACAGAAAAATATAAGCAGGTGATGGGGTAGTTTCTGTTAAACTGCAAATATTAAATAGGGTCTGGATGGAAACCTTTGAAGGCCAAAGGGCAAAAATGTGTTTAGACCATCCCTACAGTAGCTTGCGGATTAGTAAACTGTCAACAAAGCCCAAGCATCCACTCCTTCCCCACCTTTCCACTCCCCTCCCCAATTCCATTCATTTTACAGTTCACTTCCCAGCTCATGAAACCATACTGGCCTCAATTTTTTAAAATCTTTTCCATTTCTGTAAGTGGTTATTTATTTGAAAACAAAAGCAATGGATTTATCCTGCATTCAGCAATCCATTATCTATCTGTACAAAAAGAGCTTGAAACCACAGGCATCCAACTCACCCCATGAAACTTACATGTTGGATGATAGGGTTCACTGGGAGGGAATCCGAGTGGTTCTCAATGGTCTCGTCCACAGTGTGAGAACTGAAGATATTGCTAAGGCAGGCCTCCACCTGAGCATGTAAAAAGTTGTTGTATGTGTACTTAAAGTAAAGGTCCTGAGAACAAAAGACAGAAGCAGAGTTTCAGTAATTTATGCAATAATTTTTACACTCCACAACATTTTGCAGTCCTCCAAATCAACAGCACATCATCCTTTAACTCACAAAAAGAAGCTTCTTTTTTAAAGAAAATGCCCACTACTTTTTGAAACTGTAATATTTAGGCAATCATAAACGTAAATTATCTCAAACATTCAAATCAACCAGAAAAGGTGCTGCTAGTAAACTGTGCAGTAGACTATTCAAACTTTTAGAATCTGAGGGTTATAAAAGTGATAGGTGGCAAATGCCATTCTAGACAAAGAATCTACCACAGAGAGAGGAGGGAGAAGCATGATGCTTTTTCTAAACAATTACTTCTACTACCGCATCTTCAGCCAACATTTGCTTTTCTCTCCTTACAACTATTGTTTTTCTCATTTCAAATTCATCGTGAAAGTCAAATGGTGCAAACTCAAACAATCAACCAAGAGTTGTTTAACCAGGCGACAACCCTAATACCTCACCAATGGCTTTTCTATAAATTCAAGTTCATTTCAGAACAGGTCTTATAAACTTTTTAAAAATGCAAGCTTTATTACTGATTAAGTAGTAAATAATTTCAAGATTATACATTTTGAACAAGTATGACACTAATAGGCAAATCATATTTCTACAATTGTAAACATCTTACTTGGTAAGAGTGTCTTAGAAGAACTGAGTCTGGAGAACCGTCTAAGATTGTATGTACAGCACTGTGTAAATTTACAGCACTATATAAATAAAGGTTAATAAGGGAGGGGAGACCGAAGTGTTATTTTAACTGTATGTATTTTTAAATGTTGTACTCCGCCCCGATTCCTCACCTAGAGGGGCGGAATATAAATAAATATTTATTATTTATTATTATTATTATATTAAGCGCTGACAGATACAACACTGTACTCACCAACATTGTGTCGAGGGCACCGAGCTCTATAATCTCATTCTGCAGGGCTGCATTGTTGGTGCCCAGTGAGCTGGCCAGCAGCTTCACCACATGCAGTCGTGTATTTCCTAACGGAGGGTCCAGGATCCCCCATGTTGTCTGTAGGGGCTCTTTCTGTCAGAGAGGGAGAGATGCAGAAAATGTTTTCTTGATGTGTGTTCCAGCACCATCCCCAAATGTGCTAATTTTTCCCATACACTGGTGACTGCCAAGACATTTCATTGCTTCTTTCGGGATGAACCAAGATGATGGGAATATTAAGATATACATCCTCTTCCACCCACTTTTATGCACATCCAAGGGTGTCTTGCTTCCACTATTTTTCCTGGCAAAGAATGGTTACTACACTGCAACTACTGATTAAGGTGCCCTTACTCTGCAACTATTCCTCTGAAATATAAACACATTAAAACAAAAACCCTATGCTTGTGCTACTATGGTGGGATTATGTTGACTTATTCTTATAGCCAGGATAACAAAACTCTGCACTTCCAGATAATTTAGACTACAGCTCTCACAATACCATGGGATCTCTGCAAGTTCCAAAACATTTCAAGTACCAAAAGCTCCTCCCATGTTCCCCAGCAATGTGTTCAGGGTGTCTTCCACCCGAAGAACTTCTGAGATGCCCTCACAGGCCACCCACTTCTTTCATGTCCAATATAATATATGCAAACCTTTGGTGGGTCGAGGAGCAGCCGGTGAAGCTCCCTGAGACGCTGTTTGATGGCAAGCAGAGTGCCCTGACTTGCCTGGCTAGAAGCCACTTCACAGTTGGGCCCAGTCATCTCCATCTGCCCCTCCATGTTGCAGTAAAAGCCTCCCATGCCACCCAGCTCTGTTCTGCAAGAGACAAAGCAAAGAACAATGCTGGTTGAAATAAAGTGCTATGGCTGTGTGCACTTCTAAGGTATCTAGATACCATGTTAAGGAAATTCAAAACCTTTGAGTACATTATGCAAATAAAGTTAATTATGTCAGGTGTCCTACTATATTGTGTTTGAAACTGTCTTTCTTCCTTTGACATAGCTCATTTTGATTTCCAGAATCACAGTGTTGGAACAAATTTAATACTGAAGGTTTTTGTTTGCTTCAACCATAAGAACCGGGATGCCAAAAGTACAAAGCTATGTGGTGAAAAATAAGGATACTAAGAACAGGACACTGCTTCCACTACAAAGAAGTAGACCACTATGCAACAAATCCTAACCTGACCCTACTGAACCCCCTCTCTGGTTACCAGAGACTTCACAAGTCTCTGCATGCAGGAATGAAAAATTATTTTGTTGGGAGGTGAAACTGTCAAAAGAAAAATCCATGTTATACCTCCCAGGACAAAATACATCTTGCACTGGACATTCCAACATATATCAAGCTTCAGATACATTCTGGAAAAACAGAATATATGCAAACTCATGTATTTTTAAAAACATGTGTGTGAACATGTTTTTGTAAATGGAAAAAATGTGTGCAAACTCATGGAACATTAGGGAAAGTATGTATGGAAAATGCATATAAATGTACAACATATACAACCATGCTAATCTTTTTGCCTTTGCATGTTTCCCTCTGCATGTAGGACCCTGTCTATCTCCCCCACACACCTGGGTCTGCGCGGTTCCAATAGGGTCAGCAAGACCTGGATCCCATTGACAATGACAGACTCACTCTGTTCTCCATCCAGCATATTGCTTAGCAGCTGCTCAATCGTCTCCTGCCTGAACACAAAAGAGTGACATTAAACAAGTCATATGCTCTAAAGTACTGGGGCTGTGTTGGTGATATCCTTATAGGCATGTCGCACAGAGGTAAAGAGAGAATAAAATAGACTGAATTAAAGATAAACTAAAGAATAAAACAGAGGAACTGTTCCTGAATTAATAAAGCAGAGCTGAGGAACTTTTAGCCTTCCAAATATTTTTGACTCCAATTTTTATCAGCTCCAGCTAGACTGACCAAAAGTGAAAGATTATGGGACATCTAGCTCATTAACTGAAGGATGACAAGGTCCCCACCTATGGTCCGAAAGCTTCCCATAATGCTGCTCAGGTGGCAGTTGAAGAGAAATGGGAAGATACTCTGGTCCTGTCCTGGAGGCATGCAGAAGTACAGGGCATCCCCACTCAAGACCATAGGCTCAAGAGCACTCAAGAGCAAGATGCTGCTGTGTATAAATGTAACATGTCTGACTACACAAAGATCACAAAGAATAACCCTATGAGGATGTTTGGACACCGAGTACCACAGAAAATTCACAGTGACAAGAGGTTTAAAATCGCTACCCTCAATTCCTATTTATAACTAAGAATTTATTCAAAAATTCAAGATGATCAAGCACACTATACTAAACAGATGTAAGTCTGTTTTTCTTTGTCAAATCAATTTCAGCTTTAGATCCTTATTTCAAAGCTCAGTGCAAGAGTATCCATCCCTTGAGGCCAACAGTGTCATCAAACCAGCACTTACTTCTCAAGTGTGGACAAAAGCTGGTCTGGCTCGGGACTGTCCTGGATTTGGATCATCTGTTCACGGCTCAGCCGGATGATGTCACACAAAGACTGTGAAGCGTTGGAATGTTGCTGCATGAAGGGGGATGAAAGCAGAGAGAAAAAAAAAGTTTGAAAGATCAATTCCAGAGAGAGCAGCAGCTTGCCACACTGGAAAGTCCACATTTCACCAAGCACACATTAAGCTACATGTTTCCATTTCTCTCTACTGTGATCAGGCAACAGAAATAAATTCTAAGGGATTGAGGAAAGTGGCTGTTTTTGTGATCCCAGGGCTGCTTTTGTGACCCTTAGAAATGCTTGATTTTTTTTTATTCAAAAGGATCCCCAACAATATGTAGGAGGCAAGCTTGGGACTTTTTTGTTCCTTCCTAAGTTGAAGGCTAGAAAGAGGTGAAATTGCCACCACCCCCCATACACCTGAGAGCAATTTCAGAGCCAGAAAAAAATATTAATGGCAGTGGCAGGTAGCAGGTCTTCCAAGATCTTGGGGGAGGGGGGTACAATGCAGCCCACTAACTTGCATCAGTTGCCCATCCCAAGCATGATCCCCAACTTCTTGGCCATCTCTACAAATACATGACACATTCTCTGCATAGGGGAAAAAAGTACTAAAGTAGATTTGCTACTTACATTGTCATCTTTTGAAGGATGGATCATGCCAATGAGTCTCTGTACAATTTTCTCCTCATTAAGCCACTTTATATTACAGAAGAAGAAGAAAGGGGGGGGGGGGAGAGAAACTAAGTTTAAGCAAAGTGGTACTTTGCAGTTACCCACTGCAAGGTGCTCATGGTTAATATCATGTGTGTGCACATACAAAGAATACTCCAGTAAAACTCCACAGTGCTGTCTTCAGAACTGCACTATTTCTCCAAAACTGTACTAATATTCTGGCAGATGCCATGCAATTCTGGATAGGGAAATCCTAATAAGAAGACACTGGGAGAATGAAATACCTTGTAATGTGGATATAGCGAAACATATTCATTCTGAGTAACTGAATGAAATCATACTGCATGGAGAACTGTAGCATGTAAGATAAGAATACCCAAAAGGACAAAATGTTTGCAGGGAAATACCTGCTGAACAAAGTTGTATGGACCCAGGAACAATTGTTGTATGGAATGGGAATATTCTGAGCTCAAGTACATTTCCACATAACCCCAAGAATAATGAAAGAATCAGAGATTAGTCAAGACATAAAGAGCCAGATGGAAATTGTTTTGGAAGGGCAGCCCCTGAAGTACCAGGAGAAGCTTCCAGTTGCTTGATAAGGAAACCTGGATTAAGTACTATAAATATATGCATATTCTAGATCACAAGTATCAAGTATTTCTTCCCCCCATAATGAACGTCTTTATTGATAGCTAATGTTGCTGCTTCTTTAGCACAACTTATCCAGATACACAAAGAAAAACCCCTGACGACCCAGATTATCACAAGGCTTCAAACTGGAAACATTCTAGACAATGAATGAACATATTCTCCATTCAAGATCAATTAACCACATAACTTTCACATCTAATTGTTTCCACGAATAAAGAAAAGGTTAAAAGGCCTTTTATTTCATCACTAAGGTGCTACATACAATTATGCATTCTCTTCTTTCAAGGAAGAGGAAGGTGGACAGGAGTATGAGTAACAGGGCCCTTACGTTGAATACTTCTTGCCTGAGCTGTGGCTGCTCCACACAGGTGAGAAGCCGCAACAGAAGGTCCATGATGGCCGAGGTACCGATGTGGCGTAGCAGAAGGTTAACAAAGTCATCTTTCTTGCGCAGGAAGGCAACTATCTAGAAAACAGACAAGCAAGTTTGTGGAAAAGATAAGATCTCCTCTGGACAGAGGTGGGCTGCACATTTCCACTGAAAAACCAAACTATGGAACCACACTATGGAAGATGTATATTTCAAGCAAGTCAGTTAACAACTGGTGCATGAACACCTTTGAATAGATATGGGCTATACTGGACATTGCCACAGATGTGATGATTTTGCATTTTGCAAGATATGGTGTAGCACAGAGAAAATCTGGCTTGGGTCCAGAAGGTCCAGTTCAAATTCCCACTCATCTATGAAGCTCACTGGTGAACTCGAGTCAGTCATTTTGCCTCAGCCTAGCTCATTTTAGTTTTTATTATTGTTAACATATCTTAGACATCTTTGTCTAAAAAACTCAAGACGTTTCACAAAAGGAAGGTAGCGAAGATTAAAGGGGAAAGATACACCATGTGTGCTACTCTGGGATTCTCGAAGGAAGGGACAAGGAATCATTAAAAATAAACACATATACAGGCTCAGTCTCCCTTATCCTAAATGCTTGGGACCGAAGGTGTTTTTGATTTTTCTGCATTTCAGAATACCTGTATTTGCATATATGTATATAATGAGATAGTTTACAGATGGAACCCAAGTCTAAACACCAAATTCATTTATGTTTCCTATTCACCCTATACACATAGCCCAAAGTTAATTTTATACAATATTTGAATAATTTTATGCGAGAAACAAAGACTGTGTACACTAAGCCATCAGAAAGCAAAAGTTTCACTATCTCAGCCACTCATGTAAAATGTGGTTTTCGGAATATTTCAGAGTTTGGAATTCCGGATAAAAGAAACTCAACCTGTACCACAACAAATAAGAACCTAAGAACGCATCTGCTGCATCAAACCAAAGGCCCATCTTGTCAAGCAACCTATTTCACAACTTGCCAATCAGAAAATCTTTTAGGAGTTCACTAGTTTGATCAACTCAATAACACTGCTCATTTTATATCTGATTAAAAGTCACCATGTGTCTATTCAACATTAACACTTCCAAGTGATAAAAAATAATCCCCTCAAACTACTTTTGGGTGCACCCTTTTTTAGAAATAGCTGGCAAAATGCTTAGAAACCAACTGCCTTCCTCATATGGTGTGTAGCAAGTGTTGCCACATGGGGGTGCACTGCTAAGGAGATATTCATCACATACCTGTTATGAACATGACTTCCAAAGATTCCAAGCTATTCCATGGTAGAGAGCATGGTGATGGAAATTCTCTTAGCCACATAAAATCACTTAGCCACATAAAACCATATAAACACCAAATGAGACAGTAAATAATAGTGATGAAGCTCCCTTTGGTAAGCCAGTGTATGTGAGACATTACCTGATCAGTTTTGCGGTTGATAAGAATCCCCATGACTTTGCTGAAGAAGCTGGCCAGCAATGGGTTGAGGACACCACTAGTCTGAAGAAAGCTGTACAGGCGCCTCAGGAGAGACTCATCCTCACCCAACGCATCATTTATCTGTGTGACGTCTGATGTCAGAATTTCACATGACACACTTGGGTACCTACAGGAGATAAGCCTTTTTAAAAGCATGCCCCTGCATCACATCCTGTTGCACACATACCTCTGTTAGCCTGCAATTCTTGACTGATAGTTATGCAGCTGAATTGGCCAGCACAGTAATGCACTGCTCAACTGCCTTGGAAGGTATTCAAAAATCTCCAGAGCAAGAGATACACAACATATTTAGGGTGGGTGTTCTACAGGGAAGTAAACATAAACCCCATCTGGTGAAAAGCCAAACTGCTATAGCTTTGTAAATCATGCAGTTTATACATGGTTTTCTTGTTACATATTCTGCACAATTTATTCTACTTCTTGCAGTCATGAATGCCATTGAACTAACTGACCACTGTTAAGTTAATGGTTTGTTTGTTTTTTGGCAATGAGGTTTCAGCATGCTTTGACCACATAGTTTCAAGACTATGAGCCAGTCACTTTCTCAGCCTGACCTACAGGCTATAAGGAGGATGAAATGCAGAGGAAGAAAGCCATGTACAATGTGCCTTAGGTTTACTGTAAGAAAATATTTGCTGTTTCAAAAGATAGAAACTTGCTTTGTGTTTGGCCATTTTTAAACTCAAGCCAGATTTTCAAGCATAAACCCCAGAGACTGTGCAGCAATTACATAATACATACATAGCTTTGTCAAGGCAGTGGGCCTTCTTACTCTCACTGCTATCAATTCTGATATCTGTGGATGTTGACCAAGTTCTCTCCTAGTGCTGACAGAAGAAAAACAGCACCAAAAGGATCTATAGCAGATAGGACTGTGTGGAACATAATAAAATGATTTTTTTTTTGGCAGCATTAACACAATCATGCTGTACTCTGAAGAGGCCTGGGAAGAACAAAATATAACTCTTACACCATAACTATCAACTGCCCAGAACTCCCAAGGAAGTTTTGCCTCATAGTTTTTTGTGGCGCTTTTGGCCTATGTGGCCATGTTCTGGAAGAGTTCCTTTCTGATGTTTCGCCAGCATCTGGGGCTGGCATCTTCAGAGAATGAGAGCCTAGAAAAGGATTGGATATATATATCCTGTGTGACCCTGGGAAGGAAGGAATAATCTGCAAATGTATTGTTCTGTTACTAATGGCAGATCTCAGGTGGTTTTGCCTCACTCAGAGTTACTGAACTCTAATATATCACCCTCCATTCTATGGCACCTGAGGCCCTGCTTCCCAATCTGGCAAATGTACCCCCAAACTGCAATTCCTCAAGACTGCTATTTCGTAACTTTCAACAAAGGGTTGCACAAGATGCTTTGCTTTTTTATAAATTTCTTGATACTTTAATGGTACACCTACCAAATTTAGTACATGGGGTTCCAGTTTCGCTATTTTGGAGACTGCCAGAAAACATTGTAATACCATCCGTGGTTTTTGGAGAGAAAAGATTACAGTTCACTGAACTTGTTTCTTGCAAAACTTGCCAAAGCAAGAGTCTGGATTTCATTCAAAAACAGGGGAAGTTTTATGCCGTTGTTTTTTAAATGATGATCACAGCTTGATCATTATTTAGATGATCAAGATGTTAGAAGGCTGTCTGATTTAATGTTACTTGTATTTGATTGACTGCATTTCAGTGGATTTCTCTAAGTATATGTGTTCTTCATTATTAAACTTTTCTTAATTTTGATATGCAAATTAAAGAAAGTAAATTCCAACCCTGCAAAGAAAATTCCCTTCCCATACATATTAAATGCATACATTTATTTATTATTCACCTTAGAAATCATCATTTGTCACGATAACTATTCATGCATTTTTATGCATTAGGTTTGAAGTTAGTTTACACATAAAACTTTTGTATGTTATCAAAAACATTTTAATTCTCAAAGTTGGCCTTGTATAAAATTATTATTATCACGTATAGAGAAGGTTCTTGACAAGTCTGGGAGCAGAATTTCCAACTTTATAATCCATGGTTTAAGAAAATGGAAAATAAGTTATCACTGCTGTTTGTTCCGTTTTTTCCTTATTGCTTCTCACTCATGCATCACCTTTGATACTGAAAAGAAAGTCATCTTTCTTTCCTTGAAATGGAAAGTGGTTTAAACCAAACCAGGACCCCAATGCTAGGGCAAATAAATAAGCTAGATGTGTGTTTCCAGCATTTTAAACCATGCCAAACTATGATTTAAGCCTCCAAATGCACAAATAAATTATGACCTAGAACTTTTGTCTGTTCAAATTTTCCATCTGGTCAGGGCTCATGTTTCTGCACTCAGTGAGCTTTGAGATGGAACAATGACTTAATTTAAAGTTTGTTAATTCAAATATTATACCAAACCATGGTTAACAAAAACCATGGATTTAGATTCTGGTTTGCCAAATGGAGTCAACTGAGGCTTCACATTAAACAAGTGAGATGCTTGAATTAAGCCACCATCTTGATATTTTTCACATTAAGCCTGAAATCCCAGTTTTGGAAAAGAGGCAAGATATAAACACACCAATGCAATACAATGCTGTAATATATGTCATGAATTAAAAAACAAATACATGATTCTCCAGTCACCAACTGAGACCTTATAAAACATTACACTACACAGGTAGCCCAGCTACTAAAAGAGAAGATCGCGTGGACACTCTTCTCAATTTGAGTTTTAAATAGGATTTTCATTTGCACGTAAAGACAAAAACATCACACACTCTCCAGATGTCACAAACATCACTTACTTGTAGCGCACTCTCTCATCCACATCTCCCGGAGGCTCCTCTGTCACGCAGGTGACCAGTGCTTCCATGTGTTGGGGCTGCACCAGGAAGTCCACCAGCTTGCGGTTGACCACCTTACACTCCTGCAGCACATCCTCCTCATCCAGAAGCTCAAAAAGGGTCACGTTGCCACGCTCCAAGAGGGTGTCAATATGAGAGGTCGTGTGGAGGTCAAACTTCCAGAACATGGCTTGCTGCAGAGGGTGGGAAAAAGTATGGGAGAGCCATCAAAAAGAGGAGGAAAAATAAAAGATGAGCACTTAAATGAGTTGTGAGTCTCAGAGTAAAACTGGCTGCACCTATGTCCCATCAGATCCAAAGATGCACTGCACAGGAGGAGAGTGATTCAGGACTAGGCACAAAGCTATGTGCATTTAAGAATTAAAATGGCAGGAGGGCCTAAAGCAAGAGGGGAGCAATCTCTGAAAGAAGGAGAAAGAGTTTAGTTGCAAAGACAGATTGGTGTCGTGGAACAAGCTAGATAGTAATATGAAAAAAACAGAGCAAATTTGGGGGGGGGGGGAGTAGAAACAGAGACCATAGATCTCATTTGAGAGAGGTTCATGAACTAAAGGAATGAGCAACAATAGATTCTGAGAGAACTACCAAATCCTGCAAATGAACTAGTGTGATGCAGGTGGTCCAAAGGTCCCAGAAGAGATTTTTAGGTACTATGAGTTGTAGAATAGCCTTCCTGAGCCTAGGGACCTTAAAATGCATTGTGCTACAGCCCCCATATACAGGGATGCAGTGGCTCAGTGGTTAAGAAGCTGACTCTGACAACTGCAAGATCAGCAGGTTGGCAGTTCGAGGCCTAGGTGCCGCACGATGAAAGCGAGCTACCATCACTAGTCCTAGCTTTTGCTAACCTAGCAGTTCAAAAGCAAGTAAAAGTGCAAGTAGATACATAGGTACCACTTCAGTGGGAAGGTAACAACGTTCTGTGCGTCAAGCTGGCCACATGACCACACAGTTGTCCTTGACAAAGCTGTCTCTTTAGCTTAGTAACAGAGATGAGCACTGTCCCCTACAGTTGGACACAACTAGACAATCTTGTCTAAGGGGAAAACTTTACCTACAACCCGCATATAACCCAATCAGCACAGTCAACAGTATATTGATGGGCATGAAGGAACTGTGGCATGATACAGCTGGAGGAAACTAGGATGAGGTAGGCAATTCTAAATCATATTGGTGCACAACACAATACCAGGAAAAACAGGCATTTGATGAGATACTACATAAACCACAAATAAAAGTTAAGCGTGGACAATTTCTTTCAGCACTAGGACCAATGTGTTTTTCAGATTTGTTGAAAGACTGCACTCTAGTTGTGGGCAAAGGAACAGGATCAAAAAGAACAGTATATTTTAGCTTTATGCTCTTACAACCAGCGACTAAGCCTTAGGAAAAGCACTTCAGATTTTCCAATTGGAAAAAAGCCTATACAAAAACCCTGAGACAATATTAAATTACAATAGGCCGTGTCCATTACATCAACCCTGGGCTTGAGGTTTCCTCCTTGTGTTTAAGTAAGGTAAAATAAAAAGGCCAAAGTCAAATGCTCAAGAAACCATAAAACAGACTTTAGATGACTGAAGAGTAGGTTACCAGGGATATGTATATTTGTGTGTACCTTCAAGTCACCTGGACAGAGGAATTAAAAAGGCTCTCTTGGGGTTTGCAGTTAAGGGGTGTCTCTCAGTCTCCAAAAAAACCTGGTTATGAACAGTGGGCACAATTCATGTAGGGTGCTAAATTGTCTAGGAACGTCAGGTTGGATGAATGGTGGGAGTTGGAAAGGTACCAACATCAATTGGCACACCAAATTTCTAAATCAGGGATAAATACCTAGAATTTGTTGTTGCTGTGTGCCTTTAACTCATTTTCAACTTTTGGCAACCCTATAATGGTGTTTTCTTGGCAAAATTTATTCATTCTCTGGATGAATAAAAGTAAGCATTTCTTAACACAGCACACACACACACACAAACCCTTTAAACTTTGTTCTCAAGAGCATATACTATTTTTTAGCATCACACTGGAATGGCCACCAGCTTGGGAAACTTTTATAAAAGGGATGAATTCATGGAGCATAAGGCTGTCAATGGCTACAAGTCATAATGGCTGTATATACATATATACATGCCCAGTATCTTCAGGGGCACCATGCTGCTGAACATCAATTAATGGCGAACACATGTGCAAGAGTGAAATTTCACTGATGTCCTGCTGTGGGCCTTCCAGACGCATCTGCTAGCTGCTGTGAGAACAAAATGATGGACTACATAAGCTCTTTATCTGATCCAGCAGGGCTCTTCATACATTCTTGTTATGTCTGTATTTTAGGTCATTTGGTTCAGATTAATTATTTGTCAGTAAAAAAAATATCTTAGCAGCCTTTCTGAATGTTACGGTAATGTCTTTTCCACTTCACCTCAGCAACCATCTGTTCAAGAGGTAATATAATTAATTTATTAATCCAAACATAAATCCCAGTGCCCCAAATGCAGTTTTAAGTCCCAACTTGAATAGTGTTTCAACTGGTCCGTTTTACATTGGCAAAAAGAGGTGTGTTGAAGGCTGCATGAAAGCCCAGCCTTTAGATGAGAAAAAGGGAAAGTGTGCCATGAAAACACTATTTTGGAGTTTTAAGGGAGAAGAAGTGCCTTTAAAAAGTAGTTTGATTTCCCCACTACTTTTTAAAAAAGGGTGCAGCATTGCTGGCCCGTTTTACACGGGCAAAAAAAGGCGCTTTTAGGGCTAAAAAGCCCGCATTTAGGGTTAGGGAGGGCGTAGCCTTTACACCCTCCCTAAGCCTAAAACGCATGGACGCCGCCATTTAAAGATGGCGGCGTCTACACGGTGGTGCCGTACAAGCGTCATCACGTGTGCAGCGTTTTGACGCGCTGCGCACGTTTTGACGCTCTGGCGGCGCGGGAGGGCGCCAATCGCGCCCTTCCCGCGCCGCAAAAAAAGAGCTCGATCCCGGAGCTCTTTTTTGCGGCGGGTCGTTGCGGCGGGATGAGGCCTCTGGGGCTGCCCGTGTGGCAGCCTAGGCCTCATCTCGCCGCTAGAAGGGGCGAGTTTGGACCGCCCCTTTTAGCCAATGTAAAAAGCACCCCTATTGCATCTAAAGGCTAAGGTGTAGTTGAACGGTTAAATGGGGTTCTGTATCTTTAAAGCGCCCATTTAAAGGCAGCGATACAAGTGCGGAGGGAGGGAAGGTGCCAAGACAAGAAGAGACCTTCAGAGCCCGGCCAGAGTGCGCCTGCACCTTCCTTCACCTCCTCCCTTTGGTTGAGAGAGTGTGACTTCTAGGGAGACAGCAGGGCACTGGAGGCGCTCAGCCAGGCCAGGGCAAGCTGGCAAGAGGAGGAGGAGAAGGGGAGGGACCTGGAGCACCTCCGCTGCCCTGCTTCCCTGCAAGTCACACTCTCTCAGCCGAAGGGGGGAGGAGAAGGCAGGCCCAGGCACACTCTGGCCAGGCTCCATGGCTCTCTCCTGGCTGCCTTCCTCCTCCCTTTGGCTGAGAGAGTGTGACTTGCAGGGAGGCAGGGCAGCAGAGGGGCCCCATGTCCCTCTCCTCCTCCTCCTCTTGCCAGCTTGCCCTGGCCTAGCATCAGGAGGACCTGGAGCACCACCGCTGCCCTTCCTCCCTGCAAGTCACACTCTCTCAGCCAAAGGGAGGAGGAAGGCAGCGGGGAAGGAGGGAGGGAGGGAAGGAGCCAGGAAGAGACCCCCAGAGCCTGGCCAGAGCACGCCTGGCCCTCCTGCTTCCTCTTCAAAAAGAAGGCTGGAAAAGTAGGACGTGTCCTGGCAAAGGAGGACGTGCCTGGTCAACTTGGAAAAGGGGGGCCTCTGCTCAAGAATGGAGAACATATGGGAATCCCTCCTGGACAGAGGGCTGAAACCTCAAGACAACTCAATATAATGCTCTGACAGAACACAGACTACAACTCCCATGAGCCTTTGCTACCATTTCCCAAGATGCCTTAATTTGCAACAGAAAGCCGACCAGTATGTTCACATGTGATGAATTCTTTCGTATTGACTCTGCATTTTCTTTTTGTGTAGATGCTCTCTTGTCTTGTGTGTGATGAGCTTGTGCATAATCACGTGCATTTCCGAACTGACCTCACTTTCTCCCTCTTTCGGAATGGTCCTGTACTCCCCCATGTGATAAGCTCCGACTGTATGGTGTACCTGCGCAATTGTGCAATTCGCAGCCAGCAAGGGAAAAAAATGTTTAAAGCGCGGCTAAAAGCCATGTTCCTTGCTGCCCATGTAGCTGCTCCACCTGTGTTTGTAGCGTTTTGACAGCTTCCCATGTAGTTGCTGAGCCACAGAAAAAACCTCAGTCTAGCTGCCCTGTACTTTTTAAATGCACACCTGGGGCTTGCTGTCTAGCTGCTAAGCATTAAGGAAAGTGCAACTTCATGTCACACTTTCTTGCCAATGTAAAAAGCCCCAACTGATACAATAAGGAGCCTTGGTGGCGCAGTGGTTAAATGCCTGTACTGCAGCTACTCACTCAAAACCATAAGGTGGTGAGTTCAAGACCAGCAAAAGGGGTCAAGTTCGACTCAGGCTTGCATCCTTCCGAGGTTGCTAAAATGAATACCCAGATTCATAGAATCATAGAGTTGGAAGAGGCCACAAGGGCCATCCAGTCCAACCCCCCTGCCATGCAGGAACTCTCCATCAAAGAATCCCCAACAGATGGCCATTCAGCCTCTGCTTAAAAACCTCCAAGGAAGGAGACTCCACCACCCTCCGAGGGAGTGTGGTTCCACTGTCGAACAGCCCTTACTGTCAGGAAGTTCCTCCTAATGCTGAGGTGGAATCTCTTTTCCTGCAATTTGTATCCATTGTTCCGCGTCCTAATCTCTGGAGCAGCAGAAAACAAGCTTGCTCCCTCCTCAATATGACATCCCCTCAAATATTAAAACAGGGCGATCATATCACCTCTTAACCTTCTCTTCTTCAGGCTAAACATCCCCAGCTCCCTAAGTCGTTCCTCATAGGGCATGGTTTCCAGACCCTTCACCATCTTAGTTGCCCTCCTTTGGACATGCTCCAGTTTCTCCACATCCTTTTTGAATTGTGGTGCCCAGAACTGGACACAGTATTCCAGGTGGGGCCTGACCAAAGCAGAATAGAGTGGCACTATTACTTCCCTTGATCTAGACACTATACTTCTGTTGATGCAGCCTAAAATTGCATTGGCCTTTTTAGCTGACGCATGGCACTGTTGACTCATGTTCAACTTATGGTCTACTTGGACTCCTAGATCCCTTTCACATGTGGTCTCATTCAGCCAGGTGTCCCCCATTTTATATCTGTGCATTTCATTTTTCCTCCCTAAGTGCAGAACTTTACATTTCTCTGCATTGAATCTCATTGGCCCAGCTTTCTAGTCTATTCAGGTCATTTTGAATTTTGATCCTGTCCTCTGGGGTATTAGCTACTCCTCCTAGTTTAGTGTCTTCTGCAAATTTGATAAGTATGTCCCCAATTCTGTCATCCAAATCATTAATAAAGATGTTGAATAGCACTGGGCCCAGGACAGAACCCTGTGGGACCCCACTGGTCACTTCTCTCCAGGATGAAAAGGAGCCATTGTTGGGTACCCTTTGAGTTCGGCCAGTCAACCAATTACAAATCCATTTAATAGTTGTCTTCTCTATCCCACATTTTGCAAGCTTGTTTGCAAGAATGTCATGGGGAACCTTGTCAAAGGCCTTACTGAAATCGAGGTATACTATATCCACAGCATTCCCTTCATCTACCAAGCTGGTAATTGTATAAAAAAAGAGAGATCAGGTTTGTCTGGCAGGACTTGTTTCTCTGAAACCCATGTTAACTTCTTGTGATTATGGTATTGGCCTCTAAATGTTCACAAACTCTCTGCTTAATGATCTCCTCCAGAATCTTTCCTGGAATTGATGTCAGACTAACTGGACGATTGTTGGGGGCAAGTAGCTTACAGTTGTAAACCACTTAGACACTCCTTAGTCGGTATGAAGCAGTATATAAATTAAGCTGTTTGTTTGTTTTGTTTGACTAACAGGTGGATTTAGACTAATGCATTTCAAGCAATTCATTCCTCATCAGGTAACTAAAAACTACTAAGCAAATAATTCACATCGACTGCAATTTCTCAGATGACTGATTCCTTTTATAAAAAGAGCCACTGACCTTCTGACTCCAGTTACAGTCAGTGGCTCCTTTTCAATCTAATCATCTAAGAAACTGCTAGTTGCTCAAAACAAACTGTGGTTTATACTGCTTTGATTCATAAATTGATCTCATACCACTACTGGATTTCTGCTGCTGCCCTTTTCACATCATCCACACATAAAGATGCAAAGCTTCTTGCCATACATGGGTCTGTGTGTATAAAAGATTTCCTGCACGTGCAAGGACCTCCACCTTGTGTGCCACCACGCTGGCAGTAGAAGAAAAGTAGAGCAGTGAATAGTCAAGCACAGGGAATCATATGAGCAAAATACAGTAGTAGTAGCTATTACTAAGGTAACACTGGGGATATGGGACAGGAAGCAAGAATAGCAAGGGTCTACTTTCAGGAAGCAATCCATCTATCTTGGCCCTAGTGGCAAAAAAGCACAGTTGGCCCCCCACATTTGTGGCTTTGACTTTTGCAGCTTTGATTATTCACGAATTTGATTAATATATTCCCTCTAGGAATCTCTGGGTGCTCTAGTGCAACTCTGTGACCATCCACCAGAAATTGCACTGGAGGACCTAGGAACTCCTAGAAGAACACTTATCTGGGCATTTGTAGATCCTCCAGAGAAATTCTATGACCAGCATCTGGCAGATGTAGACCACAGAGCTATGCCGGACGACCTAGAGAGGTGTTCCTCTCAGGTTAAAAAAATAGTATTTTCTTATTTGCAGTTTTTCACTTTCACGGGGGTCCTGCACCCCTAACCCCAGCTAATATGGAGGACCCACTTTATTACATGCTGCAGGATGTGTCTTGCACATTCTCTAATCCACATTTTAAGAATCGTTTTATCCTATCTCAACTGGCAGTATGTCAGAGTAGTTGAAGAGGAGATGGGCCAATTCTCCCCCAGCCCCGGCCCTCTGTGTTTTCAACTGCAAGCCAGCAGCCAAATGTGGATTCCAAATCATTTTGGATTGAACAACATGGGGGACCAGCATGATTTCATGTATGCATGGTACAGGCTTGCTTTCCTTGGGAAACTTTAGTAAGCAAGACGGCTCATTTTGCGGGTGTGTTTGTTAAGTTTCTGCAACTACAACTGCCTGCAATCCAAAAGTGGCAAAAGGACTCTCTGTAGGACTTGAGGGGGGAAGGGGGAAAACCTGGACAGAAACAAATAGTCAACTTGGCGACGCCCTGCTTCCCTTTTCAACCCTGTTGCCACCACAACTGTAAAGGCCAAAAGTTTTCACCCGGTTTCCAAGCAACCTCTACACAAGGCTGTTGCAACAGAGCAGAGCAGTCCGCCTGGCTTTGACCGCAGCCCTCAGATCAACTCAGAGAGACTGATGTTCAACACAGGCTGCCAAAATGACATTGGGGCCAGGGGGGGGGGGAGACGAGAGAGAAGGTGAAGACAGGATGTGAAGCTCATGACTGTACAACATCGAAGGTTGGAAGTGCCAAGGCTTATCTTCTTGCATAAGTTTTAGATTAAAAATGTTTAACAACCTCTACATCCAAACTATATGCTTATACCAGTCCTGTGAGGTTAAGTTGCTTACAGTTGGCCCTCCTTATCCACAGATTTTTTTTTATCCATAGATTCAAGTATCCACAGCTTGAATTTTTTTTTTTAAAAAAAGGAGAAATTCCAAATAGCAAACCCTGATTTTGACATTTTATATAAAGGAAACTTAAAGAGCAAGGGACTTAAAATAATTGGAGACTTACATGATTCAGCAGGGGCAAGAATACAGGAAGAAAAATTAATTACATTAATTGGAAATCAATATTGGATTCAAATAAAAGGGATAATAAAATTATTATTTGAATATTTTTGATCAAAGTGATGTATTAGAAGAAATAATTGAATTAAAATTAGAAGGTGGAAAAGGATTAATAGGAAAAAATTACAAGATTATGTTAACAACCCAATTTAGAATGGTAGAGGGTCTGTCAATAAACGGGGAAAAAGATTTGATTGATACAGACAAAATTAAAACTTGGCTACAAGAAATTGTTAGTATTAAAAATACAAATGTAAAAGAACAACAAATGAAAATGATTGGAAAATGGTACAGGACACCACACCAATTAGCGTTTATAAATGATAAATTCCAATCAAAATGTTGGCATGGATGTGGAGCTAAGAGGGTTTATATACACATGCAGTGGGAATGCCCTTTTGTTGAAGAATTTTGGACAGAGATTATAAAACAGATAAATATAATCATAGAATCATAGAATCATAGAGTTGGAAGAGACCACAAGGGCCATCCAGTCCAACCCCCTGCCATGCAGGAACTCCAAGTCAAAGCATCCCTGACAGATGGCCATCCAGCCTCTGCTTAAAGACCCCTAAGGAAGGAGACTCCACTACACTCCGAGGGAGTGTGTTCCACTGTCGAACAGCCCTTACTGTCAGGAAGTTCATAGAATCATAGAATCATAGAATCATAGAGTTGGAAGAGACCACAAGGGCCATCCAGTCCAACCCCCTGCCATGCAGGAACTCCAAGTCAAAGCATCCCTGACAGATGGCCATCCAGCCTCTGCTTAAAGACCCCTAAGGAAGGAGACTCCACTATACTCCGAGGGAGTGTGTTCCACTGTCGAACAGCCCTTACTGTCAGGAAGTTCCTCCTAATGTTGAGGTGGAATCTCTTTTCCTGCAGTTTGCATCCATTGTTCCGCGTTCTAGTCTCTGCAGCAGCAGAAAACAAGCTTGCTCCCTCCTCAACATGACATCCCTTCAAATATTTAAACAGGGCTATCATATCACCTCTTA
Organism: Urosaurus nigricauda; assembly: GCA_034509955.1. Classification (NCBI taxonomy): domain Eukaryota; kingdom Metazoa; phylum Chordata; class Lepidosauria; order Squamata; family Phrynosomatidae; genus Urosaurus; species Urosaurus nigricauda. Next base: position 15,591,880 of record JAOEGL010000006.1, read on the forward strand.
ACCTTCTCTTCTCCAGGCTAAACATCCCCAGCTCCCTAAGGCGTTCTTCATAGGGCAAGGTTTCCAGACCCTTCACCATCTTAGTTGCCCTCCTTTGGACATGCTCCAGTTTCTCCACATCTTTTTTGAAATGTGGTGCCCAGAACTGGACACAGTATTCCAGGTGGGGCCTGACCAAAGCAGAATAGAGTGGCACTATTACTTCCCTTGATCTAGACACTATACTTCTGTTGATGCAGCCTAAAATTGCATTGGCCTTTTTAGCTGACGCATGGCACTGTTGACTCATGTTCAACTTATGGTCTACTTGGACTCCTAGATCCCTTTCACATGTGGTCTCATTCAGCCAGGTGTCCCCCATCCTATATCTGTGCATTTCATTTTTCCGCCCTAAGTGCAGAACCTTACATTTCTCCGCATTGAATTTCATTTTGTTAGCACTGGCCCAGCTTTCTAGTCTATTCAGGTCATTTTGAATTTTGATCCTGTCCTCTGGGGTATTAGCTACTCCTCCCAGTTTAGTGTCATCTGCAAATTTGATAAGTATGCCCCCAATTCTGTCATCTAAATCTTTAATCTCTCTCTCTCTCTTCGGGTTCCTTCCCTTCGGACTTCAAACATGCTCTAGTTTCCCCAATTCTCAACCTCTCTTCTTTGTCTAGCTACTGTCCGATCTCTCTTCTTCCTTTTCTCTCTAAGGTTCTGGAACGGGTAGTTTATTCTCGCTGTCTTGAGTTTCTCGAAGTCAACTCAATCCTGGACCCTTTTCAGTCTGGTTTCCGCCCACAGCACTCTACAGAGACAGCCCTCACCAAGATCTCAAATGATCTCTTGCAGGCCAAGGTGAATGGCCTCTACTCTATTCTCATTCTTCTTGATTTGTCTGCGGCCTTCGACACCGTTGATCACTGTCTCCTGGTTGATTTACTTTCTGACCTCAGGTTCTCCAACTCTGTTCTCAACTGGTTTAAATCTTACTTGTCATACAGATCTTTTGCAGTGGTCACAGGTGGTCAGACTTCCTCATCTGTTCCCTTATCTGTTGGGAGTTCCTCAGGGCTCTGTCCTGGGACCCCTTTTTTTCTCTCTATACACATTGTCCCTTGGTAAACTCATCAGTTCTTTTGGTTTCTCCTATCATCTGTATGCCGATGACACTCAGCTGTATCTTTCAACCCCTGACCTTTCGCCAGGGCTTGAACAGCAAGTCTCCCCTTGTCTTGCTACCATCTCTCAGTGGATGCGGCATCGGCGCTTGAAGCTCAACATGTCTAAGACAGAGCTTCTTGTTTTCCCACCTAAGCTCACCCTTCAATACTCCTTCTCTGTTTCTGTTGATGGCACTTCTATTCAACCGGTTCAGCAAGCCTGCAGTCTTCTCTGTCGTTTATTCTTCTCTGTTGTTTATTCCCATATTCAGGCCACCACCAAGACCTGTAGATTCTTTCTCTACAACATTGCTAAAATCCGTCCATTCCTCTCAGCCTCCACTTCCAAGACTGTGGTCCATTTCCTAGTGGTCTCACGACTAGATTACTGTAACCTACTTCTGACAGGGCTTCCCCTCTCTCACCTCCCTCCTTTAATCTCTGTCCAGAACTCAGCTACACGTATTATCACATCCGCTCCCCGCTTTGACCATGTTTCTCCTCTTTTATCCTCCCTTCATTGGCTCCCCTTCCCCTTCCGCATCCAGTACAAGCTTTTGCCGTTGACTTTCAAAGCCCTTCACGGACTGGCCCCTCCTTACTTGTTTGAACTTCTTTCTCCTCACACTTCTCGTACCCTCCGTTCTGGTAGTCAAGGTCCCCTGTCCCAGCCAAGGATTTCCACTGCCCTGTCCCGGATTCGTCCCTTCTCACTTGCTGCCCCTCACTCCTGGAACCTTCTTCCCCCACATTACTTCTCTAACCAGTTTCAAAATTAAGTTAAAGACTATATTGTTTACAGAAGCATCCCCAGAATTGTGCCATCTGCTCCAGGATGCCTCCTTTTAGCTATGTATTAAGAAGCCAAGCCCTCCCTCCAGTCCACCTGCCTCGGTCCAGGCCTCAGAGGGAGAGAAAAACCACTGGACCTCACCCCCTTCCCACCACCTTCCCCTTCTCCTTTTGTGTTGTCTCTTTTAGACTGTAAGCCTGAGGGCAGGGAACCATCTAAATATAAGATTGTATGTACAGCACTGTGTAAATTTACAGCGATATATAAATAAAGGTTAATAATAATTGTGCCTTGTAAAAATATTCACTCTTTGACTTTTCCACATTTGGTGTTACAACTTGGAACTGAAATAGATTCAATCAGTAGTTACCATGTGACAGTACTGAGCACAAAGATATTCAACACTGAAGGTACAAAATAATTTCTATGAGGAGAAACAGATGGGCAGGAAAAAGTGGCTTGAAGCTTATTTTTCTGAAGCCACATTGAAACCCCACCAACTGCACCACTGGCTAGAAGCACAAAAAAAGCTGCTTCTATTTGGAACAGCTTTTCTCTGCATAAAGGCACTTTTCTGCTGGCTTCAAGGCATATGTTATCTAAACACCATGCCTTCAAGCCAGCCTGAAAGCACCTCTTTTTGCCTGTCTGTTTAGCCCCATTGTGGCTTTTATTGGTTACATAAGCATTCTCTACCCCCACACCCAAACCAAAATCTAAAAACACCTTTGGCAGAAATTATAGCTGCAAGTTATTGCAGCAAGACTCTTAGGAGTTTTGTGCATCTGGATCCTGCAATTTCTGTCCATTCTTCTTGGCAAAATTGCTCCAGCTCTGTCAGGTAAGATGAGGACCACCAGCAAATAACTACATATAAGACATACATAGCTTTTCCATTGGACTGAGGTCTTGATCTTGAATGGGTCATTCTAAGACATATAGGTTCTTGTTTTTAACCACCACAGTGTTATTTCGGCTGTGTCTTTAAGGTCACTGTCCCACTAGAAGATGCACCTTTGCCCCAGTGCCAAATCCACTGCAGTCTAAAACAAGCAGAATTGCCCTGCCCTTGGCTCTATCCATCTTGTCCTCAGTCTTCAGCAGTTGTCCGCCAAAAATAGCATCACCACAACATGATGCTACCATAACTATGTGTCACTGTGAGGATGGTATTCTTATGGCATTGTTGGCTTTGTTCTATCTATTATGTTTTGCAGGAAGTAAAATTTTGGTCTTATCAAACAAAAGAACGTTAAGGAGCCCCGTTGGTGCAGTGGTTAAAATGCTGGTACTGCACAAGGCTGTGAGTTCGACCCTGCAGAGCTCTAAGGTTGACTCAGCCTTCCATCCTTTCCTAGGTCGGTAAAATGAGTACCCAGCTTGTTGGGGGCAATTGGCTTACAGATTGTGAACCACTTAGAGAGTACTGAGTTCAATGATAAGCAGTATAAAAATGTAAATGTTATTGCTATTGGTCCATATATAGGGTGGGTATCGGACATGGCTTTTTTGAGAGCAGCAATGGCTTTCTTCTCACCACTTTGCTATAAAGCCCAGTTTGCTGGCTATCCAGCTGACTGGTCTCATGCCCAAATTTCCCATCTCAGCCAGAGATCTCTCTAGCTCCTTCAGAGTTACCACTAGCTTCTTGTTCACTGCTCTTGCTAATGTACCCCCCCCCATTACCTGATACAGTGGTCCCCCGGGATCCGAAGCCCCCGGGGAACGAAATCCCCGGGACCCAAAACGGCCGGGGCTGAAAAAAATCCCCCGGGATCCGAAAAAATCCCCGGGTTGCGAAAGAAAAAAGCAACCCAGGCCCTTTAAAACAGCACGGTCCGGCGCGCTGTGCACCAAAAAAAAAGTGGTCCCCCAGGTTACGAACACTTCTGGGTTACGAAAGTAATCCCGGAACGGATTACTTTCGTAACCCGGGGGACCACTGTAACTTAGTTCTGGTGAATGGCTTCTCTAGGTAAAGGTGCAGTTGAACCATATTCTTCCTGTTTTGTCATAATCAATTTAACAATATCTTGTGGGATGGTCATAGTTCAAACAATTTTTTTAACCCAACTATGATTGTGGCTGATGCACAACTTTATCCTGAACTTGTTTGGACAGCTCCTTGGTCTTCATAATGCTATTTGTTTAGCTATGCTGTCCAAAATTCTTGTGGGGCCTTCCAGAAACAGGTGTATTTAATCTGAGAACATGTAGCACTGGAACTGTACATGGATGAACTCCATTCAATTGTGTAGATGATTTTTGGACACAGTGGGTTACACCAGAGTTCCTTTAGGGCATGTCTCAGCAAAGGGAGTGAATATTCATGAAACCAAGAAGTGTCAGTTAATTTTTGTTTACTTAACTTTTCTGCCATAATAAAACTATTTTGCACTTTCACATTGTTGAGCATCTTGCTACATTACATGGTAGCAATACCAATTAAATCTGTTTCAGTTCCAGGATGTAACACAACAAAGTATGGAAAAGTGAAAGTGAGGTGAATATTTTTGCAAGATGGATTTTTCTGGCCTTAACAAAACAAAAACAAAAACACTGATTTTCCAGAAACTAGCCCTATTAAGAATGAGGGGGGAGGGAACAACCCAGCAGCTCCAGGTTCTAGGCACTGCCCTCTACTTTTTATGAGCTTAGGCTACTATATATTTGTTATGTTTTCTTACTTGATTACTCAGGATCTTACCTAAAAGGTAATCTCCCAGCATCTGTAAAGCAACAGGTCCAGAAGGCCCATTCTGACTTTGCTTCCTCAGAAAAGTGGAAACAAGAATTCTGTAACACAGAGCACAAACAGCTTGTGCACAAGTCTCGTGGTAATACCAGAGATTTGCTCTCTTAATTCCCTCTTTATCATCAACCTGCTTTACAAAATGTTATTCTTTTTTTTTTTTTTAAAAAACATCTTTGTGCAAAAATTTACTTAACAGTTTTGGAAAATCCCTAGCGATTTTCAAAAGAAATCCCCCTCTAAGCCAAGCCCACAGAGGAGATTAGAAGCATAGGCTGAGTGGAAGAGTGAAAGATTAAACTACATTTTATACAATTTAGGTCTTAAAGAGATTTCAGAAAAGGAAAACCCTCCACACATACTACAGAATATATATATATATATTTCTACTTTTTAAGGCTAGCATGATTTTACTTGAGACAAAGGGCGGCACCAGACCCTAGGTCTGTGAAACTTTTGCAAGGGTCGACCCAAATACTGTTGAGTTTGATATGAAAGGATTATTCACATTTCACCTGGTATGCTAATACTGTCACACTACATCCTCTCTAATTTTAATAGGTTCTATGAGACAAAATGATGTTGAAGATAACATAGTATTATCTAATCTACTTTCCTTTATACCTCCAGGCTCAAAGTATTCCCATAATTTCACTAATCCCCCCCCCCGCCCACCATGTCTATATGCATGTGTATAACCTAATTCCTCCATTAAGGTCACACAATTTATAATCCAGTTAACACAGTCCCTGTTTAATAAGGCATGAAAGAGACTTTAATACTCATGAACAGCATTTGAGCTCCAGCAATTAAAAGTACAAGTTTTTGTTGGAGACTCTGGCATTCTCCTCTCAGCTGTTCCAAATGGCAGCAAGGGAATGAAAGCTGGTAGATGTAAGGCAGGAGCTTACTGCCACTGTTCTGCCCATCTTGGAATGCCGCAAGGGAACCATCCAATACTGAGAACAAAGCAAAGAAAGCAACAGCGCAATTAAAAGTGGTGGTCTGTGGAACAATGCTAGCCCACAAGCCATCAATCCATGGCAAGAGCATGAATCAACACATTTGAAATACAGTATGGTGCTAGAAGACAGTTGCTGTTCTGTACCTTCGAGTCATTTCCAACCTATGACAACCCTAAGGTCATCCTATCATTGGTTTTTCTTGGCAAGTTTCTTCCAAAGGGGTTTGCCACTGTCATCCTCTGAGACTAAGAGTGGGACATGCCTAATGTCACCCAGTAGGTTTCTATGGCTTAGCAGGGATTCAAATCCTGCTCTCCAGAGTCATAGCCTAACGTTCAAACCACTATACCACATTGGCTCCAAGAGAATATCAAGCCTTAGCTTTCCCTAGAAGCCAAGGTGACTAAGCAGAGACTGGCATATGTTGGACATAACATGAGAAGACATGACTCATTAGAAAGGACGATGATGCTTGTCAAGGTAGAAGGCAGTAGGAAAAGAAGAAGACTGCATTACAAGTGGATTAATTTGATTAAAGAAAGCATAGGCCTGAGTATGCAAGACCTGAGCAGGGCTGCTGTTAACAAGATGACTTAGAGGATTCTCATTCATAGGATCATCATTAAGTAAGGGGCAACTTTATGGCAGTTAACAACAAATGGCATAAACAGAGTATTTTGAATCCACAGATGTTTAAGTCTAACTATGCTGTAAAGAACACTGTAATTTTTGTAAGAGTGAACAGATGCTGAGATGTGAAAATTTGCCTGTCCTTACAAAGTTTCTATTATACATCAACCTTGGAAGAACAAAGGAATCGTTTATACAGAAAATTCACAGCAGGAACTCAAAGAACTGGGATTATTTGCACAGAACTTGATCACTGGATAACTTGGTTAATTTTTTTTAAAGATGAATATATGCCAACTCTCATGTAATGCCAAGGTTTCACCTTCCTTATCCCTGGGCACTCTGATTTGGCTGATGTCTAAACTAAGTCAGAAGCACTACGTAAACCCTGATTTTGTGTACTGACCTGAAGTGATTTAGACATAATGGCCAAACTATGGTTTGATTGTCAGATCTGAGCTTTTAACTCTTGTTCCCTGGGACTCCCTCAGCTTCCTGGTTTGAATTCATGATTCAAAGGTAAAGACAAACAATGATCTGCCCATTCAGATGTAAAGGCAAATCAGTTTGCTCATATCAGGAAGTCAGAAAAACATCTGAAGGAGGAAGAAGCATGTCAATCCAAGGCTTAGTTCTAAAAGCCAAATGTTACATTGACAATTACATCTGAAACATGACAAATCTGCCGTTAGGAACTTGGATTAGATAATGCAATCTCTGTATGTGTGTGCCTTCAAGTCGCCTGTTCACTTATGGTGACCCCATGAATTTCATAGGATGGTTTTATGCAAAGAATATTCGAAGGTAGTTTTGCCAGTTCCTTTCTCTGAAATATAGCCTACAATGTCTAGTATTTGCTGATGGTCTCCCATCCAAGTACTAAACAGGGCTGACTGTGATTGGCTTCTAAGATCAGACAGAATTTAAACTCTTCATTCAGACAAATGGAACCCTAAATGCTATGTCCCACTGAACCAACTGTTGAACAATGAGTCAACATTTGTATAAATCGAATTAATTAGATAATAAAATGGGTCTGCTTTACTTGGGACTAACAATAGGATTCTGGGTAGAACAAAGTAATTACCAGAGCTACAATACAGGTTCAAATATGCAGGCCGAACTCAGTCACAAACAGGTTCACATATGGAACATATGACAGTGCCTTATTCTAGGTCAGACCACTGCCCAGTTGTACTAAGACTGACAACAACTGTGTGAAAATGCAGGCACAGAAAGATCTTTCCAAACTCTACATTGCTTTCATGTGGGGATATCACAGTTTCAACCTAGAGTCTTCCATGTGTAAAACAGTGCTCTATCACTGAGCTCTGGTAGTCTCCCCACTTACTTCAAATTCTGAGAATAAAACACTGGGATACTTAAAGCTTGTAGATGATTATGAATTTGTGGAGACCAGCAAAACATACTATCCAGGTAATCTGATAGGGAAGTGTTCAAAAGGCAGAGAAGTGTCAGTTGCTGTTTGTTTACCAATTCATGACTCAACTGTCTCCAAAGATATGTGAGTAGCTGTACTGGTAAACATATCTGTGGACTAGTAACTTGTGTTCTTAATTCTAACACTGAACTGCAGTGAGTTAGATTTAGACTAAATGAGCTGCAACTACATCTCACTGAAGTCAACGCTGACTTAATAGTACCTAGGTATGAGTAAATTAATATGGACTAAACCCAATATCTCCCTCACCTAGACTTGACTATAGGAGAAGTGGCTATTTCCATATTGAGAGTAAATAACCAATACAAAAGTGTTGCTTTTTGTGACATCTGTTTTCAGGTTTTAAATCTCAATGGAGCAGCCTGTTTAATCCTGCTCCATTCATTTGGCGCTAAAATGTGTTGAAAAACAAATGTACAATTCCATCCTGAGGATATGGAAACACAGATCAGCTTGTGTTATGGGGATAGAGAGCACCAAGAACTAGACAAATAGAATAAGGAAGAGCTGGCTGTACCTTTTGCAACCATGCCAAGTACTGAGAAATCAAATCAGACCAGACATATAAGGATAGCTTTTAGAATTCCCAAACTGAAGAATCTGCAATGGGAATAGTCTTATCCAAAGGCTGAGCCAGGTTAGTCAGGTAACAGCAACTGGACAGTTAGCACAAGGATACTGCAAGAACTGGTCTTGATTTCATTACATGTATTACCATCTCTTTTATATCATTTTAAGCCATAGTTAGAAAGTGTGTGACCCTTCAAATGTTGTTGAACTGTAACTCCCAGCAGCCCTATCCAGCACAGCCCATAGTTAGGAATTCTGCAATTGCAGTTCAACAATAACTGAAGGGTCACACAATTTCCACCCCGTCTTAGGCTGAGGATGAGTTAACATTAGAACAGGTGGTGGCACAAGCCAACATGTTTTGCCACTTGTTATTTCAAATAACTCTTTTTAGTTAGGTAATAGGAGCCAGTGTGATGTAATGGTCTAAGTGTTAGACTACAACACTAAAGACCAGAGTTCAGTTCCCTGCTCAGCCATGGAAACCCACCAATGACCTTAAGTGAGTCACATACTCTCAGCTCCAGAAAATCCCATAATAGGTTTTCCATAGGGTCATCATAAGTCAGAAACAATCTGAAGGCCTAAGTCAGTTAAGCAATATATATTGTGTCAGCAATTGCAGTCAATACAATGATATATGAAATCAAACCAGCAGCAATGGTTAAGAAACATGATCCAGCTATAGAACATAGAATACTAGACTTAACATGTTTTCTTTCAAAAGGTGTAACAGCACAATAGGTGGTGTGCAAATTCAGTCTTACTAAGAACACATCTGCAGAATATAAGAAGGCTTAAGTTACTCATAACTAATTCAAACTCACTTAAATTAATGGGTCTATTTAAAAATGTGTGTATAATATTGTGTGTGTGTGTATTGAACATGTCTTTAAGTCATCTGTTGACTTATGGCAACGCTATGAATTTCATAGGGTTTTCTTAGGCAAGGAATATTCAGAGGTGGTTTGTCCCGTTCCTTCTTCCGAAATATTGCCCACAAAACTTGGTATTCATTGGTAGTCTCCCCTCCCAAGTACAAACCAGGGTTGACCCTGGTTAGTTTCCAAGATCAGATGGGCTCTGGTAGCTTTAAGGTATTTATGCTAATATACTACGGTTACAGAATACCAAATACAGTGGGCCATAGACATCTGCTGGGGTTTAGTTACATGATCCCCTGTGGTTATAAAAATCCGTGGATTCTCAAATCCCATTAAATTCAATGACATAGTAAAATGGTAACCCTTATATAAAATGGCAAAATCAAGGTTTGACTTTTGGAATGTATGTATTTTAAAAATATTTTCAAGCTGTGGATGCTTGAATTCGTGAGTGAAAAATCTGTGGATATGGAGAGTTGACTATTTCATTTCAGAAGACAGTTGGGCTTCTGATCAAGTACTGTATGCCCAACACAAAGAGCTTCTACATTTAACAAACAGGTCTTTTATGGTGTTCACAGCAATGCTACTACAGACATTGTACAAACAAACAAACAATTGGCCAAAGAACAATGTTACTTCCACTATGCAAGGGCATATTATGCAGAAATGAATCCAAGGTTTGACAGGACTGTAAGCCCTGAATAGTAGCTGCCCTGGCTCAAATGACAGATTTATCAAACTACACAATGTCCTTTCTGCTCTTTAAAGTACTTGCTTTGATTTAGGTATGACATTATATCATTAAGCCTCAAGGCAAAAAAGGCATTTCCTATCTTCTTTTATCTGCACAACCACCCAGACTCTGCACATTACTCTTAGGGCTGTTAATACTAGGCACCAAAAGCAGGCTCACGAAGACGTTACACAAATAAAAAGCACTTTGATTAAAGTTTGTTCATTATGCTCCATTTGTATGTTTGATTTTAACCCAGACTTTTGGATATTTTTGTTTTGATTGCCAGTAGTACAGCAGCAAGAAGGATAGTGCAAGTTCAGAGCACTGCTGGAGGCCATGAGAGGAACAACTACTACACAGGCACAAAGATCTATTAACATCATAATGGAGATTGCTTACCCACGTTCCAAAAGACTTCCCAAGTCACAGAGTCTAGAAATATCTTTTTAAATTGAAAAAAAAGTCACGATTTGGAAAAGATTCCTGATAGTAAGACCAAAATACCAGAAAAGGTCTATTATTCCTCATTTTATGAGTGGGAAGCAGAGAAGGAAAATGTATTGTTCAAAACCATCATTTTGATATGTTTCAGGACATACAAACAGAAAGCGCAGTGCCTATACACCTAAGTTTAATCAAAACACAGTGATTCATAGTTCTTAGTTCTCAATTGTGTTCTAATACATGATGTACAAATGTCATTAATATTTCCAGGGCACATTCTTGTTCTCATATTCACTTACATTCATACTCACCCATGATGGCAGAGTATAGCCCAGATAATTTTCTAGCCTCACCCCCTGAGCAGGATCAATTGAGACTACCTCACCAATTTCACCGAAGCTTGGCCAACAAGTCACAATTCTTTAACGAGTTGTTTGTAAAGCTTTGTAAATAGTAGGCCAAAAAGCCAGCATGTGTGGCTACAGAAGCAGAATGATCCAGGTTCAGATCAGGTGGAAGAGAGGCAACCTATATTGGACTCCCACTCACCATAAACTCAAAAGGGCATCGGTTACAACTCCATGATCTACTTTAAGGCTTGTAGAGAATTCAGAGGTACAGCAGGACACTGCTTGGAAATAGGAGAAAGCCTAAGGAAGCACAAAAATTGGCAACTACAGCTTTCATGCCGTGTGCCAAGCCTAATTTCATACAGCCTCTCAGATGCTACAGGTGTATACTTTTGTTCTCTGGAACATCCTTCCAGAAATCAGTGACATATAGAATCATAGAATCATAGAATCATAGAATCATAGAGTTGGAAGAGACCACAAGGGCCATCCAGTCCAACCCCCTGCCATGCAGGAACTCCCAGTCAAAGCATCCCCGACAGATGGCTATCCAGCCTCTGCTTAAAGACCTCCAAGGATGGAGACTCTACCACACTCCGAGGGAGTGTGTTCCACCGTCGAACAGCCCTTACTGTCAGGAAGTTCCTCCTAATGTTGAGGTGGAATCTCTTTTCCTGCAGCTTGCATCCATTGCTCCGCGTTCTGGTCTCTGGAGCAGCAGAAAACAAGCCTGCTCCCTCCTCAATATGACATCCCTTCAAATATTTGAACAGGGCTATCATATCACCTCTTAACCTTCTCTTCTCCAGGCTAAACATCCCCAGCTCTCTAAGTCGTTCCTCATAGGGCATGGTTTCCAGACCCTTCACCATCTTAGTTGCCCTCCTTTGGACCCGCTCCAGTTTCTCCACATCCTTTTTGAATTGTGGTGCCCAGAACTGGACACAGTATTCCAGGTGGGGCCTCACCAAAGCAGAATAGAGAGGCACTATTACTTCCTTTGATCTAGACACTATACTTCTATTGATGCAACCTAAAATAGCATTGGCCTTTTTAGCTGCTGCATCACACTGCTGACTCATGTACATACTTCTGACATTTCCCAAAAGTAAATGACCCTTTATACACACACACACACACACACACACACACACAAAGGGTCCATACCTCTTATGGCTGTACTGTACTGGGACTGTGGGTTTAATAGAAAAGAAACAGGATGTTGAGCAGAATATCCGAGAGCAAGAGGACAAATGAAATATGTAGTATTTTCTAATGAAGTGTTTTGGCTACTGACCCGGGGGGGGGGCGGGGAGACACCCTTAATCTAAAAAGACCATGTACTGCTGAAAGAGAGAGAAACAGAGATGAGAAACCAAAACTTTTTAGGCCTGAGAATTCTTCCAACAGGGAGATCTTCATTTATGATGAAAAAGGCAACACTACCTTGCTGTCCCAAATGGAATAAAACCAAGCGGTTAGAAGGATGGCCAACTATATCCCTATATCAAGGGTGGGCAATGGTGGGAGTCTAGGGAGTCAAACTATCATAGCTCCCTAGGAGACAGCTTGTGGTGGCTTCCCCACCACAATCCCACTTCATTTTTTTAAATTAAATTTTAATTATACAAACAAACAAAACAAAACAAACAGCTTCATTTATATACCGCTTCATACCCTTAAGGAGTGTCTAAGCAGTTTACAATTGTAAGCTATTTGCCCCCCAACAATCTGGGTACTCATTTTAGCGACCTCGGAAGGATGCAAGCCTGAGTCGAGCTTCAGCCCTTTGCTGGTCTTGAACTCGCCACCTTATGGTTTTGAGTGAGTGGCTGCAGTACAGAAGCATTTAACCACTGCGTCACCAGAGTTGCTTTAATTTTACACACAAACATTGAACATAGTACAAATACATAACAAAACATCATTATAAAAAACAAACAAACATATACACTGCCTACAAAAATTCCAGACAGTGGATCTAAAAATAAACTTCCGAAGACTCCTACTTGCTGATTCATAAGTTTTCTTCTTTTCTGCATATCTTTTTCCTTAAATGAAAGCTTTTACCTCCTTATTACTACTATAACTTAACATAATTTGTGATATTTAAATCATTAATATTGTATAAACCTATATACTATATACTACATATATACATATATACTATACAGCATATATTGTTATTTATCACAGTAAATACCAATTTTTCTTTAGATTGTATATTTGTAACTTAGTACAAACCGTGCACAATCCCACTTCAGAACACCTGAATTACTGCCTCCAAATATACCCAATATCCCCAATGCCATGATTTTAGCACCTCTAGGCCATTTTAGACCCAAGGAGAGACCCTTTTCAATACAGGAACTAACTTGAAAACTTCTGATCTTCCTTTCCTGAGCTTAAAACGGCCAGAAGCTGGGGGACATGGGGAAAATGTTCCTATACTCCCTAAAGGGCATAACAATTTTTTTACCCCCAGAGGGGCCAGAAAATAGCCATAGGAGCCACATGCAGGCCACAATCTGTCCTTTGTCCACTCATAATCTATATTATGAAAATCCCACCCGGTACTTTATTGGCCTTTAAGCATGGAGAAGTCCATTCTGTTCTTCCAGCCTTTCAACAGTATTTCATTGCTACTGACTATGACAGGGGGCCCCCTTACAGTTCACTGGTTTTAATGTTATCTTCCTGGAATATGGCATTATTATATTTTTTTTAAAAAAATCTGTTTTTATCTTATTCATTTTGTTAGCTTGGGAAACATTTTCAAAAAGGGGACTAAATCCATTAACTTGATCAACCTGGTACAGGGCTCAATGCTAAGTGTATGCAAGGCTACAGTTTTTGATGTACATGACCCATGTCACAGGATAGCAAGGAATGGGCTCCTTTGCAAGCCTCCAATTTCACTGCTGGCAAAGAGTTCAAGGGCATGTGCTTTCTCTACTGGGATCAACATCTCAGGCTCACTGCTAGCACAGCCACCTCATGTCAGATCATTTCCACAGACACAGAGACTATTTTATTGAGTATCATTGGTTAGTTAACAGCTGGACCTCAGAATATCGCCCCTTTCCTATACTATTCTTCTTAACTACCATTCCCATTACAGAGCTTGGTATTTTGGTTTTTGGAGTTTTTATCCACCATTCTTACTCTTCTCTACCCTGGCTCCCTCCTTCTCAGCCAGCCTTTCACCGAAAGGAGCAAGAGCCGAGAAGATGGTCTTGAAACATTCTCCAAACAGTGCTGAAAAGCTACGAGAGGTAACAGCTGTGTCAATACAAGAACAACTGCACTTTCGGTGAAGGTACGGCTTCTCAACTGAACTCTTACCACAAAAGCCACAGCCAACAATCTCCCAGTGGCACAAGAAGAATCGGTAAAGCCAGAGCCAGTGAAGAGCTTGCTAAGGGATGAGATGAGTGTGTTTGTATTTGAAAGGCTGAAGTGAACATGGGTATGCATGACAATTAGCAGCAACATCACGCTTCATCCATCTCCCATCTTCTACTACAAATGCAACTGTTTCTGCATTGGATACTGCCCAGCACACTTCCCATCCTTTTAATGCAACTAAGTAGTGTTTACACATGTCAAATTCATGCTCAAACTGCACACCAGCATGCCGAAATATGTACAAAAGCCTTTGGTCCAAGATCATAACCTGTACATTAAAACACACCCATCTCTCAACAAACCTGTCAAGTTCCATAAACAGAAAGCCTAAATTCCACAAACACACACACACAGGCTTTTGAATGAGAGATGGTGGAGGAAGGAAAGAAAGAAGGCAAGCAAAATGTCAGATTATGTTTTTCAAGCTTGCCAAGTATGGGGTTTGGCAATATCTGAATCATCTCACAGTGGCTGAAGTGATGAAGGAAGTACAATATATAAATGCACTTAGAAATGAAATGGGCTGGGGCTGTAAAGATGCGGAAAATCTTACCTCTCCAAAAAAGAAGAAACGTCTAATTATTTCCTTCTGCTTCCCAAGTCTTTAGGTAGAAATAGGCCATGCATTTGAAGATTCTCGGTGCAATAAAATTATTACCAATGTAGAATATGGGACTAGAGCAGAAAAACTGAAATGGGGGGGGGGGGGGGGTATACGGTTGCATGGGAAAAGGAAGCAAGGTGAGTAGGGACATTGATGAACTTTTTAAAAGTCCAACTCATACTGTAATCATCAATCTTACAAGCATGAGAAAAGCTTTGTTGGATTTGACCCAGTGTGTGTCAAGGTGAAAGAACTCCTTACCAAATGTAACCGGATGATTTCCAGAAGTCCACAATCAGGACATAAAGGCACAAGATGGTTCTTTCCTACATATATGCACATCTACATGTGCTCTGGAATGTCTTCTATGCCACACGGACATTTTACATGGACCTCTGGGAAGTTACCATGAGGTTCACTGTGGGTAAACTCCACACTCCCTTGGCACTCTGTGCAATCACAAAAAACTGAAAGCTGTCTACTGTGGAAGCATGAGCACCAATCATTCAATGACTCTAAAAGAACCTGAGAGGTCCCTGGTCCCTGTTTAAAGACAAGTAAACCAGCAGAAGCAAGACAGTCTTGCAAACAAGGCTAAACTATCTAGCCCACATTTATACTGGCTACTTGCAGACAAAAGAGTAGGTTAACCTTTATGGAAAAAAGCCTGAAAGAGTATGTACTGTATACTTCTTTTCCAGTTTACAAGGTATGTCCCAGCCTGTCAGCACAGAACCAATTCTTATTTGCCAGGTTTCAGTAAATGTATTTGCTATGGCGAATGCAAAAGAACAGCTATCCTTCCTCTTAATTTGCATGCTAAAGTGGTGGGGAAGGATCACCAGGGCAGTTGCCAGTGACACCCACCAGCTGTACAGTTGGTAGGAATGCTGAAGACTATTTGGCCATGTGTGGTCACGGCAAAGAGACCTGAACACAAAGCCTAAACACAACTAAACACCCTTGTTGCCCTGATTGCTCTGGAGCACTATCAGCCAAAAGCTGTAGGCCCACCACTTCACCACATTCAATTAGACTGTAAGCCAGCTAAAACTCTACTGCAAAATCTCAACTGTTGTTTTTCTTAACAATGTTCCTTTTAAAACAAATATAAACGTTGTTACACTTGAATTAAGATTGCATGGCAACCTTAATCATTGTGCATTCTTACCTGCACACACTCACACATCCATTCCTCCCATCATCACCTCTTTACAACTTTAACTAACCTCTCCACCTTAACTTGTCAATGCTCCATGACATTCTTATCATTCAAATAAAAAAACTGTTGTTCTTTTCTTCCTTATTTCTATCCAAATGCCCAATCCTTATCCATTCTTAGCAGATTGCCTATTTAACTTAATCAGATCACATTTTAAGTAATTACACTGTTCATCAACTAACCAGGAGCAAGAAAATGAGTGGCAAAATGGCCTCTCAATTCCTGCTTTCATTCCCTTATTGCCATTTCATTCCCATATCTTTGATGGCAAGATTTCTCCCAACAGGGAAGCAAAGCATAATGTTGTGGATGCATTCACAGCATATTCAGTTTTCTGTACTTATGAGGCCAGAAAACACTTAGAAGAGTGAGAATTCTGGACACAATAATCCTGCAGTCCTTTGGCAATGGAGAACTATCTGCAATGAAGATCTGAACTATTTCATCATGAGGATGAAATCTGAACTATTACACAAAGCTGTCTCTTCTAGTTTAAGCAAGGCAAGCTCAGGTCGCCTACCAAGTTAAGCAATCCTGACCTCCTGATCAGCACTCCTGAGTGATATGTGTTTGTAACAGCCAACCATTACATTTAAGTTGGACTAAAAAAATCTCCTACGTTAAACACATCATATTGACCAGCAAACAGTCAAAATGTTTTAGCAGGTGCTTCCTGGTGCTTCTTAATTGTCTATATAGGACTTACCTTAGAAGAAATACCTGGGATAGTAACCTGTGAACCACAACTGTGTGAAAAATAAGCATGAACTACTATCGGGGGGGGGGGGGGCGCAGGGGACACTCTAACTTTTCTGGCTATGATCAATGGACTGCATACTGAAAAGTACTTCCTTGTAATATGCCAACAGAAACTTAGAAAATTATGTTATTGGTAAAACAGGAGTTAATTTATGGTGGTATAATCACTTCTGTCTGGCCCATGTGCAACAAGAACTTACTCTCTTTCTTCAAGCAGTGACAGAAGCACACATTTCTCCTGGCCCAGATCAACCCTGCTGTGGGAAACAAATATGGAGATGGAATCCCGGCTGCCTGTCAAAAGGTACTAAAAGAGAAGCTTTGTTGGAATTTCAAGTCTCTAATTTCAATTACTTCCTTATGCACCAATTGTAGCAGTGGGATTAATTTCAGGCCTGTTCTGCCAAAACTGTCAAAGCAAGCTGCAGCTGTACACCTCCAAGATTTAACCATGACTGACTGTGAAGCTTGAACTCTTGCGATAGGGCAAGTTCTAACCAAGAACTTCTTTTTGAGATGACATATTTTCAGCTGTCCCAGGAAAGAAGATGGCATGTTCAAGTCTTCCCAAATGTACTAAAGGCACAATTAAGACAGACAGGGTCAGAGTGTGTGTCTTTTTACTGCCCTTAACAGAAGACAGATCAATGGAAAGGGGAAGAAGCAGCACCACAAAACTTGTGTATAATCTTCAGTGGAGAGCAGTCAAAGAAAATACACGAATGTACTACCTTACCAAACTTCCCATGTCCATGGCCATCTCTAAACTAGGAAAGTTGCTAACTACTGCCAAGGGAAGGACAAGGAGAAGAGAAAGAAATATAAATTCACCTGAAGACCATTAGTAAAGGCATGAACATGATAATAGCTAAATACTTTCCCTCAAAATTATCAATGAAAAAATGGTATGTTCAGATGGCCTCATCCACTACTCCGAAGCCATGGGTTTACTTCCTCATTAATGATTATTTTATTTTATTGCACTGCATTGCATTGCATTTCAGAATAGGTAGGCAACTGTGGCCTTCAAATATTGTTGACCTGTACCCCTTCAAATCCCTTTCAATTGGCTATGCCAGTCAGGTTGATGAGATTTGCACTCCAGCAACATTTGGCAGACCTCAGTTATCCAACCCTACAGTAGAGACTGAACGTTGTATACGCCTGAATTTCAATTAATTAGGGCATATGTCACTTCAGTCATTTCAACATCATGGCAACGCACAGATTCACTATGTACACTACACAGCTTTCGCTCTAAAAATGCACAGGGTTGGCTTTAGTATAAATTAGCTGGATTTACAACCTATCAATTTCAGTGCAAACTAAGTTTTAATTAGCATGTACCACTGATTTAAAGGGCTTGCAGGCTCGACTAACATAGTCTGCCATTCTATGTACAACTGTCTGTGAAAAAGCACCACTGAAGACACTGGGACCTCTTCTAAGGAAACACGAATAGGGTTAAACTAACTCAGTGTGTGCAATGTCATACAGTAGAGGTAGGTAAAAATCAGATAGGATTTGTATTCTCAGATGTCTGAAGTTGATTATTCTCACAGCTCCATCTCACCACTAGATTAAAATTAACTTTACTCCACCCTCCTGATGTGCTGCTTTTGCAATGTCATATTATAATAACCGCTCTGCACTGAATGACAGCAACTACATTTGTCCAGCACATTTGTGTGGCAGAGAAACCAATACGTCAAAGCCACCAATAGTGTGGTTACAACAGCAACAACAATTAGCCAAAAGGTGAGATAAGATAGCGGTGAGTTAAGAACTAAGCATAACTCTGCCAGGAAAGCTCCCTTGTTACTTAATCCTACAATGCCATAGACGCAAAAGTAACCTAGTTGCAAATTCTGATGCCCTCTTTAATTGTCTGATACCCATTTTCCCAAGGCCTTCCCCAACTTAGTTTCCCATGATGTGTTCTACTGCAACTACTCTGGGGAAGGGAGGGAAGAGGTTAAATAAAAAGTTTGTTTCAATCTTTTTGTTTGTTTGTACTACACAAATATAGGACTTATCAGAAAATTAAGCTGCAAAATACAGTTCTGGTTTTGGTATGTTAATTGAAGGGTTCGTTTCTGAACGGCATTTCTTGCACTCTAAAGTGATTGAGAAGCAAATCAAACTGACCACTGGTCTAACAATGAACAAGTGCCAATGAACTGTGCAAGACTTCAAAAAAAAATGTGAATAATCATTTTTAAAGGAGCTTTCCGCCCCAAGTCTTTTGGTTTAAACCATGGTTTAACCTGTTTCAGCCTGGTTTGCATCAGTCAACTCTGAACAATCCCTGACCAGTTTGCCAAGCTGTTTCACCAGCTAGGTGTGCTAGTTGATGACAGCTGTAGTTTAACACATCCACAGAGCAACAGATTTATCACTATTCACAATTTCTCACCCCAGTTCTTAAGATCAAATAATCCCTTTTACACAGACAGAAAGAGAGAACCCCCTTCCAGGATTTAGCTGAGTGTTCCTCATTTATCTTAAGAGGCAGCCAGTAGATCCTATAATGGCTAGAATTCACTTAGCAACCTTTCCTTGGCCCAGCATTTCTGAAACCTCACTTTTCATAAATCAGCATTTTCTGGTTTCATTTATTTTACTGACTTATCAAAAATATCTAAAGAACATTGGGTCCACTGCAACCATGCCAAGTAACATGAATAAAAGGGCATAAAAGATCTCAATTTAGTAGATTTTTTAAAAATTAATCACATGGATTATCTTCCAAATACAGAGATTTAGGACTCCACATGAGTAAACAGCTCAAAAACAACAACAAACAAACAAACTGTACCAAACTGAAGCCACAATTCACCCTTCTTGATCCCCAAAATACAAAACAGCTAATCTTTGGATGCAAAAGCAAAATCCACCTGCTCTAATCCAGTTTCATTTATCACCTCTTTGCACAAACCTTCAATATATGAAGAGACAGTCTGTGCAACCCCCCAACTAACCCCACAAACATATTCAGAGACAGATCAATCACCCTGCCCCATAAAATTTTTCAAACAGACATCATAATGAAAGTTAGTATGAAGGGAGAACTACAACTTCAGCCCCAAAGGACTATGGACAGCTTCTATCCTCAAGCAAGACAGGGAACATTTCTCTGACTCACCCAACATAGCCTTGATGATTATAAACCACATATGGCGCTTCTAGAGAATGAATGGAAAAATTACAGTCAAATTTCTCTGGCTTTGCAGGAAAAAAAAGTTATAGGAAGGGAAGAATATAGTAAAATAAAAGTTGCAGCCTTCAGTGAACAGCATGACAGCCACACAAGTGTGTTTGTGTGGCAAGGGGGAAGATGACCGAGAAATCAGGTCTTTTGGGGACATACTTGTGAAAAGGAAGCCAGGATCACAGTACTTTGGGTTATACACAGTCAGCAGGGAAACATTAGTGGTCCATGTGTACTCAGTTATCAGAGGTCAGTTTATCCATTAACACACTTTAACCTTCCTGCTGTGTACAAAAGGGTGGCTAGCAAGTGTTATATAATAAGGTTGGATGTTTTCACCTGCACTTTAAATGCACATTGTATTCTACGCCATACTACTTTTTTGAGGAGCAAATCACTTAACTTAGGAAATTATCGTATTGCTTTTAAAGCGCCTTATCCCTAACAGGATAAAGGCCCATTTAATATTAAAACCGGGTGTTATTGCACTTGCCGGCGGCCAGCCGAATGCAACTCAGATCCCAGGTGTGCTTATCCAGAGACTTTTCAAAAACAGGGATCCGGGTTGCATTCGCCCAGCTACCGACAAGTGCGATTACACCTAGTTTTAATATTAAATGCGCCTTTATCCCATTGAGGATAAAGCACTTTAAAAGCAATGTGATAATCTCCTAAGGTAGCAAATATTGTGTACAACATAAGCAGCAGCATATAGAATGAACACCTGTGGGTGTTTCAGTAGGAAAGCGAGAGGGTTCATGTTTCTTCTGGGGTATTGAGGGAGGGCTTGGAAGGAATTAGCTACTGAAAGGCAAGCACACAGAGGGTGAGAAGTTAGCATCCAAGGCCCGGTATTAAGACACTCTTTTGTCAGCTTTTAGTGTTTCTGTTCTCAAGAACAGTGTTAAAATTTGAGGGTCGTTTTAATAGAGCAACTTTTTCTGATGCCATGCAACATCTGCTTATGGCTTTGAGAGAGCAGGAGGTACTAAGTTTATTTCAGAAAGTACCACATTCATAAAGCTCTTCAGCCAATAATGCTTCAGTTCTGCTCAAACTGATGTTTCCCATTTAAAAAAAACTTCCCCAAAAGAGAGCTGAAAGACTTTTAAAATACACTTGACAACCTGCAGCCCATGGAGAGAGGAAGCCAAGATGGAGATATATTGAGTTCGGGAAGGAGGAAGAGAGCAGGAAGGAAGGTGAGTTACCTGACAAGGTGGAAGAGGTGGGCCTGGAGGAGGACAACGAAGTGGAGGAAACAAAGGGGAGAAACCAAACGGTGATCATTTGTACATCTTTACTTCTTAGGATCTTATCTAGTTCTTCCATTGCTGCCCTCCCTGTTCCCAGCCTTCTTCTCATTTGTTGACTGCAGTCTCCATTCTGATCAATGTCTGAGCCTAGGTACAGTTCTTTTAAATTTGCAAACTTCTTTGCGTCCCATTTTTTACCAGGGAAAGCATGATATAAATAATAAATACATTCATCCCTCCACATTTGCAGCTTTGATGTTTGCGGATCTGATTATTCACAGATTTGATTACTATGTACTCTAGGAATATCTAGGCCCTCCAGTGCAACTCTGTGGTCAACTTTAACTAAAAGTTGCACTGAAAGACCTAGAGATTCCTGGAGAGAATACTCTAGTAGGCCTTTGTAGCTTCTCCAGTGCAGTTCTATGGTCAGTGTCTGTCGGACGTTGACCACAGAGTTGTACTGAAGGACCTAGAGATTCCTAGAGATGCGTTCTCTCAGGTAAAAACATGGGGTTTTTGTTATTTGCGGTTTTTCCATATTCACGGGGGTCTTGTGCCCCTAACCCTAGTGAATAAGGAGCGACAAGTGTATGATGATTATTTAAAAGCAAAGAGAAACACCTTTTAAGGACAATTGACAACCTGCATTTGGTGGAAAGAGGATGCTAAGACAAAGATGTTGAGTTCGGGAAGGAAGGAGACAGAAGGAAGGAAAGAAGGTGAGGCTGCGTCCACACTGGAGAAATAACCCAGTTTGGCACCACTTTAATTGCCTTGGCTCAAGGCGATGGGATTCTGGCAGTTGGAGTTTGTTGTGGGGTCCAGAGCCATCGCCTTGAGCCAAGGCAATTAAAGTGGTGCCAAACTGGGTTATTTCTCCAGTGTGGACGCAGCATAAGTAACCTGAAAGGGTGAAAGAGATGGGCCTGGACAAGGAAGACGAAGCGGAGGAAGGAAAGGGCAGAAACCAAACCGCATTCATTTGTAAATCTTTACTCTTTAAGATTTTGTCTAGTTTGCTGTCCTTCCCTTCTTCTGATTTCTTGACTGCAGTCTTCTAGGTTTTTAACTATATCATTCTTTTAATTTGTAAGTCGCTTTAGTGTCTCAGGTTTTTTTTTGGGGGGGGGGGGAGGAGGATATAAATAAACGTAAGTTATTATTTAAATAAATATTATTCAAATAAATTTCATCATCATCATCATTATCACTTAATAATAATATTTATTTGATATAATATTTATTGATTTATTAGAGTATTTATAAACCCGCCCTTTATCCCTAAGGGCTATCAGAGCGGCTTACAATTATTATTATTTTTAATGAGACGGTTCCCTGCCCTCAGGCTTACAACCTAAAATTAATTAACTAATAATAATAAATAATAATAATAGTATATAATAATTATTATTATTACTATCATTGTCATTATTATAGTTATTTGTATCCCATTCTCCCTCTGCCAAAAAAGAAAAACAATTGGGACACAAATTGAAGGAACAGTACCATTAAAAACAAATGTTCAAACACTGATTCCTCGCCTTATTATTACTATTATTAGTCTTTATTTATATAGTGCAGGAAGTTTTTTTTACTATAATTGAAAAAGGAATTGAAACACTTTTAAGAGACACTTGACAACCAGCAAACCGCAAAGAGAGGAAGCAGAAAGTAAAGAAGGAAGGAAGGAAAGTGAGATTTCTGACAAGGTGGAAGTGATGGACATTTAATCATTTTTCAATAAAATTGTTAAATAAATACACATCAATATTAAATTGTACTGTTCTTTTAATCTGTAAGCTGCTTCGTGTCCTAATTTTTGGTGGAGGAAGCAGAACGTAAATTAACATAAATATTAAATTGGACTGTTCTTTTAATTTGTAAGTCGCTTGGTGTCCCAATTTTGGGAAGCAAGCAGGATATAATTAAACATAAATATTAAATTGTACTGTTCTTTTAATCTGTAAACTGAATTTTATTTATAACTGAATTTTGGAAGCGCAAGCAGGATATAAACAAACATAAATACTAAATTGTGCTATTATTTAAATTTGTAAACCGCTTTCCATCCCAACATAAAAATTAAATTCTACTTGATTTTTAAAAATTTGTAAGCTGCTTTGTGTCTCAATTTTGGGAAGGAAGCAGGATATAATTAAACACAAATATTAAATTGTACTGTTCTTTTAGTAAGCTGCTTTATAACTGAATTTTGGAAGCGCAAGCAGGATATAAACAAACATAAATACTAAATTGTGCTATTATTTAAATTTGTAAGATGCTTTGAGTCCCACTTTTGGGAGACGAAGCAGGATATAAAACATAAATAATAATTATACAATTATTTACATTTGTAAGCCGCTTTACGTCCCAATTTTGGGAGATGAAGCAGGATATAAACAAACATAAATACTGTACTGAATTATACTATTATTTTAGTTTGTAAACCGCTTTAGGTCCCAATTTTGGGAGACGAAGCAGGATATAAGAGACAAATAATAATTATACAATGATTTAAACTTGTAAACCGCTTTAGGTCCCAATTTTGGGAGACGAAGCAGGATATAAAAGATAAATAATAATTATAATATTATTTAAATTTGTAAACCTCTTTACATCCCAAATTTTGGGAGACGAAGCCGGATATAAACAATCATAAATACTAAGTTATACTATTGTTTAAATTTGTAAGCCGCTTTTGCGCGTCCCAATTATGAAAGCAGAATATAAACAAATGATTATTATCACTATTAGTCTTTCTGTGGCTCAAGGGCTATGGAATTCTGGGAGTTGGAGTTTGTTGTGGGGCCCAGAGCGGAGCGAAGCTCCGCTCTGGGCCCCACAACAAACTCCAACTCCCAGAATTCCATAGCAAGTGAGTCAGACAAAGCCTTAAAGCGCTCCCAAACCGGTTTATCTCCCCAGTGTGGACACAACCTTCCATTGGGGAGCTCTAAAATGGCGGCGGCGGCTGCTCACTCACAGAGAAACCCTCCCTCCTTCCCTTCCAAGCCTCCCTCAAAGGCTCCCTCACCGGGCTCTCGGGCCCCTGCTTCTTCTTAACCCTTCTTCTTCTCTCAGGGAGGAGGAGGAAGAGGGGAAAGGAGTCTCTCGGTGGCTCTCTCTCTCTCTTTCGCCTCACACAGGAACACTTCTTTTTTTTTAGCCCTCACACACACCGCCGCGATCCCACAATCCCCCGCGCGAGCGCCCTCCTCCTCCTCCTCCTCAGCAAAGTCTTTCTCCCTCGCTGTCAATCCTCTCCATAGGCCACGCCCCCTCAGCACCGTCTTCTTCCCCCTCCCCTGTTCAGGCCTCTCTGTCAATCAATGCTCTCTGGCCACGCCCCCTCAGCGCTCTTTCAATCTCCTCCTCCCTCTTCCTTTTCTGTCCATCAATGCTCTCTGGCCACGCCCCCTCAGCGCTCTCCCTCCTCCTCCTCCTCCTCCTCCTCCTCCTCCTCCCTTTGCAGTCAATCAATCCTCTGTGGCCACGCCCCCTCAGTGCTCTTTCAATCTCCTCGCTCTTCCTTTTCTGTCAATCCTCTCTGGCCACGCCCCCTAAGCGCTCTTTCTCCTGCCTCACTCTTCCTTTTCTGTCAATCAATCCTCTCCGGCCACGCCCCCTCAGCGCTCTTTCAATCTCCTCCTCCCTCTTCCTTTTCTGTCAATCCTCCATGGCCACGCCCCCTCCCCCTCAACTCCGCCCCCTCTTACTTTTCCCTCCTCGCTTCTCCCGCCTTCTCTTTCCTCAACCCCTGAAGGCCGTTTTAATCCCGCCTCCCCTCCTTTTTAAAAATCCTCCCTAGCCCCGCCCACTCCTCTGCTTTGACTCCTCCCCCTCTTTCCTTTCACGTCTTTTTAAATCCTCTCTAGCCCCGCCCTTTCTCTCCATTGACTCCTCCCCTTCTTTTCACGTCTTCGCTTTCCTCAGGCCTGGCCCCGCCCCCTGAGCGCTGTCACTCTTTCTCCCGTTTCAATCCTCTCTGGCCCCGCCCCCTCCTCTGACTCCTCCCTCTGCTGCCTTTCACTATTCCCTTAATGGAGTAGATATTAAGGGATTCCACTGCGCATGCGCGTCATCCTAGGCCTACCTCTCTGAGGCGCCTCTTGTCAATTATCTGGGATTCCATTTAAGGCGGGTTGGGTTCTGTAGGGCTTTATCCTCACTGCAGAAATAACCCACTTTGACCCTCTTCAAACTGCCTTGGCTCAATATTATAGGATTCTGGGAATTGCAGTTTCTTGAGCCTCCTCTGTCAGAGTGTGCTGGTGCCCCCAAACAAAACTACAAATCCCAGGATTCCATAGCATTTGAGCCATGGCAGTTTTAAAGCGGTGTCAAACTGGATTGGCGGATGGCCTTTAGGATTTATTTAGTACAGGTTGGCTTCGTCCACATGGGAGAAATAACCCGGTTTGGCACCGGTTTAAGTGCCCTGGCTGAAGGCTATGGAATTCTGGGAGTTGGAGTTTGTTGTGGGGCCCAGAGCGGAGCAAAGCTCCGCTCTGGACCCCACAACAAACTCCAACTCCCAGAATTCCATAGCCTTCAGCCAGGGCACTTAAACCGGTGCCAAACCGGGTTATTTCTCCCGTGTGGACACAGCCTTGGTTTAATTCCACCACTCTCCTGCTTCACTTCTTGATCCTAGGCCAAATGTTTCTACAATCTTTGGTTCTACCCCATTTCATACTTTCGCATTCCAGTCACCGGTTATAAACACGAAGTCCTGTTTTGGTGTGTGATCAAATTAGCACAGATTCTTTCCAATTCTTCTTCTTCTGCTTCTGTAATTGGAGCATAAACTCGGATTAAAATTATATTGAAGGGTTTTCCCTTGAATCTTATGGGTATGACTTCGCATTATATCCTTCAAACTGCTTTTGCGACATCTTGCTATTAATGCCACTCCACTTCGTCTTAGATTTTCATTTCCTGAATAAAAAGTGTGATTATTTTGACTCACAATGTCCAGTTCCTGCGCACTTTAGCTCTCTCGCTGCCGCACCAAGTGCTGCAACATTCTTACATTTAATTTCTTATTTTACTATGCCGAGCTTCTCCTCATTCATGCTTCTCGTATTTCACATCCCTATATATGGCGTGCAGCTTCGGACTTTCCTTTCATGTCGGAGCATGTCAGCAGCTGAACATCCTTTTTGTCTCGAGTCCGGTTGCACCATTAGCCCCAGTTGTCCTCTGCAGGTCACTGAGTGCCTTCCAACCTGGAAGAGTCATCATCTGGCACAATCTCTTGTTTAATTTTGTATTCTAGAATCACAGAATCAGAGAATCATAGAGTTGGAAGAGACCACAAGGGCCATCCAGTCCGACCCCCTGCCATGCAGGAACTCTCCATCAAAGCATCCCCAACAGATGGCCATCCAGCCTCTAAGGAAGACCTCCAAGGAAGGAGACCCCACTACACTCTGAGGGAGTGTGTTCCACTGTCGAACAGCCCTTACTGTCTGGAAGTTCCTCCTAATGTTGAGGTGGAATCTCTTTTCCTGCAGTTTGCATCCATTGTTCCGCATCCTAGTCTCTGGAGCAGCAGAAAACAAGCTTGCTCCCTCCTCAATATGACATCCCTTTAATATTTAAACAGGGCTATCATATTGCCTCTTAACCTTCTCTGGGCTAAACATCCCCAGCTCCCTACGGCGTTCCTCATAGGGAATGGCTTCCAGAACCCTCACCATCTTAGTTGTCCTCCTTTGGACATGCTCGTTTCTCCACATCCTTTATGAATTGTGGTGCCCAGAACTGGGCACAGTATTCCAGGTGGGACCTGACCAAGGCAGAGTAGAGTGGCACTATTACTTCCCTTGACCTAGACACTATAGTTCTATTGATGCAGCCTAAAACTGCCACATTGCACTGTTTGTAAGGTTTTCATGCCAAGACATTAAAAAGTTTATTGGTGCCTCCACCTATGGTGCCACTACCTGTGACAGATCTGCCAGTGTCACCTACTCCGCACCCCTGCTGCTGACCCATAGCTGGTTGGCACATGTAGTCTAGCTCCTCAGGAAAAGCCTGTCCGACAGGGGAGACCCTACCAGCAGAATAGCTTAGTCCCCCAGAGGAGCATGCAACTCCACCACTGTGGAAAGGAAGTGCAGAAAGGTAAGGGACCCTGAGGTGTCTGTGCAAAAATTAGCCTCTGGGCACTAGGTGCTTGCCATTCTCCATTCCACAATGACTGATGGTGGATCCCCAGGATTTCAGGCAGGAACCTTTCCCAACCCTCCCTTAAAATGTCAGGGATTGAGTCAGGGGCATCTCCAGACAAAGCAAATGCTGGAGTCGAAAGCCCCACAAAAAAACCTAAACCAGGTGCTCTCATGCTGGGATACCTTTTGGCATTTTCCTTCCCCTAGGGCTGCATCCGCACTACAAAAATAATCTGGTTTAACACTACTTTAACTGCCATGGCTCAATGCTATGGAAAGCTGGGAATTCTAGTTTTGTGAGGCATTTAAGCTTCTTTGTCAGAGAGCTCTGGTACCGCAAGAAACTACAGTTCCCAGAATTCCATATCATTGAGCTATGGCATTTAAAGTGATATTAACCTGGATTGTTTCTGCAGTGCTGATGCAGCCCATGTTTCTCATTGTCAAATGTTGCTTAAAACAACAACCAAACCATCCAGCAGCAAAGGACTATAAGGAAAAGGGGAGGCTTGGTGGACATAAAAACACTTTGTAAGAAAGAGGTCAGAGGCTTTGTTAACAGAGGCATGTCTGTATAGTGAAAACCCTTCTAATCTGAAGATATCATAGCCAGTGTGGTGTGGTTCACTGGTTCCCAATCTTTGATCCTCCATTTGTTTTGGACTTCAGATCCCAGAAGCTCCAACCAACTTGGCCAACATTCAGGAATTTGGGAAGCTGAAGTCCAAAATGTCTTGAGGACCTAAGGCTGGGAACCACTAGTATAGGTGGACATGAAAGATGCAACCTCTAGTCCCAACTAAGCCATGAAACTCATGAGGCAACATTGGGCTAGTCAGTGGGACTCCCCTCCCTATCCTACCTCAAAGCATTATTGTAAAGATAAAGTAGGAAGGCAGCACCACATGCACAATGTAGAGCTCCTTGAAGGTAGAATATAACTGTTAACAAATAAATATGCTCTTGCCCACATAGTTAAGCTAAAGAGACTATTTTTGTCTATCTGGACTAATCATGTCCCTTCTGAATGTTTAATTCCCCCACCCCCACCCCTCCAAGCCATCTGAAAGCTTGGGCCATCAATCACACTCCATGGCCAAAAGATACCATGATTCATCACACATTGTGTGAAAGGATCCTTTTGTATTGCAAAGACTGGCACTCAAAATACTTAGGAAGTTTGCACATCTGTATGGGGTATACAGTGGTATTCTTGGTATCCACTGGGGTTTGGTTACAGGACCCCCTGTGGATGCCAAAATCCGTGGCTGCTCAAGTCCCATTAAATACATTTCCATAGTAAAATGGTGCCCCTTATATAAAAATGGCAAAAATCAAGGTTTGCTTGTTGGAATTTATACATTTTTAAAATCTTTTTAAGCAGTGGATGCTTGAATCCATGGATAGGGAGGGCTGACTGTATACATTTTGCCACAGGATGAAGAGGAGGGAGGAAAGACTAATTATGGTTACCTGAGTAGAAGAAACTAGAGTCAGTAAGACCTCTGACAGCCAAGCTAGGCTCAAATGGTCACTTGCTCCTCTCTTACCAAATGCCTTTGGAAACTGACTGTTCATTCCACTAGGTTATGATGCAGTTTCATCATATTAAAGATTGCAGGAGTAAGTCCCCAAGCATGCTTCTATTTTTAACTTCCCCTCCCTGTTCTTTTTTTTAAAAAAAATCTAACAGATCAAAACCAGCATAAAAGGCCAGCCACCTTGAGTCCTTGGGCAGGCAGGTGGCATATAACTGTAAATACATAAATGGCTCCTATCCACTGATCCGGATCTAAAATAAATCGCACAACAGGTTCTACACACCCAAGAGCAGCTTAGACCTGTGTTTCTGGGACAGTAACAGCACCACCCACCCACCCCAGTTGTATATCAAATCTAATCTGAAAAGGAAAGTTTCATAATAAGAGAGTGCATGCCTGCCCTTTGCAGTGAAAAGAATCCACCAGACACACCCTTTGGCTCCTAGCTGCTCTTCCCCTGTTCTTCATACTTTTACACAGGCCAGGATTCAGCACATATAAAGTTGTTTTGTTGCAGCTCAATTTTGGGAAGGGTGGTGGGCCAGCCCCCTCCCTGCTTTTAATAAAGACGATTCTTATTATCTTGTGTCCAACTTCAGTTACCTTCCGCTTTTAGAGAACTTTGAGAAGGGGGGAAATGAGAGGAAGAGGGTAGTAAGTAATAAGACATTTTTGAGCAAAGTAGTTCCAGTTGTTGACCCCGATTTTTCAACATCTCTTTTGTTGTCTTTTGTTCTACTGCTGAAGGTGAGAGTGATGTAAGTTGTTTTTTTTTTTAAAAAGCATCTACTGATAGGAAAAGCAAAAACATGCCAGACTTCTCACCCAAAACAAACTTGTTCTTTAAAAAAAATTGAATAAAACATAAGCAGAGAATGCAGCAACAGCAGACAACAGTGATGGAGTGATGGGAAATAGAAGCTGTTGGAATATACCTGGTTGTCATAAATCATTAAGCGGGGGGAAAGAATAATCTCCAACTAGGGTGGTCAACAGGACAGGGCTGCTGTGCTTTTCAATGACCACAAAAAGTAACAATCTCTTGTGCAACTAGTACAGGAGCCCTATCCTCTTTCACAGCTGGTCTCTTTTATAACCTTATTCTCTTTTGGATAATTTTTCTCCATTTGACCTATCTGGATATCTATTTTTAATAGTCATGGATGAAAATTTAAGTCCTAAACTCCCAGAGTGAAGAAGTCACTTTTTTGGGCTACAGCTCCCAGATTATTCGCAGACAGCATGACTGGGGGATTCTGGAAGTTGTAGTCTAAAAAGGTGCCTTGCACAAACTATCTCTTGCCCCTTTGAATAGATGCTCCCCAATTAAGCAAACCAGTATATTTTTGTCTTTAGAGCAGTCAGTTCCCATCCATGACAGTGCTACATTTAAAGAGAATTCTTTAAGTCATCTGCATTCATCCCCTGAAATTAAAACAAAGAAATTAAAAGGCACACAATTCAACACACTGCTCTCACCAAGGGCTATCCCCTCCTAAGTATCTCCTTTCTCAGAAAAAAAAGCAGTATGGTGATAGGAGAGAGGATGGATTTCCCAATTTAAACATACAGCCACCTACAAATTAACAGCCACCTACAAATACTGGCTCTTTGGCTACTTGGAAGGTAGGCTGTGATAGTAAAGTTTGGATGGAGACAATAGAAATTTGCTTCCATAGGATGGGGAAGAGGAAATTACACAACAACAGGTTATGAAAGTGTCTTCCTGCTGATCATGAGGCTAACGTGCTCTATGTTTCATTCCAGAGACAGGTCTTCTGCGACTCCAGCCTGTTGCCAGTTCAGTCAATGAGAGGAAAAACACGGGCGTTTCCCACCAAGTGTCTCCAACTGACACAGCTCCAAGTGTTAAAGCATGAACTTCCACAGTGCTTGGTGGGAGTAGGGGAAGCAAAGTTACCGGTCCATGTTGCTTTCATCAGGTTGATTGTAGAAGCAAAGGCGCAGCAATGTCTCGCAGAAGTCCAACTCCTCCTTTTAAAAAAATAAAGTAAAAGGAGTCACACAGGAAGGTCAGGCGAATTCTGTTTCTTTTTGGATCACGGCAACTTAATTGACAATACAGCTACATCCGCTCTGCAGAATAATCCAGTCTGACACCGCTTTAACTGCTGTGGCTCAATGCTATGGAAGGCAGGGAATTGTAGTTTGTTGTGGCAGCAGAGCTCTCTAACAGAGAAGGCTAAATTTCTCACAAAATTACAATTCCCAGCGTCCTACAGTATTCAGCCATGGCAGTTGTCAAACTGGATTATTTCTGCAGTGCGAATGCTGCCTACGTGTTTCAAGTGCTTAAGTGAAGCAACCTGGAATACATGCCTAACAACAGCAACATTTATAGCAACGTCAGGAAGCAAACATGCCTTGGGCTGGCCTTGACAGTTCTTTATACTGGAACTGGAGGGTAGGATTATTCAAACTACAAAGCTCACATTTATTGGGGCCCATTCCTTCTCCCTATACTAACAGTAGGCCACTACTCCCTTGGCTTGTTCTAACTCCACGGCTCCTTTTGTTTACGAATGTGACCTAAAGTTTCAAAGAAGCTTCATCTCAACTCACTGACTCTAGAGCAAAACAAGAATCAGGGTGGGGGTGGGGGGAGAGATTGGACTTTTTAAAAAGGACACAGTAAAGCTGCTTTGCATCCTCTTCCACTTTCTCCATTACATCAATTGTTTAATTATCAAGCTCAGCATAATCTAATTACTATGTTTGGAGAAAACTGCCAGTTGCTAACAGCAGGGGTGGGAATGTGTCTGTTCTGAATACATGCAACAAGACAGAGAAAGCACAAAAGAAGCAACATGAGCCCCTGCCTCCCCTTCCCCTACATCAAGTTGAAGGATATCTGAGGAGGAATCAGTTCAGAACAAAGCTGGGCTCAAACGACCAATCCAGGCCTGGTTGCATTGAGGAAGCCAGCTCAAAAATCTTGCACTTGGAAGCACTGGTTCACTCCTTCATCAGCAGACAGAAGGCCAAGAAACTAAATAGGATTGGAGTCTCACATATACTGCCTGTATTCAATGGAGCATTGCCACCGAACATGATTTTTCTATTGATGCCGAAAGATGTTGCTCCTTCCTTAGCATCTTTATGGTTAAAGCCCCCTACTGCTTGCACTGAGAAAATAATAATAATAATAATAATAATAATAATAAAAGAGCAAATAATGTTTAAACTTAATACTGTATTACCTTTGTTGTGTGCCATCCTAGAGTTTTCTGGGCTAGCTTCTTCAGCAGGGGTTGCTACTGCCATCCTCTGAGGGTTTCCATGGCTGAGCCAGGATTTGAACCCTAGTCTCCCAGTGTCCTAATCCAGTGCTCAAATAACTACACCATGCTGGCCCTCTTACGCCTTAAAGTTGTTTCTGACTTAAAAGTGACCCTAAGGTGAACCTATCATGGGGTTTTCTTGGCAGGATTTGTTCAGAGGAGGTTTGCCATTGCCTTCCCCTGAAGCTGAGAGCATGTGACTTGGCCAACTTAATACAATCTTAATACAATCATTAACCATTCCCCTCCTCCTCAAATGTTGACTGGCCACTTGAGGGCTAGCAGAGGAAGATCAAAATACTTAGTTCCTCTTCTAGCAGCTCACTTCATATCCAAAACTATGTTACATTTTGGGCTACATATCCTAGAGAGAGAACATTTTGGACTACAACATCCAGAATACTTTTCTGAGCTTTGTTCATTTCAGTGCTAGATGTAGAGAAGGTGGCTTCCGTCCCTCTACCAAACTGCATACTCACTTGCACAGAATTTCTTTTTTAAAATAGGATTTAAATCAGGTGGGAAACTTCCATGTGGCAGAGTCTGCACTGAATCATGCCTGCCCCACTAAGAGTTGCACCATGATCCGAAGAAAAATGGGGAGCCATCACCAAGGTTTGACAGTAACTACAACAGCACTCTACGGTGCTTGCTTGCACGATACATCCCTGGCAAAGGATCTCCTCCTTTTCCAGATCTTTGGAGGATAGAGGGAAGGTAGGCATCTTCATGAAGAACAAAAACTTCAGCACACAACTGTGACAGCCTCAGCTGCATTTCAGTTTTGGAAGGCTGGGGTTTGTAAGAGGCATGCCATAATCAGGAGTGAGGGTTGGATTCTGGGACTCTAACCAGAGGAGGACAAAAACACCTCTTAAGCTATTTCTGCTTCACATTGTTATTAAGCAGGTGAAGCGCTGCATGGCAAACAGTCGTTCTGAATGTACTTAAATGGGAATCACTATTCCTGGAGAGCCACAGCGCTGCGTGCTTGACTTTTTAAAAGCTGACCAAGAGACCCTGCGCCCCCTAGTGCCAAGAAAAGGACAAACTGATGTAGAACAGGCTCTCCACTTACCCAAATTTGGGGAGTAATCTGCATTTTATTTATTTATTGCATTTGTACCCCACCTTTTTCCCAGGATGGGGTCTAAGGTGACGTACAGAAATTAAAAACAACAGTATATTTAAATCTTATTTTACAGAAGTTTAAAAATAATAAAATAACAGTATTATTAAAAAGCATAAGTTAAAACAGTTAAAGACACAGCTAAAATTTAATTACAGTCAGCCCTCTGTATCCGTGGATTCTTTATCCAGAGATTTGAGCATCCATGGCATGAAAATATTCCAAAAAAGTACACATTCCAAACAGCAAACCTTGATTTTGCCATTTTATATATGGGGCACCTTTTACTATGACATTGCATTGAATGGGACTTGAGCATCCATTAATGGATTTTGGATCCTGGAACCAAACCCCAGCGGATAATAAGGGCCCACTGTACTAAGGATAGATTCAGAAAAAATACAACACACCACTTTACACAGGGGAGAGGAAGAGGAGAAGGAAGAACTCCTTTTAGCCTACCTGAAATTCTTCCTGATCCTTTAGTAGCTGGCATCTCTCTTTTAACAGTTCTTCAAGTGCTAACTCTGGTTCTTGGCATTCTTGCACACCTTGAGGGAAATCTGTTACAAGGCTGGGTAAATGGTAGAGTGGGAGAGAAAGATCACATAGAGTGAAGAAAGCAGTTAGATAAAGGGAGGTGTACCAAAGGGGAGATGTATGAAACTTTCCATGTATCACCAACCATTAGCAGGTAGTTAAAACTGTTCAGGTTTCCTGCTAACTTGTCAGCCATGATTCCCCTTCAAGACACTCAGCTCAATCCCAACTCTCACTCTCTTTTCCTTAACAACGGGACACTCAATATTCATTGACTACAAGAATATACTCAACTCTCAGTGCAGTATTGTTTGTTGGGTGGTGCGCTCCATGCTGCTTCCTCATCCCCAGCATGCTAGTACCTCACAGTATTACATTTGTCAGTGGCACCATTTTGATTACATGTTCATGAGCACATGCCCACTAACAGAGGGAGGTTCAGATTCTAGTGGGGAAATATATTTTTGGACTACTTTTGTTGTTGTGTACCTTCAAATTGTTTCTGATTTATGGTAACCCTAAGGTAACCCCATCGCAGGGTTTTCTTAGCAAGATTTGTTCAGAGGGCTTTTTGGCTTTGCCTCCCTCTGAGGCTGAGAGAGTGTGATTTGCCCAAGATAATCCAGTAGCCAATAAAGGATTTGGACCCTGTTCTCCAGAGTTGTAGTGCAATGCTCAAACCTCTACACCACACTAGTCTCTTTTTGGACTACAGATCTGCGCAATTCTCCAGCCAGCATAGCCAATTCTAGGAAGTTGTGGCCTTGGGAGCTGTAGTTTTAAAAAGGAACTTTTCTAAACTTGAGGAAGGACTTATTTCAACTTGACAGCTTGGTCTGTCAAGACTGAGATTAAGACTGTTAAGACTAAGCCTAGATTGAGGTATACCCCTCGGTGAGAACTAGGCCAAACATGCGTATTCTATTGACATTCTGTGATGCTGTAGACAGGACACTTTCTGTGGTACCTAGAAATACTACTTTCAAGCATCTTTTATCTCAGATAAAATGCTTTTATTTGCTGTGCATTGCTGCAGGAGCCCTTCTGTGCTGAGAGGTGATAAATAAGTACTTTAAATAAGTAAACCCTTCCAGCTCCATGCAATTAGACCTGTAACCTTGATCAAGATAACAAACCCTTAGATCCTAGCTCTCAACCTCTGTTTTCTGCCCTCAACAGTACCTGCACAATGCTCCCAATACATGCTCATGGAAGGTGCTATGTTCAGAACGGATAAGGGCCACCAGCTGCTGGACCATTCCCATGGAACAGAGAGTCTCTGGGGGGAGAAAAAGATTGGGAATGCAACCCTTGAGTAAAGCTAAATGAAACACATGGTTATGAGTGGAAAAGCAGCTGCCCATCTCTGAACACACAATGGCCTCCATCAGGCTGCCTTAAACAGCTACTCGCAAATTTGGAGAATGCCTTTGCATGGTACCAATAATATCTCTGAGGCTTGTTCTACTTAAGCAGGAAAAGCAGGTGATGGCAACTCAAGGTACTACAGCTCCATCACTGTTAGAGGAGGGTGCCATATATTTTAATGTGCACACATACATCCTCTCAATAAATGCTAAATAAATTCATACATGCAAAAGACATGGGTCCTTATGCACATTATTTATCATGTGCCAATTTTCTACTTATTTTGTGCGTCATTTCAAAAATGTAATTCTTCCAACGGCAGTATGAAATAGTAGTCCATTCCACGATTTCAGGACTCTATTGTTCATTCTGCTGGGCACACAGTGACGAAGACAACTCACTGTCAGAATGCTGGCTCTATAGGCAAGACGACCCAAATTCACTACCAGCGTTTCTAATGAAAAGAATCTCAGGTAGCAAGTGATGGGGAAAATTTCTGGCCGAGATCCTGAACAAAGGATGCCAGTTAGAGTACAGAACATTGGGCTATTCAGATAAATAGGTATTCCAGGTAGTGCTAAATAGCTTCCCATATTTGTCTACACAGACCAAGCCAGAGGTAGAGAGAGGCTGCTGCTTATTTGAATTAAACCATGAGCAATGTAATCCCACACATTTCGAATAAGTAGTAAGACCCACAAAATTAATATGACATCCAAGAAAGAAAGGTCAAGGGTAAGGAGGCCATAATAGAGGCATTCAGAATGAAGTGCTATACAACCAGGCTGCAAAGTTAGTTCCTTCCCAGCCAAGCGGACAACTACAAAATTATTCTCACCTTTCTGCTCTGGGTGGTCTATGAGAAGGTTCTGCAGGAGGAAAGCAGATTTCACCTTCAGCTTCTGCACTTTGCTCTGCATGGCCCTCATGAGGACTGAGAACCCATCAAGACGTAGGAATTGCTGCAGACCAGCCTCCTGGGCTCTAACCAAACCTGGCAGCACAAGGAAAGGCAAAGAAAAAGAGAGAGGCAAGAAGTGAAAAAGAATGGAAAGATTAACTAAAAAATAAGTACAATAAATAAAGAGGATTTTTACATGGAGAAATAGATGGCTCAATATTGGTATTCTGACAAAACTAGATACATGCCAATAGTCCAAAAGAACAAATGCTATTTATCAGCATGTCCCACCCTACTTCCCCACTTTAATTGACTTAACTGCTCTCACCCACTGTCTGTGGAGTATTTTGTAGGGAGATGGGATTGTAGCTGTGTGCCTTGAAGTTGTTTATGACTTAAGACAACCCTAATTATGGGGTCTTCTGAGCTGAAACTGTTTGACACATCCAAGCTCACCCAGTGGGTTTCCATGACCAAGCAAGGAATTGAACTCTGATCTCTAGAGTCGTAGTCCAACTCTCAAGCCACTACACCATGCTGGCTCTCAGGGAGAGAAGATACAAGAATCTTTAATTTTTTTTCCTCCTAGAAGACTAATGGCAATGGTGTAGAGCAGGAGAAATCCCACACCTCCCAGGTCACACCTGTTTTTGTTTTGGCATCCACCCTCCAGTTACCCTGCCCCAGTTCCCACTTACAGGAGATAGCAAAGAGAGCCTTAATCCGGACGGCCTCGCTTGTATCGTGGTCCAGGAGCCGCAGCAGCTTCCTCATACACCCCAGTGCCAGGGCCTGCTCTTGCACTTTGGGCACATTTTGGGCACAGGTGCCCACCAGATGGGCAGCTCGCCAGCGCAGCTCTTGCTCTTCATGCTCCAGGTATCGGTGAGCCAGCAGTCGCATGCCCTCCAGTTTGCAGAAGTCTGAAGGAAGAGGGAGACAGAATAAAATAAAGGAGGATTACTGGTAGGGTTTACCTTACAAATGACCCATCTCCTTAGGATCAGAAAGTAATATTCGCAAACCTTTGCAAATTTAGACATTCGTACTTTGTCATTTTTATTGTTCTTCTCTAGACTGTTAGCAAATTGGCTTCTTTGAGGAAGGGTGGAGAATAAATGAACTCTGGTCCCAATAGTGTCTTCCTACTGCCTGGTCTTGCTAGGACTGATAGAAATTAAGAGATCAATAACATGGAACTTCTGGAGAGGAACAGGTTCCTCAACTCTGCAAAAAAGGACACAGGGAAGGAGAAATAGATATCTGATTATATTTCCCTTGGAAATACTGATGGGGGACATTGTTGATGCCCAGGGTTGGCACAATCATCATTATGGAGATGGGCATTGGGCATAGGGGAGTCTTTGGCCCAGGAGACTTTGTGATTTTGGTTCCTGCCCCAATGTTTGGGAAAAGCTTAGTTTTGCATCAAATCAATGAATCCACCCTCAGCAAGCACAGCTAGGGGTTACTAGGACTTGTGGTCCAAAAATAACTTTTGCAAGCTGAGTTACCTCCCCTTGCATTACTGTGTCTACAGCCTAATTCACTCCTATGAGTTGCCCCATGTTATTTGCTAAGTAGTTTTCCAGCCACACATGTGCTTGTATAGGAGGGCTTCTCAGACTATTTGATGTGAGGGAGAAGCAGTTTCTTCCCCTAACAAGCCAGGGACTGGCACCATAATTCTATGCACTGGCTACAACTGTTTCTGCCTTTCCTTGAAACTCTCTGCAGACCAGCAGCTGATAGCTCACAGGCTTGCATTTGTCCAGGGATGACCACTTTGTGTATCCCTAGCCTAGAGCATGAAGCAATGTGAACTGGGAGGTCAAGACTGCATATGCACTGCCACAATAATGCAGTTTGACACTGCTTTAACTGCCGCGGCTCAATGCTATGGAATTCTGGAATTTATAATTTTGTGAGATATTTAGTTTTCTCTGTCAGAGAGCTCTGGTGCCTGCTCGAACTACAAATCCCAGGATTCCATAGCATCAACCTATAGCAGTTAAAGTGGTGTCCACTCTAAGATGAGATACAGCAGTGGGGATGACTAACAACAGGGGTGACCTCTGTATTTTCTTTATGTGTTACATTCTTATCTAGTCTGTCCTCCAAAGAGCCCAAGGTGGAGTACACAGAAGGCTCTAATGACTCCTGCACGCAAACAGAGGAATGAGATCCTTTCTATACCTGCAGCATTATCCAGGTTTTCACACAACTCCGCCAGGAGGTCTAAAGCACCTTCTCGCCGCACAAGATCTGACTGTGCCTCATCTGAACTCTCCCCACTTTCAGTTCCAGGGGTTGAAGCTTCCAACTGCCGAAGGCATTCTTTCATTTGTTCGATCTCATCCATTTGTCCCCGGAATGCCTCTGCCATTGCCTCCTGTAACCACTGTCTCCGCTGGAATGCAGAGCATTGACAGTTGGGGTGAAGAAAGAAAAAGGAAAGACCTCACAGACAAGTCCGTCACTTCCTCCTAACAACTATCTTCCTGCAATTCAAAAATTCCCCAATGTGCCAGTGGAATGTTCTTTCAATCTGACCAAAGGAGGACAGTTTCTTCTCCTACTTTTGGCACCTTATTTGTGACCACTGCCTACGATTTTTCTTTCTTTCTTTCCTGGTAATTTGCCACAGATTGGTAGACCATAGTTCATGGAGTGACACTAGTCTACAGACCACAACTTTAGAGCAATAAAACAAACCAGAAATGCCCTGTCAGGGGAAAACATCCTGTATGGATAAGACCTTTCCTCCTTGGTTGTTGGGTGCCTTCAAGTCATTTCTGACTTATATTGACCCTAAGGCAAACCTATCATGGGATTTTATTGGCAGTGGTTCTTCAGAGGAGGTTTGCCATTGCCTTCCTGAGACTGAGTATGACTTGTCCAAGGTCACCCAGTGGGTTTTATGGCACAGCTGGGAATCAAA
Source organism: Urosaurus nigricauda (assembly GCA_034509955.1). Taxonomy (NCBI): domain Eukaryota; kingdom Metazoa; phylum Chordata; class Lepidosauria; order Squamata; family Phrynosomatidae; genus Urosaurus; species Urosaurus nigricauda. Next base: position 15,630,978 of record JAOEGL010000006.1, read on the forward strand.
CCCCGGTCTCCTAGTGTCCTAGTCCAACACTTAAACCACCATGTCATGCTAGCTATCACCTTACCTCCTAGGCTCTTAAACATCCACCTTGTCCCCTACTAGGAAGGCAGACCCAGCTTCACCAGGCCTAACCCAGAGGCAGAGGAAAGACCCTCCCTCCATTGCATCTGCCATCACCAAGGCCTCAGAGGGAGAGAAGGGGCAGGCCCAGCTCCACCAAGTCTAGCTCAGAAACAGAAGAAGGGCCCTCCCTCCATTCCAACTGCCACCGTCCTGGCCTTGGAGGGAAAGAAGTGGAAGTATCTGCTGGACCTGATCCCCTTCCCCATTGCCATTCCTTTCGTGACACAAAAGGGCAGGCAACTATCTAATGAACAATTTGAAAGCAGCTCCATTCTCAAGGTATAAATATAATAAATAAAATAAAACAAAACAAATTGGTACTCAGCTTCCTTAGTCAACTCTAGCTACAATATACACTCATCCCTCCACATTTGCGGCTTTGACTTTTGCGGATTTGATTATTCAAGGATTTTATTAATATGTTCTCTCTAGAAGTATCTAGGTCCTCCAGTGCAACTCTATGGTCAACTATAACCAAAAGTCGCACTGAAGGACCTAGAGAAAACACTCCACCAGGCATTTGCAGCTCCTCCAGCGCAATTCTATGGTCAATGTCTGGCAGATGTTGACCACAGAGTTGCACTAGAAGGACCTAGAGATTCTTAGAGAGGTGTTCTCTCAGGTAAAAACATGATGTTTTTGTTATTTGTGATTTTTCTACATTCACAAGGATCTGTGCCTCTAACCCCAGGGAATGTGGAGGGACACAGGGAAGCATAAGTCTCCAAAAATGTCCTTGCGCTTCCTTTCCCAGTTCTGACCATCTGACCGCATTCCAAGCTGTGTACCTCATCGGACATGGGCTCCACTGGACCAGGTTCAGCATTTCCTGCAGTCACTGCCATCTGCAGCAAGCCCTGGAGGTTGCGGGGAGGTTCACGAGGAGGCTGGTTGCCATCCGGTCCACCTTCAGCCATGGTTGGAGAGTGTAGTTCCAGTCAGGAGAAAGCTGACAGAGCTTTAAACAAAAAAGCAGAGAGAACATGAGCTGAGGCCAAACCCAGGAGTCAACAAACCGCCTCAAGTTTAGCTAAAAATTAACTACAGCTGGCCCTCCACATCTGCAGCTTTAACTTTTGCAGATTTGATTATTTGCAGTTTTGGTTAGTATGTTCTCTGTAGGAATCTCTAGGCCCTCCAGTGCAACTCTGCCAGAGGTTGACCATAGAGCTGGGATGAAGACCCTTCTCTAGGTATTTGTAGATCCTCTGGCATGATTCTATGATCAACCTCCGGCAGATGTTGACCACAGAGTTGCACTGGAGGACCTGGAGATTCCTAGAGAGGTGTTCTCTCAGGTAAAAAGAAAAGTGGGGTGTTTTTAAATTTGTGGTGTTTTTTACATTCATGGCGTCACCTTTACCCTTAATCCCAGCAAATGTGGAGGGACCATTGTATTACAAAAGTTTCTTAAAAACACAATTAAATTTCAGTACGTAGAGAGATCTTGTAGCACTGTTGAGATTAACTGAAAGAAAGAAATTGGCAGCATGAGCTTTCATAGACTTCAGTCTACGAAAACTCATGCTGCCAATTTCTTTGGTCCAAATGCATCTGATGAAGCAGACTAAGTCTAGGAAGGCTCATGCTGTCAATTTCTTTCTTTCAGTTAGTCTCAACGGTGCTACAAGATCTCTCTACGTACTCATTCTACAGACTAACATGGCTATATCTTTGACTTCTACTACAATTAAACCTCAGTTCTATTAAAAACACATAGTGAAAAAACAGTTCAAAATACGCACATTTAAAACAGAATAACATACAATATAAAAACAGAGCATACCACCCCAAAATGCTATTCAGCCATATGATTAAAATCAGTCAAAAACCTAATTTAAATAGGCCTTAATCTGCTGTCAGAAAGAGCACAGGGAGGAGGCTAACTGGATCTCCAGTGGGAAGGAGTTCCACAGTCTGGGAACAGTCACTGAGACATCTGTGTTCTGTATCTTCACCGAACCCTCCCAAGTGGACAGGGGACTCTGGAAAATGTAGCCCCACACAATCATTTTTCCAATCACTGCATCCTGTCATCCTTTCCTTCTGATGCCCAATTAGCAATAGTCATGGTGGCCTTGGGCACACTCTCTCAGCCTCAGGGGAAGGCCATGGCAAACCTCCTCTGAACAAATCCTGCCAAGAAAACCCCTTAGGGTCGCTATAAGTCAGGAACGACTTGAAGGCACACAACAACAACAACTATTGAATTGTTTTTATTTCATTATGTACTGCTATGTTATATTTTTTAAAATATTTCACGTTGATTGTTATTGCCTTGTATTACTCCCACTATTGTAAGCTGCTCAGATTCCCAGTGATTGAGCAGGGTAAAAATAAATCCTATTATTATTAACTACTATACTACTACTACCACCACCTACCTCACAGGGATGGAGTTTTGAAGTTCCTTCCAGGTGTCTCCAATATCCTTTTCCAACTCCCAAGAGGTGAAAGGGTTGCAACTGAACGGCTATGAAGAATAGTGGTTATAAACAGAACACCTAATAATAGTAGAAACAACATTATTATTATTATTACAACATCCAACCTCGCCCTTCCGCTCTGTGCAGATGAAGCAGCTAACTGCCTTAACTATAAATCAGAAAAACTGTAGTTTGAACCATATCTGAACCACTCTGCCCCAGTCCCCACATCAGCAATATGGATGGAGAGGGGAAAATAATAATTGTTGCTTGTTCTTGTTATGTACCTTCAAATTCGACAGTGGAACACACTCCCTCGGAGGGTGGTGGAGTCTCCTTCCTTGGAGGCTTTTAAGCAGAGGCTGGATGGCCATCTGTCGGGGATGCTTTGATTGGGAGTTCCTGCATGGCAGGGGGTTGGACTGGATGGCCCTTGTGGTCTCTTCCAACTCTAAATTTCTATGATTCTATGATTCTAAGTTGGCAACCCTATCATGGGGTTTTCTTGGCAAGATTTTTTCAGAGCAGGTTTGCCATTGCCTTCCTCTGAGGCTGACTGCAGGTTCAAATCCTGGCTTGGCCATGTCAACCCACTGAGTAACCTTGGGCAAGTCACACTCTCTCAACCTCAGAGAAAGGCAGTGGCAAACCCTCTTTGAATAAATGTTACCCAGAAAACCCAATGACAGATTTGCATTAAGTCTGAAATGGCTTGAAAGCACACAACAGCCACAACAACAACAACTGATCCCATGACTCCATTTTTCCCCAATTATGGCACCATCTGGACACTACCTGGCTGGGGGATGATAGGTGCTGCAATCCAGCCAACCCAGAGAGCTCTGGAATAGAGAAACAAGTCCAGCATGTGACCAGCCAAAGACTCATTTGTGACTTGAAGGGACCACAAGAAAAGAGCTGGCAATCCCCCATTTCCCCACCACAAAAGAGATCACCCTATATACTCTTGTTTCCCTTCCACTAGGGCTGCATCCGGACTGCAGAAATGATCCAGTTTGACACCACTTTAACTCCAATGGCTCAATGCTATAATAGTCTGGGATCTGTACTTTGGTGAGACATTTAGCCTTCTTTGTCAGAGAGCTCTGGTGCCAATGCAAACTACAAATCCCAGGATTCCATAGGATGGAGCCATGGTGTCAAACCTGATTATGCCTGCAGTGTGGATGTAGCCTCTATGCTGTGGAATCCTGGGAGTTGCAGTTTGTTGTGCCACCAGAGGCCTCTGACAGAGAAAGCTAAACGCCTCACAAAACTACAGTTCCCAGGATTCCCACAGCATAGAACCATGGCATTTAAATAGGCGTCAAACCAGATTATGTCTGCAGTGTGGATGCAGCAGGAATGCTAAGGAATCCTGGGAGTTATAGCTTGTGACTGGCACCAGAGCTTTTTCTCAGAGACGGCTAAATGTCTCACAAAATTACAGTTCCCAGGATTTCCAAGCATGCAGCCATTGCATTTAAAGTGGTGTCAAACCGGATTATTTCTGCAGTGTGGATGCAGAAATCCCTTCCTTTCTCCTCCTCTGACTCTGTGGGGTTTTCCACTACCTTCTTCCCAGGGAGCAAGTCCACCCCAACCCCTGGGCTGTTATTCCAGGAGCCCCAGACTTACCCCACAAGAACCCTCTCTAGGAAAAGCACTAGCAAGTGCTTCTGCAAGCAAGCAGCCATTTGCAGGAACCACGTGCGAAGGAAGGAAAGGGAGGAGATTGCTTGGTTCTCTCTGAGCCCAGCTGGAAGGGACCGAATGGCGACACCTGGTGGCCGCGTCCAGGAATAACAAGACTAGGGCTTGGCCATCTCATAGTAGCCATTCCAGGAGCAGTGATACCTTTATGGGGCCAACCAAAATGCACGATATACATGTTGCAAGCTTTCGAGGCTTCACTGGCTTCTTCATCAGGCAAGGTGTTACAAACCAAACGACAGAGGGGGAAAAAATGCGACGATGTTAGTCATAGGGCTGCATTTTGCTGTTTCTCTCCGTAAGAGTTTATCGCACAAAGGTGATCAGGAGTTTATCCCGTAGGAATATCCCGGAAAAATTGCGTAATTATGTGTAACGGTTTCACAGGCACAAAACCCGCCATTAAAACAGCCACAAAGATGCATTAACACGCATCTTTTGACTTTCGGGATTTCGGCGTCAACACATTTCCGATATCACTTTATTGAGTGTGATAATCCTTCGTGCAATAACTTGCCATTTTCACTTTATTTTCAGGATGCTTTACATGTGCTTTAATCTCTCTTTAATGTCGAAATCAGCCCCAGTGTGATAAGCTCCTTAGGTAAGATGGTATGAAAGGGCATATCTTGCAGGTTGGAATCGTCTAATTACAGATTGCATGTTCAACTCCATGTAAATTTACAGCACTATACAAATAAAGGTTAATAATAATAATAACAATAATACCTCCTCCTCCTGGCTATGTGGCAACTGGGAGATTCTCAAAGTCCAGGAAATTTAACATCTATTTGCAACACACACACAAAGGATACTTCCTTTCAAATCCAGCACGTCTTTTTTTGTGATGCAAATCTTTTTTGTGTATGTTGCAAATGAGTGCTAAAGTTCCTGGACTTTGAGACTCTCCCAGTTGCCAGAAGGAAGAAGTACTAGCCTGCAAGACATGCCTCTCCACTTTCAATTAAAGAAACTACAGCCCTTTTGCAAGACCTAAGTAGGACTGGGAATAATACCAAGGTCTCTTGGATTTGGACCACTCTCATTCACAGTGTCATAAGTCAAAGCCAAATTATACTGGCTCGATGTTTTAGTTATGGGATCTGTAGACCAAAATGGAAGTTGGAAGTTCAAAGCATGTCAGCTTCAGGTATGAATTTAACGTATATACTCGACTATAAGTCGACCTCATATATAAGTCAAGGGCAGGTTTGGGGGCCAAAATTATGGATTTTGATATGACCCATGTATAAGTCTAGGGTAAAACATAATGAAGGATGTAAAAGACAAAGCAAAGGAAAAAAATATACCAAAAAAACTACAGGCATAACTATTTGTACTTATACCCTGTTTCCCCTAAAATAATACATCCCCTGGAAATAAGACCTAGTAGAGGTTTTGCTGAATTGCTAAATATAAGGCCTCCCCCGAAAGTAAGACCTAGCAACGTTTTTGTTTGGAAGCATGCCCATTTTTTATTCAACAATAAATGTGAATATTCTTCTTCATGGAAAAATAAGACATCCCCTGAAAATAAGACCTAGTGCATCTTTGGGAGCAAAAATTAATATAAGACACTGACTTATTTTGGGGGAAACATGGTAGTAAAGACTGGATGGATGAGACTGTAGAAGAGGATCAGTGCTTCCAGGGCAGGTTAAACTTTTTTAATTCACCAGGGGACAGTTACATACACATATACTGTATGTATATTTACATCTCTCTCTCTGGCTTTTCTTCGCTAACGAAGATTCAGGAAGGACTTATCCCACGCTTACTACAAGCGTGTTGATGACTAAAAAGGCCGATCCGGGATAAACAAGTCCGGTTACAGAAAGCACAGCAGAAAGTCTCCTTGGGTTATGTTTCCAAGTTGTGGTTCTTTCTGCGTTGTCGTTTCTCTTCGAGACTCGTTCGGCGTGAGTTCTCAAAAGAGGCTGCAGCATTGTGGATAGTGCGTCTCCATGCCTCCCGATGTGAGGCCAGGGCAGACCATTGTTGGTGATCAATTTGGCCAAGCTTGAGATGTTGTTTCAGGGAGTCCTTGTATCTCTTCTTTGGGGCGCCCCTCTTACGCTGACCTGTGGTGAGTTCATCGTAGAGTACTATTTTTGGGAGGCGGTGGTCCTCCATCCTAGAAACGTGCCCTGCCCAGAACAGCTGCGTTTTCAATAGCGTGGCCTCAATGCTGGTGATCTCTGCTTGCTCCAGGACAGCAACATTCGTCACATAGTCAGTCCAGTGTATGTTTAGGATTGTGCATAGACAGTGCTGATGAAAGCGTTCGAGGAGTCGTAGATGTTGGTGATAAGTGACCCATGTTTCAGACCCATAGAGGAGAATGGACAATACAATGGCTCTGTACACACTGATTTTTGTGCTCCGCTCTACCTTCTAAATTCCACGAGCTCCTTGTGAGTTGCTGGGAAAAAGGTGAACTGCCATCAGATCTCCGAGATGCAGTTATCATCACCCTGTATAAGAAAAAAGGAGCAAAATCTGATTGCTCAAACTATCAAGGTATAACACTGCTCTCCATTGCTGGAAAAATCCTTACAAGGATACTCCTGATATATACATACATATAAGTAAAAGTACAATACTTACATTGACCCGTGGATAAGTCAACTCAGGTTTTTGGGTCAAATTTTTAACCTAAATTTTTAGACTTATACATGAGTATATACAGTATATCTTGCAAGATATTAGAATCAATTCCCTACCTCCATTCCCCCCCCCCCCTCAAAATGTAAAAGTTAAATGAGGTCAGTTCTGCCATTAGCAAGGCTGCCAAAGTGGAATTAGAGCAGGATAGCAGCATCTGTGGCAGTACTTTTTTCACATAAAAAGCTGTGTCCGTCCAGTTACTGCTCTGTAGTCCTGCTTTAGCGATATGTAAATTTTTTCATTTTATAGTTTTTTGTGGGTTTTTCAGGCTATGAGGCCATGTTCTAGAAGAGTTTATTCCTGACGTTTCGCCAGCAGTTATGCCTGGCATCTTCAGAGAATGCTGGCATGGAAGAGAGTGGAGTGTACTATATATACTCAACTATAAATCAACCTCATGTATAAGTCAAAGATAGGTTCCGGGGCCAAAATTATGGATTTTGACATGGCCTGTGGATAAGTTGAGGGTAAAACTTAGGTGCATGTTACAAAGGATCTAAAGGATGAAGCAAAGAAAAACAATGCTAAAGTATTTACAAAATCCCAGCAGGCATAACTGTTTCTGTTCACACTAAACACTGGATGGATAAGATCAGTGCTTCCAGGACAGATTGCACTCTTGCCTTTCACCAGGGGATGGTTCCTATTTTAATAAGAGTTAACATACAGCACAGTCACTCCTCCTAACTCATGGATCTGACCTATGCATGATCTTGGATATCCACGGAGTGGCAATCTCTGCTATTTTCAATGGTGCATGCGCACAGGTCATGTGCACTGGTGTGCACCCCATTCAAGCCTATGGGGCTTGAATATGTGTGAGTCTCCATTTTCATGGGGGGTCAGGAATGGATCCCCTGCGAAAACAGAGGGCCAACTGTACTTACATTGACCCACTGATAAGTCAACTCAGGTGTTTTGGGTCACCACTGTTTTGGCACCAATACTGAGGCTGCATCCACACTGCAGAAATAAACCAGTCTGACACCACTTTAGGTTGGATGGCTGCATCCTATTGAATCCTGGGATTTGTAGTTTGTATTGGCACCAGACTTCTCTGATAAAGAAGGCTAAATGTCTCTGTGTAAATTTACAGTGCTATATAAATAAAGTTTAATAATAAAAATAATTTTTGACTAAAATTTCTAGACTTATACATGAGCATATACAGTATGTTGGTCGAGAGGAGGTGATTTGCATGTTAATCTGTGTATTGTTCTCTTGCTGAGAACAATACATCTTCTCAACCAACAACAGTACAGTAGAGTCTTGATTATCCAACCTTCGGTTATCCAACATTCTGGATTATCCAACGTTGCGGCTGTTGTGATTTCTTTAAATTTTCTGTGATTTCTTTAAATTTTCAGAAGACTGAACTGTTTATACTGCACATCACAATGTTGATCAGTGATTTCTTTACATTTACATTTACTGTTACTGCAATAAAACTTTAATACATTTGCTATTCATAGTGATTTCAAGGCTTTTCTCGGACCTTCTGGATTATCCAACATTTTCAGCTATCCAACTACCAGCCAGTCCAGTTTATGTCAGATAATCGAGACTCTACTCTATATATACTCCACTCTCTTCCATGCCAGCATTCTCTGAAGACGCCAGCTACAGCTGCTGGCAAAATGTCAGGAATAAACTCTTCTAGAACACAGCTTCATAGCCTGAAAAACCCACAAAAAACTGTGGATCCCGGCAGTGAAAGCCTTCAACTTTACTTTGTCATTTTAATCTTATTCAGACCATAGCATCTTCATGCTAATTTAATCCCATTCTTTCTAAATGCAGGGACAGTTCAATTTAATCCTCTGTCATCCCACATTTTCAGATGCTTTTAAAATGGCCCAATTTCTCTCTCTTCCTCCTACTTTCCCCCTTTGTCCTCAGCTTACTTCAATTGCTGCAAACCGAGTTCAAAGTGCAAAAGTAGTTCGCACTCACTTAACTTAATGGCAGGAAGGAAAGAGGAGCCGATGAAGTCTTGCACTTCCTTGGGAGGTTCAGGCAAAAGCAACCTGCTGCAGCTTCTTCTAGCTTGTGTGATCTTTCTCATTAATAACTTTTGCCATCTTGACAGTACTCTTATGTTGCTTGTCCACATGTATCCCAATTTTCATCTGTGACATGTATGTACATCCCATTGATTTTGGTGGATCTAGTGTAAGTACGGCGGGAGCCAGTGTGGTGTAATGGTTTGAGCATTAGATGAGAACTCTTGGAGACCAAGGTTTAAATTCCTGTTCAGATGTGGAAACCTACTGGATACCTTGGGCGAGTCACACTCTCTCAACCTCAAAGGAAGGAAAGGCAAATCTCCTCTCTGATTAAACCTTGTGATTGAATGTATCTGTGAAAGGTTTAGTCAACATGAAAGCATATAAGAAAAAGTGTAAGTATGATTTAATCTGGAGCCAACCCTTGAGTGGATTTCTGCTATAAAATGGGTTCTGTTTTGTTTTAAGTCAAGTGTATGCTGTCAAACAGTGGCACATCTTGGTTGTACCTGGTTGATCAGTGAGGGCTATTAGCACTTTCTGCAACTATCTCAATCTAAATCGTCTGTCAATCCACTTTTCAACTGCTTTTAAAATGCCCCCGTTTTTTCTCCTCTTCCCACTTTCCCCTTGGTCTTTAGTTTACTTCCATTGCTGCAAAATGAATTCAGTTGCACTCAGGTAACTCAGCAGGGGGAGATCTATTCTTTCTCATTAATAACTTTACCCATCTTGACCACACACAAAAGTTGCTTGGCCACATATATTCAAGGGGTCATTCAGACATTTCTTTAGCACGATGATGCAAATCATCTTACTCACGGATTCCGGGGTTTTTTATTCATACTATGGAACTGCATCAGTGTGCACTTCTGCAAGTTTGGTTGTTCACACATGCATGCATTTGAATAAAGATGGTGTAGATGATGCAAATCCATTTGGAACCCTTTTTTGGTTTGCAGCGTATTATTCTAGGCATATTCAGGTCTATTCATATTGGGTTATTCACACTGCCGATGATGTGGATTTTTAAAAAATATTCAGGGTGGGGGGAGAGACACCTAATATTATCCTGGATTTAGTGGGGTTTTACCACACACACACGCATACCTTAATTGGGTGAATTTAGGATGTGTGTGAACAATGAAAATTTTACCCAGATTCACCCTGGATTATTTTCACAGTGTGAATAACCCCTACGTTTCATTTGTAAAATTTTTGAGGCTATATACTAAGGATTCATTCTCTCAAGCATTATGGGTTTTTTCTCTGTCCCAGAATGACCTGCAGTCAGTGGTGGTTTCCCTGCTACATCTATCCGATTTTTGTCATCATCTGGCATCCCAAGATCCTTTATTTCAATAATTAGCGGCCCCTTCCCTAAATTTTATATAAAAATCATTGCGAAAATATACATATATACATGCAAGAAAAAGAATGGAGGCAGAGTTCCTTCCTTGTCTGTCTACCGTTAAATAACAAAAACAAAACTGGCCTAGATTTCCAGCTTGGTTTGAGTCAAACCAACTGAACAACCAAGCAAGAGAGAGGGAAGAAAAAGCAAGGATTATTATTATTATTATTTTGCCTTGCAGACAACTTGAAAGTTCATCATATCTCTTTTCCAAATGTCAGCTGCCATCTTTCTGTCCTGCTGGCTGTGTCTTTTCCTCGTACCCATTTGATTTCCACTTGCAAGAGTCTGAGCGAATGGCAATGGTCAGGTGAAATGCAGCAGGTGGAGGCCATAATCTGAATGCATCCCACCCCCACCCCCCAACATTACCTCCTTGCACATATTTACTTATTTGCTTTACTCTGCCTCTTGATCCGTATAGACTTTCAGGAATAAAAGAAAGAGGACCTACATTGCAAAACAACGAATAACAACATCAGACAGCAACAAGGGAGAAAAGCTGTTAGTAATAAAACCATCTGTGGAGCTGAGCTATAAATATTTTCTCAGCCCAAATGCTATTTGAAAAATTCAAAATTTGTATTTTTAAAAATTGTGTTTGATTAGAGTATGACAATTTTAGAATCGTACATGTGTGTGTTCTGTTGCTTTTAAATTTGTTTAAATGTAGGGGGGTTAAATGTCATTTCCATCTAGATTTGTATTCCTCTGAATTTATGCCTTGTGTACTGTTTTGTTAAAGGCCAGGTAGCATTCAAATTGAAATCATCTTCATCATCATCTTATGAGTGACAATTCTCCTTATATAGGTAAAATGATACCATCCATGAGGAAGATATGTACAGTCACCCCTCCGTTTACGCGGACTTCAATTAAAAACAGCGGCATAGTGAAATGGTGTCCCTTATATAAAATGGCAAAATCATGGTTTGTTATTTGGAATTTATATCTTTAAAAATATTTTCAAGCCATGCATGGTTGAATCCATGGATAAAAAAAATCCATGGATAAGGAAGGCCGACTGTATTTAGGCCACAACTGGATGCTGGAGCAGCAGCAATAAGCTGTGAAATCTTGCAGTGGAGAGCCCTTAGGTTTTCCAGAACTATTGGGCAGTCTGGAAGAGCCCTGAGTGATCACGGTGGGTGGTTTGGGGGATTTCTGTTTTCCACTTACATAAATGGGCAGTTGCCCCAACTTGTTAACAGTGACTTCTCCACAACTTTGCCTGTTGTTGCAGAAATGTTGCTTTTCTGGTTTAACAACAGTTCCATGATCCTCCCATTTTAACCACAGCAACTTCTAGAACATAGCTGGCAGCTAATCTAAGAAGAATGAGATAGACTCGTAGAATCTTAGAGATGGAAGAGACCACAAGGGTCATCCAGTCCAACCTCCTGCCATGCAGAAACTCACATTCAAAGCAACTTCCCAACAGATGGATGCTTTGTCAGAGGCTTTGTTAACTGTGGTATGTCTGTCCTTGGGATGGAATCGTAAAGAGTGAGATCAGTGGAAATCAAAATGGGCAGAAAGTATAAACAGTAATATTTCTCATAATAGTGGTCATTCTTCAAACCATTGTTGGGTGATAAAACAGTTGCTGTTGTTGTTGTTGTTGTTGTGTGCCTTCAAGTAGTTTCTGACTTATTGGCAACCCTGAAATGGACCTATAATGGGGTCTTCTTGGCAAGTTTCTTCCGAGGGGTTTGCCATTGCTGTCCTCTGAGGCTGAGAGAGTGGGACTTGCCTAAGGTCACCCAGTGGGTTTACACGGCCAAGTGGGGATTTGAACCCTGTTCTCCAAAGTCCAATGCTCGAACTCAATGCTCAATGCTGGCAGTCTTAAAAAGGAAACGGCATGGTTCAACAAGGTTACACAGACTTCCTTGCAATAGTGAAATAATTAATACATGTAGTAATATTTATTAACCATCACTGCCATCTTTGGGCTTGTTCAAACCACAAAATAGGATGCTAAAGTAGGACTGGGCAAAGTGTGGCCTTGGATGACCCCTAATTTTTTACCCCCCAGGCCCTGACCATCCCCACAGAACTCCCTGGTTTACCAGATTCTAGCAAAAATGGTTGAATTGCCTCCAATAGAAATATCCAAGAGTGGAAATTTGCCCTTTAAATAGGTTTCAGGGGTTCCCACACTGTTTAACAGTATGACAGTGGAGTTCTGACCTCTTCATTCCTTCCCCTAATTTTTTGGGCATTTTTGCCCCTTACTGGATTAAAGGGGCAGAACACTGGTCTCCAGACAGCCCAGCCCCGACACAGAGGCTACAGAGTTGAATATATTGATGAATTGTGGTTCAGTAATTTTATGTTTACATCTGCATAATTGTATGTGTATGTATGTGTGTCCATCTCTTTCTCCTTTTCTGTCTGTCTCTCTGCTTCTCTCTTTGTATTTGCTGGTCTATGCCTGACCTAGTATGATGTACTAGTTACAGTTGTTTATCCAGGACATGTATGATTCAGATTTTAGCCATAAAACCCATAGGGCCAGTCAGTCTGATCTAGCTTACAGAGTTGTTGTGAGGACACCATGGAGGCAGGGAGAATCACACACTACCTTGGACTCACTGGAAGAAATGCAGGGTATGAAAGTCACAAATAAACAAATAAGCAGATCTCTTCCATCCCAAGTTAGAGCTTGCAAAGGTGTTTTGCTGTGTATGCATGTATGCAGGCAAAGAGCTGGGTACCAGGACTACTAGTCCAACACTGAACTAGAACAGCAGAGGAAACCCTTGAGCCCAAATAAAACCAAATGCCAGGAAGGTGCACCATGAAAGAAAAGCAGAAGCTCTTCTCAATGCAGGTGGCAACAGTGGTGCATAGAAGAGAAAAGTGCTGCCCACAGGTCCAGTATGAATTGATCAGGGACTTCTGTTTTAACCTGTCTTACAAGTGAGAAAAGATCCACCTGCCTCTTGATTCTATTTCTTTCCCCACCACTGCTTCCAAATGTTCCGCTGCAGCAGTGCTAGTTGTGGGGGAAGCACCCCACATTTTAAAAAAAGAAACTGATCCAGAGTTACTCCCAGCACAGACAATTGGCCTAGCCTGCCTTGCATGCTAAACCCTGCAAAAGCACACTGCTAATTCAGACAGCCGTGCAGGGAAGTCCAGTCACAGAAAAGGAGATACGAATCATCAGTGGTTATGTAAAACTGTCGGGTAGACAGGGGTTTCTGGTGTGTCTTTCAGGCTCTCGCAGCAGGCATTCAATGCGTGTCCCTGTGAGAGGGAGGGAGAGATCTTCATTTACATCTCCATCTCTTTTTTCGGTCTCCAGTGGATATACCTGACTCCTTTTACACACAATGGCAGCCTTCCTGCATTTCACGCCACCAAATCACTCATGCATTTGCACAAATATCCACACGCCGTTCTGTAAAAAAGGAAAAAAGGAGACCACGGATCACACACATTGGGTGCCACAACTGGTACAAAACCACAGCTACAGATCCCCTCCCTCCCTTTCTCTCTCTCTTACACACAGATCCTTCCCTGCACAGCCTTCCATCCCTTACAAAACCTTGCACACCCTCCAAGCTGCCCCTTCAAGCCCAGAGGTCCTGTCCCTGATTCACCCCCCTCTCCCCACCAGCTGCTGCCTCCCTCCTGGCCCTGGCCCTGGCCTTGGTCCTGGTCCTGGTCCAAACCCTTTCCCCCTCCATCCCCGCCCCCTAATCCCCACCCCTTTCCCCTGGCAGCCTGGGGAGGAGGCGCTGCCTTTGTTCCTCCAAGGGTTAACCCGGATTGTGTCTGTCACCCAGTTGCCCGGATGCTGATGTAAGGGGAGAGCTGGAGAGATCCCTTCAGATTGCAGGGAGAGGGGAGGCAAAGGACCAGAGCACAAGAGCATCTTCCCCACCAGCAGCAGCAGAGCATCCTTCATCCTTAGCAGCATCAGCACCACTAACAGCAACAGCAGCAGCAGCAGCAGCCTTGGCTGGACCAGCTGGATGATGCTGGTACCTGGACTGTAGCATCCTCCTTCTTCTCCCTCCTCCTTTTCCTCCTCCTCCATCCCTCCCTTCCTCCTGATGCCCAGAGCATCCCCCTCCTGCTAAATCTGCCAGGATGCTGGCCCCTGTATTGTCCCTATAGGGGGGATATCAAGGAGGCCTTTCTTGCCTCTCCCCACCCTCCTCCCCTCCCCAAGCTCCCCCCATCCCCATCCCCATCCCCTCTTGTTTCCTCTGGTTGCTCAGAGGGGTGATAGACAAAAGCTATGTCCGGTGGCAAAGAAGCAGGTGGGGTCCACCCCTACCAACCTCAACAGAGCCAACAGCATGCTCAGTACGTGGGGCCCTACAGGCTGGAAAAAACCCTAGGCAAAGGGCAGACCGGTGAGTAGAGGTGCTGGGGTTTTTTTAGGGGGTGGGGATGTAGGTGTGTAGGCCGAGGGGAAGCCCCATGCCGTGAGGATGAGCGTGATGGGACAACCCCACCAAAAGAGAATCCACCTCCCCTCTTCAAACCATTGGACCCCTCTTCCTCCTCTGTCTACAGTGGTGGGTGACAAGGAGTGGTTTGGGAGGATGATCAAGGGTAAATTGGCCCATTGTGATCAAGACAAGAGATGTCTATGGAGTAAAGGTAGAGCAACATTTGTCCCATTGCAGAAAAAGGACAAGAAAGTGAGATTAGAAAATGAGATACTGAGATACTGTCCATCAAGGAAATAACTGGGTGTTGGGGGTTGTGAAGGGATGATGGGGTTCTTGCTTCCTTGGGGTTTTTTTTTGGGGGGGGGGAGTCTATATTAAGGAGGCTGTCAGGAGAAGGGGATTGCACTGTGAATGTTGAGGAAACTACATCTCTCTCTGACATTTTTGAGAGATGGTCACTGAGCAAGTAAGAAGTGCTAAAAAGAGATGCTGAGGAGGACACTAGAGATGTTTACCCAGCCAGAGTTTATTTGGGGTGCATGTGCTTGGCAGTGAATTGTTTTCTATTCCAGATGGGCCAAACAGACATGTAAAAAAATAATGTGTAAAGATTTAGGTTTTGAAAGACATACTATTACATTCCAATTCAGCAGCAAAAGCTTTTTTGGGGGGTGGTTACTAAGTACCACATTGTTTATATGTGATAGTAGAGAGATGTGTGTGTATGTGTGTACATGCAGACAAAATAGTGAAGCCTAGAAAGGGGAAGGCAACAGTGGGTCACCCATGTTTCCTGGATAGGTCTCCCTTCAAGCAAATGGGGCCCCGAAGCAGAAAAGATGTAGGGTGAAGTGATAGCGTTGACAAAAATGCAGCTGCAATGACCAAGGCTAGTTGGGAAGGGGGGGGGGCAGAGGAACAAACTGGTCCAGATTTATGCCCCAAATAATCCCATGGGGCGGGATACAGGCAAGCATCCTTTTCTATTTCACTTCTCCATCTCTGCCTTTTTTTTGAGATTCTGCATTTCTAGGGGGGGGCAGGGGTGGTGCTGGTGGTGGTTGTGAGTATGTGTGTTGTGGAGAGGCCTATAGATTTCTCCCCCCCCCCCCCACACATCCTCTCCTGCTGCAGCACTCTGGATGAATGGAAGAGTGGATTTTTTTTTTAGTCTCTGCAGGGATGCTGATTTGATTGTGCGGTTGAGATTATTATTGGGCTTGGTTACAAGAGAGATTGCCTGTATAAAATGTCTAAGGCTGGGCCATATGGAAAAACCCGGTCTTCTTTAGCTCTTTCTGTCTCTTCTTTCTCTGTGACGGTCAGGCACTGGTTGGAAGGTTGAGGATGGGGAGGGGGGGAATCCATCCATCTCTGCAATGATGCAGGAAAACCCAAACCACAAGGCCTCTCTTTTCCTCTCTCAGTCCCTGGATTTGTGTGTATCTGTGTGTAGAATGGGTAGTGTGGCTTGAAAAGGGGATGGTTATATACTGCAGTGGCAGAAAAAGATACCATGACAGAGGAAGAAGGGACCGGGATATCTATCTATGTGTGTATATGCGAAAAAGAGAGAAAGAGAGAGACTGTATGTTTGGGATATTTAATAATAACAATTTTTTTAAAAAAAAATATTAATGCAGTTATAAAGATCTGGAACAGGTTGTTGAAAGAGACAGAAGAAAGCATTAGGGGATAAGGCAGGGTGGAATTTTGCTGAATAATCATTTCTTTACTGTGGCGGCAAGCGGTTAATGCAAAGATGCTTCAGGAACATCAGGCTGAATGGGTAGATGGAAGGAGGGAGGTTGTTGAGGCAAGAGGGTAGGAAAAGGCCTAGTTGTTTTCTGGACCCTAGAATTAAGGGGAAAGCAGGAGCAATAGAGCAAGATGATGCATCACCCCAAATAGCTGTTTTCTTGTTCTCTTAGGTGATCTTGTCGCTGCCTTCTAGCAATATAATTTCCTATTTTGAAAGGAGTATTGTAAATACTATTATGAGAATTTTTGGGGTGGTCAGTTATGTTGCTAGGAAATAACTAAACCCCATGCAGAAGTGATGTGCCCAAGGTCACCCAAGAGATATTGGTGGCAGAGGCAGAAAGCAACAGTGGTACAGATCCCCATTTCTTTCTTAACTATCTTGTTCAGCTTTTTTTTTCCAAAGTGAAAGTGCTGGCCTGATGTGAAGAAACATATACTTACTGATAAAGCACTACGTTTTATTTTATTTTATTATGTATCCGTAAGTGGAAAAAAATTGCAATTGATATGTATAATAAGCACGGTCACTTTCATGTGAGTTTGAAAAGAGATGAGAAAGCTGTTCTAGAATATTGGACAAGCAGTGATCAGAAATCTTAAGTTCCATTGCTGGAATAATTTTTGTAGCTTTTTTGCACTTCTACTTGGGAATGGTAAGAGTTAGATAATAGATTGTATAGCCGGGATGGGGACCATCTGCTCCTCTGGATGCTGTGGGATTGTCCCACAACTCTCAGCATGGCCAGTGTTAAGGAACGCTGGTAGCGGCAGCTCACAACATCTGGAAAGCCACATGATTTACATCTCTGCTCTGATGGATAGTGTTGGTGACCATCATCCCTGGAAAGCTGTGTTTGAAATTTTAGCAGGCTGGATACAGAAGTTAGTAACCCTTTTGTGCCATTGAACTCAATGGCAATCAATGGGACTCAAGTTAGTCCTTAGTAATTTCTTGTACTGATTCCAAAGGAACAAAAGTGTGGCTGAATTCCTCTGAATTTCTTCCAGTGGACATGCTGCAAGTATGTTTGACAGTTGTAGAATTCTTACCACTGTTTACATTTTTTAAAACTTACTCTTAAATAATGGTCCTGAACATTTTTTTAAAAAAAGAATAGGCATTACTGAATAGTACACACACCACTTTCTTTCTCATAGAGAGTTTGAAGAAATTAGTTTTAGGACTGTAGTTCCTAGGATCCCCCAATCAAAGCTGAATAATAGTACAAAAAATAAATTTGTCCAAACTCTGCTTTCATTTGATACTTGGTTGTTGGTGCTATGTGCCTTCAAGTTGTTTCCAATTTATGGCAACCACCTCACAGGCTTTTATGAGGCTGAGAGTGTGTGATTCCTCACCCAAGGTCACCCAGTGGGTTTCCATGACTAAATGGGGAATTGAACCCTGGTCTCTCTACATACTCAAACCATTACACCATGCTGGCTCTCTCAGTTTATACTTACTGTCTTTAAAAGGCTGTAATTGAGCCTACCTCATGGATGTTGAGAGATCTATTTCGCGTTAAGAGATTAACAATAACATTTAGATAACCTTTGTTCATGGAATTAGGATTAATGGTTGCTGAGAAACCCCAAAGAGAGCTGTAACTCTGAACATGTAGAAATATCACTAACTTTCCTTGGAGTGAAATTAAAAACATGTATATCCCCTCACCAGTCCATACTGATACACTGTTTGATTATATATAGTAGAGTCACCAGAGATCAGATAAAACTATTTGATCCACACTATAGACTTTCAATTGGCAGTCCTTGATCTAATTCACTATTCTTCCCTAAAGCATGAAACCTGGTACCCAGCATTACATTTAAGTAAATTTTATTCTCTGAGATTTGCATTCAGAAAGAGTTTAGATAGTAAAATGTATTGTTTCATTTCAAATTATGGTAAGCACAATTTGGGTCCATTCTGCTCATTCTACTGAGTGGAACCCTGGATGTCTGAACTCATGCCCTGCTCAGATGGCATGACAGCCTTTACCAATCTTGCAAATTAATTCCCTATTACAGTCAACTAGGAAATGCTGTGAGAACCAGTGTGGCATAGTGGTTTGAATGTTGGACTATGACTCTGGAGACCAAGGTTCAATTCCTGGCTTGGCCACCGAAACCTATTGTGTGATCTTGGGCAAGTCACTTGCTCTCAGCCTTAAGGGAAGGCAATGGCAAACCTCTGGAAAGCTCTTGTCTAGAAAACCCCCTTAGGGTTGCCTTAAGTTGTAAAACAACTTGAGGACACACAATAACAACAAGGAAACTATATACAACTGTTCCTATTTATTAGGGATAGCCTATCCTTTCTAGTATCCAAATGGATGTGGGGAAGTAGACTTACCGTATATAGTCGACTATACGTCAACCTCATATGTAAGTCAAGGGCAGGTTTTGGGGACAAGATTATGTCTTAAAGATGCTACAAGATCTCTCTATATACTGATTCAACAGACTATATCTTTGATTTGTAGTATCTGGTCTTCGTAAACCATTTACCCTCTTTTGTCACTCTTCTTCTTCTTCTTCTTCTTCTTCTTCTTCTTCTTTTTGGAGACCGAGCAATATAATGTTCATAGGTGAGTTGCCTGAGCACCTGTCATTCTTCACATTTCAGCTGGCAACCCCACCGTTAAATCTCTGAATGTCTGTAACATACGGGATAACCCAAGAATTTTACAGCCTGAGGTGAAGTACCAAATGGCACCCCCTACTCATCCCAGTCAAAGTACCCAACTGCCAGGCAAGGTATTTTGCCCACTTGAGACAGCAAATCCCTCAAGCACTTCTTCCCATCTGTGGCTGTAACAAATATAATAACTTAGTAAATAACGAACAATTTGCTGCCCTTTCATGACACCCAGAATCTGCTGTCTGAGGCTGTCACCTCAATCTACTTAATACTAGGGCCAGCCACAAAGGCTCCACGGAATGATATTTTATAATACTACTGCTGCTGAGGTATATTTTGAACTGTTATAACATATTGTAGACGATAATGTTTATAAAATATTCCTTTAGCCAAAAGAACAAACACCTTCTTGGCTTTTAAATAAGTGGTTACTGTAGAATACACAAACACAGCATGCAGCAGGCTGAGTAGAGCTTTCAGTAATGTGTCATAGTATGTGAGTATGTGTGCAGCTCAGGGAGTAATCCTTGGTCTGACAATTGGGGTGTTCATAGTACATAGTGTTATAATACACAATTCATACTAAGCTTGGAAGTGATGCATTACAAATAATGACACTGACTCCTAACACATTACTTTTGGGGTAAAGATGTTGGTCTTTAAAAAGCAATCTAAGGAGCTTATCGCTCGGCTTATTGATTCGGCTTACCTCTCCTGGTTTAAATTTCAATTTGGGCTGCATCCTGCTCTTATCAGAAGGTTTTTGCTGCTGGATTTGCTGTCCAAATACAGCCTGGGTCCATCCCTGCTTCCAGGAGTGCTCTGGCGCCGGAAAACTCCCGGATCCGAAAAGAGCCGAAAGGAATGCTCCTGGAAGCAGTGATGGACCCAAACTGTATTTGGGCGGCAAATTTGGTGGCAAAAAAAAAAAAAAAAAAAAAAGCAATAAACTCCTAACATTATTATTTTTTTAAATGCAATGAATTAGATTTACTTGTTATTCCTAAACCATTAGTTTTGGGGCTTTATTGTAGAATATATGGGGTCACTTTAGTACTTTTTAAAAGTCCTCCCCCCAGAAGTAACTACAAAGGAATCTGTAACTAAAATGTAGCACATTGAGTTACTCTTTCAGATGTGAATAAGGAATCCCAGTAGTGGTTTGTGTTGGATTAATGACTGTGGAAACTAAGGTTCAATTCCCAAATTCTGGTTTCTTAGAGCCAGGACCAACCCCTACCATCAAGCAAACACCTTAAGCGGTAAGTCTAGGGAATCCAGAAAGGGTAAGAAAAGGTTTTTGGCATTCTTGTTATTTTTAATACCAGAGATCTGGAGAGGTGCTTATGGTATTTCTATTTCAAGGTCCCATATCATTTCACTGAGTTTAGGTACTATACATCTTGACTAAGGGATGTGTTTGTAAGGGAATTAATCTGCTGGTCAGCCTCATCCCATCTTTATATAATGCCAGAAAATTTTGTGTATGTGTGTTTTCAAGTGCCATTTTTAAAAACAAAACTATGTGGAAAAGTGTTAAGCCAGATTGCATTTGTAGGTTTGCCAGACTTAAAATTGGGGAGGCTTTAATGGCCTTAAATCTGGGAATCTTTAATTGTTGTTGTTTCTGCCTTCAAGTCATGTCAGATCTATGGCAACCCTAAGGTGAACCTATGATGAGGTTTTCTTGACAAAATTTGTTCAGAGGAAATTTGTCATTGCCTTCCTCAGAGGCTGAGAGCATATGACTTGCATAAGGTCACCCAGTGGGTTTCATGGCTAAACAGGGATTTGAACCCTGATCTCCAGAGTTGTAGCCCAGTACTCAAACCACTATGCCACACTGGCTCTCAATCAGTCATTTTAGCATTTTGGCCAGGGTGCCTTTAAGTAGAACAGACCTTGACATAAGTAATGGATGCTGGGGTGCCATTTACCAATCCATCTCAAGCAGCAAAACAGAACAGTCTTCCACATTAACTAATCTGGAAACTGCTCACTGGTTACAGTTAATGATGTTTGAACTTCATGTCAGGTTTTTAAAAGATGCTGATACCCAAACACCTATAATCTAGGATGGTTTAGTGGGGTAAATCATTCTCTTGGTTCCGAGGTGTCTGGTTTTCCATATTGTTGTAGTGTGTCTTCAAGTCATTTCTGGCTTATGATGACCTTAAAGCGACCCTATCCTAGGGTTTTCTGGGCAAGATTAGTTCAGAGGAGGTTTGCCATTGCATTCCCTGAGAGAGTTTGACTTGCCTAAGGTCACCCCGTTGGTTTCATGGCTGAGCTAAGAATTGGACCCTGGTCTCCAGAATCATAGTCCAACACTCAAACCACTGCGCTATACAGTCCCAAATGGGAAGGCAAGAACTATGAGAGTGTGGCTGAGTGTCTTGATTTACAGAGGTCACTCCTCTGTTTAAAGGACTGTCCAAGGATCGTCCTCTAATGAAATGTTGTCTAGTCCAGTGGTTCTTAACCTGTAGGTCTTTAGACCCCCAGGGGGCTGCAGTGTCATCACAGGGGGTCCACCTGAGAGAAGTCAAGGCAAAGTTTGGCTGGCTTGGCCTGTGCATTGCCGTTCAATCCACTCCAGCTGCAAACTGGCTGGGAAAAGCAGGATAAAAGTTTTCCTTCCCCATCCAACACCTCCAAAGGAAGGTTTAATGCATGGTGTAATTGTTAATAGTTCAGTGTTCAAGTATTATTATTATTATTATTATTATTATTATTTAAGTTTTGGGGGTCCATGGCAAAAAAGCATATTTAAGGGGGGTCTTGGTAAAGAAAAGGCTAAGACCCATTTTATTGTTGTTGCATGCCTTAAAGACATTTCTGATATATGGCAACCGTTAGGCAACCCTATCATAGGGTTTTCTTGGCATGATTTGTTCAGAGGAGGATAGGGAGCCAGGTAGTGCAATAGTTAAATGCCAGTACTGCAGCCACAATGTTGTGAGTTCGATCTTGCAGGGCTGAAGGTTGACTCAGCCTTCCATCCTTTCATAGGTCAGTAAAATGAGTGCCCAGCTTGTTGGGGACAATTGGCATACACTTTGTAAACCTCTTAGAGAGTGCTAAGTTCACTATTAAGCATTATATAAATGTAAATGCTATTGCTATTGTCAGTGCCTTCACCTGAGGCTAGAGAGTGTGACTTGCCCAGGATCACCCAGTGGGTTACCATGGCCGAGCTGGGAATCGAACCTTTGTTTCCAGAATCATAGTCTGACACTCAAACCACTATGCCACACTGGCTTTCCTAAGACCCACTGGTCTAGTCTAGTCCCATTCCAGTTTAATAGGTAGGCAAAGCAAGGACCTAAATGTTGCTCCCCAGCAATTAATCATTGGATACCTGACAGAGCAGCCATAGAGGTCAATTGGTCACAGCGTTCCTCACTATTGCAAGATAGACTGTTTTTTCCCCCCCTGATTACACTGTTGTTGTGTATCTTCAAGTCATTTCCAACTTACAGTGCCCCTAAAGTGAACGTATCATAGAGTTTTCATGCCAATATTTGTTCAAAGGAGGTTTGCCATCGCCTTCCTCTGAGGCTGAGAGCTTGTGACTTGTCCAAGGTCACCCAGTGGGTTTTATGGCCGAGCCAGGAATCAAACCCTAGTCGTATTCCAGCACTGAAAGCACTATGCCACACTGGCTTTCTGATTACATTACAGTAACCATTTCTAAACTTGGATCTGTACGCAGATCAGCACAGGAAGCATTTATGTGAATCGGCACCTTGTTTTGTCCCTTTTCAGAGGACATTTTTGGCATTTCCTCTTTTTTGACAATTTGTAAGTGGCCACCCTAGGTTAGAGAGATCTGCAACTGGATTCTAGGGGATTCTGGGCCCTTGCCAATATACATTCATAGATGCTGCTGAGGCCTCTGAATCTCTTGGGACTAAAGAAACAATATACGGCTGCTAGTTTGGGCATTGCTGAAAAAGGGAAAAGAACTGCAGATGAACACAGGAGCACTGTACAGTGGGTCTGCAGTAATTGCCATTGCTCTTAGGCCCCAGGTAGATTTCCAGGGCGATTGGGTATACGTTAAAGACATCTTTGCTCTGTCAGTATACACAACGATGGTGACATCTACTTTGAACAAAAAGTGGTGCGTGTGTGTGTGTGTGTGTGTGTGTAGGAGCAAAAGCCGTTTTGTCTTCAACCCAAACTCACCACGCTCTACTCTATAAAATCTGTAGCCTAAAGGAATTTGCTTTCTCCACGGCATCAGAGAGGCGAGCAGGAGGAAGTCTGCTTAAAACCAGTGAAGCATAACAAGGTAAAGCAGAAAGATATTTTTTCTCTCTCAGAGCTTGGAAAAGTTTCTCTTTTGGACTATCAGAATTCCCCCAGTCAGCTTGTTGTTGTTGTTGTTAACTGCTTTTGAGTAGATCTTGACTCATGGCAGCCCTGTGGAAGAGACACTACCAAGACTCCCTGTCCTCCACTGCTTTGCGTAGGTCCTGCAAATTCATACCCGTGACCTCCTTAATAGAGTCCACCCATCTGGCGTGTGATCTTCTTCTCTTTCTGTTTCTCTCCAACTTTCCTAGTTTTTTCTTTCTTTCTAATGAGTTGTGCCTTCTCATGATGTGGCCAAAGTACATCAGTTTTAGTTTAATCATCTTGGTCTCCAGGGAGATTTCCAGCTTGATCTGTTCAAGGACCCAGTTGCTTGGCTTTTTGGCTGTCCATAGAAGCTTCATCGCTCTTCTCCAGCACCATATCTCAAATGAATTGATTTTCTTCCTTTAAGCTTTCTTAATTGTCCAGATCTTGCATCCATAGAATCATAGAGTCACAGATTTGGAAGGGACCACATGGGCCATCAAATCCAACTCCCTGCCATGCAGAAGCTCACAATCAGAGCACCCCCAACAGATGACCATCCAGCCTCTGTTTAAAAACCTCCAAAGAATCATAGAATCATAGAGTTGGAAGAGATCACAAGGGCCATCCAGTCCAACCCCCTGCCATTCAGGAACTCTCGATTAAATCATACCTGACAGATGGCCATCCAGCCTCTGCTTAAAGACCTCCAAGGAAGGAGACTCCACCTCACTCTGAGGGAGTGTGTTCCACTGTCAAACAGCCCTTACTGTCAGGAAGTTCCTCCTAATGTTGAGGTGGGATCTCTTTTCATGTAGCTTGCATCTATTGCTCCAGGTTCTATTCTCTGGAGCAACAGAAAACAAGCTTGCTCCATCCTCAATGTGACATCCCTTCAAATACTTATACAGGGCTATCATATCACCTCTTAACCTTCTCTTTTCCAGATTAAACATACCCAGCTCCCTGAATCTCTCCTTATAAGGCATGGTTTCCAGACTCTTCAATATTTCGTCACCTTCCTCTGGACATCCTTTTTAAATTTGGTGCCCAGAACTTGTCAGAGGCCTGACCAAAGCAGGCATTATTACTTCCCTTGATCTAGAATACATGGTAATGTGGAACACAATGGTTGTATGATTGTAGCTTTCATGCTCAGTTGTATATTTTTGCTCTTTAGGATTTTTTCTAGTTCTGCTTTCCCATTCTTAGTCTTCTTCTGATTTCTTGACTCCAGTCCTCATTCTGATGAATGTTTGATCCAAGTATGAGAACTTTTTTACTATTTCTATTTCCTTATTGTCTAGGTTGAATTTGTGTAGGTTCTCCGTGGTCATTATTTTTGTTTCCTTTATGTTCAGCAGTAAGCCTGCCTTACACTTACTTCTTTGATCTTTGATCTTAGGAGTTGTTGTAGAAGTTGATCTGTGATGTTTTCTGTAGTCTAAAATGTCATAGTCCAAAAAGGAGATTCCCGAGGCATAGCAGAGTGTTTGCTCCCAACCCGAGTTTATGGAAGTATACAACCTCTAGTCATGCTTATTTGTGTTTATATGGGACAAGCATATATTTAATTTTAACATATTGAGTTAGTATCTGAGATGTAAGAACCCCAGTGGAGACCTTTCTTCAGAGAGAACCACTGGGCCAAGGAAGAGTCCGGTCTTAGCTATATTTCTGTCTAATAATAACTCGTAGGCTGCAAAGCTCTCTCTCTGTGGGTGTGGTTTTATTTCAGTATTTTCAGATCCCATATGAAATGTGAAAGCACACTCTTTGGTTGATGACTGCCATGTTGCTTTTCCTAGAACACCCCATGCGACCAAGAGCTGTCCAGCAAAGAGGTCTCCTTGCAAACATTCTTTACAAAAGAATTTTTTCTTGACAAAAGTGTGTTTGCAAAATGGAAGCAGGAAGGTGATTTTTTTAAAAAAACAAACCCTGATAGGATCCTGTGCTCTGTATCTCTTTGGTTTTGATTCAGCTTGGGATGCATGAATGGCAGTCAAAAACTTTTTAAAGTGGAAATCCCTGTGAAGTCCACTTGCTTTTTTTTTATACATGCCATCCATGTTATCAGGAAAGATGCCTGTTGTTACCAGGAATTGAAATGAAATTGGTTTGTAAGGGGAAGAGGAACTAATTTTATGGGTTAGAAAAAAGTAATGTAGGTTAATAAATCTGCTAGGTTTGTTTGCAAGGCTGTAGAGCCAGTGGTGTCCCAGTCCACCAATGTAATTATTACTTCTGCCTCTGCATTGCAGAAATAATCTAGTTTGACACCACTTTAACTTCCATGGCTCAATGTGATGGAATTCTAAGATTTGTAGTTTGGTGAGGCACCAGAGCTCTCTGACAGAGAAGGCTAAACATCTCACAAAAATGTAATTCTCGGAATTCCATACCACTGAGCCATGGCAGTTAAAGTGGTGTCAAACTGGATTATTTCTGCAGTGCAGATGCAGCCGTAGTAATTACAGTGGTGGATTGGGATTTAAGAGATCCTGGTTTGGGGCCCCATTGAGCCATAAAAGTCACTGCCTTGAGCCAGTCACACTCTGGGGCGGTACAGACCACCTAAAAGGAGTGGTCTGGCACCACTTTTTGCAGCAGCGCAAGTTCACAGCTAGACGCTGCGGTGAAGCTGCGCTGCAAAAAAGGAGAGGGGTTTTTGCGCTTCAAAAAAGGAGCGATTGAGAGAAAAGCGCAGTTGTGGTGGTGCCATTATGTACACCATTACATGGTAGGGTTCGGGAGCATGCGAATGCTGCGTGTTGCCAAACCCTAATGGCGCTGCCCAGGCGCCTCTTACTGCCTGTCTGTTTCAGGCCATTCTCTCCACAGGGTTGTTGTGAGGATCAATGTGTGGAAGAGGGCAGCCATATATGCTGGTTTGAGCACTGGAAAAAAAGGTGAGAATAAATAAAACAAATAAGACTGAAAGACAGCATCCATTGTTAGGGAAGAGTGACAGACTAAATCTTGGTGGCTATCTGACAGCCTTTGGGCTAGATCCAGCCTGTGAAACAATTTTATAACACTGTTCCAGTAATATCATTATATCTGATGCCAGTTTCAAACACAAGCTGGATTGTAGAGCTGTAGGGTATGACCTGATTTTGAATAATTTAGGGGCAGGCATTTCTTTATAGGGTATGCTTGGGGGGTCTTAATTTTCTAAAAAATGTACTATGATTCATTTTGTGCAAAATGTGAGAAAGTCATTTGAATTGACTGGGGATTCCTTCTTAGCTTCTTGCATTATAAGAAATAGCAAAGGTGTAGAATATTTCTCTTGTGCCACAGAAGGTACCAATCTATACTTGTCATCATATATGTTGCATACTATATATTTTCCTTATCACAAAAATTATCCTTATCACAAAAAAGTATTTTGTAGTATGGCAGAGCCTCACTATTGTTGCTGTTGTTGTTTTTGTAGGGATGGACAAATCATTCTATTTCCAGTCCACATCCATTTCACACTTGTTCAGTAATAAATTGGTTCCATCCAATTTCTGCATCAGTATTCAGTTTTTTAAAATTGAAAAAAAAAGAAAGATAAACATTCAGATTTTTAAATATACATTTCCCCTAACATATGCTTTTTGGCAGCTGCATAACTTCTGTTTTGGATTTCCAGTTGTCAGAATCCCAAATGGATCATGGAAGTTGTAATGCAAGAATACTTTCCCCAAATTTTGCATGTTGTACATAAATTCCCCTAATGTATACATTTTGCACTCACACTTTTGGTTATTTGTTTGCAAATATGGATATATCACTTAGATCCAAGAATGTAAAAATGACATCCATTGTTAAAACAAAACATGCACAAAGATACATTATCTTGATGGTAGAGAATGAGGTCAAGTGGGACTCAACAGGAACTTTTGTTTTTAAAAAATATGTTTTTAACATGAATACATTTTTTGGATATATCTTTTGGCGACATATGCAATTTGTATGCAGTTTTTGAACTGAGAAGTGCGTGACAGCACATATCCAGAAAAATCAGCAGTCTGAAGAGTAACTATGTTTTGATCTGAATATGACTCTGTGAAGTGAAAGTTAATTCAGCTTGCTTCAAAATGTAGAATACAAACTCCATTCCTAGTTTTATTTCATACTTGGGCTGGGTTTTAACTCTCTTCTTGTTGTTGTGTGCCTTCAAGTCCTTTCCGACTTATGGTGACTCTGTCGTGGGGTTTTCTTGGCAAGATTTGTTCAGAGAAGGTTTGCCATTGCCTTCTCCTGAGGCTGAGAGAGTGTGACTTGCCCAAGGTCATGAAGTGAGTTTCATTGCCGAGCAGGGAATTAAACACTGGGCTCCAGAGTTGTAGTCCAAAACTCAAATCACTACACCATGCTGGCTGTGCTTAGCCACAGATCCTTTGGGTTAGTTTACATGGACATGTTTGTCAGATACTGACTGCCACATTGCTGCTCTCACACCACAGACAGATCTTTCATTCCGCATCACAAAATCACGAAAACATTTACTTTCCTGCCAATAATAATAATAATAATAATAAATATTTATTTATAACCTGCCCCTCTGAATGAACAATCTCCTGGGGAGGGGGAGTCTGGCGATGGAGCAGCAGGAGGGCAAACACACACCCTTCCCAGGTGACACTCTCCACACTGGGTGACCCTAGCTAGTGAAACCACTGGATGCATTTATTGCTACGATCATTTATATTATTGTCATTGTTATTGTATATGGAACCATCTACAGCTTGCCCTCTCCTACTGTGGGCTCGCCACCCATGGATTTAAGCATCCACTCTGCCATGGCAGAGTGACCACGTGCACATGCACCACTATTGAAAGTAGCAATAGCATTAGCAATAACATTTACAGTTCTATACCACTTAATAGTGAACTCATAACTCTCTAAGCAGTTTACAGTCTGTAAGCCAGTTGCCCCCCACATTCTGCGTACTCATTTTACCAACCTCCAAAACCTGAGGTTCTGTGTTTTTTCTTCATCCACTTGGAGTGGGGTCAAAATGGTACCCCATGGATAAGAAAGGCCCAGTGTATCTATTTGTACTTTATAAAATAACCAGAGCTTGCACTGTAACTCTCAGAATGTCCAAAGGATTTTAAGAATAAAAAAGTTAACTTTTCCAAGCTCTACAAAGAATATGCATGACCATAGCTCTCTATCCCAGTGGGTTTTCAATTTAAAGTGGGCACAGGGAAACAACAAAGGAATGGCAGTAGAGGTTGGGAACAGATGCAGGGGAAGAATATGTGATTATTATTTCAATTATACATCCTTTGACATAGCAAGAAGAAAAAATGGGCAGAGTCATTTGAGGGAACAAGAGGTCTTTAGCTGAGTATGGTTGGCTCTGGATGAGCTAAGGTCACAGGAAAGGGCAAGTTTAGATTGACACTTGGAATGAGATGGACGGGCAAATGCATCTAGGCACATCCCCAAACATGTCTGAGACATGCTAGGGTCTCAGACAACTTGGCAAAAGTTCTTTTGTTGGCTACAGTTCCCTGGCTAATGACCATGATGGCTGGGGAGGTTCAGGGAGCTGGACACGTGGCTATTTGGCCAATGTTGTAAATTCCATAGATTCAATTGGGTTTAGACTAGTTGGGAGGAAGAACTAGATGTAGTCTTGAAAAGTAACATTTTCCAGACCATGATCTTAAGTAGCTGGCCTTTCTTACCCAACACCAGCTGCTTTGTTGTTACTGTGTGCTTTCAAGCTGTTTCTGACTTCTGGCAACCCTAAAGCCAACCTATAATGTGGTTTTCTCTGCAAAAATTGTTTACTGAGGGTTTGACATTGCTCTGAGAGAGTGTGAGCAGCCCAAGGCCAGCCAGTGAATTTCCATGGCCAGGCAGGGATTTAAACCTGGTCCACTGGAGTCAAACCCTATGATAGGTTTGCCTTTGGGTCACCATATGTCAAAAATTATTTGGAGGCACACAGCACAAACACACACTACTGGAGTCATAATCCAACACTCATACTTCTATGTCACACTGTCTCTTTTCCCCATGATTATTTAAACTGGAACTGCCAGGGAATGTCATTCTGCATGCAGAGCATGAACTGGGCCACTGATCTCTGGGTCTGTCCTTCAATAATCCAGGCAGATTCATCATTACCCCTTATTAACAATCGTTAACATGCAACTGTTTTATTCACAATCAGGGTGGCCTAAGGATGGTGAGCAGGGAGGGGGAGGCCAACTGACCCCATTTGAGCTGCTGCTGGAACTTTGTACTGCTCAGGGAAGTGGGGAAGCACACAAAGCTATAATAATAACGAGAAAGCCACTTCCAAGGGAATTGGGGGCATGATCTTCCAACATAATCTTGAAACATGTTGACTTCAGAATGTAAGCATTTCCCTACAAGCCAGCAGTAAAAATTAGGCTGTGCTCCTGACTTCCCTGAGTAGTGGGAAGTTCCAGGAGGCCATCCTGCAAAGTACTCTTTGCATGACAAAAGCATTGGAATTTTGTTTAGAGGACAAGCACATTAGAGATTAGGTTATAAACCTATGCACATTTACCTGGAAAAAGTAAGATCCTCTGAACACAAGGGTTTTCTTGGCAAATTTACTTCTAGGTAAACAAGTTTAGGAGTGCACCATAAAGGTATCTTTCTTCTTGCTTTTACAAATACATGGACTCATAGGACATTTCTACACATGGCTTTTAAATTGTGATTACATCAAGAAAGAAGTGGCACTGGCCACACTCATTGCAAAATGCCACCTCCGACCTGTAGCTGCTCTGTCCATGAGTGTGTGTGTTGTGCCTTCAAGTTGTTTCCAACTTATAGCCACCTCTCTCATGAACAAACACCCTCACATAAGATTTGTCCCTCAGTGTGTGTGTGTGTGTATGTATTTGTATGAGTGTGAGAAAGATCTTCCACAGACTGTTTGGTATCTCATTCAGTCATGCAGGGAGCTTCCCAGCTATCTCCTAACCTGCTGGAGGAAATGTCAACCGACCATTCTGGAGAATGAAGTTATAACACAATATGCACATGTGCCAGCCAGGCAAAGTGGATCTTTACTTGCAGAGGGAGAATGGCATCAATAAGGCAACTGATATCAGTGCTGTGGAAAAGGCACACTTAGTTTTTTCCCCTAGACTTTAAAGGCATCATTCAAGGTGCTCCCAAAATAGGTTCAGCATCTTGGATATCTCCTTTTAACTCTGGAATAAAAGCCATAGTGGGTTCCCTGACCTTTTTGCCCTGGAAGCTACCAGCTGCCCCATTTACATGTAAGTAAAGCCCACTTTATTCAGTGAGGCTTACCATGGGGGTTCATTTGTGCACACATTCTTATTGTTATAGTACAACCTGCTATCTATGTAATAAAATATTAGTATTAAGTATGAACTGTATTTTGGGATCCAATGCCCAAGGAAGTTGGGAAGTGGAGTGATAATCAACTGCATTCCAAAGATTAGACAGCAGTTCAGAAAGCTTGGGGAACCTATATACCTGACCTGTTAGCATGAATTTTTTAAATCGTATACAGTTTCATAAGAGTGAATAACTTGCAAAAAAGTGTATTAGCCTATTGTGGTTTGGCAAAGGAGAAATGGAGAGCTCCATTTCTCCTCCAAAAGCTTGTTGTATATCTATACTCAGCAGAGCTTGAGAAAGTTACATTTTTGGTTTTCAACTGCTAGAATTTCACTGAGCCAGTATGGCCAATGTTCATTCTGACTATAGTAGTTATAGTCCATAACTAACTTTTCCCAAGCTCTGTGACTGAGAAAAAAGGAGGGGTGAAGTGCTATGTCTCACTTCTGCCAGCGCCCTCACTCATCTGCATTCAGTTCAGTGTTGTTGTTGTTGTTGTTGTGTCTTCAAGTCATTTCTGACTTATGTTGACCTAAGGCAACCCTATCATGGGGTTTTCTTGGCAAGATTTATTCAGAGGTTTGCCATTGCCTTCCCTTGAGGCTGAGAGTACGTGAGTTACCCAAGGTCACCCAGTAAGTTTAATGGCTGAGCTGGGAATCAAACCCTGGTCTCCAGAGTCTTAGTCCAACACTCAAATCACTATGCCATGCTGGCTCCGGATGCATAATACAAAACTGCAGTGATGGGAACAAAAGAATTGAATTATGAATTAAGTTGGGAATTTGCCAATGGAAAGGGACGGCTTAATTACATACTTTTAAAAACTAAAGCAAAGGGCCTAAGTTACAATTGCAGCATTAAGGTTTCTCCCAACTTAAATTATCAATCGAGTTGTTAATTAATTAAATGAGCTACAGGAATAAATGGTTAATGTGCTTCTTTAGCCAAGGCCTGTGTTAAAATTTTTCGAAACTCTAACTTTTTAAAAACAATCCTTAATATAAGAGTAGGTCACAAACAAGAAAGGCAGTTTGGAAGGTCTGGTGGTCTTCTTTCCACACAAATAGTCTTCTTCTACACTGGATTCAGCACAGAGATTCTTCCTCTGTCCCATGAAACAGAATTGTGAAACTCTTAGCTGCAGAAATGTTTCTGGATCTATGTGGGTGCCAATACCATAAAAAGTGGGGGATGAAGAGTGAGGGATGAAGAATGAAAAAGTTGGTGAGAAATTCAGAAATTCATGTAGCTCTTTCCTCCTCCCCAAAGCTCAAAACAGAGATGGAAGAGGAGGGTTGCAATAGCGTGGAATTGATTTTTCACCTTTATTTTGATGAGGCTTTTAGTGTTTCTGCACTAGCCAGGATAACTGAGGCAGGTAGGGGCAGCTGTAGGGCCAGGATACTCCAGGCTGCCCCCAAAGTATCCTAGCTAGTGCAGAAACACCAAAAGCCTCATCAAAATAAAGGTGAAAACTCCAGTCTATGCTATTGCAACTCAGGGAGAAGCACAAGGTTGGGCACCTTGTTCTGACCTTACAACAAGTGATCCACAGTGGGACCCCATGCTGTGGTGGGAATGGAAGGTGCTGGATCTTCCCTGAAAATCTGGAGTAATAGGTAAGTTTTTAAAATCCGTTTTAAGGGTGTTATCCTCTGGTTATGGTGTGGAATATGCCAGATATTGTCTGGTCATCTGGACATCTCTCACCAGAACTGGGGGTTGGGCTGTGCATCATCCAAACAGGACAATGCTAGAAGACGGGGAAATTGACCCTTTGGCCTGTGCAGACAGGGTCAATGTAACATACATTTAAATGTGGATTCAAAATTAATTTAATTGTTAAATTGTCACATTTCAATCTAAATGTAGCTGAATTCAAATTTTATTTTGTTAACAATTTACTCATTAATTTATTACCAATTAACTGCAACTCAATTAGATTTTTAATTTATGAACAATTACAGTAACTGTGTGTTAAGCCTTTCTCATTAAAACATAATGTAATGCAACTTTTGTTTGTTGTAATAAAAGTACCATTGTAATGTGTGTGTTTGAGTTTTATATTATGCTGCCTGTCCAACACACCTACCTCATATATGTGTGTGTGTGTGTGCACATGCGCAGGAACTGAAGATATTGTTTCCCTACCTTTCCTATCTGCTTATGGTTTGTATATTTATAATTATAAAATTTGGAAAAAGTTATGTCAAAGAAGAGGCAGTTTGACTTTTATTATGGTTAACCCATTTCATCTGGGCTGCATCTGCACTGCAGAAATAATCCAGTTTGACACTGCTTTAACTGCCATGGCTTAATGCTATGGAATTCTGGCAACTGTAGTTTTGAGAGACCTTAATAGCCTTCTCTGTCAGAGAGCTCTGGTGCCACAGCAAACTACAAATCCAAGAATTGCATAGCATTGAATCATGGCAGTCAAAGTACTATCAAGCTGGATTATTTCTGCAGT
The DNA here is from genome assembly GCA_034509955.1 of Urosaurus nigricauda. Taxonomy (NCBI): domain Eukaryota; kingdom Metazoa; phylum Chordata; class Lepidosauria; order Squamata; family Phrynosomatidae; genus Urosaurus; species Urosaurus nigricauda. The sequence continues at coordinate 15,664,330 of JAOEGL010000006.1, forward strand.
GCGGATGGATCCATGGTTATGGTTTATAGCATAATGGTGGATTTCTTGTGCTTCTTTTCTTTTGTTAGGTCTGGTGAAGTTGGGTGTGCACTGCATCACAGGGCAGAAAGTTGCAATAAAGATTGTGAACCGGGAAAAGCTTTCTGAGTCAGTACTGATGAAGGTGAGTCTGTGTCTTTATTTGGGGGGGGGGGGAGGCAACAGAGAAGGTGAATATAGAAAAGGTGTGGAGCTGAATTTACAATTTGTAAAGAGACAGAAAATGCATGCTGTGCTTTCTATAGATCCAATCTCTGGCTGTCACCTTCATCCCTATAGAAAGGTCAAACCAAGTTGTTTTGCCAGACTAAAGAAAATTTATCACAGAATGTCAGGCCAATTCACAAACTGTATCTGTGGTCAGACACATCACCGCAAAGAGGTGTGCAAAATATATGTAGACTCCCACCAATTTAGAAACTGACAGGCTTAAAGAAGGAAATTCACTGGGTTTTGTGTGTGAAAATGTGTGTATATATATAAAAACCCTTGATTTTGCCATTTTATACAAGGGGCACGATTTTACTGTGCTATTGTATTTAATGGGATTTGAGTATCCATGGATTTTGGTATCCACAGGGGGTCCTGGAACCAAACCCCAGCGGATACCAAGGGCCCACTGTATGTGCATTTGTGGAAATTTCAGGAGCAAAATAACCAAGAGAGGATGTTTAAAAAACAGATTTTATCTCTAGATTCCTTATCCAAAGTGAAAGATGAAAGAAACCACAACACAAAGTAATTACAGAGATGGTTCTTGGCCAAGTGACTTATTTTGCCACAGATATCCTAATAATCCAGAATGCATGTATTGTTTCTCACCCTTTGATAAATTTAGGCAGAGTCTAGGGTGAGTCTTGCCAGCCTAGGTTTGCCATTTGTCCCAGAAAGCCTGGAAAATCCTGGACTAAAGAGACTAACAAATGTCCTGGCTGGCTGGGCCAGTTGAAGCAGATTTATTCTTCATTGCAAGCTGATAGGTAGGTTAAAATGTGGTGGTGGCAATGAAGTGAAAAAATGCTGGCACTAGCAGGAGCCTCATCCTGTAGGGTCCAATTGCTAGCATTGCCACCTTATTTTTCCTGAATCTTCACCTGACTCTTCTCACCAGATAGGGAGGAAAAGAAATAAAAAAGGAGCTGATAGTTTGTTACAGGTACTGAGGCTGAAACATAATGGTAGAACAAGTGCAGCAATTAATGTGTTGAACTTGCATAATAAGAATGCAAATTAATAATATGCATAATTATGACAATTTGCTTAATATGCAAATTAGATGCCTGGATATGAGGAACTGGAATATGGCAACCCTATGCCAGCCTTCCTCTGTGTATTGGGCCTTTGGCTCACTCCACATGGCACCTGTTCTCATGCTGTGCAGAGTGGCTCAACTGAAGCATTTCCCCACCAGAGCAGTGCACATTTTTCCATTTAGAAGTTTGTGCTGATGTGGAGGAAAAAACCTTCCTGCTGAATGATGAGTGCTACACGGGCTGTGGGTTAATAGCCACAATATGGAGCAATTTTGTGCAGGTTTGTTACGGTGGCTATAAGGTAGAAAAACCATCTCTTTGCCAGGCCACTGGATAAAGAGAGCTTGAAGCTTTCAAATGAATGGTGAAGAAGATGCTTCTCTGCAGACTCTTACCTGATGCTTTTTAAGACCAGAATGAAATGTTGAGCAACAGAAAGCCTTCTGGGATTGTTGCCTGACAAACATGCTGGGTTGTGTTTGCCAATATTAGGCAATACCCCAGCAGGTATACCATGGTGTCAGACTGATGCCTGGAGGCAGACAGACTAGGAACTGCCTGGCAGCTAGTAAGGAACAAAAAAACTGGAGGCCTAGAAGGAACCAGGTGGCAACGTCTTGCCAGACAAAATGAAATCAGCAGGCTTGCAAGGCTTTATATTCCTCAATAGGGTCTGATTAGCCATCCAGCATCACCGGATTTCCAGGGCCAGAAGGATCACAGGCTGTCATACAAAGGCCTTCTGAAAATTAGCAGTCTCTACAGAGCTTTTAAAAAATCTTATGGCACCCTAATATCTAGTTCAGGGGTTCCCAGTCTGGTGTACCCGTACCTCCAGGGGGTGCAACAAAGAATGGCTTGTGTCCTTCAGTGATGAGTAAAGTCATCACTCATTTTTTTCTAAATAAATTAGAATGTAATTGCTGGATTTTATGCACTGCTTAATTTTATGCTTCCTTTTTAAAGTTCAGTTTGTTCAACTGCAGGATTGTATGTGGATCAATTTGTGGTTCAAAAACTCGAAGTTAGACTTCTTCATCTTCAAGTGTGATATTACTTTTGTAGGGGGCATGAACATTAATCAAATATTTCCTAGGGGTGTGGGACATAGAAAAGGTTGGGAACCACTGATTTACTCTGTGCACAGAGTTGCCCTATAACTCCCTGAATACCCGTGGCCATGTTGCTTAGGGGGATTCTGGGAGTGGTAATTCTATGTTTAGTTTGGATATAGGGAAATGTGTGCTTCTCTAAATGTTGTTGGACTTTAACTCCATCCATTCTAGCGTACATAGCCAGTGCTGAGGAATGTTGGGAGTTGTAGTTCAGTCACATCTGAAGGTGAGCATGTCCCCCTTCCCTTTGCCAAATCTTTACCAAATATTGTCACACTTCAAGACGTTGCACATACAGCCAAACAGACATATCTGTTCACTTTCTAATCCAGGTTTGACTGACTACGGTTAATTGGTTAATACAACAGCCTGATTGGAAACTCACTTTTGGCAGTTTGCAATCGATGTAAATTCCACACATATAATTTCAATCATCCTTCTTTCACGGAAGACCCACGCTGCTGGTCCAGCTGGCTGGGGGTGATGGCAGTTGTAGTCTAGCTAGAGTTACTAGTTCAGGATCATCCCAGGCTCTGAGGATTTAGGGACAGCCTCTAGTGATGTCATTAAGCAATATGCATTATGTTCCAAACACTGTTGCTCAGAGAGAGAGAGAGAGAATAAGAGATAATATTTGTCCAGTTGGAAATTAAAACAAAAATCATAGTTAAAGGGTCTGTTCCTAGAACAAGGTAAAAAGGGGATTATTCTTTCTCCTTTAATTAGGTGAGAAGGGAGAAAGATGAACGAATATTTAATTTAGCCCAATGGTACCCAAATCCAAATCCCAAGAGTACCAGTGGTATTCTTGGGACCCCCTTTACATCTATATGCAGATGTTACACGCTCTCCCCACCCCCGGATGTAGTATATGATTAAAAATATTTTGTTTGTTTAGTGTGGATATTTCCCTTCACACATTCATATATATTTACATTTTAACATTTTATCAGGAAATAGCACCTCCCCATGTCCCACCACTTGAGAACCACAGATCTAGCCTACTTGCTTCTAGCCAGAACGTGGATGCAGAGTAGAAGGTGAATCCTAGTGCCATAATGATTGGGAGAGAAGAGAAGGACAAACCTAATTGAAGAGATTACTATATATGGCTTTTAAACCATGATTCAACACAGGAAAAACCAGGTTTGGTGATACTTACGGCACGACATCACCTCTAATCTTTACCTGCTGCTTTCTGCAAGCCCAGTTAGGGCATTATTATTATTATTATTATTATTATTATTATTATCCCTTTTCATTGACAGTGGAAACTTGTCAATGAGCTCACAATTACGCTAGTCCCTTGGAGCAAAACATCTCTGGTGGGGTAGCAGCGATATTGGCAGTTATGTAGTATCAGTATTTCTTCCTCTTCCTCCATTCCCCTTCCTCCTTGCTATTCCCAAGCAGCCTGATACCTTTATTTTTATTTTTTTATTTTTTAAAAACTTAAAACATAGTAGCAGAGGTCTGGAATTGTGCAAAAAACTAAAAATAAAAATAAAATTAAAAACTAAAAACCGGGAGGTAATCTGGGTAGTGCATAGGGCAGGGAGGTGGGGTTAAGGGAGCACAATTGCAGCAGTCATGCAGTTGCAAAGAAGTGTGGTAATGGCTATAATACAAACAGGTATAATTCCATTTTCACTGACATGCACAACTGGGGCAGGAATGGTACTTGTGCGGCAAAGCCTTAAGTCAATACATAGACCCACCTGAAGAATCTTTGCAAATTGCAGCAACAAATCAATTAAGCCTTGAAAATTGTACCATACTGCTGCTCTATTAGCTGAGCTGGAGATTTGCACATAGCCTTTCTTCTCACCAGGAACTAAGTCCACTAAAACTGGAGAATTTGCACCCTTGTTTCTCTCCTGGAGATGACCCTCAAATTAAGGACCAGGCTCTGAGATCTCACAACCCTAAATCCGATATATTAGGAAAGACGAGGAAGACTACTGTAAAAAATCACCTCCTTTCTTATTTTTCTTTCTTTCTCTCCCTCTCTCTCTCCCTGCCATTCTAGGTGGAACGGGAAATTGCCATTCTGAAGCTGATTGAACATCCCCATGTGCTGAAACTCCATGATGTCTACGAGAACAAAAAATATTTGTAGGTATTTATTTGCAGATGGTCTCCTAGGTCTCTTGTACTTCCTCACATCACTCCCCCATCAGAATGGAGCAGCGCTTCCTATGTGCTAGCCATTGCTCATAGCAACCTAGGGAATTCTTTCCTCCTTGATTTTCCTGCCAACTGAAGGTTTCCATGCCAGGGCTGGTTTCGGGGGAGCTTTCTGTTAGCTGTTGCTTATGGCATTGGTGTGTGTGTGGGGGGGGGGGATCTTCCTCCCTAAATGTTCAGCTTTCTTTAACTGTATGCAGTAATTTTTCCATGGGAAAGGACATATACTCTGTGTGTGTGTATGTGTGTGTGTGTATAAAATCAGTATCAAAGAACAGGCTTAGGAGCATTTCTAGTAGATCTGATCATTGAGCAAGCAGCAAGACCTGGCACTAGGTCTACTGAACGGGGTATACTTCCCCTCTCAGTAACTTTAGTCCATGAAAGTTTATGCTATAATAAATTTATCAGTGTGGATGGTGCTACAAAACTTTTTAATCTTTTTGTAAACTAGGTGAACTCTTCTCTTGTTTTTCTGTGGATAAACCTGGTGTTCCTCTGGGTGTCTGGATAACAACTTTTTACCTGTAAATGAAACTCTCAGTTCCATACCTTTCAACATTCCAGAGATGAAAACCAGGACACATGTGGCCAAGTGACATCAGAGTGTGGTCAAGATGTAAAGGTTATTACTCTAGAATTACAACAAGCTTAAGAGAGGCTGTAGAAGTTTGCTTTTGCCTGAGTTCTCTTCTCCAGAAAGGAAAAGAGTCTGCCTTCTCCTGACTTCTCGTCCTGTTGAGTTGAATGAGCGTAGACTACTTTTGCACTTCAAATTTGGTTTGCTCCAAAGGAAGTAAGCTGGGGACAATGCAGTAAAGTGGGAAGAGGAGAGAATAATGGGACATTTTCAAAGCAGCCTTGTTTGCACTAGCCAGGATATTTTGAGGGCAGCCTGGAGTATCCTGATCCTGCAGTTGCACCAACCTGCCCCTGTTACCTTGGCCTCTGTTTTCACACTGCAACAGCTGTCTACAGGGATGTCCCACCAGGCTGCTGGATGCATCTGCAGTTGTCACAGGTTGCTTGCTTCTGAGATCAAAACAAGGTGCCCAGTGATGGCTAAATGCACCAGGCAGCCAAGCAGAACAGCTATGCAAACAGCCTCTGTGACGCCAAGATGGAGGGCTCTGGATTCTGCTTTGGTCAGGCCTCACCTATAATGTTGTGTCCAGTTCTGGGCACCACAATTTTAAAAGGATGTTGAAAAGCTGGAGGGTGTCCAGAGGAGGGTGATCAAAATGGTGAAGGGTCTGGAAACCATGCCTTATGAGGAGAGACTTATGGAGTTGGGTGTGTTTAGTCTGGAGAGGAGAAGGTTAAGAAGTGATATGATAGCCCTGTTTAAGTATTTGAAGGGGTGTCATATTGAGGATGGAACAAGCTTGTTTTCTGTTGCTCCAGAGAATAGGACTCAAAGCAATGGATTCAAACTACAGGAAAAGAGATTCCATCTAAATGTTAGGAAGAACTTCCTGACAGTAAGAGTTGTTCAAAAGTGGAACCCAAACCCTCAGAGTATGGTGGAGTCTCCTTCTTTGGAGGTTTCTAAACAGAGGTGAAATGGCCATCTGTCAGGGATGCTTTGATTGTGTGTTCCTGCATGGCAGGGGGTTGAACTGGATGGCCTTTGTGGTCTTTTCCAATCCTATGATTCTGTGGATCTTCCCAGAAGATCTATAGGGACAGATAGCAATTAAAAATTCATGTAAACACAGTTATTCTCTGTTTCTGGTGCAGATATGCTGGATGTCATCCTGACTGCTTTCACCAGAACTTGGGTTTGGGCTGTATGTTGTCTAAACAGGATAATGCTAGAAAGTGTGTGTGTGTGTGTGTGTGTGAAACAAGCCTTTTAGGCCCATGCACACAAGGCCTACATTGCAGAGTCTTCATAGGCTGGGTCCACACAGGCCAGAATACTCAGGAAAACTATTGGGGTACAGTTCCTGAGGGCAGGGCAGGATTAATGTAATAAAGAACTGTAAGGGGAGATTATGCTTATGGAATGCGTGCACACTGCAGTTCTCAACAGAGCTAACCAAAGGTGGTACGATTGTTAGTACCAATTTTTGGGAAACAAGTGAGAGGATGCTATTGTACTCATAGGTTTATCAGATGGGAGGAATTTCTCTTTATTTCGAATGGAGCCAATTGGTTTAGCGAATTTACATGAATTCCAATTGCATTCGGAATGTGTTCAGAATTACTTTCCATTACCTGAAAATGACTGCCCATTGCCCAAAATTGCTTGAGCTGCTTTAATACGCAATACGTAAAACCCATGATTGTGTTCAGATTGCCATTAAATTATACTTCCAATTTCCATCGTCTGATAAATTCCATAGTCTTTTACTGAGATTCCCAGAGGCTTATAGTTCTCTGCTTTTGAACTACTGGTCTAGGTAGGTCTTTGGTCTGATTCAACTTGGCTCTCTTTTATGAGCAAGTTGGCATCACCACTTTGCTCAAGAATACACTTTTTCTCTGTGGTCATCTCATCGTGTTCCCTTTCTTCCCAAATCCAGAACCCCCCCCCCCCGGCCATGTCTCCTAATGCACAGATTGAGCAAACCAACCATTTTGTCTTCTGTTAACATTAACTTGGTGGGGGACCGGGGTATGTGCAACTAAAACCTTCCTTTATGGACAGAAGGGTGTGATGAAATAAAAGCTTGATTTCAGCATGTCTGTCTGCTGTTAAAGGCAGAGGGGCATGGCCTGCGAAATAAAAAGGTTGAAGATCCCATCTGTTTCTGAAATTCCTGGCACAGAATGGTGGTTTCCTAGGTAGAGGTTATCTGTGTTTCTCTGCATCTGAACACTGACAGAGCGGCTTGGCTTCTGTGAACATGTGTGTGTGCGTGAGAGAGAAAAAAGACTAAGAGAGAAAGAGAAGGCCATCCAGAATACCAGTCGGTGCCAGACAACTGGCAATCTCCACACATAAGCTCTCTTTGTCATCTTCCTCTGGTGACACAATGGGAGGAGGTATGGAGAGAGACAAAGATGGAAAAGGAGAGAGGAGGCTGCCCTGAAGAAATATTTAGAATAGGCATATGTATGTGTATGTGTATATATGTATACATATATGTGTATTCACATGTAGGATTGTCAGATTAAAAACTGGAGAGAATTCTTTCACCTTTAACTGTTCTGTATAAGAGGAAATTTCAACAGGTTGCATGACAAGCAGCATCTCTGAAATTTCCTCTTCTACACAACCATTAAAAGACATAACTGTGTTAGTCTGGAAAATCAGTATGCGGCAAGATTTTGCATCACCTTTCAGACTAACTGAATCAAAGCATCCCCAACAGCTAACCATCCAGCTTCTGTCTAAAGACCTCCAAAGAAGGAGACCACTTCTCTCTGAGAGAATGTGTTTCACAGTACAACAGTTCTTACTGTCAAGAAGTTCCTCCTAATGTTGAGGTGGAATCTCTTTTCCTTTAGCTTGCATCCACTGTTCTGTGTTCTAGTCTCTGGAGCAGCAGAAAACAAGCTTGCTCCATCCTCAATGTAATACTTCTATTGAAGCAGCTTAAAATTGCATTGTCCTTTTTAGCTGATGCATCACTCTATTGACTCCTGTTCAACTTGTGGTCTACTAGAAACTCCTACATCCCTTTCACACATAGTCTCGTTCAACCAGGTGTCCCCCATCTTATGTCTATGCATTTCATTTTCCCCCCTAAGAGGAGTACCTTACATTTCTCCGTGTTAAAATTCACGCTACTAACTTCTATCTGTCAGTTAGTCTCAAAGGTGCTGCAAGATTCCTTTGCATGCAACCATTAAAGGTGGTGTTTCCAGTCTGGCAACCCTGTGACAAATATTTTTAATTAAAGTATTCACTCCCCTCATTTGGAGGGAAAAAGTACACAAACCTTTGTGTTCTCCTCATAAAGTCTGTAGCTTTAAAAAAAATCCACTTTGGTGGGATAAAAAAAATGTGTAATCCATAGACCAGAATCAGCCTAATCATGAGGCAAGATGGCCAAATTTGGTTGCCCCAGTGGATGTGTGTGTGTTTGTGATGGGAAAGAATATATGCAATATAAACTGGGGAGAGGGGAGAAGGAGCTGTGTTTATTTAGCGTTAGTTCAATGGAGTTTAATGGGACTTATTTCCTAGAAAGGATAGGTTTAGGATCCTGCTGTTCCAAATTGGTGAAACATGTTAGAGAGCTAAGAATCACTTCGAACAGGTTAAGCACTTCAAACAGGTTAAGCACTTTCAAACAGGTGTAGTGGTTTGAGTGCTGGACTATGACTTTGGACACCTGGGTTTGATTCTGCTCAGCCATGAAGCCCACTAGCTGACCTTGGACAAGTCACATGCTCTCAGCCTCAGGTGAAGGCAATGACAAACTTCCTCTGAACAACTTTTGCCAAGAAAACCCTATTATATGGTCACTTTAGGACCACCATAAGTCAGAAATGACTTGCAAACACACAACAATAGCAATACATATCATCTAAAAGTCCCAATTTGGCAGAGACAGTCCCAATTAATCCTTTGTTGTTCTACTTTTTAAGGTGCTTTTAAAATGTCCTAGTTTCCTTCTCTTCTGCCCACTTTCCCCTTTTCTCTTCAGCATATTTCATTTGCTGCAAACTGAATTCAAAGTGGAAAAATAGTTTTCACTCCATTAACTCAATAGAGAATAGGGGGCAGAATCTTGCCCTTCCTAGTAGGATTAGTCAAAAGCAAGTTGGTGTAGCCTCTCTTAGCTTGAGCTTTCTTTCTTATCAGTAACTTTTGCAATCTTGACACACATTGATGTTACATGGCCACACATGTCCGAGTTTGCGTCTGTAAAATATTGGAGGGTATGCAGGAATCTCTATGTAAATTGCCACATATAAGTTTGTATTAGGCTTGATGTTGTGCACCTGCTGGCAAGCTAGGTTTCACTTCCTTTTCCCTGTGGAAGTGTACACCCATCATCCATGTGTAGATTGCACAGTTTGTATTACACAAAACAGCAGAACTGTTGCCATATTGGTTGCGGGGTTCTGAGAGTTACACTCTACCTCAAAAGCGAATTTTTTTCAAGCTCTGCACTGAAGTGCTTTCCATGAGGGAATATTGTCATGTTAGAAACAGTTAAATGACTTCTGTCTTTTGTTTTGGTGTCTATGCTAGGTTTTGAATTGCCAGAGATTCAATGGCAGCCTGCCCAAAAGCAGTTTTTAAATCTTGGGAATGATTGATCCTTGTTCTCTCTCTATCACAGTGTTTAGTGCTCTTTTCTTTCAGCCTAGTTTGCAATGCTCCTGCTTTGAATTAATCCAGCGAATGTACACTGGGACGTATTCTCAATATTTTATTCTCATTTTTCCCCGCTTCTTGGTCCTACTACCTCTGGATTCCTGCATCAGATACTTGGTTTTGGAACATGTCTCAGGAGGAGAACTCTTTGACTACCTAGTGAAGAAGGGACGGCTCACACCCAAAGAAGCTAGAAAGTTTTTCCGGCAAATTGTCTCAGCTTTGGACTTCTGTCACAGCTATTCTATATGGTGAGTTTCTTTCACCTTCCTCGTCATTATCCCTCCCTCCCCTCTCCAACTGATTGATTGTGGTGTTATATAGTCCATTTTTTTCCTTCAGGGAAAGGAAAATTATTTTTCTTATGGTTTCTTTTCATGCTGTGATATCAGCAGGTGAAGATTTCACTGGCATGGAGAGAAGTGCTAGCATCTTGTAATATCTGCACATCAATCTGCTATACAACGCACAAAAACAGAGGGTGGTATAAGTTGGCAATTAAAGGACTGCCCTTCCCTGTATGATCCTGTCTGCACTTTAAGATTTCCTTCAGAGGTCCTGCTAATGGCAGGGATGGTTGGTGAATCTGCTGTGGGAGGGCAAGTCCACCCTTGATTTTCCCTGCAGCTGTTATGAGATATATGGGAGCATTCCTCGTGCCCATCCTTTGAAGAAAGAGAATCCAGCATTGGGAGAGCTCTGTACAACTTGGAAGAACAGCAATAAAATCAAAAGTTGATCCACTGCCCTCATGGCAATGGACTCACAAGCCAAACCTGGCTCAGGAGTCCATTAGTAAGATCAGCTAGACTGGCAGGCATGAGAGACAAGGCTTTCTCAGTACTAGCTACATAGCTTTGGAACTCCCTTCCAATTGACTTCTTTGGTACTGATGTCCAAGTGTCTTTTAAGACTCTGGCTAATAATGTAGCCAGAGCAGCTTTCATTGTTGTTGGATACAGCCTCCTGTGTGTCAATTGCATCTGGATAATTTCTTGCTTGATAATTTCTTGAGAGGAAACAGAAAAGCAGCTTATAAATATTTTAAAAGAAATAGTCGCAGCAATAGTCAGTGCTGCATGCACAACCTGTGCAAACCAAAGGGTTTCAGCCAATTTCTGAAACTGATAAAAAAAATTGAAGGTGGCATTTCCAGATTCATTAAAAAGGATGACGTGAGAGTGGCAATTCTAGGGAGCAAATCTTAACGCCATAGCTCAAAGTCCATTTCCATGAACATGGGAAATGGAAAATGGATTCCACTTTCCTCTTGGGTTTCTAAACACCAGTGGATGCCTTATCCTTTACATCAAAAGTCAGATTTTATCTATATGTTTAGTACTTCCACTGGCCACTAAAAAAAGCTTTGTACATCAGCACTGATCAAAAGATGGGGGGGGGGGAATCTTTGTTTGGACTGCATTTCCTTCATTCTGATATATCCATTCACCTACTGACTGCAAGAGATTCAGGGACAAAATTGGGGTGTTTGCTGAGAGCATAGAAAAGTTACTTTTTTGGGGACTACAGCCACTGCCCCCACTCTGGTCAAGAGATTGTGAGAGCTGTGGTCCAAAAGAGTAGTACAGTTGGCCCTCCATTTCCATGGAGTCTTGATCCACAGATTAAACCATTTGCAGCTTCAAAATATTATATATATATATATATATATATATATATATTTCCAAAAAGCAAACTTTTATATAAGGCCATTTTATATAAGGGACACTATTTTGCTACACCATTGTATTTAATGAGACTTGAGCATCCACAGATTTTGCTATCCACAAGGGGTTCTTGAATCAAACTCCAGCGGATACCAAGGGTCCACTGTATTTCCCAGTTCTGTTGCCTTTTTGTATGTCCTTTGTTTCCTGTTGACCACTTAACCTCCATACATTTTGTTTGGACCTCTCCAGCCACCGAGACTTGAAACCAGAAAATTTATTGCTGGATGAGAAAAACAACATCCGGATTGCAGATTTCGGCATGGCCTCCCTGCAGGTCGGAGATAGCCTGCTGGAAACAAGTTGTGGGTGAGTCAACATCTGTGAAGGTCTGATGAAGAGGGTGGTATGCCACATTGAAAAAAGTAATGAATCAAGCACATTGCTCCTTGTGCGGGCTGATTCATAGGTTACTTCAGGAACAGCAGTGTTATAGTGCAAAATGTGAATACATGTCTGGAAACTAGGGCGAGATGGCTCATGTCTTCAGAGAGATATGTTCCCTCTTCACACATTGTGGTGTCTACTAGAATGTGCATGAAACAGAAGCAACTGCTACTTCAGTGATGGGGAATATTTGGTCCTCCAGATGTTTTTAGACATTATCTCCCATAATCACTTACTATTAGCCATACTGGCTAAAGATGAAGTTTTAGATCAAAACATTTAGAGTCCTCAGGTTTCTCCATTGCTGTGGTACTTAGCAGGTGAATTACTCCTATGGTTATGTGGAGGGACTGATTTATGAAGGAATTTACCAATCCTAAAAATTAAACACCACAGCGCTGCCATCCAATGAAGGATATAAACCATGTCCCCTTAGCTACAGTATCTACTGTCCTTCACTGACCCACTCATTATGTCATATAGTTCCAGATTACCTTCACTCCTTCCACCACTTACATGTCTTTTTAAAATACCATGTTCATAATTACCAATTTATTTGATTCAATTTACACACTCGTCAGTTGGGAAATGTAAATTTTATTTGTTCCTCAGCCTCAAAATATGTATACATGTGTGTATAGGGGTGATTTTTATTCCATGAAGGAAGCACATAACTATATGAGCTGCTATTCCCCAGTTGTTTCTAATTTGAGGGTGGCCTGCTAAGGAGTTGCCAAGAAAGCAACTTGAACTGGATGAAGAACACATGTAAAATAAAAGAATTGCTGAAACCAGTCTTTCCCAACCCATTCTTCCCCAGTTATGTTGGACTACAGCTCCCATCACCCTGCTAGCTAGTGGCGGTGGACACTGTAGTCCATCATATTTTGGGGGGGGGGGGGGAGATTAGCCTGGTGATGACAACCCTAGAAACACTGTCTTGTTCATGCAAGCCTTCCCCTGGAAAGCCTCACCCACAGAACTAGTTTCCAAAAACAGGGGCTTTTCTGTCTAGGTTATTTAACTGAGGAGTAACATATTTACCTGGTGCTCAGTGAATTGCCCAATAATTGACAAAAGTAATTACCAGGTTTTCATCCTGAATGCCACATTTAAAAATGACTATGTTTAGTGCTGTTAGGTAGTTATTTTGAGTGTGTGTTCTTTATTTGTATGTTTGTTTTAGCTCTTTGTATTGCTTTCTAATTTTTTTGTAAACTGCTTTACTCTGTTTAATGGGAAATCAGCCAAAGCTATTCACCAACCTTTTAAATACCATAAATAGACAATGAAGCATCAAAGCCTGGGCTGGGGATCCTGCAGATATGGTTGTATTACATAGCCTTTGGGAAGTGTGACCAGTGGTGGCATACACATACACACAGGTACATACATATGCACGCTCTACTATTGATTTCTCACCTAGGCTCAATCCACTTCCATTCTGTACTTTCTAAAATAATTTGGAGGGAGTGGTGCTTCCAGTGCCTTGCTTCACAATTTTCCATGTAGGTCCCTCCCCAGAGACATGATTGTCATGTCAAGGAGCACAGCCGAGTTTGCAAGCCTGGAAAATGTAATAGGCAAGCACCTCAAGGGCAAGGAGGAACAAGGGATTCTCTAGGCTTCACATCATATGCTTGTTGAACCTGTAGTGGCTCTACATACCCTCCAACTGTCCCGATTTGGCAGGGACAATCCCAATTAATCCTCTGCCATCTCACTTTGTCAGCTACTTTTAAAATGTCCTGGGTTTTTTCCCTCCTTTTTTCACTTGTCCACTTCCTCTGCAGCGTAATTCAATTGCTACAATATACAAAATACAAAAATATTCAGTTAACTCAGCAAGAACTCAGTTGCACTCAGTTAACGCAGCAAGAAGAACAGGAGGGAGCAGAATCTTGCCCTTCCCTGTAGACTTAGGTAAAAGGAGTCTGAGTCTGCATCCACACTGCAGAAATAATCCAGTTTCACACCACTTTAACTGCTATGGCTCAATGATGTGAAATCCTGGGATTTATACTTTGTTGTGGCACCAGACCTCTCTGACAGAGAAGGCTAAATGTCTCACAAAGCAACAATTCCCAGGATTCTGTAGCATTGAGTCATGGCAGTTAAAGTGGTGGCAAGCTGGATTATTTCTGTAGTGCTCATGCAACCTGAGTCTACATGGCAGCAGCTTGTCTGTTCTTCCTGATTAAGAACTTTTGACCGCACTCTTGTATTGCATGGCCCCATGTTTTCCAGTTTTCACCTGTGAAATGTTGAAGGGTATGGCCCTATGGATCAGCTTTCTTCTGTGTTTCATTCTTCCTCTGTCTCTGTCTTTCTCTTTCTTTTCTGCCCCCAATGCTGGGCTGCAGTTCTCCTCACTATGCATGTCCTGAGGTGATCAAGGTAAGGATTCTGGCCTAGTGCCCACCATTCATCCCTATTGGTATCTCCTTCCCTTTCCTGTTGTCAAGAGGAACAGACCAATGGGTCCATCTGTTGAGCCATCACACTTCATCCTGGTAGCTTTGTAGGGGCAGTAACTGTATTGCAAAAATATATTAATGGCTTGAGAAAGACAGTATCAGGAGGAATTGTGGGGATGGGAGAATGGATTTTTTCATACATCTATTTATCTTATCTAGATGACACTTAAAATATGTAAATATAGGAATATATATACATGTAGATAAGTCTGCATGCAGGCGCCAGCAAGATTTAACCTACAGCTGTGGTTCTCAAACTTTTTACCTTTGTGACACCCTTTACATTTAAGTCCAGACTTTGCACACCCTCTATCAACATAGCATGTGAATAAAAATATTTTGTTTTGTGTGTGTATTTCCATTCACACATTTGTGTATATTCATATTTTAACATCTTATAAGAAAATAGCTCTCCTCTTCCTTGGGCAGAGGCTCCACATGCCTTTTCTCTTCCCCGCCAAGACAGAAAAGGTTTGGGAAGAGGAGGAAGGGGAACCATGGCCTCCAAATCTTGTACTCCCTTGACCATCTCTTGTGACCTTCCAGGGGTCCTGCCCCACAGTTTGAGAACCACTGGCCTACAGCCTTATGGCCACTTATCTGGAAACAAGCTCCATTGAACTCAGTAGGAATCACTTCTGAATAGACATGCACAGAATGATTAATTACTTTCTTAAAATAATTAAAAGATGCTGAGTTGAGTGAATGATTGACACTGATTAGCTCAGCAGGAAACAACAACAACAGCTTTTGTTCAAGCTAAGTTCCTTACATTTTGATACCAGTATTAAAGACTAACTTACCACTTATTTCAATGGGATTGAAAGGAAACTAATTTACAGTGCACTTCTACCCTTGTCTACACAGAAGTAAGCCACATTAGACTGGATCTGGCCTATTTATTTTTTTATTTCATTTCCTTACAAAAACTACAGCTACAACATGCACTTGTTCAAAGAGGCATTGCATGTGAATGGTTCTCAGAGCTGGTACAAGGTGCAATACAGATATGTGCCATTTCAGAACAAGTAAAGAAAGGAGGTTAGATCCAAGCTTAGCTATTTAGCATAGAGTCCAGTATGACCCTCCAAGGAGATGCATGATGTATAATTTAGTTGTGATTTGTACCATTGATTTCAGTGGGTCTGCTTTAAGCATGATTAAAGATTGGGTTTAGAGCCTTTTCTTTCCTGTCAGAACTGTTTTTTCCTTCTCCTTTCATATGCATGTGTTTGTAAATGTCATCGATTATCAATTAATCAGTCAAATACAAAGTAAATTCTAAAATTTTATTTTAATTTTTTGCTAAACGCTCTAGTTTATATCTGGGTTTAAATGTGGTGGGCTTGCCTGTCATTCCATACACCAGTTATTCCAGGTAAGCAATCTGGTATCCTCAAGATATTTTGGACTGCAACTCCTAGCCGCCTTAGCTCACATGGCTAGTTATTAAGGGAGTTGCAGTCAAATACATAGGGAGGGTGCCAGAACACTTACCCTTGCTTTCTAAAGCCTTTGTCGAGATATTTTAAGCTTTTAGTCCAGCATTCCCTAATATGCAGTCCAGATATGTTACACTACACATTCTTTCATCCTGTCAATGATGGCAGTTGTACCTCAGCATATTTGGGGAAGGCCATATTTAAAGCCAACCTGAGATCAGGAAAGAAAAAAGGTTGCCTCTCCTAATGTACAGTGATCCCCATGGATCCATTAAATCTGAATCTGTTCAAGTGGTGGACTGGAAGACTGAGGATACTCCCCTTCCGGTAGAATGATCCCATCTTTTGAGAACAAGAAAAAGACATCTGTTCTCTTGAGGGGTTTGTTAGGGAAGGGAAATTCCACTCAGTCTTGGTGGGTGGAAATACTGGTAGCCATTCATTGGAAGACAGTATGCTTAACCTTGCTCGAGTCTATTCCAAATGGGAAAAACAAATGCAAAGGCACCAGTCACAGGGAGAAAAAGGGGAGAAATCTCCAGCTTTATAGAGAAAGGGTTATAAAGTTCAGCATGTTTCAGAATGAAACCTTTTGGGGGGCACTTTATGATAAAACTTTACACTCTTATAATACACAAAGCAACCATGTACAGAACAATTTGTTTGGAACTTATAACCCTTTCCCTATTCATTGGCATATTTTTTTCTCTTTTGATTTCTTGTCCAAGGCTGGGACAGGATGAGGATACTAGAATTTCATTTGGTAGTAATAAATATACTTCCACCACCATCTGATACCCCCAGACTGCTATTAACACTGAAAAGCCTCCTGGCCTGAACTCTAATATCTTATTCTCTGTCATTTCCAACAAAGCTTCCCATCCCATCCTAAGCCAAGCCAAGCCAACCCTGTCCTTGCCAATTACCAACCCCCAAATATTTGTGCTCTTTGCATCTTAGGGAGAGAAGTACGATGGTCGTCGAGCTGACATGTGGAGTTGTGGAGTCATCCTCTTCGCCCTTCTGGTGGTAAGGCTCCTCATGAATCACCCAGCTCTATGCACCAGTCCCTGCTTATTCTTGCCAGCCTGGTTCCAAGTCTCCATTCAGTGCTCTATGGTTCCCAAGTCAGCTGTATTGGTTCCTGAGACAGGACATACAAGCACCCTTATTATTTTGAAAGGCTGCTAATACATACATTTGTTTATATCATAAATTAGCTACCTGATGTCTGGTTCTCTTCAGATAGAAATGGGCCCTCCTGAAAGGGAAAGCTATTATTGTTGTTGACTCTGTTATCATCCTCACTCTGTATACAATTTTAGAGCAGAGTTGGACAATAGGAATAGTCTACTTCATTGCTGACTAGCTCCCTGAGATCCACCAAGCAGAGTCCTGTGCAGAAGATTAAAAATTCTTTCAATCTAATTGTAAATCCCAACTAGCATACATCCACAAGATCAGTGGAATTTGCAACCATGTCTTAAGCGTGTCTTATCAAGTTCCTGCTGGTTAAGTGGGTCTCTTGTTGGGAGTAACAACTGGATTTCAGCCTCTGAGCCCAGGGATTTGTTCTGAGCGCTAAATGGAGTCCATAGGAATAGGAATCCACTCTTGTTCCTTTGGGTTTGCTTAATTTTAGCAATATCACCTACGGCAGTTGTGGCAGGGGAAATATCTTGTTTCTGCCAAGGTTAAAAGAACCTGAGATTCGGAAATCCTTTCCAATCTACTGCAAAGAATCTATAGATCTATCTCCTATTTTAATGGAAACTCCCATTAATACCAAATGACATATCCATTACTGTTTACCGACAGGATGAGAACAAGATAAACATGGGGGTGTGTGATAATCTTCCCTCTATCACACAAATGAAATGATTTAATGATGGGAGGAGGACACTTCCCTCCTCCCTGTGAGAATCTCATTAACAAAAGATTATCGTCAAAGATTTAACTCATGAGAGGCAACTGAGGGAGAGCAGGAGTAGACTGCAGAGTTAAAAGTGATCAGGGAAAGATTTGTCCTCAGATCAATATCAAGTACTTAGATTTGAACCCAAAATGTCAAGATTTGGAATTTCAGATTTGCATACCTATGTGTACTTCTGTGAATTTTACTTTTTGCTGAGTTTCTCTCGCCCTTCATTCTGCAGGGGGCCTTACCCTTTGATGATGACAACCTACGGCAGCTGTTGGAAAAAGTGAAACGTGGGATCTTCCACATGCCTCACTTCATCCCACCTGATTGTCAGAACCTCCTGCGGGGCATGATCGAGGTGGAGCCTGAGAAGCGGCTCAGTGTGAGTTATCCTGCCTTTGCAAACACTGGATCAAGTGAGGCAGGAGTATGGCTGGTTGTGGGCAGAAGGGCACTGAGCTCTTAGTCACTGCAGTCTCCTTATAGCTACTGGTCTGTGCTTCTGTGCCGAGTTCTCCTTGAGAAGATGCCTGTGATGAGTTGTACCATTTGTGACTACATATGGGGATATCACATGGTGATGGAAAATAATCACAATAATAGTGATAACAGTGATATTGTAATTTTCCTGCATCCTCCCTTCCCTGCATAAAAAAACTATCACTAAATGCATCTCAGGAAGTAGACTTAAGACTACAAAAGCTCATGCTGCCAATTTCTTTCTTTAGTTAGTCTCAAGGTGCTACAAGATCTCTATACCTACACCCCCTTCATTCCAGCATATAAAACACTAACACAGGAAGGGAAAGGTCGGGGCAAAATCCTTCTTGGTGACATGTTATAGGACTTGGTGACATGTTATAGTTATTGGGAATAAACAACCATTCCATCCTGTACTGATCCTCATCTTCAGCTTTAAATTGTACAGCTCAGGCAAAGATTATGATCTTAGTGATAACTAGGCCTTAGATAGGAACTGATTTTGATAACAATCCATTTTGGGAGGGGGCATAAAAGGTAGTGGTGGTCCATGGAGTCCAAATGCAGAGCCTCCTGTCCAACCTCCAGGTGTCATCTGTGATCCCTAAGTGAGTCAGTTTCAATCCAGCTATTGAAAGCATAAGAAATCTATGAAACATTGCTTTGACCTTCTGAGTCATGATTTTATTATACCACAAGTGAAGAGAGGAAGAGAGATGTTGAAGAGTGTTCCTTGGTGTGAAAGATGATGTTCCATTTTGCCTGGCATGATGTCAGAAAGCATAGTCTGAGAGTCCTTTCTGCTACTTCTTCAGCTGCTTCTCCTCTAGTATCCATATTTTGCTCTGAGATTAGTACAAGTCAAGGGGGAAAATTGCTAATCCCTATTTTGAGTGAAATGGGAAGACTGAGATTTTTAACCTGGGATGAGTCATCAACCTCTGTTATAATGACCATTGGACAGGCTTCCAGCTAGACTGAAAAGTTGGAAAGTCCTGCTGGATCAGACTGAGGGTCCAACTCACTTAGCAGGAAAGTGTCACCCAGCCTAGATCATGCTTACTATACTGCTGCAAGCACATGCACTCTGGCTGGGTTACATGCGTGAATGTCTATCTGCAGGTGAGCCAAAGAGTGAAGGCATCTAGAGTTGTCTAGGAATGATATTCCAGGCACCATCTTCTGTAGTTGGGTTCTGTATGCATTTTATTGTCTTCCTTCATTGTGGTAAAGGAGACTGGCAGGCTGGGGAAGGTAGGAGCAGATCAGGCTAATTTTCATAGATTCCCAGCTTGTAGTTACAGTGTAGTTTCCCTTTCCTTATCCCCTTTCCTTCTGGTTTGAAAAGTAAATCTATTTTAATTAGTGCTTATGTAGCTTTATTGTAATAATTGAGTGTCTGAAGATAAGGGCAATTTACTAATAAAGCACCCTTTTTATTACTACTGATCATGAAGATTAGGAGCATAGTGGTGGTGTTGTGTGGAACTAAAAGAGTCTAATGTTGTTTTATTTTTCCGTGTGGTTTCTTTAGCTGGAGCAGATTCAGAAACATCCGTGGTTCTTGTAAGTATCTCCAAATTTTATTTTGTTTGATCCTCACCCTCATTCCTTGTCTCAATTTGACCAGACCCTGGAAATGTTAATTTTTAGCACTATTGTTCCCAGAATCCCCCTAGCCAACATGTTCACTGGCCATGTTGGCTGGGGATTCTGGGGACCATGCTAATAAAAAAAAAATCATGTTTACAAGCTCTTCACTTAAGCAACATCCCATTATTTTCTGCTGTCACTGGGAGGGGTCTGTGTGGGAGACACACAGAGGAGATGGGCAAGTACTAAGGTTCTAAAGCCACCTGGACTACTGTGGGGCATTTTCTTCCTGCCTGTGGGCTAGTTGCAGCCAGTGGGGTTTCTTCATCTGGCCCACAAGCTTTTTGTATTGATATCTGATAAGATAAGAGAAAAAGACTTTAAAAACTCTTATACCATTGGTTATAGTGGGTTGCCCCAAGGTGCCTGGAGCACACACAAATGGCAGCGGAGGAAGAAATGCACACAAACCCTGGACTGAACTTTGTCCACATGTTAAAATACATGTACAGGGGGAAACTCTCAAAGACCTATGATGTATATACTCTGCTGAGAAGCTGTAAAGGCCCCTTTCATGTTGGATATTTATTGCTGTCATGGGAAAGGGTAATGGTTAAGTGATGGAGCACATGTGGGCCTGGGGACAATCCTCTTTGGAGATTATCGCATGGACATTCCCATGATAGCAAAGGACTTTCCTGTTCTTTGCGAAGTCTGGGGAAAGTCCGGATTGGGTACATGATGCCTCTGAGCTGGGCACAGAGGCATGCAATAACATCCATTTTTAAATGATTTAAGCCTGTGCCCAGCTCAGGAGAAAAAGGCATGCAATAATCTCCAGTGTCTCCAGGTATGTAATTTATCACACGGAATGGATCCTGTGCAGAAACGGAATTTTAACCGGAAAATCCCCACAAAACGGGTAGATTTTCAGACAATGTTGGGTTTTAACACAAACAGAAAGTGGACAAAACCTGAAAAAATCCCAAAAGTAAAAAGGAGCATTCGGATTAATGTTGCATTATTGCTTATTAACCCCAACGTGTCTGAAAATCAACCTGCTTTTGCAGTTTTTTTCTAGATTTTTAAATCCCATTTCTGCATGGGATCCATCCTGTGTGATAAATTCCTATGCCTGGGAAAGATTCCTGCCTGATATCCTGGTGAGCTGTTGTCTGCCCATGTTGACATTACTGAGCTAATTGTTCTAGATTCATGTGTCATCTCTTGTTATCAGTCAGCACCACAGAAACTCAGGTGAACTTTTCAGAACTTTATCCCAACATATACAAATCTTAAATCAAATGTAATGTTTCTGTAATAATCACCAAACAGTGCAGATGGCATCTGATGGAAGCATAAAATGATCAGAGCCCTTCTGATAAAAATAAAATTCACTATAATAGAAACAAACCATGTATCCATATTGAAATGAGTGAAATGAACACAGTCTTCATTTAAGCAAGAGAAAATCCTAGTTAGATTAGCCCTTCTGTTACAAGAATCATTCCAAGAACTCCATCAAGAAGAACTTCGCTGTGTTCCCCTTCTCCAGATGCCAGGTGAAATCAGGTGAATAGTAACTGGAAGCAGGACTTTTCTCAGTATTGGCATCCCACTTGTAGAATGGCCTTCCCTAACAGAAGCAATGTCCATTAATATGGGAGGGGAGGAGGAAAAAAGGGGGAAACTGCATCTGTAATAGTTAGAAAAATTGCACTTTGTTTTCCTTACATAAATGTAAAGGAAAATGTCTTAATTATGAAATAATAGAAGTGAGGGCTTTGAATGGTTCTAGTTTTTTTTGTAATTTTCTGAGATTATGCTTCCTGTTTT
Source organism: Urosaurus nigricauda (assembly GCA_034509955.1). Lineage (NCBI taxonomy): Eukaryota > Metazoa > Chordata > Lepidosauria > Squamata > Phrynosomatidae > Urosaurus > Urosaurus nigricauda. The sequence goes on from JAOEGL010000006.1 coordinate 15,686,065, forward strand.
GAATTTTAATGAGTTTGTTTAACTTATCCTCATTTTTTGCATCACTATTAGTTTAAGAGTACCTTAAATATTTATTCTTCTGTAGGCTTTATTTGTTGCTTATTTTGTTGGCTGCTACACATTTTTGATAGGAGAACATATAAGTAGTTTTTTTTAAAATTAAACAAGAAAATAACCGATATTGCTGTGAGATTCCACCCTCACTGCAGTGACTTGATTTTCATATTAGTGGTCATGTTCCAAATGTCATGCTAACCATACAACAGAGTTTCTGATTACCCTCGCATTTCACTATCTTAATAATGAAGTATAGCTACTTTCCTCTTACCAGCTGCATTTGATCCTTCTCTCTTAGGGGAGGTAAGAACGAACCCGAACCAGAGCAGCCAATTCCTCGTAAGGTGGCAATCCGGCGGATTCAGTCAGTCAGTGAGCTAGATCCTGATGTACTTGAGAGCATGCATTCGCTGGGCTGTTTCCGTGACAAGAACAAGCTGAAGCAAGAGCTGCAGAATGAGGGGTAAGCACCTGGGGAAAAGGATCAGTAAGAGGATGTCTCAAGTTTTGCCCATTGCACTGTGGAGAATGTAGCTTTACTGGGGCAAGGATTAATTTCAGGAAGTTTTAAAGAGATGGTGGATAAGAGTGCTTATAGAAAGCCTGGAGTGTAATCTGCACTACAGAAATAATGCAGTTTGACATCTATTTAACTTTCAAGGCTCAATGCTGTGGAATTTTGGGATTTATAGTTTTGTGAGATATTTAGCCTTCTCTGTCAGAGAGCTTGGGTGTCACAAGAAACTACAAACCTCTGGATTCCATAGCATTAAGCCATGTTAAAGTGGTGTCAAACTGCCTTATTCTTCTTGCAAAGAATCATAGGAACTGCACATAAAGAAATGGGGGAGGAAAAAGAATATGAGGGAACCAGAGGTATAACTACCCGGAAGGCAAAATGGGGACATTTCTCCCCCTTAAGAATTCTGCTTCCCAAAGTAAAAATTTTCTCCCAGTTGCCAAATTTCTAACATTCCACAGAGTGAGACACTGAAAATAGTTCACACCAGGAACTCTGCTGTTTTCTGTGTCTTCATTCCCTTAGTAACTTTGCTTGCCTCTTTTCTTTGGCTGCTTAAACTGTGTTTCTAAATGCTCAAGTGAAGTTTTAAGTGACTGCAGTGCTAGAAATTTTGAGAGTCAAGGAAAATTTCATGGCAGAGGACAAAGCAGAATTCTTACTTGAGGCGCAAATACCTTCATTTTGTCACTCCACTGTAGTTAAACCTGTAAGGGGAACTCTTGTACCAACTTCAACACTAACAGATTTATTTTAGCACAAGCTTTCATGCATTGCAACCCACATCCAGTGTTACTAATGGTCATTTTCTGTATCCCATTTCATGCATGTCGTATACCCACAACTATGGAACTGTGTAGATGTACCTGAGACTTCAAAATCCTTCAATGCATCCAAGGAAGTAGATTCTAATCTATAAAAGCTCATGCTAAAATAATCTGTTGATTGTAAAAGTGTCAGAGGACTCCCCCTTTTGTTCTCTTACCTATTATTTTTATACAGAAACAGATTAACATGGCTATCTATTTGAAAATTAAGACTTGTATAACTGTGAAGAATTTGCAGCCCTCCAGATGTGTTGGGTTACAACTCCCATCATCCCCAGCCAGGTCAGGGAAGATTGTTTCAAACAAAGTAGTCTCAACCCCTCCACGGAACTATAGTTTCCTGGGTTCTTTGGGAGAGTTTGCAGCATGGTTTTGTCCCATGATGGAAGAAACAGGGTAGAAACCCCAACAAATCAGGAAGGAGGAGGAAATTCTTTAAATAGTTGTGTTGTGGGAGGAAACAGAAGAATACCCGCAGTCTAAGGAAACAAATGCAATCCTCACCTTATTTCCCCTCACTTGTTCCCTTTTCCACTTAAGGGAAAACCAGGAGAAAATGATCTACTACCTTCTCTTGGATCGCAAGGAGCGGTATCCCAGCTGTGAGGATGAGGACCTGCCTCCACGCAATGATGTTGGTGAGAATCTTTGTGAAAACCTGTCTCAAAACACTTGTTTACCATTATTCTGGAATTCCAGAAGAAGCTCAGGGACATAATTCAGTTGAGAAATCTACAATACAGGTTTTCAGAATCCCCAGATCTTTTTTGTTGAGAATGGCCGCCAAGCTAGAACTTTTCAGGTTTTCAGAATCCCCCAGATCTTTTTTGTTGAGAAAGGCCGCCAAGCTAGGACTTCTCAGCTGAGTTGGTAAGCAACTGCCAAATGCTTCTTTCCTTTCATTTGGCAATGTCCTCTTCACTGGGGAAAACAAAAAGATAATAAAGAGAGATCATAAACAACATTTGGCTTTCTTCCTGGTTGACAGAAGGTATCTCCTTGGTTTAAAATGGCTGGTGCAGGGATGGAGAATTTATTCCCTATTCTTCCTAGGAGGTATGGGAGGACCTTTTTAATACAAAAGATTTTTCAGATAATATATTTTGCTGAAGCTAGGCAGTCCTTGGCGGGGGGGGGGGGGGAGGAGGAGGGGTGGCAAAAATGGTCTTAAAGGGGCACATGCAATGCAGTATTGCCACCTGGGTGCTAAAAGGTGGGTGTGCTAGGAATGTTTAACAATGGATTATCTTCTTTACTGATCGTCCTGAGAACTGAATTTCGTCATTCCTCTTCCCTTTCATTTGTGTTCTCTGGCCTAAACAAAGCACTGTGTGAGATGCCCTACAACTTTTCCAGTTTAACAGGGACCGTTCTGATTACTCCTCTGCCATCCCATTTTATTCAGCTGCTTTTGAAATTTCCCAGCTTTTCTCTCTTTCTCCTATTTTCCCCCTTTGTCCTCGGCTTACTTCAGCTGCTGCAAACTGAGTTCAAAGTGCAAACCAAAAGTCATGCTCTCAGTTAACTCAGCAGGGATAAGATGAGAGAGGATTTTGCCCTTCCCAAGAGGCTCCGGCATAGGCAAATTGCTGTAGCCTCTACTAACTTGTTTATTTGACATCTTGACCACACCTGCTGCTGCTTGGCCACATGTCCCAGTTTTTATCTGTGAAAAGCTGGAGGGTATGGTGCGTAGGTCCGTGTGTTGTGTGGTTGTCAGCATGTGGGAAATTTTCAATGAGAGAGAGACACAAACATGCCATTAGTATATTTGAATGCTTTTCTTTTTTCCGTTGATTAATGTTTAACCCTGTATAATCAGCAACAGCTGCAGGTGTACTCCAAAGCTAGTCACAGTGGGACCACTTCTTTCTCATTTGTTTCAGACCCACCACGGAAGCGAGTTGACTCACCCATGCTGAACCGACATGGGAAGCGCCGACCTGAGCGGAAGTCCATGGAGGTTTTGAGTGTTACAGATGGTGGTTCCCCAGTCCCAGCCCGAAGAGCTATAGAGATGGCACAACATAGCCAGAGGCAAGTTTGCCTGTGTATACCATTCATTTATCAGGGGCAAGATACTTCTGCAGAGTTTAGGATGAGCTGTTACTTTTCCATTGTGGTCCCCTCTCAGTGCAGCTGGGATTGCTAGTATTGTATTCTTCTGCTGCCCTCAAATGCCTACAACAGGAATTACATTTATTTTTACTGTACTAAAATAATAACTGCAACAAGAGAAATAGTGAAAAACAAATCACCAGGAACAGATAATATTCCATTTGAACTGCTGCAATCCACATTAATAGTGTCAACTCTAGTGCTAACCAACATATGTCAACAGGTATGGAAAACAAAACGATGGCCGACAGATTGGAAGTGATCAATATATATCCCAATCTACAAAAAGGGAGACACAAGAGGCTGCAACAACTATAGGACCATAGCACTGATCTCCCACACAAGTAAAATCATGCTAAAAAATTTGGCAACATAGACTCCAACCATACATGGAGAGAGAAATTCCAGAAGTTCAAGTGGAGTTCAGGAAAGAAAGAGTCACTAGGGATCACATTGCAAACATACGATGGTTAATGGAGCGCATCAGGGAATTCCAAATGAAAATCAGCATGTGCTTTATAGACTATAGCAAACCCTTTGACTGCATAGATCATGAAATGCTATTGAATGCCCTTAAAGACACGAGAATGCCAACACATCTGATAGTCCTGATGAGGAATCTGTACTCAGGACAAGAGGCTACTTTCAGAACAAAACACAGAGAAATAGAATGGTTCCCAGTTGGCAAAGGGGTCAGACAAGGCTGCATCCTTTCACCCTATCTGTTCAAATTGTATGCAGAACATATTATAAGAAAAGCAGGCTTGGACATAGAAGAAAGAAGAGTGAAAATAGGAGGAAGGAATATCAACAATCTAAGATATGCAGATGACACTATAGTACTAGCAGAAAACCTCAAAGATGTATAACACCTACCAAGGAAGATCAAAGAGGAAAGTGCAGGCTTAATGTTGAACATAAAGAAAACCAAAATAATGACCACAGAGGAGCTTCACAAGTTCAACCTAGACAATGAAGAAATAGAAATAGTAAAAGAATTCCTATACCTGGGATCAAACATTGATAGAAATAGGGACTGTAGTCAGGAAATCAGAAGATTAAGAATAGAGAGGGTGGCTATGAAAGAACTAGAAAAGATTTTAAAATGCAAAGATATACAACTCAGCACAAATGTTAGAATCATACAAGCCATCGTATTCCCTATTACCATGTATGGATATGAGAGCTGGACAGTTAAGAAAGATGATAGGAAGAAAATCCATTCATTTGATATGTGATGCTGGAGAAGAGTGCTGAGGATCCCATGGACAACCAAAAGGATAAAACAAATGGGTCCTAGAGCAGATCAAGCGGAAAACCTCCCTGGAAGCCAAGATGACCAAACTGAGGCTATCATACTTTGGACACATCATGAAAAAGAAAGACTCATTGGAAAAGACAATAATGCTGGGAAAGGTGGAGGGAAGTAGGAAGAGAGGAAGGCCATATGCCAGATGGATGGACCCTATTGGGAGGTCACAGGTATGGGGTTGCAGGAATTAAGCAGAGCAGTGAAGTATAGAGGCTCGGAGATGTCTCATCCATAGGGTCATCATGAGTCAAGATCAACTCGAAGGCAGTTAAAAACAAACACACAAGATGTTGCTGCCCTCTGCTTAATGATGTCAAAAGCTGCATGGGCATTCAGTTTTTTATCCCAACTTAAACTGGCTGTCCTAAAAGTGTGGGTTGTTTATTTAATGCTTTGCTCCTGCTTGATTTGGAATGACTCATTGTATGTTTAACATTTTCTACTCTTTATTGGCCAACTGAAATGCACAATATACTTGTTGCAAACTTTCAAAGCTCTGACAAGCATGCAACAAGTATATTGTGCATTTCAGTTGGGCAGTAAAGGTATCACTGTTTGGTGGATGTTTGTTTGAATTTGCTAAATGGCTAACACGGGTACCCCTGTATATTTTCTAGTCTTGTTCTTCTGTTCTGGGAACTGCATGTATGCTTCAATGTTGTGAGAAACACACACACACAAACACACATATATATGTACATGCACAGTTGTAGGTATCTTTTGGTCCAAATAGTCCCAAGGTGACTTATTAAAGAACAATTCAAAATCATTCAAGACCAGATGAATAACTTAAAATATCATGGACAGCAGTATTATAGATTCTGAGCCAATGGACAGCAGTATTATAGATTCTGAGCCAATTTTTAAAATAGAATTTACAGTTGCCCTTCCCTCCCACTCCCGCCGCCCCCACATTTGCAGCTTTTACTTTTGCAGATTTGATTACTCATGCATTTGATTAATATGTTCTCTTTAGAAATCTTTAGGCCCTCCAGCATGACTGTGCCAGAAGCTGACACAGAGTCCAACTGGAGGATCTAGAGATTTCTAGAGGAAACACTTCTCTAGGCATTTGTAGGTCCTCCAGTGCAATTCTATAGTCAACTACTGCTGGATGTTGGCCATTGAGTTGTGCTGGAGGACCTAGAGAAGTGTTGTCTAAAGTTTTTTAAAAGGTTGGGGTTTTTTAGTTTGCATTTCTTTCACTTTCACAGGGGTCTTATGCCTCTAAACACTATAGTGGAGGCCCACTATAATCTGTTTTTATTTTGGCTGCTTCGGCTGCTTGTGCTGGGAGCCATATAGAAGCAGATGTGTTGCTATACCCTTCTGATAACTGTATTTTTTGGCTCTTATCATCTCTACCTTCCATCTCAAGACTGCACTAATTCAGTACCATGTTTTCCCCCCTAACAAACAGGTCTCGATCTGTGAGCGGTGCCTCTACTGGCTTATCGTCTAGTCCCCTCAGTAGCCCCAGGGTGAGTATAAGAGGGATTGTGGGTAGCAGGGGGTGACAGCTGTAACTGGTGAGGGCAAGTAGATATGGGACACAGGGATGGAACAGGGTGGACTTTGAAAGGGTTGGGGCTGGAAACATATCCATAGACCCAGCAGCTTCATTCACATCCCATCTTGGACTTAGCTAAAGCTTTGGGCGGGAAAGATGGAGGTACTGAATAGATCACCACAGTTTTTCCTGACAGAGGTGTTAACGCCTTTTCACAATTGCATGAAAGAGAAGCAGAAACATAATCAAGTGCAGGTCACTTTTCACCCTCTCACTTCCATTGTTGCATTTCCATGGCAAGGCAAAGGCAAGCCCATTGAATTTCCACCTGGTGTGGAACATTCAAGAGAGAGCTAGCATGGTGTAGTGGTTCGAGCTTTGGAATACAATTTTAGAGACCAGGGTTCAGATCCTCACTCAGCCATGGAAACCCACTGGGTCACCTGTACAAGTCAAAATCTCTCAGTCTTAGAGGAAGGCAAGCCCCCTCTAAATAAATATTGCCAAGATAACCCTGTGATAGATTCACTATAGGGTTACCATAAGTCAGAAATGACTTAAAGGCACACAACAATAACAACAGCAACAAGCGGAGCATTCAAAGGCATTTAGACACTGTCAATGAAAAATGATATTGAGTCTATGCAGGAAAGAAGAATAGATGGTCGTGTAGGCTTTTGATGAAGGAAGAGAGAGAGAGATGTCAGAACAGTAGGCAGTTGGGCTAAAGAGAAAGCTTAGAAATACAGTTGGTCCTCCACATTTGTGGCTTAGACTTTTGCACACTTGATTATTTGTGGTTTTGATTAATATGTTCTGTCTAAAAATGTCTAGGTCCTCCTGCACAACTCTTCCAGAACATGACCACAGAGTTGTGCTGGAGAACATAGAAGTTCCTAGAGAAAACACTTCTCTAGGCCTTTGTAGATCCTCCAGCATGATTCTGTGATCAACTTCTGGCAGATGTTGACCACAGAGTTGCACTGGAGGACCTGGAGATTTCTAGAAAGGTGTTCTCTCAAGTAAAAAAAATACTTGTTTTTTTTTTTTTTAATTTGCAATTTTCCTACATTCTTTCATCCCTAACCCCAGTGAATGTGGAGGGACCACATTCTTTTTGTTTTTCATATATAAAAAGTATTCTTTTTGTTTTCATTCTAAATGGCCTTGAATGGTCATTTTAGGGAACAAAACCGAAGCACTTAAAGGTCTGCTGAATTTTCTGTCTCATGTAGTTTGAAGCAGAAGGTTGGAGGGTCCTAAGCCTATGATTCAATAGAATTTGGCAGTGGAGAATGTTAGCTATTGCAGGAATAGAAGAGAAGAGACCCCCTGCCACACAATGGAATCCACAAGAAAAAAGGGGAGATAAGTCTCCAAATGCTTTGTAGATGGTGTTTATTTTATTTTTTTATTTTGAAGCAAACCCACCTATGTCCTATGTGGTTATTCCAACGGGCTTTTTCAGGGGCAATATATGAAACAAGTAGCAGAAATTTCTGGAGCTCAAAAATGCTTTTGGGGGGGGGGGGGCAGTCCAACATATGGAATGAGTTTTTCAGCTCCATAAATTTCTGCTGCTATTTTCATAAGGCCATCAACAGAGCACTTGGAGACATATCTCCTTTTCTTGTGTATTGGAGTAATGAGCAGAATCTTTGCTGAGTCTAGTGCAGAGGGAAAAAGAGAAAGTGGAGAAAAAATGTAAAACGCAAGCCTGTGTTGCTGTGAACCACTATGATACTTCCATACTGACAATGTTTCCACTGCATGAATCTATGTCCCTCCGTGGAAGAATGTGGAACAAGGAGAGGGAAGAAATCCTTTGGGAAGGATTCACAGCAGGTCATTCAGCTGTTTAGGACTGTTTCTCTATGGGTGCATATTCCCTGTTTAGGAAAGCCGTCTCGATCTTAGCATCCTCTAGATGTGCTGGGCTAAATTTCCTATAATACTCAGCCAGGTTAGCCTGTGCTGGCTGGGCATGATGGAAGGTGTCATCTGACTCATCTGCAAAGCACCAGATTGGGAATGAGTGGCTTGGGGTAGGGTGTTTAAAAAACCTGTTGGAAAGGATGGTTAGGTGAGGTGAGTAGGAGAAGACATCAGATGGCTGATCTCACTGCAACGGTGACTCAGGCAGGGAAGTACTTGATGCTGAACCACCTTTTGTGGAAAAGAGATTGACAGAGAGGCTGACGATAGTGGCACAGTGGATGCCATATTTGCTGGAGTGTACACTAGTTGGTGGGAGGCAAGCATCCTTTGGTCATTTTGGATGTTCACCAAAGGGTTTGGGACAGATTTGTCATGGGACAGACAGAGCCACAGGAGGTCAAACTCAAGGAGGTCAAACTTCTCAGCAAGACCTTCTTTGGGACCAGACTGTGGTACTGTCACTTGCCATTACTCACCCCCATCTCACGGCTCTCCCCTCCTCACCTTTTTCTCCCCCCCCCCCACTTCTCCTCACACCCAGAGCCCCATCTTCAGCTTCTCTCTCCCTTCGCCTCCCTCTGCCCCAGCGAAGACTCAGACGCTTCCAGCCAAGGGAAGCCCGGCGGGGGAGCGGGCCCTGCAGAGCCGATGCTCCGCTCCTTTCCCCTTGCCCCCCAACTCTCCACCCCCTCACCCGCCCTCCTCTCCCCGTTGCTTTTTCCCCTCTACTAAACCCCCACCCAAATCTGTGCTGCAGGTCACTCCCCACCCCTCCCCTCGGGGAAGCCCCCTCCCCACTCCGCTCGGCACCCCGGTGCACACGCCCAAAGAGAGCCCCAGCGGCACTCCCGGTGGGACGCCACCGAGCAGCCCTGGCGTGGCCGGCGTGGCCTGGAAAACCCGCCTGAATTCAATCAAGAACAGCTTCCTTGGCTCCCCACGCTTTCACCGCCGGAAACTGCAAGGTGAGTGCCCAGTACTGTACAGTGTGTACATGTGTGTATGTAGGGGGCCAGGACTGTACAGGGACATATGAAAGCTTAGCAGGAGGATAGTTACTTGCATAAATGGAGGCTACACATGGCCATAGTGCAGTGGTGGTGAGCCTATGGCACGCATACCAGAGGTGGCACTCAGAGCCCTCTGCCATCGCTCCACCACAGAGTTTGCAAGAGTTTTGTTACTAGAGAGCCAGAGGGACGTAGCACTTTGTGATGAATAAGTGGGTTTTCAGTTGCAATTTGGGCACTCATTCTCTAAAAGGTTTCCCATCATTGCCATAGGTGTGCTCCAGATGCTCCAGCCCTTTCCAATGATATTTAGTGGTTCCCAGATTTTGAACCAGTTTCCCCCCACACTCTAAAAAGCTTAATTGGCTCTTCTACCCCTTAGTTGCTGGTTGCAAGAGCTTTCAGCATTCAAGGGGGAAATCTGCATCTGATTTGTGTGTGCCATTACTGGTATTTTTGATCCCATCTTTTTGCCTTTCTCCTCAACCATCACTGGAGTACAGTTCCTGAAACCCTTGACCTGAAAGAACCTCCACCCCTTCACCCCCTAGAACAATGACTGGCAGTAACTCTCTTGTGGAAGGGGTTCCCAACCTGTGCGCCAAGGAGCCCTTAGGGCTCTGTGTGCACTTCCCAGGTGCTCCGTGGCCACTCCAGGAAAATGAAAGAAATAAAAATTGAATGAAATTAAAGAGTAAGAATATATTCTTATACACACTCCTAAACACCATTAACTTGTAAGACATAGGGTAGGCCTCTTAGGGGCTCTGTCATTGAAATAAAGGTTCTGGCAGTCAAAAAGTTGGGAACCCCTGCAGTCTGAGGTTTCAAAGAGGAGTTTTCCTCAGCCTTCCTAGATCCCTAGGAATTAACCTGGAATCTTTTCTGCATGCAAAACATGCTCCCTTCCCCAAACAGAGGGGGTGACCATTTCATACCCTGCATTTATCCTTGGCATCTGGCAGCAAATATGCAGCCTGTGCTTTTAAAGATAGAGATGATAGAAAATGGATCAAGCTTATTTTTATATGGGTTTTTTCCACCCCTGCAGTTCCTACACCAGAAGAAATGTCCAGTCTTACTCCAGAATCATCCCCTGAGTGAGTATTAAAAGATGGAGACAGCAGGAAGGAGGGGAGAATCCAGTCCCTTTTCCTCATCTCCCTGTTTTGTTTTATTCAAGTGCCTTTTCAGATATTTTCTTTTGTGTTGTTATCATTATGGGTTGTCCAGTATCTTTCCCTCACTCCAGTGAGCAATACTTCACACATTCACCACTGCTGTGATTGATCACAGGCACCTCTTGGCAGAGCATGGAAAAGTTACTCTTTCGCCTCCAGTCCTCTGCCTCTCGGAGAGTTCCTGTGATATCAGTGGCAATAATCGACACATCATCGAATCCTCACTGCATTTTCTGACAAAGGTTTTGTAGCCTTGCTCTGTTTTCCTCCTTCCAGGCTAGCCAAGAAATCCTGGTTTGGGAATTTTATCAACCTGGACAAAGAGGAACAAATTTTTGTGGTCATCAAAGACAAACCCCTGAGCTCCATCAAAGCTGATATTGTCCACGCCTTCCTCTCAGTAAGTGATGTGCGTCAGGGAGGGAGGGAGGGAGAGGAACATGCCTTTGGTGGGTTGCAGGGGAATTGTGACGGACTGTATAGGGAAGGGTAGTAGGATGATACCATTTGGATGTTGGAGATGATGGAGTTAGCTGGACGATGGAAGAAGAGCCCATCCATTGAATGTCCTGTGAGTTGATGTCTCCTGCCTTCCCTCACCTCCGTAGATCCCCAGCCTGAGTCACAGTGTTGTATCCCAAACAAGCTTCCGGGCCGAATATAAGTCGTCAGGCGGCCCTTCCGTCTTCCAGAAACCTGTCAAGTTCCAAGTTGACATCAGCTACTCCGAGGGTGGGGAGGCGCACAAGGACAGCGGGATCTACTCGGTCACCTTCACCCTCATCTCAGGTGGGTGCCCTGGAATCCTCCTCTGATTGGCCTTTGGGATTCATAAAAATTTATGGGACACCCCATCTATTTTCAGACAGAAAGACCAAATTTCCCATTAGCCTCTTGGAGATGGCTACATACTCGGGGCAGATGGGGTGATGGCCACAAATTTAGGATAGGGATTAAAGCAAGGCAGCGTTTGTTGACCCCAAGATTTAAGTAGGAGGAGGAACCACAATACTTTCAGATGTTTTGTTGATGGGCTGCAGATCTCCATATTCTCTGGGGAGAAGAAACTATTGTTTTAGAAGAATAGCAGCCCACATTTCCTTGTGGGGAGGAGAATAATTTGGGCCTGAAGTGTAGATATGTTCATACTGGATAAAGAGAACCCAATCCCTGCAGAGAAAGAAATGTAGTATGTCCTGGGGTATTCAGAATAATCTCTGTCAAAACAAGTTTCTATCCATTGTCATTGCCAAACGGCTGTTATATTTGGCCCTGTAACTTGCCTCTTTACCTGCATGTTTTCCATCTTTGAATCTGCCAACCCTTCGTGCAAGGTGAAGCTAACAGCTGGTTCCTGATTCCATGTTTGCAATCCCTAGAGGCTGACAAGATGGGTAATGCATTCTGTTGGTGAATTCTATAGATATATTTGTATAGATGGTCCTTATTGTTATGCTTTGATGGGAAGTCCTGCTCACTATACTACAACCTAGGGAGGTTAAATTGTGGCTTGTAGGTGGGTATTCTCCATTGCAGTATCTTCTGTGGGGAATTAGTTTTTTCACTGAGATCAGGTGGGCTAACAGAGTCAGCCATTTCTGCCAGCAAATAAAGACTTATTTCTTAGCTCATTAGATTATTTCCTGATTGTTAACTTTGTCAGTTCCTTTGGGAGTTCCTGCATGGCAGGGAGTTGGATTGGATGGCCCTTGTGGTCTCTTCCAACTCTATGATTCTATGATTCCTTGCAATTTTAAGGAAGGACTAAAATATTTTAACATTATTTTACTACTTTGTTATCTGATTTTATTGTGCCTTATCAAACACTCCGGTGTTAAAAAGATCAAGGATCCTCCCTATAATATCCCTAACTTTGTGGGATATTAACTTTGTTATTGGGAAGACCAGAATAATCCCTATAACTTTGGGGAATCATCATCATCATCATCATCATCATCATCTCGTTGATGATGGTGATGATGATGATGATGATGATGACAACTTTTTAAAAAAACTATTCTGCTTTTTTTAAAAAAATGCAAATTAATGTTTTAATCTTTATATATTAATTTATTAAAACTGTTTTTATTGGATTTAAAATTTAATAAAAACAGGAAATGGTTTAGAAATATTTTGCAAAATAGCAAATAATAAAATATTGACAATAATAATGATAATGATAATTTCCATAAATGTTGAGGGCAGATCCTGGTTTGATTTTTTTAAAATCATGTTTTAGGTCCAGGGGCCAATTTTCTTCTCCTAGGAACATCTGGGGGTCACTCCTAAAACTGACTAAATAAATAATTTGATGGAAATGGAAGCCCAATTCTGGTTTTGAAAAATGAGTTTTCATGAGTTAAGCAGAGTGGACCGGAGGAAGAAAATGTATTACTCTTTCTGGATGGCTACCCTATGGCTATCATCTTAGTTCTAAGTGCAAGGCTGGACTAACTAAGGAAAGACGGTTGCTCTCAAATTGAATGAAGTCTGGATGAAGTGTATATAAGCACATCGTGGATGTGTCAGTGCCATTTTCCTTGCTAGAAAGGCCAGATTTTACCAGATATTTCCCTATAACTAGTCCTCTTTCGAGGCAATGTGGCATCTGCCCTAAGATTTAAAAAGGACATGGGCATATGCCTCTGGGATCTCCTCCCAAGTGTCATTGGAGAAATATGGTCCAAATGCATAATCATGAAGGAACAAAGTATGTGAACAGTCCAGTACAAATCTGGCTATGAGATCTGCAGAACCCTTTTATACAGCATTGATAATTTACCCTTCTCCCTTCCTACTGTTGAGATCCTAGCACTATCCTATTCTGAGAATACCTCTTCTAGGATCTGTCACAGAAGATCAAGTTTCCCTCCTGATCTGTTTGTCTATATTTGCCTGCTTAGGTCCCAGCCGCCGGTTTAAACGGGTTGTGGAAACGATTCAGGCGCAACTGCTCAGCACACATGACCAGCCATCTGTTCAAGCCCTCGCAGGTAAGGATTGCTCTGTATCATCCCTTACTCAGTAGGTTGTGCAGAGGTTGCTATTCCTTTTCTCCCTCCACGGTGAACACAGCCCCTTTATGTAGAGCCATTGAAGCCCACTTCCATCACCATTTTATGCCTGGTGGAGAGCAGGTGGGATAGCAGATATGTCTTGACTATGTTCATGTAGCCTGATGTGAAATAATTACATGACAGGGCTTAGTGAATTGCTTCACATCTGGCTACAGGGAAATAGCCATATATGTGATCCCACTGCTCTCTAACATGCACAGAATTGCCATGGAAAAGAGCATCAGAGGCTTTATGGTAGATCTGGGGGGCTGATTCAACGCAGTTAGTTTTGCATGCAGAACTGCTATGCTGTGCTAAGCCATACAGGATTGTAGCCACTGGGATCTCTGCCTGCCTGTTTTCATAAGAGGCAATCTGTCGTCCCCCCCCCCCGCCCTTGTTTCACAAGAGGCTCTCTAATATGTGAGCTTTTTCCTCTTTGCTTCACAAGAGGCACTCTAATTGTTGTTCCCTCCCTCTTGTTTCTGTTTTCTGTATTGTGTATCTATTCAGTGATATTACCGTATATACTCATGTATAAGTCTAGAAATTTAGGTAAAAAAATTGACCCAAAAAAACTGAATCGACGTATTCACAGGTCTATGTAAGTACTGTATCTTAACTCTTATTTGAAGAAGGACCCATCCCCTGGTGAAAAGCAAGAGTATAATCTGTCCTGGAAGCACTGAACCCCTTACTCTCTCATCCATCCAGTCTTAAGAATAAGCACAAAGAGTTATGTCTGATGGACTTTTGGAAGTTATTTGAAATTGTTTTGCTTTGCTTTATCCTTTAGATCCTTTCCTATTTGCCCCTAAATTTTACCCTCGACTTATACACGGGTCATAGCAAAATCCATAATTTTGGCCCCAAAACTTGCCATCGACTTATACATAAGGCTGTCTTATAGTCGAGTATATATGGCACAGATTTGTACTGCAGCAGTGGACAGGCTCCAGGATTTTGTTTTGTTTTATCTGCTTTGTGTGTGTTTCTTTATCAGCACCTCCAAAATCCATCAGTCAGAGCACAAAAAGAAAAAGGCAGACACGTAACAGTTTAAGAATTGCCCTTAAAGAGTATCCAGGAGCTTCACTGTGGACTCAGCTTAGTGGCTAAATGATAAATGGTATCAAGAATATATTGTGCGATCATTGAAAGACCTGTACTATGATTGGATTCAGGGCATCTAACTTTGAAAGCATAAATGGTTTAGGTCCTAGTAATCTAGGCGACCATTTCTCTCATTATGAACCTGTCCAGAGAGACCCTCTTATCAGGGAGTCATAGAATCATAGTGCTGGAAGGGGCCTAATGGGCCATCCAGTTTAATCCTCTGCTCAGTGCTGGATCACCAGCTAAAGCATCTCCAGCAGGTAGCTATCCAGCCTCCTTTTGAAAACCAGAATCCAGAGGAGGAGAATCCTCCACCTCTGTGGGCAATTGATTCCATTGCCGAACCTCTCTGACTGTCAGGAAATTCCTTCTAATGTTGTTGAAATTTACTGTCCAGTAACTTCAAACCATTACTCCTGGTCCTACCCTCTGTAACAGCAGAGAACAAGTCTGTATTCTCCTCTTTGTGGCAGCTTTTGAGATACTTAAAGAGTGCAGCCATGTCATCTTTCAGCCTTCTATTCACCAAACTGAACATGCCCAGTTCCTCTGACCTTTCCTCATATGTTTTATTCTCCATTCTCTTATCATCTTCATTGCCCTTCTCTGAACCTGCTCCAACTTCTCTGTATCATTCTTTAAATGAATGCCAGAACTAAACACAGTACTCCACACGAGGCCTAACCAACACAGAATATAGTGGGACTATTACTCCCCTTGACTTTGAAACTATGCTTGTATCAATGCAGGCAAAAATAGCATTCCCCTTTTTTGCTGCAGTATCACACTGCTGGCTCAACAGTATGATCAACAGTAATCCCAAGGTCTTTTTTCATGTAGTAATTGCTGTGCATTTGGTTTTTGTGGCCTACATGTAGAATTTTGAATGTGTCTCTATTGATTTTCATTTTTTCAATCTCTGTCCAATTTTCTAGTTTATCAAGGTTCTTTAGAATTCTTTCCCTATCTTCCAACATATTAGCTCCCTTTCCCAGTTTGGGCCATCTGCAAACTTGGTAAGAATTCCCTCCACCCCATCATCTATGTTATTGACAAAAATGTTGAAGAATAACGGCCTTAGGATAGAGTAATAGAAATAGCATTTACATTTCTATACCACTTAATAGTGAACTAAGCACTCTTTTTACAGTCTGTAAGCCCCAACAATCTGGGTACTCATTTTCCCTATCTATGAAAGGATGGAATGCTGAGTCAACCTGGGAGCCCTAGGATCGAACTCTGCTAAGTTCCCAGAATCCTCCAGGTAGCATGCCTGGTGGGACTAATAGTCCAAAAGAAATGCCTTTCTTTGACATCACTGTGAACCAGACAGTGGATGGGAAAAGGACATCTGACTGTGAAACATTCCTGAAATTTAAATTTCTCTCCCTTTCCAGATGAGAAGAATGGGCAGCAGCCCCGTATGCCAGGCACCCCAACCCGCAGCTGCCAACCATCTCGGCGCTCCGAATCTGACGTCTCGTCCGAACACCATCGACGTGGCTCCAAGGACAAGAAGCTTGTCTTGTCCAATGGGACTCAAGTCCAGCAACCACCACCCCCGTCCCCACAGCAGCCATGACGTACGGGGCAGCGGGGCAGGGGAAGAGCAGCCAGGGGGAAGAGCAGCCGAAGAAAGCCAACCCCACCCCCCTGGAAATAGCTGCACAGCTGCCCCAGATGGACAGAAGCAGCCAATGAACCATACGGATGGGTAAAGGCCCCGCTGGAGACGCAAAGGGGCAGGGTGGCGGGTGGGGATTGGTTTGAATTTTGACAACCCCATCTCACCCCTGGGTCGGAAAGTTGCCATCTTGGGAGCAGCCCATACTGTGAACTTGTAAATAGTTAATAACAACAACAACAACCAGAAAACAAAAACAGATCCACAGAAGAACAGAAGGGGGGAAAGAACATAAAATGAAAACAAAAACAAAGGAAAATGGCAGACTGGAAAAAAAAAACGAAACAAAAACAAACCGGAGGAGGAGGAGAAACCGGGCAGGAGCCGGTGATGGATGGGGGATTTAGTCTGATTCCTTTTCGGGGTGGGGGACATCTTTCTTTATGTGTGCCCTTTTCACAGACTCCCTCCTGATTTCAGTTTGGTCCTCGCCACAAGACATCCACTTTCTCCTAATTTTCCTTCTGTGGTCTGTAAGGTACCAACTTATTTATGGTGTCATAGCAGCATCAGCTAAAATTGCAAGACAGAGCTAGTCCGAAGATTTCTTGTTGTGGGACAGAAATGGAGGAATTTCTGTTCCCTTCTTTTAATTTTTTTTTCTGTTTTGGGAAATTAGTTTGGGTTTTTTAAAAGCATTATTGCCAGTAGAGGTTAAAATGAAAATGCCTATCAGAATTCTAATAATCACTTTGTCAAATTTCAAAAAATTTGCAAAATTCTCCCCTGAAGTGTGATGTTGGAAAGAAACCAAATCTGAGTATTAAACAAAATGGAAATCCACATAAATATAATGAGATTAAACTACATAGTGAACACATAAAAGCAATTCAGTAAGAACTGACATTTTGCAGATATATTTGGGGGAGAAAAAGAGGTTTGAGAAATGTACTGAAATCCAAAAATAATTTGAAAGCAGTGAAAGTATAAAAGTGATCCAGTGCAGGTTCTGGAAGGTGGCAGCCTGTTTGCCCAGAAATGATCAACAACATGCAAACAAGTTTTGATTTGGATCAGTGTGGATGGTTGTTTCTAAACACAGCTTTAGTGTACAGTGTCTCTGCCTCCTGTATGGAAGTGTTTAGAGGTTTTCATCTTCATTTGTCACCCTCACTCTTTTAGACAATCTTATTGCTTTCAACAGAACTTCCATTAATGAAGGAAAGATGGAATTGCTCTGCAGGATTTTTGAGTTGGTAGCACAAAGAGCCCTTTGTTCTGGAAACACTAATGATTAAATGTAAAGCCAGGTGCTAGTGTCAACTAGCACTGACCTACTGAGTCACTAGGATTTACTCATACCCTCCAAAGTTTCACAGATGAAAACTAGGCCAAGCCACATCCGAGTTAGCATGGTGTAGTGGTCTGGGCACAGGACTATGACTCTTGGAGACCTGAGTTTGAGTCCCTTCTTGGCTATGGAAATTATTTGTGGAAGAGAGTCAGTGTGACATATTTGAGTGTTGGACTATGATTCCAATATATTAGAGTTCAGATCCCTGCTTGGCCATGGAAACCCACTGAGTGACCTTGGGCAAGTCACACTTGCTCAGCCTCAGAGAACAGCAAAGGCAAAAACCCCTCTGAACAAATCTTGCCAAGAAAACCCCATGATAGTTTTGTCTTATGGTTGTTGTAAGTCAGAAATGACTTGAAGGCACACAGAAACAACAACAACAGAGTATGGGTAAAGGTTAATGAGGAGGAACAAACAAGGAGAGGCTGCAGCAGTTTACTTTTGCCTAAGTCTACTGGGAAGGGCAAGATTCGGAGAGAGAAACTGGACATTTTTAAAGCAGTTGAAAAAGTGAGATTACAGATGATTAATCGGGACTGTCCCTGTCAAATTAGGACAGTTGGAGGCTATGTTTACATAAGGTTTAAGCAATTGATTCTGTGGGTCTGTTCTAGTTGCAGCTAGCAACTGGATTTTGATTTGAAAGCACAAGACAAATAAAAGGAAGTACTTACAGTATATAGTTAAACTATGGAATTATGTTTTCCAATATGTGATGATGGCCTCCCATCTAGCCATCTTAAAAAGGGTATTGGGTAGATGTATAACAACAATCATTGGACACGTTTATGGAGAATAAGAATCAGCGGCTCACAGACGTGACAAATATACATTCCCTCCAGCATCCCAGTATATCATTTGCCAGGGTATGAGTATGAGGATGCTGTTGCACTCATGTCCTGTTTATGGACTTCTATGAAAAAAACTGTTCACTTTGTGAACAAAACTAGCTAGGCCTCTTCTTATGTTCTTAAATACCCTTAAATATCTAACTTCCACAATTACTCATCACATTTTGTAAATATAAATCATGATGATAATGTTTCATAAATCTTACAAAAGTGACACTGCATGAGAACAGGCCTCAGTAACAGCGAGAGACTTTTAAAATGGTGAATTAAAAAGACAAGTCCCAAATAATAGTACACACTGGTGTATTAGATAATTTCCTCTAAAGATAAAAAGTGGAAGAAATAAAGCATCTTTAAAATTAAGCAGTTTATTTTAGCATTTTGTCAACTGCAGCCCACTTGTTCAGATGAGTTGGGGAATGTGTTTACTTGTTACCTAAAACACACACACCACTTAAGTTTCAAAAGTTTAAAAATATGGAAAAAACCCCAAAAACGTTAACTAGAAAAAAAGAAGTCAGATTTTTAAACTTATATTTCTTGTCCATATTAAGGGGAAAACATTACTATTTATTCAAGAGTTTAAAAAAATCAACAAGCATTTGTTTCTACGAGAAAAAAGGGAATATTTTTGTAAAATAACACCCCAATTCTAGCCTCCAAACCACTGTACTTCAGATGTATGGGCTACAACTTTTACCTAGCCAGCATGGTTATAGATTCAACATTCTTTGGCATTTTTCAAAATCTCTTTTGCTGGCTTATAAAATTTCAAAGGATTTCCATATAGCTGTTGGCATCAGGCTTTAGCTTCTTAACTGGCTCTGTCTCTGTAATTTTGGTAGCTCTGTCAAAAGGGCTTCAGTGAATTCATAGCTCATCTCCTTTTCCAAGTCCCTACTCCTTTTTCCTAAATTTCTGCTTCCATCTGCACAAGGCAGTCTAGCATGTGTTGTGTGTGAGAGTGTGTGTTGGAATTGGAAACGAGAGACTGCTCAACTACATTTGAAAGACTTGGGGTCTTGACAGAAGGCAGAGGAGCCCCAGTGATATCAGGCCTAAAATCTGGGGCCTAAAGTTTGACCTGGACATCATCAAAGGCACAGGTCTGAGGACAGGATTCCTTTTGGACCTTGGATGGCATTCGCAGGATCAAGTTGCAGGAAGTAGGGAGGCTAGAGCAATACAACTAGAAGCAACAGCAGAACAATGGATATCCACAGATCTTGGAACAAGAGTCCAGCTTCGGACACTGCAAAAAAGGCAGCTGTGAGCTAAGGTGTGTGTGTATGAGTGAAAATCCAGCAAAGCAATCTTGCTTCTCTCTCCCATCCCTCCTCCTTTTCTGTCCTGCTTTGGGTGACCCCCTTCTCTCACTTGGAAGGGGTGGCACAAGATGTGGGCGATGGCGCATGCGGGCGTGCACTTGAACAGGAGATAACTGTATGTAACCCCCCACCCCATTTTCTGGACTTGTGTCTGTCTTCTCTCTCCCTTTCGTGAATCCAGCCTTTGAATCCAGCCTTTTCATGCATACACACACACATACAAACCACATTCCACTGCCCTTCTCCTCCCTGTCCTTCCATCTGATTGTCCAACCCCCTCCTATGTCCTGTCATCTCCGGGGTCTAATTATTGCTCAGAAAAAAAAATACAATCACTCAAGCGTTCCCTTGCTGCAGAGTTCCACAAAGTGTCATTTCTGGTCAACTATTGGGAGTTGCTGTTGCTGTTTTCGCTTCCAGCTGGTATATGTGGACAGGGACATCAGGAGGAAACCGGGTCTTTTTTTTTTTTTTTTTTTTTTTTAGGGGAGATGGTTCTTGCTGGGTCGGGGGGCTATCATTACAAGGGTAGGATCCCAATAAATTCCACACATAACAATTTGGAGTTGGAAGTGGTAAGGTTTGCCTTAATGCTCATATACCCCACATGCAAAACAATTTGCAGTTGCAAGTGGGAAAGCTTGCTTTAATGCTCCCATACCCCATCACCAAAAGAAAAATTCCAGAAGTGACTAAACCTTTTAGGTTATGTTAGCTGTGCGAAGGCCTGAATGGGGTTCTTTATGCACTGGTATGGGAATGTTTGGATGTGTAAAAGAGACTAGCTTGCAGAAATTAGGTCTGCAGGTGTTTGTGAGTGGGTTTATGGCTGTGTGGGTATCTATGAGTTTGAACTGGACACTACCTAAATGAGAGCAGATGTTGTGTATGAATAAAGCAACATTTTATACAGAAGCATGGGTGGCAGGTAGGGTAAGTAGGTGCTCTGACAGAACAGGATGTCCTGTGGATATTGCAAAAACTGGGCAATTGGTGCTCGGTATGTACCAACTTTTATTGCAATTGGGTCGATGTAACTCTGGGAGGGAGGGAAACAAAGCATGTCGTAGCGACAGAGACCTGATCTATGTGTTACTTCAGTATTGCAGGAACTGGTTCCCTGTGACTTCTTCATCCAGTAGCATCCAGATAGTGGGACTATGGGATAGAGCAAATGCTCTGGTGCCTTTCTATGCAAAGGGTCCAAAGGAAAGGCAACACCAGCATGTGAAGAGACATAGAAAGCAATGACAAAGAAGAGATGTATAACACAGGCCATACAGAATTAGCACTGGAAACTCAGTGCATGTACAAGTGTCCATGGTGAGAGTCAAGAGGGCTGGTTTTGTGCATCTGAATGAACACACACATTGATGGCAGATAGGAGACAAATATACAGAGCATGGGTACTTTGCATGCCTATAAACAGAGAGAGTTACAAGTATAGGTGGACTGTCATATATGAGAAATGAAATCAAGCATGTGCACACTAAAACAAACAGCTGAATGAGGAAGGTGATGGGGAAAGAATATGTATGTTGGGGACTATACAGAGAAACCTTTTCTGTTAGAAGGCATGAGTTTAGTACCTGCTCAACATGCTTAGACTTCGACCCACTTGTCTCCTTGCTACCAGGTCTATGGTGAAACATGGGGACATCAAGACTCTCATATATTTCTCAGTCCTGACCCTGAACACAGGATTCCACCTTGCTTTCTCCCAGCCAGATCCCATGTGGAATTATTTCCCTTCTCAGATACAAATTCCTTTGTTGTTTCCTCAAATCTTTTCAGAGAGAACCCGACAAGTGATTTTAGCTCTCATCCCACTGTCTTTCAGTAAAGCTTGTAAGCAAACACTAGGCAAAGATGGTTTTCACACTGCATTGAAAACTGCAGTGATTTTAGCTCTGCCTTATGTGCTCTGGTTTGGGGGCAACAAAATGTGCTCCTCCATGGACAGGATAGCAGTCTGAGACTTTTAGTTTGTTTTTAATGTGCCTCCCACAAATGAGATTGGACAAAGAAAAAAAAAATCCTGTTAAGACAAATAGTTAAAAGCTTAGTTTGGCAGGGAAGAGTTGATCTTTAACCACCTGTGGAAGAGACAGTTTGAAGAAATCCCCTAAGGGAACACATAAAAAAGCAAGACTCTGAATACAATGTTCATCTCTACCAAGGGAAATTAAACACCCTTTCTTTTGCACAGAGTAGGGAAGACTGGTACTACAAGAGGTGTTGACCTGGCACTGCCAGAGCTGGGAAAGGAGGAATGGATCCATCCACAGTAGAGTGAATGGGGACATAAAAATGAGAGAAGGTGTGTGTGTGTGTCTTCAAGAGTCTGGGTTTCATAGCACAACATAATTGTTTCCTCCTGGCAGCTTCAACTGATGATAATGCATATTTATGAGTGTTTAGAGAGGTAGGTAGGATGACACCACCACTGTTTTGGACTACAGTGGTCCCCCAGCTTACGAATCCCCCGGGTTGCGAAACCCCCGGGATCCGAAAGCCGCCAGACCGCTAAACTATCACCCGGGATCCGAAAGATCCCCTGGGATACGAAAAAAAAACCTGCGCAGCCCCTTTAAATTGGCCGCGCAGTCCATTGCGAATAGCAGTCCCCCGGGAAACGAAAGCTTCCGGGTTACGAAAGGTAATCCGGAATGGATTACCTTTCATAACCCGGGGGACCACTGTACTGGTAAACTTGTGTAAAATATTCATGGATTCACCTGCAAAGTTGGCTAGATCATAACTGGCACCAAGAGCTATTGAAGTCAATCAGGCTGTGGGAAAGAATTTTTCTTCCACTGCTTCTCCACCTACACAACAATGTGATGGATCCAAGGACTAGACAGAATAACCACATCATTATGTCATACAAACTGCAGAGTTACTAGGCTTGTCCATGAGATAAAAACCCAAAGGCTGGTCCCACCAGCTGAGTTGTGCCTATAGCCAACTGGGTCACACAAGGAAGAATAGTAACCAGTATCCTTCTGCCACACTGTTTTTCTACAGCAGAGCCAAGGAATTTGACATGGAGTATGAGGCAGGATTTGCACCACTTTGCTGACACTACCAAAAAATAAAATGGTCGCTTAAAGATATTGGCTTACAGAGAACAGTTAGTGGTTTTCTTCTTTAAGTGAAGGCAAACAACCTGCACAAAATGGTCAGTGGAAGAACACAGTTGTAATGTTACAAATGACAGTTGAGAATATTTCTGCTTCTGGGCAGAATTAATCTGGTCTGATATGAGGAGTCACAGCTGGAGAGACATTTTTTGGAGTGGCAGAAGGACATGGCTAGGCCATCTGCTTCATTTTAGATTCTTTCCCCCTTGTAACCGAAAGCTGGAATTACTTTCTCTGCCAATGAAAGGTCAAAGGAAAGGAGGAACGACTTTTCCCACTAGAAAAGTGAGCTTGGAGATCCATCCATGAGGGAACGATTCACGGAGAGCATTTGTCCCCACATAGATATCAGAGTGATAGAGTCTGTGTGGACAACTGGGTGTCTGTGGCTTCTCGGTCTGCCCGTTGATGATGCACATGGACTGAGCATGTCCCTATATGCCAAAAATCCACAGAAAACAGGCCGAAAAGCAGGAACAGGTCCATGGCTAGAGCCCATTCACAATACGCTGCCTCAGACTCTAGTTCCAGGTAAAAAAGTGCAACCGCTGGGGTTAAAGAGTCAAGGAGAAGGAGCAGTCAGTGTTTGTCAATTCCAAACTAGATCCAAAATAGGGCTGGGAATTGGCCGTTGTTGGCTTAAGGGCTTTTGGGAGAAGCTTGGGTCTTGGGAAAGACCGGTATGCTACCTGTAGGTCTCATCATCCTAATTTTCCCAAGAAACATGTCAAACACTCACATAAGAGGAGGATTGCTGGGTGCCAACTTATGCCAGCTTTCACAACATCCTTCTAAACTTGGGTTGCCTGTGCTCTCCACAAATATTAAATTATTTGAAACTACCTGATGCTAAACCCTAAGGATTTAAATGTTTTTTTCTCAGTTCTCTGCTTCTCAGGCTATGTGACGTAGGGAAAGTG
The DNA here is from genome assembly GCA_034509955.1 of Urosaurus nigricauda. NCBI lineage: Eukaryota > Metazoa > Chordata > Lepidosauria > Squamata > Phrynosomatidae > Urosaurus > Urosaurus nigricauda. The sequence continues at coordinate 15,709,933 of JAOEGL010000006.1, forward strand.
GCAACTATTTTTCACTAATTCCCCAGGACTAGTATCATATTTCTTCCCAGTGGTTGCAACTGTTTCTTTCCTTCCAGGAAGCTCTCCATGGACCAACCACTGATCACTTACAGACTGCTACCAGTCAGGGGACTACCATTTTGAGTAGCGCTGCCCTACAGTTATCTCATGTAGGAAGTCAATGTCCCCAGTGTGCCAGCAACTGGTACCATTTTGTTACCCATTTGCTACCATTGTTTATTTCCTGGAAACTCCACAGGGACTGGCAGCCCATGACTTGTGGAGTGGCACCAGTCCATGCAGGATTATTTTGAGTAGTACTGCTTTACAGCACCTCAACGGCACAGAAGGTTAGCAGCTCTTCTAAAGAAAAGTTCAGATAGCAGAAATGTCATCTATTCCATGTCCTTCAACCTCCCTCCCGACACATTACTTCCCACTAATTTTGAACTCTATCCTGCTAGTGCCACGGATAATATTAAATCCTGGCCAACAGTTCCTACCCACTTCTTTCCCTCCACTTTCCCTATTTCTCTACATGCCATGTTGAGGATACTAGCAATGAGGAAGGCAGAGCCACAAAAGCTGAGGGAGAACCGAAGAGATGCAATCCATGATCCTCCGTGTCTTGGTTTCACTTGGTTGGTCAGAAATGTCTGGATCCAGAAATAAAGGATTCCCACCACAAAAGCCAAGAAGGCCCCAAACAGATGGGTTTCCAGCTGGTTGTATTGCTGTGGAGGGTGAGAGTGGGAAGAGAAGGAAGAAACATCATAGTGCTGGGACATTTCCCCCACCAAAACCATTCCGTGCTCAAGTTAACAGACTTGTAGGAATAGAGGAAAATTGTTATTTATTGCCAAGTCACCTTCAACCCCATGGCCCTATGAACCAGAGAAGTTATTCTCAGAAGAAGCCTCAGTCATCAACTGCTCTGCTCAGGTCTTGCAAAGATAGCTAGTTGCTGCTACTATGTGCCTTTAACTCAGTTCCCACTTATGGTGACTCTATTATAGGGTTTTCATGCCAAGACTTGTTTGGAGGAGGTTTGCTTTTCAATGAATACACACCCTTAAGCTGAGTGTGACTAGTCAAGGTTACCTAGTGGGTTTCCATGGATGAGCAGGGATTTGAGCTTTGATCTGCCAGAGTCCTAGTCCAGGCCTCAGACCACTATATCACATTGGCTCCCTAGAAATTAAATTCACAAGCCCTGCTCCCCAGCTAAGATGGCCATTCTCCTTTTGCTCCAAAACAAGAAATGCATCACTGTTAATAAAGAGAACAAATGAGAACACAAGAGTTGTTGAAAATGTGCATATTATAGGTAAAGATGCAGATTTAGAAACAATGGCTGCCTGTCATTTAAATAAAAATGCAATGAATGTACTGTTGATGGGCAACTTCCCACTTCCTATTGGCCTCCCTCTTCTTGTGGCTATTTATCTTTAAACTATACTTGAATCAAACAGCTTTCAACTAGAGTGGAATACAGGATTTTTATGGAAAAGGGGACACATGCTTTTTCCAATTCCAGGTGATACTTGTTCCTTGTAATACCCCCCTTTAAGATCTGCCCCATTTCTTTATTCTATGATCACCTTCTCCCTTTTCTGGCAACCTCTTACCTGGAAGTTGCCCACAATAGATGCTCCAAGGGCACAGAATATGCCTAGAACAAGCCCAATTGTATTTAAACGCGAGTGACAGCCATAATCCCGCACTTGTTGGTATTTTAAAAAGCAGATGACTACACCTGGAAGAGACATCATATTGATTTTAATCCATGAAGTCACTGAGCTTGGTACATGTTTAATCATCCATGACCCACCCCACCCCACCCCCTATTCTGTACCTATCTCCTGCTTCATAAGAAGATAACAACTATATCGCCACTTGCCCTCCCCTCCCATCCATGGAGGTTAAACCAAATAAAGTTTGCTTTGTATGGAAATAAAGAATATACACTGGCCTGTGTATCCACAGATTCTTCATTCACAGATTCAACCATCCACAGCTTGAATATATATATATATATATATATATTCCAAAAAAGCAAACTGTGATTTTGCCATTTTATGTAAAAGACACCTTTTTACTATCCCACTGTATTTAATGGGACTTGAGCATCCATGGATTTTGGTATCCTGGATGGGTAGTCCAGGAACCAAACCCTAGCAGATACCAAGGGTCCAATGTAGCAGATGATGAGGCTCTTATGATGGCAAAAACTAGGAAATGGACAAAGAATTTGATTACCTAAGAACTTCAAGCATTTTCTTTTTTTAAACTACCTCCCAAAGTCCTTATCATAACTGTTTGCAGTCATGTCCCATGCATTGGCTTGGAAATAATATTTGCGATGTCATAAGCCAGACTTATGACTTTGTAAATACTGCAACTCACATTTATAGTGGCATCACAATTGTGATGACTGCAATAGACACACATACACAAACTCACCTCAGGTATGAATCCAGGCAACCACATCAGCTAATCTGTGATGCTGGAGATGGCCCTTAATGATGACACTCCCAGCCCCCTCCAGCCAGTGAGGCAAGGTTTGAATTTTTTGCATTTTTGACAGGAGTGGGTTGGAGAGCCTAAAGAGGGATCTGAACTCTGAATATAACTCCAGCACTGGGAAAAGGACAGTCTGGCAAAGCCAGTCTCATGATTTCACGATGACTCAAAAGTTCAGGCCAATTCCCTTATCAGAAGGGCCATAGGAAGTGCTTCTGTTATCATCAGTAGGAAAGTTATACAAGAGATCAGGCTTACCTAGAAATGCTCCTAGATTAAGAACTTGACCAAACAGACAGCTCTGGGGTGGGTAGGTGCCACAGGTGCTGAGGAGAGACAAAGTGGGATGTTTCATAGGCTATTAATCCTTTTTTGAAGATGGATCCTTATGGTGCCATTTTGCCCTTTGTTCCCCCCCCCTCCACACCCCGTTTCAAAACAGTTTTGGTTGGTTTTTGTACAGAATTATCCCCAAGGATGGAAGCCTAACTGAAAAGCATTTTATTTAAAACAAAACTATTTTAAACATATTAATCCCAGTTTGCACAAAGCAATATTTTTAATGCACACACCCATGCATACGCACACACATTAACAGCACATTTGCTTGCTAAAGATTAAAAGAAAACAGAGGTTTAGACTACAACACATTCCAAAATCCACAATACAGTGATACCGTTATTAAACCAAATAAAACGCACAACTGCATCATGCAACATTTGCTGTATTTTGATGGATGGCCAACACAGCAACCTCTGAATATGTTTTAAAGTGGTTCAGAGTTGGGCTACAGTGTCAATAGCTCCTGTCTATATGCCAGAAACCATTAGGGCTTATACAAGTAGTTAAATGAGATATCCCAATACATCTGGAACACTGCCCACAGTTAAGCCTTATAGGCTGTAGCACTTTAGATACCACATCCCATCGTCAGACTGTCAAATAGTTTTTGGAAACAGATAAGACTTCCTTACCCAGTATATTTAAAAAAACACACACAAGAGGATGAAACATAAACACACTTCCTAGTAAGGGCTATTCTGTAAAACGGGGGCAATCTCCTTACAGAAGACAAGCTGATTTCCTGAAGTGAAGGAAGTCAGAAGATAGCCCATAAACATGACCCTAAAAATGGGTTCGGATTGGGGAGGCAAACATATGTGAGTATATACACACACATGCACATGCAAGCCTATTCATGTGTCTCAGGTCTTAGAAATCCATTCAGCCTGTACCTGATATATGGAAATACTTCTGTGATGTTTACAGAGCCATTTGCAACCGCCATGGCAAACCTGAGGAAACAGGAATCCCACATGTGAGATATCTAGGGTTGCCAAACCAACATTCGTTATTCTGGATAACTTCACATAGTAATAGTATTGTTGCACTTCACTGTCATACACCCACAGCCTCAATATCAAACTGATCTCCAGAGTTTGTTTCCTTGCAAAAAGAGAATCTTGGAAATTTTAAGCTTTCCTTCCTTTATGGTATTGCCTACAGATCACTGAACGCAGGGTGACTCTAGTGTACTTAACAAGATAGCAATCACCTGCAGATCAAATTGCTCTTAAATGACATGAAGGAATCCTGTAGCACCTCTGAGACTAACAGAGAAAAAGGAATTTCTAGCACAAGCTTTCGAGGACTCCAATCTGCCCCATCTGATCTTGTATCTGGTGGAATGAAGTCTATAAAAGTTTACTCTAGAAATGTCTTTCTCTCAGTCCCTTTCAAAAGTACTACAAGATTCTTTTACACCTTTTTATGATGATTTAGACTAACATGACTTTTGTCTTTGAATGCTGATAAATCAGGGATGGATGTGCAATTTGTCCCTCCCCAAATGTTGTCAGACTACAGCTTCCATTGGCCACACTGGCTAAGGCTGATGGGAGTTGCAGTCCAACAATATCTGGAGGGCCACCCATGTGCCTTCCTGTTAAGGGGAAAGCTCAAAAGATGGCAACCCACAACTGCACCCCGATTCAACGTAGGCAAGTTGGGAAGAGCCCCCTTTTATAACAGGGTTCTTTGCTAGACTGCAATTAAATGTACGGTCTAAAATTAAAACAAGCCTGCACAGTTTAGTGGCTTGAGCATTAGACAATTACTCTGGAGACCAGGGTTCAAATTCCCACTCGACCATAGAAACCCACTGGGTTACTTTTAACAAATCACACTCTCTCAGCTTCAGAGGAAGACAAAAGCAAAACTCCTCTGAACAAAGTTTTTCCAGCAAAATCTTGTGATAGGTTTGTCTTAGAATCACCATAAATCAGAAATGACTTGAAGGGACATAACAACAAATTTAACATATATTGCTAAAAATAAGGGGGAAAATGGAATATGAGACTGCTTAACATCAGATCAGTTTTGTGTTTTAAGATCTACCTAGCCCTGCATTGGATACTTTGAGTGGGAGCAGTTCCCTCAGAGATCAGATAAGATATGCTACTTCTTTCACCTGTTCCTTTTTTAAACAAATAAAAAAGGCAGTGCTGGGAGCTGAGCTTGGCACCTTCTGCATGCAGAACAAGGGCTCTGTCCCAGACAAGGTGACCAGGTGTCCTAACCGCAAAGGAGGACAAGGCACCGGGAAATGAAGGATGTTGAAGAAAAATTACCAATGAAATGCTACAAACACTCATATAAATATTAATTCATGCTTCTTAGTCATGCTCCAAATGGAGGACATTTTGGAAATCCTCCTGGACAGAAAGCTGAAATGTAGGAAAAGGAGAACATCTGGTCACACAGGTCCCAGAGCCCCTCTCCATTATAATTCCCAAACCAGATCTGAGCAGGCAACTCCCCAACTCCACCAGGCCCAAGCCTCCTACACTCATCAGCCTACAACCATGAAATGAAATTTCATTTCATTTCAAATTTCAAATTTCATTTCAATTTCAAATTTCATTTGAAATGGAAATGGAAATCCAACAAAACCATGAAATGAAACGAAATGAAATAAAAACCATGGAGCCCACCTGGTACCATATTACTCACACAACCCAGAAGCCAATGATACCGCCTGCCGCCAGTAGCACAGGAAGCAGCACCCAAAGCCACATGGTGGCAGGACACCTAAAGAGAGTGAACAAGACAGGGAGAGCATCAAGAAAAGCCTTGGGAGCCACGATTCCTGGGTCCAACGGGATAAAGGCAAAAGGAGGCTGTGGAGGATGCCGGATCCCTGAATTCTAGTCTCCCATGGTGACAGGATGGGCAACATTGAGCCTCAGGTGGTAGTTTTCTTGTTCTCTCTTTCTCTCTCACTCTTTCCTTTTCTTTTTGGAAGGAGGATACAGGATAATGGGTTAGGAAGTACCCAGCCCAGTCTCCTTGGGTTCCTTGGCTAGGCCCATGGACAAGATATTCTCAAAGCTCTACTAAGACCAGGAGCTGTCATCCTTCTTCTCCAGAAAGTCCCTGCCTTGCTCTGTGCTGGTGGGATGAAAGGCAAGAAGGGGGGAAAAAGAAAGATTTCTACTAAAGGTGTACTTATAAACTTTCCCAGCCACACCTCTCCTCCTCAGCAGCCCAATGACTGGAGCTTTGGTAGCAATTAAAGCAAAAGACTCCCTTCCTAGCTAGTGTATCCTCAGGCAAAGGTTGGAGAACCTGTAATCCTCCATTGGTGATGAAATTGCAACTCCCATTAGCCCTAGTGACCATTGCAAAGGGTGAAGGATGCTAAGAGATACAGTCCATTCACATCACATCGATACGCAGGGAGAGGTGGGAAATATAGATAAATAATAATAATTATTATTATTATTCACCACCCCTGATCTAGAGCAGTGATTCTCAAACTTTGGTCCTCCAGGTGTTTTGGACTTCAACTACCAGAAGCCTAATTCAGCTTGACCAACAGTCAGGAATTCTGGGAGCTGAAGTCCTAAACATCTGGACGATCAAAGTTCGGGAACAACTGATCTAGAGGCTATTCCTAGGGTTATGTGGCCCTCCAGTTGTGCCAAGACTGTAACTCCCAGCAGCTCTTAGCCAGCCCAGCCAATGATGACAAAGGCTGGGAAGTGCAATCCAACCACATCTGGAGAGTTGCATGATTCCCAACCTACAGGCAGCATGCCCTGAAGTTTGGAAAGACCTGGCTGCTTCTGCACATGGGGACTGGCAAAAGTCTGGCAACCTTTTACCATTTGGGAACCTGCAAAATCTGAGGTTTCTTGCAGGACACTCAGGGAGTTTGGTCATCAGGAATTATGGCCTATTTGCTGAGTCTTTGGAGCTAGGTAATAAAAGAAATTTCCTTACCTTGGTGTGATCGGCTGCCAGTGCTGTCTGTGCCCCTTGTTCAGCAACACACCTTTCCCTCCAGCAGGTAGAAAGTGTAGTGTGCCAGGAGGGTGCTGTCCAATAATCCTTCTCCGAGACCAGTTGCTCCTGATATCGGGCAAAGGGCATAGTGACGGTGCCAGTAGCATGAGACTTTTGTCCCCAAAGAGCAGTATTCCCTTGCTGCAAAAATGGCCCTGGAAGCAAAAGAGAGGTTGCAGCTGCGCACAGTCTTGCAGCACATTAAAGATGAGGATCTTTTATTGGATGTATTGCATATAAACTTTTGTAGATTCCAGGCTACTTCTTCATTAGATGTGGCTTATGTCTTTGAAAGACAGTTATCTCCCTATACAAAATGGTGAGTTTTAAGCTCCTCAGGCAAAAGCTATCTTCTGGTCCCATCGCCATCACAGGCTCCTTTGGTGAGAACATCTCAGTGGCTGCTCCCATCCTCTGGAATCCCCTTCCATGGAAGGCTAGCCTGGTCCCTTCTTTGCTCTCTTTTCATGATAAGCAAAGACCTTCTAGTTCCAGCAGGCTTTTAAGGACTACTGCAATTCCATGCAAAGAGTCTTCTCATGGAGATGGATGGGTACTCTTGTTTTAACTTTTGAATGCTTTCTAAAATGATTCCATATCACTTAATTTATAATTTTAACAATGGCAATCTTTTCAGTGTGCTTTGATTTTATTGCTACCTTTGTAGCTAATTTTGTTTTATTGTTTGTGAGTCACATTAGGAGAAAAGCACCATACAAATACACTCGGCCAATCAATCAATGCAATAAAAGCATATGTCCAATAAAAATTGCTAGTGTTTAAAGGGCCACAAAACTTTCATTATTTCTGCTGCAGCCAGAGCCAGACTACCCTCCAGGCCTCTCATTGTTTAACGCGGGAGGAAAAAGTACAGTTTCCTTCCTCTTCTTCCACAATCATTTCCTGGATTTCCCAATGCTTCTGTTATCAAAAATTTTATGTTAATTAAGTAACTAAATAAATATGCATGGGATCAGCCTGGTTGTCTCATCAGTTTTAGGACTGAAAATGGCTACATTCAGGCAGATTTTTCTGCTTGCTCTCTGTTATGTTTTGTGTTTTACTTATAATGTATTTGTTTATTTTATTCCCATGCCTAGAAAGGCTTTGTTGTTATTGTGATGTGCCTTCAAGTTGACCCCTATCTTATGGTGAACCTATAATAGGGTTTGTTTGTTGTTGTTTTTAGCAAGATTTATTCAGAGTAAGTTTGCCATTTCCTTCCTCTGAGGCTGAGGTCTCATCTGTACTGCAGAAATAGTGCAGTTTGATACTGCTTTAACTCCCAATGCTATGGAATTCTGGGATTTTTGTAAGATATTTAGCCTTCTCTGTCTGAGAACTCTGAAGCTGCAATAAACTACAAATCCCAGGATTCCAGAGGATGGAGCCATAGTGGTTAAAGCAGCATCAAAACTGCATTATTTCTTCTGTGTACATTATATGTGAGAGTGACTTGCCCAATGCCACCCAGTGGTTTTCCATGATTGAGTGAGGATTTGAACCCTGGTCACTTGGAGTGATAGAGCAACATTTAAAGCTTTACAGGACATCAACAAAGTTCTGGAGAGGTTTGTATTATGCACCCTTGATCTAGGGGCCAAAGCCAGGATGGAAATCATCATGATGTTTGGCAACTACAGTTCCCATCAGCCCTATGGCCAGTACAGCCAATGGCCAAGAATGCTGAGAGTTGCAGTCCAGCAACATAGGGAGGCCCACGCATTGTGCCTCCCCATTTTAAGGCCTCAGGAGTTCTGCTGAGGAAAGTTAGTTGCCCATTCCAACTGGGCAAACTATGCATAGTATCTCCTACTTTGGCACAGCTGACTGGGTCGGCTTCCAGTACTGTAGCCAAAAGCAGCGGACTAGTAGGGTGGGTGCAAGACAGGCACCTGGCACATACAATGCTGCTGCTTCCCTCTGCCTAGTGATGGGGCTGGCTGCTGGAATCTAAAATGAACTTGCAAATGGATCATTATTTTTTCATACAGGAAAATCCCTGAAATAGGAAGAGCAACAACTCCTACATATGGTTTAGGATGGAGAGTATTCTACTAGCCCAGCACATCTCTGCAAAGTTTTCTCCACTGTTTTGAAGGATATCTCTCTCTCTCTCTTCTCTCTCTCTCTCTTATTCCAAAACGAAAGTGTAACCAGGCTCATAGGAATTGCAATCTCAACAACATCTGGAGAAGTCACATATTCCCCAACCCTTTGCTTTAGACAGGCGGCTCCCCCCATCTGTGCCACCCCAGATGTTGTCAAACTGCAACTCCCAGGATCCGAACACATGCTGACTGTGTCTTCTTGGGAAATTAAATCCAACAACACTGCTGGCCTCAAGGTTGGGAACTCCCAAGCAGAACAATGGAATTGTATCTAAAGTCCAGCACACTTCCCTTTAGTTTGCAGAGGGGCACACTGGTTACCCCATGTCCTTTTCTCACTGTTAAAATAAAATGGCAAGGGAGATTAGAAACAAACGGCAGCAAATGCTCTTAAGGCATCCTGGGTTGCTAGGCATAGTGAGCAATGAGCATACTATCCAACTATTCTGACTTGTCAGGGACAGTCCAGTTAATATTCTGTCATCCTACATTTTCAAATGCTTTTTAAATGCCCTAGTTTGTTACTCCTTCCCCCATTTCCCCCTTGGCTCTCAGCTTACTTCCATTGCTGTAAAATGGGTTCAAAATGCAAAGGAGTTTACGCTTAACTCAGCAGGAGAGGAGGCAGCTGAATCCTACCCTTCCCAGTTAGCTCAGGCAAAAGCAAACTGCTACAGCCCCTCCTTTGTGCTCTTCCCCATGAATAACTTTTGCTTGACCACCTTTTGCTCGGCCACAGATGTCCCAGTTTTTAACTATGAAATATTAACTATGAAATTCAAGGGGTTCACCATTAGTTTACAGGTGATTTGAAGGCATATATACATGGATGTCAGGAGCAGCAGCCACAAATTATGCTGGCTGAAAAATTATGGGAGCTGTAGGATATATCTACATATTATTCCAGAAGTAAAGTAGGACCTTCAATTGTCTTCCGTGTTGTGTTACTGTGACAGGATGAACTGTGTTTTGGGTGTGGTTGCAGGTTTGATGCAACCTGCAGTTTACATGAAGGGTGAAGTTGTTTGGCAGAACAATAAGAACCTTGAAGAAACTTGAGAAAGAACATTTTTGCAGGAATTTCTGGGAAGCTGATCCAGAGAAACAGGCCGATCCAGATAAACCTAGGGATCAAAAAGCAGCTTCGAGTATATATTTTATGACTGGTAAAGTTAAAATCTGTAATTTGAGATAAGATGGCCTATGTGACTTCTGTTGTGCTGTGAGGATGGTGTTGTTCTTGTGTACCTTCAAGTCATTTTTTTTTACTTATGGTGACCTTAAGGCCATATCATGGGGGTTTCTGGACAAGATATGTTCAGAGGGGATTTGCCATTGCTTTCCCCTGAGGCTGAGAGCATGTGACTTGCCCAAAGTACCCAGTGGGTTTTATGGCCAAACTGTCAATTGAACTCTGGCTTCCAGAGTTTTAGTCCAACATTCAAACCACTACACCATGCTGGCTCTCCATACATTTAGCTTTATCATGGAAAACAGAACCAATTTTAACTGTTCCTTGTAATGCTAATGTCTCATTCTGTCTTCCATGATGAAGCAAAATGTAAATGGATCTTAATATCTGTACCTGAGTCTTTGTGCCTATCTCTATGATTGGTCTTGTGCGTTCCCCAGATTACTGGGGAGTAACCTTAATATCCTCCAACATTTTATAGATTAAAATTGGGAAACGTCTGGCTAAGCAAAAATCAGAGTGTAGTCAAGATGGCAAATGTTATTAAGGCAGATGAGCACAGAAGCCAGGAGAGGCTGCAGCAGTTTGCTTTTGCCCAAGAGCCCTGGGAAGGGAAAAACTCTCCTCACTGCTCCTCATTTATAGTTTGAAGTCAGATTGCAGCAACTGAAATAAGATGAAGATGAGGAGGACAAAGGGGGAAATGAGGAGGAGGAGACACAAAACAGGACATTTTAAAAGCAGCTGAAAAGTGGGATGACTGAGAGATGAATGATTGGGACTGTTCCTACTTACATAGCTCCCACTGATTCAGTACGTAGTAGAGAGATCTTGTAGCACCTTTGAGACTACCTGAAAGAAAGAAATTGGTAGCAGGAGCCTTCCTAGACTTCAGTCTACTTCCTCAGATTCATTTGGTCCAAATGCATCTGAGGAAGCAGACTGAAGTCTAGGAAGGCTCATGCTGCCAATTTCTTTCTTTCATGTAGTCTCAAAGGTGCTACAAGATCTCTCTACTACCTACTGATTCTACAGACTAACATGGCTATATCTTTGAATTCTCCCATTGGTTCAGTGATGGGTCTATGGGAAACTGGGATTAACAGTTAGATTTAGGCCAATGTTCATATTCAGGGGAGTTCATCACAAAGAGGAGGAAGGGGAGAACAGGAAGGTGTGCAAACACAAACGTGCACGTCAACATATACCACCCCATATCACCATATGCAGGCAGTGTGGCATGACAAATGTCAGCTTTTCAGGTTACACAACCATTTGCTTCCAGAGTCATAAAATACATAGCTGTTGTGAAGACAGGAGATCAATGGTGTAATTGGATCCAATGCTCCAGGGCACTCAGTGGCTACAAGCATCTAGTATCATACACACAAAAATGCACACACTCCCACATTTCTTACTGAGCCTAGTCTTTGATTGGTCTTTTTAATCATTTGGTGGAATAGTGCTGATAGTGATATGGTTTTTGATTATGTTTTCAATGTAATTTAAACTGTTTTAATAGTTGTTGCTATGTGCCTTCAAGTTGGTTCTGACTAATGACAATCCTAAGACCAACCCATCACAGTGTTTTCTTGGCAACATTTGTTCACCTTGGAGGGGGGGGGGTCGCCTTTGCCTTTCTCTGAGGCTGAGAGAGTGGCCAAGTGGGGAGTCAAATTCTGGTCCCCAAGTTCAACATGTCTCAACAACCGTTTTATTCAAAACGAACAGTACACATATGTGAAATGAAGAAACTGGGTCAGGCAAGCCTTACTTAATTGAACAAAAACATTTTGAATCATCTTGACACAACTTGAAGGCTGCTACTAAAATGCATCCAGGGATGACCTTTCCTCTCGCCAGCCTCTGCTTTTAAAACTATGTCTGTTTTGGTGGTCTTTGTTTTGTTCTAGCTGGAGAGGCGGGCTGGTCTCTCCTTTTCTTTCTGTGTTGCTCTTTACAAATACTGTACTCAGTGAGTATTCCTGGTCAGTCAGAAGGCAGATCAGGAAACAGGGATCCAGCCTGTGTTAGATGAGGTCACACTTCCCCTGAAGACATAGGTTCGCAGTTTGGGGGTACTCTTGAACTCAGCTGTGAACTTGGAGGCCCAGGTCTCTGCTGTGACCAGGAGTGGTTTCACACATTTAAAACTTGTGCGCCAGCTGCGCCTGTTTCCTTGAGAAGCCAGATCTGGCCACAGTGGTACATGCCTTGGTTACATCCCATTTGGACTACTGTAATGGGCTCTCTACATGGGACTGCCTTTGAAAAGTGTTTGGAAAATTCAGCTGGTTCAAAGAGCTGCTGCCAGGCTGTTAACAGGAGCAGATGAGAAAGAGCATACAACATCCCTGTTAAAACAGCTTCATTGGCTACCAGTTTGTTTCCGGCACAATTCAAGGTGCTGGTTATTACCTATAAAGCCCTACATGGCTCTGGTCCACACTATTTGGCAGACCATTTCTCCTGGTATGAACCAGCCCGGACTCTGAGATCCTCTGGAGAAGCCCTTCTCTCCGTCCCAACACCATTGCAAATACGGTTGGTGGGAATGTGAGAAAGAGCCTTTTCGGTGGCTGCCCCTAGACTCTGGAACTCGCTGCTCAGGAAATATATCAAAGAATGGCCCTCTCCTTGATGGCCTTCCGCTGGCAGGTGAAGACCTACCTGTTCATACAGGCGTTTAAGGAATTGTTATAAAGACAGGCTGGGATGCTGGACCTTTTTTAAAAAATGTTTTAATTGTACTGTACTGTTTTTAATGCTGTGAAACTGCTCTGAGCCCCAGTCCTGAGAAAAGAGCACGATACAAATAAATATAATAAATAAATAAATAAATAAACTAGTTACCCTAGAATAGCTGTATTCTATCACCCAGCTCAAGCTTTATTGCAGTGATTATTACAGACACACTGCTATAACCTAAGTCTGAAAGTCTGTTTGTCCAGACCTTTTTCGTCATTCTTTCAATGCCGATGCTGCTAAAGATTTTCCAGCTAGACAGAGGACCAGGAGGGAGGGTGAGCTGGGCGATAATAAAAAAAAATTGTTAAAAAAACTTTTTCAGAGGTTTTAGTGGAGGTATGTCTGTATTTGAATAAATATTTTTATTTATTTATTTATTTTAAAATTTCACATAAATAAATATCTGCTCCAGGGCTCCAACTACCTTCATGTATCCCTGGCTCCTATTTCTTTATCAGAACTCTTTGTGAAGGAAGGCACAGAAACACCAACAGAGCAATGATGCTGGCGTGTATGTGTGTGAGGGTAGCATAAGCCTTCATATAGCTTTCATCTACCCACACCTTGTGGGTCTTTCAGAATCAGCCCTGATCCATAGGTCATAAAATGGGGTAACATTACCTGGGTCAGCCTCCCTGCTGCATGTGTAGACCCAGCATCTCCCAATAAATTCCTACACTCCAGCTTTCTGTCCAACAGCAGGAGATAACTATTTAAACACAAGGGTCACCTTTTTAGAAATATTTGAACCTAAATGTAGTTGAGCATCCCAAATGCTCTTCATTTACTATCACCATCTTTGTCTTCAAAGCACCAATAAGCATTGTGTGAGCTAGTGCTGCTTCTTTTTCTGATAGGATTTGCAATCCCCTGAGTAAGTGTTTAGTTCTCTCATGGTCTGTATCTAATTAAAACAAAAATCCAGCAAACAGTGATACTTTGCATCAGGAATAATTTGGTAGGTGTAGATGAAACATGCTAATCCAGTCCAAATTTAAGAAGATAAAAAATTGTTGTACCTTGGCTGAAGGTCTCAGTGCACTGGCTCTCCTCTGGGTTTCCTTGTGCAGCTACAATGTGGCATCTCACAACAAAACATGCAGGGGTAACTGTGTTGGCCATTTAACAAATTCCAACAAAAATCCACCAAACAGTGATACCTTTATTGGCCAACTGAAATGCACAATATATTTGTTGCAGGCTAAATACCACTAAAGGTATCACTGTTTGGTGGATTTTTGTTGGAATTTGCTAAATGGCCAACACAGCTACCCCTGCACGTTTTCTAGTCTTGTTCCTAATATTCAGCCCTATAGATTTTTTCCACCCTGCCAGTGACTGTAGTGGGAACTAAAAGAAGTTCTAGTTTCATCAAGCTAGCACTCCTCAAAAACTGCAAGATTTCTACACTTTAGCAAAAAACAGTTAAGCTACTTGCGTTCTCTTTTGAGTATGACCCTGCAAGAGAAAATTGACTTTGGGGATCTCATTCATGGTTTTGCAATGAAAAGGGCCAGCAGATTAAAGCTTTAAAGTTAATTAGCCTGACGTTTGCAGCCATGTCGGTTGTCTAGAATTTAAAAAAAAAAACCAAGACATTGACAGAATAATCCTTTTATTCACAGCCCAAAAGTCTATTAAGGGAGCTGTTCTCCAAAAGTGGTTAATATGCTCATAAAGACTGTATGTATGGGCTAAGGGATTATGGTTTGTACTGAGATACAAATTTGTACTGAGCTCCCTTCCCCCACCAAAAATGATGTATAATCTTTGACTACGGAGCCAAAGGCTGGGTTTGTATTTGAGAAGCCTTCACCAAACACCCCACCAGTGAATCTATAGGTATGAGCAAATATTTTGCTAAACAATATGCCAGCAGGCAGCAACCATTCATTGCAGGCTTAAGTGACAGCAATAAAAAGAGTCCACAAGAAATGATGTGCCTACCATGCCCCTGAGTTGGTGTTGGTCCAAAGCAAAGTGGGGGATTTTAAACGGCAGCTTCCAGTCCGAATAGGTGTTGATTGGAATATGGAATTTGAAGAGCAAAGGAAGCTGGGGCCTGCAGGCTTCAGATGGGAAACTAAGGGATCTAACAGACATGCTAAAATAAAGCTGCTTTGGGTCACTTTGGACGTATGCTGTTTAAATGATGCATGCATCCTAAGAGGCCGCAAGCCACACCAAAGCAATGCTCCAGTCCTAAGGACTGGAGTGCAGTCTTGGTGCAGCTTCTGGCCGCTTAGGACACATGCATCATTTAAACAATAAGCCTCCAAAGTGACCCGATGCAGCTTTATTTTGGTCTCTTTGTTCGAGCCCTAATACTTGGCATTTTTACTTTAGTGCTACTTTTTATCCCCGTGAGTTCTCAGAAGGTTCATACCTTCCAGCTATGTAGGTCTGGTAGGAACAGTCCCAATCAATCATCTCTCAGTCATCCCACTTTTCAGCTGCTTTTAAAATGTCCTGTTTTGGATCTCCTGTAGTTTATTGCAGTAAAAGAGTTGCTCTATCTTGGATCAATCACTGATCGAGTGGAGATTGCAGTCAAGAAATCAGAAGAAACAGGACCTTATCACACTAAATGAATCCTGCTCAGAAAAGGGATTTAAAAGTATAAAAAATCCACAAATGTGAGATGTTTTTCAGATGATGTTTCTTCCGAGCAGCAATAACATGAAAATAAGGCAAACGGAAAGTGGACAAAAACGATACCTGCTTAATTTTGGGAAATTCCTGAAAGTAAAAAGGTGTTGTTTTTGTCCACTTTCCATTCGCTTGATTCTTGCGTTATTGCTGTTTGGTGCAAATGCACCTGAGCAACATCCTGCATTTGTTTTTTGTTTTTTTCTACTTTGAAAATCCTGTTTCTGAGTGGGATTCGTCTAGGGTGATAAGGCTCTAGGAATGGGAAGGGCAGCAGTGAAGGAATAAAACAAGATTCTAAAGTGCAAAGAGGTAAAATCGAATACTGAAGTTAGAACTGAGTTGAAGACCATATTATTTAGGGAAGTGTTTCCAGGCACTGTGTGATTGTTATCTGACTGTTACTGGATATTTGATCTGATACTACTTCCACCACCTTCCAGTAAGAGAAAGAGGCAGGCCAGCTCCATCAGGCCTTGCCTGAAAGAAGAAGAGCCCTCCCTCGCCCTCCAGTCCTTCTGCCTTGGTCCAGGCCTCAGAGGGAGAGAAGAACTGCTGGACCTGATCCCCTTCCCCTCCATCATTTCCTTCTCCATTTGTGTCATGTCTTTTTAGATTGTAAGGCAGGGAACCATCTAATTAAAATAAAATATCATCATCATCATCATCATCATCATCATCGCTATTGTATCTCCCATCACCATGTACAGTTATGAGAGCTGGATAGTTAAGAAGGAGAATCAACTATTTGAGATGTTGTCATGTCTTGCTTCCAGAACATGGACAAGGGACTCTGACTCAGAGACTGAAGGAGTGGACCTGCTGGGATCTGCTGCTGAAACAGCACATGAGGATGTTCCAGAGCCACATGTCTCAGAGACAGACTATAGTGCAGTACCAGCAATGACAGAGAGTCCTCTCCATTTAGATACAGAAGACCACTTACTCCTACTTACTTTCACTGGGTGGAGACAACAAAGAGAGGGCTTGAGGAGGTCTCAGAGGATTTATAGGAAGCAGCAATTAATTAAGCAGCAGCTGCATTGAGCTGCGGATCTAGGTGTTGTCAGACATTATCTGACCTGCCTAGCTCCTTCTTGTGTTTCTGAACTCTGTGCTTGACCTGGACTGTGTTTGTTGACTCTGGATGCCATGTACCTCCCCTGGACATTGCTGACCTCTGCCTGGGAGTTAGGGCTTGTACAGTCGGCCCTCCAAATTGGCAGCTTTGACTTTTGCAGATTTGATTATATGCGGATTTAATTGATATGTTCTCTCTAGGAATCTCTAGGTCCTCCAGCATGACTTAGCTGGAAGCTGATCCTAGAGTCATGCTGAAGGACCTAGAGGTTCCTACTGAAAGCACTTCTCTAGGTATTTGTAGTTTCTCCAGTTTCTACGGTCAACATTTGGCTGATGTTGACCGTACAGTTGCACTGGAGGACATCTAAAATAGAGATTCCTAGAGAGGTGTTCTGTCAATCAAAAATAGTTTTTTTTATTTGCATCCTCCCCCCCCCCCCTTTTGTAGTGGGCCCTCCACCTTTAGTAAATGTGGAGGGCCCACTGTATTTACAAAATTATAGCAAGTGCTGAGTTGTAAGCTACTCTGTGACTGAACTTATTCATTGGCTAACTGTAGTTGGGGGAGAGATGTAGTGGTCTGAGTCTTGGGCTATGTCTTGCGTTTGCATTGCTGCCTTCTGAGGCTGAGAGAGTGTGCATTGCCCAAGGTCACCCAGAGGGTTTCCATGGCGAGCAGGGATTTCAACCCTGGTCTCCTGAGAATAGTCCAAGGTAGTAGTACATCACACTGGCTCTTTAATTGCAGCAATGATCTCCTATAAAGAGCCATTCACTACTCATGCTGAGCTATAAATAACATTCTTTGCTACATTCTTGACTCTGCTCAAGCCTTGCTTTGAAAAGCAAAACTACACTTACAAGTTTACATGAAACTGTAACTCCAAAGCCTACAGCGTAGTTACTGTTAATATCTGCATCAGCCATGGCCAAGTTGGTAGAGATTTTAATTGTTGCAATTCAAAAAAAGTAACAAAATAGACAGAATAGGAATTATTGGTAGCTATTTTATGTCAAACTTGTGTTTTCATCCCTTCCAAAGGAGCCCTGGGGACAGAAAGCCTGCTAGTTTGTCCAAAACACACAGCAGAAATAATCCAGTTTGAGACCACTTTAACTGCCCTGGCTCAATGCTAAGGAATTCTGGGAACTGTAGTTTTGTGAAACATTTAGCCTTCTCTGTCAGAGAGAACTGGAGTCACAATAAACTACTACAATTCCCAGGATTCCCTAGCACTGAGCCAGGGCACTTAAAGCGGTCTCAAACTTGATTATTTTTACAATGTGTTTTGGACCAGTCCTGCAATACAGGCCAGCATCTTCATCCTCTGTGGTTGCATCTGCATTGCGGAAATAATCCACTTTGACCCCACTTTAACTGTCATGTCTCCATATTATGAAATCCTGGGAATTGTAGTTTGTGATGGCCCCAGAGCTCGCCTCTCAGGGGCCACAACAAACTACAACCCCCAGAATTCCATAGCATGGTGCCATGTGGTTAAAGTGGGTCAAACCGGGTTATTTCTGCAGTGTGGATGCAGCCAATGTTTGCTGTGTCAAGCAGTGCTTCCCAGACTTTAGTTTCCAGAAGCTCTGTACTTAAGCTCCCAGAAGGCCTGACTGTTGGCCAAGTTGAGTGGGGCTTCTGGGAGTTGTAGTCCAAAAAAGCCTGGAGGTCCACACTAGTTTGGGGAACCACAGTTTGTCAGGAGTTGGGCCAGCTGCTTTCATGTTGCATTTTTAAAGCTTACAATCCTGTACTCTATTATTTGCAAGAAGCCAAACTGAAATGGCTGCAAGAGTCAGAAGAAAAAGATTATCACACGAGGGTCAATTCCAGAACCATCCCACAATTAATCCCATTGCCAGTAATGGGATAGTCATTGCCAATAATGGGATAATTGTGGGATGGTTCTGGAATTGACCTTAGTGTGATAAAGTGGGAAAAAGAAAACTATGTAAATATAGTTCCAATACGGTGTTTTTGAATAGTATTTCAGACAGTGTTTTTTTTTCTTTAATAGTTTTTATTCAACAACACACATTTACAATTCAAAACAACCATACCTATACAACATATATCAACACAATATTAATCACATTACGTAACTACAATGTTCACGATGGGGAAAAAATTTAACCAGTTGTTGCATTTCTTTAACCCATTATCTTATATTACCTATTAAGTCTGTTTGTTACTTTTTCATCTAAGGAGTTTATCAGATGGGAGGAATTTCTCTCTCTTTTGAATGGAGCCAATTTGAATTCAAATAAATTGGCTAGTTTAGTGAATTTACGTGAATTCTAATTGCGTTCGGAATGCGTTCGGAATGACTTCCCATTGCCCGAAATTGCATGGGATACTCTAATACGCAATAACGTGAAACCCCACGATTGCATTCGGATTGCCATTGGATTATAATTCCAATTTCCGTCGCCTGATAAATCCCTCGGTTGAATTTTCTAAATAATTTATTCGATCTCCATTGCTTTGATCATAAGTATTGTTGTTTTCTACAACAACAACAACAACTGTACGAAAGTCAGTTTCCAAGAGCTGAGCGGATGATACATGGGCTGCTGCATCCGCACTGCAGAAATAACCCAGTTTGACACCGCTTTAACTGCTGTGGCTCAATGCTATTAAATTGCAGGATGTGTAGTTTTGTTAGGCTGCATCCACACTGGAGGAATAACCCGGTTTGACTCTTTTTCTGGCTCAAGGCTATGGAATTCTGGGAGTTGGAGTTTGTCGTGGGCCCAGAGCGGAGCGGAGCTCCGCTCTGGGCCCCACGACAAACTCCAACTCCCAGAATTCCATAGCCTTGAGCCAGAAAAAGAGTCAAACCAAGTTATTTCCCCAGTGTGGATGCACCCCATAGTTCTGTGGGCTGTGGTAAACCATTTTTAATGGCCTCCCTCTCATTCAACTAACACTATGGTGGGGATAATGGGATTTATTATTATCCTTGGAATTTGCACAGGAAGGGCATTTTTATTTTATTTTTTTGAAGGTCAAAAATTCTGAATCATGAGGACCACAGCATTCCTGAATGAAATTCTAGATTTCTCTAGATTTCTCCATTGACACTGAAATTCCTGTATGAGGTGAGGTATTCTAGACTTTCTATCTCTATGAAGGAGCCATCTCTTCATCGGTAGGCGGGACTTGATAGACCAGAGCAAAACACGAGCATCTCTATGAGTGACAGCTGAAGTGACCAATCATGGACTTATTCTATCTATGTGGAGACTAATAGACTAGAGCTCTATGAGTGACATCTAGATTGACCAATAAAAGAGTGGTATATTTCCTAGCTTTATGGAACCATCTCTCCATTGGTAGGCGGGCTCTGATGGGTCAGAGAAAAATGTGAGGATCTCAGTGAGTGACAGCTAAAGTGATATGAGAGTACTATTTTCCTATCTCTATGGAGCCAGTGGTAGGCGGGACTTGATGGACCAGAGCAAAACACGAGGAGGATCTGTGTAAGTGACAGCTAAAGTAGCCAATAAAAGAGCGGCATCATTGTGGCGGGAAACAGTGAGTGGCGGAATCTATGTGACTGACATTCTAATGAACCAATAGCATCCATCTGTGGTGTTCCGCCCACGGGGCTGTTCAAACGCAATACTGGACGAGCGCTATTCTGTACCAAGTGATACGACGAGTAGAAGCGATCCAATAGGAAATTAGGAAGTGGGGAAAAAAAGGTTTCACGAGCAACTAATGGTCCAATGGATGCTGGAGGTGGGCTTTAAGTATGAGAAGCGTCTTTTTCAACCAATAAGAAAAGAGAAGATGGGTTGAGCCCTCAGGCAATGGGCGGAACCAGGTTTAGACAACCAATGGGAATCCCTCATAGAACTGGGTGGGACTAGGCTCTCTTAAAAGGGCGTGGCGAAATCCTCCCGACGCTAAATCCCTCCATTCGGGTGCCTCTCAACGGGGCCGCGTCCTCATTCGACTCCTGGGGGCGGGAGTAACACATGACAGACACCCGTGTTGCCCAATAAGGTTGAAAGCGTGTCGCGAGGGAGGCGGGACGATGATCCTACGGACCCAATAGGAAACCGGGACGAATATTGAGCGGCGTTTGAACCAATCAATGAAAGGACAGAGGGAGAGAGCGAGAGAGGGAGAAAGGGGCAACAATGGAAGGGAGACCCACAACGAGGAGGGTGGGGCGGAAGGCGGGGCTAAGTTTGATTGACGGCGTCTCTGCCCAATAGCGCGGGGCGGGGACGTGACAGGCTTTGAAAAGGGCCAATGGGAGGGAGGGAAAAGGGCGGGAGGGCGCGAGCGAGGCCGGCTGGGTGGAGAGAGGAGGAGAAGAGAGTGGACTCGTGGAGGACGAAAGAGGTAGAATGCGGGCGGGAGGGGAAAGAGCCCCCCCTCGGAGGGAGGGGGAGGAGGGAGTCTCTGAGGGGGAGAAAAAAGTCCGTTGGGACCGTTTTTTTTTTTGGCTCGTGAGGGAGGGGGGAGGGAGCGGAGGCAGGTGGCGCGCGCGACGCAGAGAGGGAGGGGGAGGATGGATGAGGCACGCGCGGCGGCGGGGCTCTACTCTCGCGAGAACTGGGGAAACAAGGAGAAATCCACAGTCAGGGCTCAGTGCTAGGGAATTCTGGGAAATTTTTTTTTTTAGATTGTAACCCTTCTGAAGGGAGGGAACGGTGTAAATTAATAATAATAATATATTACTATTTTTTTATTTACACCGTCCCCTGCCTTCAGAATAATATTATATATAATATTATATATATTATATTATATTATATATTATATTATATATAATAATATTTAATAATTATTGTGTATTAATGTTATATTACATATTATATTTTATATATAATATAATAATAATTTATTATATATTATTATATATAGTAATATATTAATATTATATATGCCACACATTATTATTAATGTTATATATTATATTATATATATTATATTATATATAATATATTATATTATATATAATAATATTTAATAATTATTGTGTATTAATGTTATATTACATATTATATTTTATATATAATATAATAATAATTTATTATATATTATTATATATAGTAATATATTAATATTATATATGCCACACATTATTATTAATGTTATATATTATATTATATATATTATATTATATATAATATATTATATTATATATAATAATACTTAATAATTATTGTGTATTAATGTTATATTACATATTATATTATATATAATATAATAATAATTTATTATATATTATTATATATAGTAATATATTAGTATTATATATGCCACACATTATTATTAATGTTATATATTATATTATTATTATATTAATGTTTTGTATTATATTATATATAATATAATAATAATAATTTATTGTATGTTTATATAATAATATATTAATATTGTATGTACTATTATTAATGTTATATATAATATAATAATATATTATATTAAATGATATTATTTATAACATATTAATATTATATATAATATATATTATTATGATATTAATAGTATATTATATATTTTAATATATTTTATTAATATATATTATATATAATAAAATATTAAAATTATATATATTATATGTTATATATTATATAATGTACTATATATTATATTATATTATATATAACAATACATATAAAACAACATATTAATATTATGTATGTTATATAATATTTTATATGTTAATGTACTATATAATATTATATAAGAGTAAGCCGCTCTGAGAGGGTATAAATACTCTAAGGCCACATCCAGACTGAAGCAATAACTCGGTTTGTCAGTGCTTTAAGTGTTTGTCTGGCTCAAGTGCTATGGAATTTTGGGAGTTGGAGTTTGTTGATTTTGTCCCAAAATTCCATAGCACTTGAGCCAGACAACACTTAAAGTGCTGACAAACCGAGTTATTGCTTCAGTCTGGATGCAGCCCTTGATTATGGTCCCAAACACACTGCAGAAATAATCAAGGTTGAGACTGCTTTAACTGCCCTGGCTCAGTGCTGGGGAATTGTGGGAACTGTTGTTTTGTGAGACATTTAGTCTTCTCTGTCAGTGCACTCTGGGATCAGAATAAACTACAATTCCCAGGATTCCTTATCATTAAACCAGGGCAGTTAAAGTGGTCTCAAACCAGACTATTTCTGCAGTATACAGTGTACTGTACTGTACCTTGTTTGTTTCATAAGAAAAAAAGGTCATTGTAACTTCAAAGCATCCATCTGAGTGTCCTTTGTCTGAACACTGTTGCATAGTATAGTCTAAAACCTCATCATTTGGGAAAGCGGGATAAAACACTGAGTTGTTTGGTGTTATTTTTGCATAGAAATTTCCAGCAGCTGAATTCATTTGAGATAATACTGCTCTCCTGAGTTGAGAAGCTGGGTGTAACAAGGTCATAGGGATCTAATTGTCTTTCTAAATCAGTGCTGGAAGACGGGTCAAGAAGGAGGTAGGAAGCAAACTGAGAATTGGTCCTACTCTGTTACTACAAAATGGAAATGTGGCAATTTTTAGACATAGTATGGGGAGGCAGAAATTTGCACACAAATAGTTCATAAAGGAGCATTCTCTAAAGGCAGCTTTATAGAGAAACTGTAGCATTGTAACTTTATGGCATATGGGGTAGAGGAACCTTTTTTCAGGAAAAGAAGGCCAGGCCTCTGCTAACTCTCTTAGCAGACGGATAGAGAGAAATTTGTTGTCTTCTGGACATGTGCTTTGCATGTCTGTGAGAGAAACGTCAATCCTGATTGCCTGCTTCCTGTTTGCCACAAGATTGGCTAAAGCCTTCAAGCAGATCTTGACAGACTACCTATTTTTTTCCAGTCAGTTTTGTGTGTATTTTGTGAGTAGTTGAATAGACCAGGGTCAGCATAGACCAGGGTCAGCGTGAACAAATCTACTTCCAGTGTGAAGCATCATCGTCTCTGATTTCCTGCAGCAAGTGTGTATGTTGTGTGTTGGGGGGACTCAGATGGGATGTAAAGAATAACGCTGTAGTGGTCTTGGATAATTTGTGAAGGTTTCTCCTCTTTTGTTGCAGCCAGACATCCTCTTTTGTTGCAGCCAGCCCATTGGATCTGTTAATTAGTAGGTGATATGCGAGTGTTGCTTGATTTCTGTTAATGGGTAGGGATAAGCATAAATTCCATTCAGTTCGGCTTGCCTCACGGTGGTTGCCTTTCCTGCCAAAATAAGGAGCAAGGTAAGGACTCTGGAGATGTCGCAGTAGATGGTGTTTTTCATGCATGAGGTGCTTGTTCTTCCCGTGGCACACCTTGAAAGCAGGGATTTAATTGTTCAACGTGTTCATGGGCTGTGCTTTGAAATGTGCCAGGTGTTCTTGCGATGTTAACCGTCTTAGTATTACTACACAAAAATGGGGGTGGGGGTGAGTTAATCTCCTGTCAAAAGTAGAATTAGGATCAAAGACAGTTCCAGTTTCTTTCCTTAAGACTTACTGACTGCAATAAGTCTGAATGACCACCACGACTCCAGCAGAAGCATCTGTGTCTGTTTTTCATGGCTGGAAAAGTCCCGGGTTCCTGAAATCGTAAACGCTTGGTATTAGCACCTAGGGATTTTAAGCAATGCATTCTGAGTAGAGCTCTTGTTTGCAGGAGAGAGGGACTCCCAACAGTGGTCCCTTGAACTTCTGCTTATTTTCCAGTCCTGCCTCTTGGTCTTCAGAGAATAATCATAGTGTCTCCAAATCAGCACCCTGGCTGTTGGTTAAAAATACATTCAGTCCCTTATATCTCTTGCTGAAAAATGCTTTAGAGAAAAAACAAAAGGGGAACAGCAGCACTTCAACTGTCTTCCTCTGTCCGCATGGAAGTGACAGTTTGAGCACTCTGGGTTTGCTAGAGGACTCAGGTAGAGGGAGAAAAAGCAGATTGGTATACTCAACAAAGCAAGACTGGCAAGCTTGTCAAGGTAATACTGAATTCATGTTAAATTCCAACTGAGTTTTTTTCTCTCTCTGTTGTAAGATGGAATTGATATTGGTTAGGAGACCATGAAGGCCCCTTTGTTGAGTCCCTGAATCGGGGGAATCCTGCCCAGTTGATTTTCTGGTGGTGACTAAAATCTTTCTTAAGTGTGCTGCCTGGGCAGTTGGGAATTGTAGTCCAACACTTGTGGAACATTTCAAGCTGGGAAAGACTGTTCTAGAATCTCCAAAGCTAGAAGAGCCGCACCTATGAATTCGCATTCAGAAAAGGGCCACGGTGCTTTCTTGAAGAAGATGGCAGCATTTTTAACGGCTAGATATGTGTCTTGGATTAGAATTTTATATGTCTATACAGCAGACACAGTCCCCATTCCTTCACATACTTAAAAATCATAGTATGGTGGATTTGATCAACCGTGGCTTCACAAGGTGTAGTGGTCAGGCCTTTTTAGAAAAATTACAGACAACTAACATTCCATTATACAAAGGCAATTTTTAGAAATGGTCAATGATTCCTTGATTGGCTGATTGCAATTTGAGTAAATTAGTGATTATTTACAAATATAATGGAGGTATTACTGAGCTTGTGGTTCAGTTGTAATGACTGTGGTATGTACTGGAATAGTAGTGTATGAAGGTGATGGAGAACATTTGTTATGTTATTCTCATAGCGGAACAGTTTTGATAAAGTGTATTTTTAAAACAAACAAAGCCAGGTTTGTAGCGAGCCAAAAGAGACTATATTCAAAAAAAGTAGTGGGATGAATGAAAGAGGATTGTGTCTGCAAAATTCATAGTATATTTTTCTATTTGTAACTAGGAGTCGAGCTTAATTTTGAGTTTCCACTTCCCTGAGACTGTGACTTGAACTGTCTGCTGTCTCTTTCCTACAGACAAGCAGGTCTGGGTACAGCATGGTTCTGGAAGGAAGATGGGTTCCACTCGGGTGACTGCAAAGGAGCTATGTGAAAATGATGACCTGGCTACAACACTAATTCTTGACTCCTACCTCGGTTTTAAGACACACAAGATGAACGTCAGGTAAGGGGCTAAGATCCCAGTGACTTGGAAGCCTTAGAGTGCAACACGAGACAGGAGTTATAGAGTTGGGGGCATAAAAGGGTTGAGGCTGAGAGGAGTAAGAAGAAGAATGTTTTTAACAGGTGATCCATCTCTTTCTCTGTCCCATCATTGCAGCCCACTCCCAGCCATCAGAAGAAACCACCATTTGCGGGAGGCAGTAGAAGCTTTCCGGAAGCGCAAGGACCTAGAAGCAGCATACCAGGCCTTAATGCAGGGCGGATGGGCCTGCCAGTACTTTGCAAACCGGAGCCGTCAGCAGGAGGCTGCCTTCAAGACTCATGTACAATTTCTTCTGCTTCCTGTTCTGGGTAGAGTGGGAGGGGAATGTGTCAGAAGGTGAAAAGGTGGTTTGGGAAGTAATTTTTCCGTAGTCATATGAAAGATAGTCAAAAATTATAAATAATTATTGAAGAGCTAAACAATAAATACTGTATCTTGTGTTGATGAGTAATTCCTGAAGCATGGTAGCATTAATTAACTGCAAATCCTCAGATTATGAGAACTGCAAACTCTCTCTTTCTCTGTCCTCTGCTCTAGCTAGACTAAATGTGTGGGGCAATGTATATATATATATATATATATATGTTAAACAGGTTTGCCTTGTCATCATATAAAACAGGTGTGGAAAGCCATATTCCATACAACACCCTTGGAATGGCCCCACATTTTCCTGGGCTGCCCCCCCCCCCCCAAAAAAAAGCATGTTTCTTAGTCATAGGAAGGAATGGCAGAGGGACAAAGAAGATCAGTGGGTTGGTAGAGGGCTCTGCCCCTCCATTGACAGTTTACTGTATTTAAACCATGGGCATGGGAAGCAGAGCTATCTTGTGCACATTGTACATCCAGCATAGAAACCAGGCTGACTGGCAGACAGGATACTAATTGTGCGCTCTTTCTCTCTCTTTGATGTCAGCCACCTACTTCATGCCTACTGCAGAAACACAGTTGGGGGATAATAGAAGGTTGGAGAACTCGAGCAGGGGGTCTAAGATACAATTCTTTGGTTTTTATAAAGAACAACAACTGATTAGTATTCTGAGAGAGGTTGGAGTGTGCTGGAGAAAGCAAGATGACTGTACGTCTGGTTGGATGGACAATCTCCAAACCCAGACTAATAGGATCTGCTCTTTATCTTGGTTCCCCAGATATTTCGTTACCTTCGTATTTTCCTTCCTGAGAGTGGCTTTGCCATCAAGCGCTGTAGCCGATATTCCCTGGAAATAAATGGTGCTCGGGTGGTCTCTACAAAATCATGGTAGGCTCATAATGTTGTGATTTTCTCTCAATCTATAATTCAGTTTATCTTTTTTTTCTTTATTTGTAACTACATAAAAAAGTAATTTATACATGTGTTCATATGCTGCTTATTAATCAAGGTCTCTAGCTGACTTGCAACAGGATTAGAAACAAATACAATTATAAATCATAAAACATGAATATATAATATAGCATAAACACTCCAGGAGTGTGGAGAGGGGGCATTCTCAAATCTGAGAAATGGCAGCAATATTTTAAAGTTCTGTAAGTTTTTAAAAGGCCTGGACACATCTCCCATCTGGTGCAAGAAAGACTGCAAAGGAGGTACCGATGGAAGCTATCTGGGGAAGCATTCACAGGCAGGCCATCATCCCCATGAATGTTCTCTAGCAAACCTTCTCAGGAAGATTTAGCAAAGCAGACATAAATTTATCAGTCCTCTTTTCCTGCTGTACTATGTGGTATATGGTGATAGCAGGAACTCTACTGATTTACAAGGTTATTTCTTTTCCCCTTGCCTATTAGGAGAAAGAATGATAAGTTGGAGCTCCTGGAAGGTTACATTGCAGAGCTGACAGAACAAGATGAAAGCCTCCTGCGGACAGGTGAAAACGACTTCAGCATCATGTATTCTACACGGAAGCAGTGTGCCCAGCTGTGGCTGGGTCCTGCAGCCTTCATTAATCATGGTAGGTGGAAGCTTCCAGCTAGTCCTAGCTGTGCCCCTCAGTCCTTGTTCCAAAGGTCTTCTGCTGACTTTTCCTACCTCCCACAGTGCTGCTAAAACTCAGCCTCAGGCTTAGTTTGTGTGCCAAGAAAGTTTTGTGCTGTTGCAGATTCCTTCCCCCCATTTTTATGAAAGAATTTTAATGACTGAATCTAATGTCTTTCCAGTACAATATAATTTTAATGGTGAAGATTTCAATAATGAATAAAAGATGCCCACTTACAATAGAACGTGTAACAGAAACTTTATTTCTTTAGTGAAATCTGTCGCTCTCCATCTTAGCAGTCTCATTGAGTCACTTGTGCTAATGCGAAGTCAAAGAGATTTTTTTCCATCTCAGACTGTTTTTGCTGCTATTGAAAGGTTGCTCTATGCTTTTCTCACTTGATTTCTAAGATGACAGATTTTCTAAGGATTTTTGAATATTTTGGTAAGTACAGGAAGGAGAGCATTGAATATAACAACAGTGGTGTGCTAGATAGCTATGGGAGTTAATAATATTTATGCCATATGTTTTTGATAGTCTTATGTTCTGTATGATTTGTTTGATCTCATGCTTTTGAGTAAATCAAAGAACTTGATAAGGTAGCAAGAAGGCAAGTGACCCATGAGTTGTCTGATGCCATTTCAGGTACATTTACTATCTTGGATGGACATAGTCTGTTCTGACAGGCAGCAGCTTTCTGTGGTCTTAGGCATAGAACTGTTCCATCTTCTTCATCCTGATTCTTCAACTCTGAGATGATAGGGACTGAACGTGAGACATTCTGTAAGTTGAGTGTATGCTCTGTCATGGACTGCACCGAATAAAAAACCCTTAAGAATAAACTTTTCTGAGTCTTAGGGCCCGAACAGACAGGCCAAAATAAAGCTGCTTCGGGTCACTTTGGAGGTATGCTGTTTAAATGCTAAATGCGTCCTAAGAGTCCGGAAGCCACACCAAAGCCACGCTCCAGTCCTAAGGACTAGAGCGCAGCTTTGGCACAGCTTCTAGCCTCTTAAGATGCATGTGTTATTTAAACAGCATACCTCTAAAGTGACCCGAAGGAGCTTTATTTTGGCCTGTCTGTTCGGGCCCTTAGTTACCAACCCATTTGTGTGATGGTGCTCTTATAAGGAAGCTTTTTATCTGGCCACCTCTTGAGTTACTATTTTCTAAAAAGGCAACTTGCTTATTTAGAAACTATAATAAGATTATTACTATCTTGACCATATGATGGACGATTGTGTCTCTTAACCCAACTACAGAATGAAACATGTTGTTCGTAGACTTTTGCTACTCCACCATTGCACAAATTCCACTAAACATTTCCTTTCTCCCCAGAGTTACTGAGATTTTACCAGGCTGTCAGGCCTTTCCCCAATTGTAAGGCTTTAAACAGGCCAGTTTCTAATATTCCATTCTTGGGCATGGTTTTGGAGTGAGTGGTGGCTTGCCTCCTCCAGGGGTTTCTGGATGAGACAGATTACCTAGATCCATTTCAGTTTGGCTTCGGGTCTGGTTATGGCACAGAGACAGCTTTGGTCAACTTGGTAGATGACCTACATAGGGAACTGGACAGGGGGAGTGTGTCCCTGTTGGTCCTGCTGGACCTCTTGGTGGTTTTTGCAGCCATCATCCATGGTATCTTTCTGGGCCACTATGAAGGCGAGACTCCTCTCTCACCCAACTACTTTCCTATTGTGGCAGTCCAAAGGAGTTTTCTTATTCCCTCGTGGCCACCAAATTGACACAGACCTTTTTTAAAATCTTTGTTTTAAAAGGTCTTATATCAGTAACGTGGATATATATTCAACCGGCAGACAAGTTTTTATCAAAACAATAACAAAACTTTATTAAGCAGATGTTTCAAACAAATGGTAATTAAATATGTGTAAATAAGACATTAGTTTCTCCATGTATTTAGTGTTACTTGTTTCATTTGGAAGTTTTACTTTCTTGGTTTCAACTTTGTTACTTTGACAGTTTCCTTTCTACCACTCTCCTCAGAGAATAAACATTACTGTTTCCAAGGAAACTTACACAGTCCTTCTTCTGGCTCACTTTCCCTGAACCTAATTTATAGACCTGCCTCTCCAGTTATCTCTATTCCACAGGATATTTTCCTATTAATTCCCTCACTTGGAGTTCTATATGGGTTTTAGGTCCCTCACATCTAGACTTCAACCCTGTTCTTCCCTGGAACCTTCACTAAATTGTCCCTGTCTGGACTCAACTGAAACTTGACTTCTAACTGTCATCAATCTGACCTCAAACTGTCATCAACTGACTCTCTATCCTCTAACCAGCCAATATTCTGTTGGCTGCCACCAGCTGACTCCTGATAGACTGTTGC
Source organism: Urosaurus nigricauda (assembly GCA_034509955.1). Classification (NCBI taxonomy): domain Eukaryota; kingdom Metazoa; phylum Chordata; class Lepidosauria; order Squamata; family Phrynosomatidae; genus Urosaurus; species Urosaurus nigricauda. The sequence goes on from JAOEGL010000006.1 coordinate 15,739,947, forward strand.
CAGCCTGGCATAATCCTACCTGTTCTCCACAGCCACATCTCTGAGATGGGACTTGAGGACACAGTTATATGGTGGTTCTGGTCTTTCTTGGAGGGGCAAGCTTAAAAGGTGGTATTTGGGGGATTCCTGTTAGACATCCTGGCCATTGGCCTGTGGTGTCTCATAGGGTTCTGTTTTCTCCCTCATGTTATTTAGCATCTATGTGAAACCACTGGAAGAGGTCATCTGGAGTTTTGGGGAGTGGTGTCACCAGTATGCTGATGACCCCCGACTATATCTCTTCTTTCCATCTGTGTCCAAGGAAGCAGTCTCCAGTATCTGCTGTCAATAGCAGACTGGTTGAGGGAAAACAAGTTGAAACTTAATCCAGACAAGACAGAGGTGCTTCTAGTCAGTTGGAAGGCAGATCAGGGAATAGGGACTTTGCTTGTGATGGATGGGGTTACATTCCCCCTGAAACCTCAGGGTTGCAGCTTGGGGGTTCTCTTGGACATGACTCTGAATCTGGATGCTCAGGTTTCAGTAGTGGCCAGGAGTGGATTTGTACAGTTAAAACTAGTGCATCAGCTTTGCCCATTTCTTGAGACATCAGATCTGGCTACAGTGACACATACCTTGATTATATCCTATTGACTACATTGTACTTGGGGCTGCCTTTGGAAACTGTTCAGAAACTTAACAGGTTCAGAATGCTGCAGCCAGAATGCTGACGAGCGCCAGTTATAGGGAGCATATTGTCGGGGCATGGCACTTGGTATAGTCCCCTTGCCTGAAGCTAAGAAAGCTTCAGTGCAATCAGTATCTGGATGGATGCCTGCCTGCCTACGAATCTCATTTATGAACCCATGATTGAAGAAAATTGGGGTACAAATAAAATAACATTCCCAAAACTTGGACTTGCTTTGAGAGAAAGCAGAATTTATTATTGAAAAGGCAATAACTGATTTTTCTGTACTCTGCACTGTTACTGATGTGAAAGGAAACACTGAATAAATGGCCTCTCTGTAATGTATATCTGTCTTTTTTATCTCTCTGTTCTGCTTCCTCTCCATAATATGTCTGTCACTGTGGAACCTCTCAGACTGTAGGCCGAATTGTAAGGTAAGTCATTTTCTTATAATGTTGAGAAAAGTAGTACTCCTTGTAGAAAGTTTCCAAATAATGTATTTGGGATGAGCCATAAACTTTGGATAAAATATATTTTGGGAAAATTTGAAATAGCATGCGCAGAAAGGAAGAAGTGACTGTGACACATCTAAGAGAGGCAAGAAGCTTTGTAATCTCCAAAACTGTCTTATTCTGATGCCACCCCATATCAGTCCTATCTGTTCATCATCATGTCGGCTAGAAAGTTGATCTAACTTTCCATACCTCAGAGTTAGAAGAACCCATATCTTCCAGCCTTTTTAAGCACCTAATACAGTTGGCCCTCCAATTTTTTTATCCACTGATTCAACCATTTACAGTTTGAAAATATTTTAAAAATAAATTCCAAAAAGCAAAACTTGATTCTGCCATTTTATATAAGGGACATCATTTTACTATGCCACTGTATTTAATGGGACTTGGGCATTCACGGATTTTGGTATTCATGGCAGGTTCTGGAACCAAACCCCAGCAGATACCAAGAGCCCACTGTATGATGTTTCTTGGAAATATGGGGTAGAAAGGCCTAGATGCTGGATATTGAATTTCTATCTAAGCAAACAGGGTCTTGTGAAAGGCAAGAGAGCCAGGTTCCCTGGAAATTTTGAAGGAAGGAGAAAATGGAGTGTACATCTTTCTTTTTCCAAAAGGAGGATCTTTAACTTCTGTGTTCTCAACTTTCTTCCATTTCCTACTTCTCCTTCCTCTCCTACATTATTTGTGCTGCAGTTTGTCCCAATGGATGGAAACATTGCCTGTGTCAAGGTGCTGCGGGACATTGAGCCAGACGATGAGATCACATGCTTCTATGGCGATGGCTTCTTTGGAGAGAACAATGAATTGTGCGAGTGCTACACTTGTGAAAGGTGAAAACAGGGCAATGGTGTCTTGTGTTGGGAGCCAGGATGGTGGTGGGTTTCTGAGAGAGAATGATGTAGGGCAGAGGAAGATATTTTACATCATTATTTTTGCACATTCACACAGTTTCTTCAATAGCCACAATTGTGGAAAGGAAGTACAATCTACCCAGGTTAGAGAATTCTCAAGGGAGAGGGCTGCTCCTGCACTTGGTTGCTAGGTTGCACAACCTTCACAGGATTCTTTGTGTCTTTCTGTGGCTATCACAGAATCTTTTAAAGTGAAGCCATAACATTTTATAGGTTTAGAGCAAAGCACTGTCCATCTTCCTACCTCACTAGATCAGTGGATAATCCCCTTTCTTCATCTGTACTTTCTTTTCTTTTACTAGCTGCCTTGAAGATTTCTCTGGCAGAAAAGCAACCATTTAAACATGTTAAATAAGCAGAGTGAAGATCTGTTTGATTAATGCCAGTTCTCATTTGTCCCCTTCATCCATTTTCAACTGTTGCCTCTTAGAAAGGGAGACGGAGCCTTCCGCCTCCTAAATCAGACACCATTACCATCTATCTTGGTCAGTGAGAAATACCTACTGAGGGAGACAGATGGTCGTCTACAGCGGTGGAAAAACAAGTCTTGCAAGTTGGCCCAGCGCAGTGTGAAAGTGGGACATAAAGCCCGGCGCAGGAGGGCACGATTACGTGGTGAGCTGTGCAAGGGTGATGTGCTTAAAGCAGATTTTGTAGTTTGCAATGTTGTATGGTGGGCAGTTTGGTTTTGCAGAAGAGATAAGCCTGCTCCCTCTGCCTTTGTTCCTTAATTTCCCCTTTGCTCTGTATTTTGCTGTTGGAGAGTGCTGTTGGAATTATTTGTTCGAAGTGTATGCTGTCACTTAACCCTGAGTTGAAGAGGGCACCAAAGAGCTATTCTGGGATTCACTTTTGGCTTCAAAGGGCAAGTGCAATCAACTGGATAGTCCCACACTTCTCTTTTACTTAGAAAAAGCCCTTAGGGTTGGGCTCCCTTTGTATCAAAGGATTGAAGAGTACAGCTGTGTCAGGTTTCCATCTAGCTTTTGGGGATCTTAGGAAACACCCTGCTGGGGTGGGGGTGGGGGAATGAAAAATGCTCATTGCGTGATGATGGCAAAGTGGCTAGTGACAGCCCTGGTGTACAGCTTGCTGGATGCTATCAAAAAGTGGGGAAAGAGCATCATTTTGGAAACTGACTTCCTTTTTCTTTCTCCAGGTGCTTTACGTAGATCTAGTCTTCGCTGGTACTTTAGGATGCTAAAACCTTTATACATCCCTGTGCATGATTGCTTGGGCTGCAGTGCACATAGATGTAAGCTCCGTAAGCAGCCACTGGTACGCCTGATTCGCTGCCCTGCTCCAATGTTACCAACATCACATCTACGGCGTTCAAGGCGTTCCAGAGCCCAGCGGGACTACTCCTTCACAGCAAAGCACAATTTGTCTCTGAACCAGAGCTGGATAAATCAGCGCAGCTTGGTTGTGAATCTTGGCAAGAGGGTCTCCGTGGACTGTTTAGGGTTGCAGACAAACAAAGAGTTTGAAAATGGGGAGCAACAACCACATAGCACCAATGGGGGACTTAGCCAGGTAGTTGAGGAACATCACACAGAAGTTGTGGAGAGCCACGCAGAGGTCACAGAACCCCATGGATCAGGAGAACAAGCACCACTCAGGTCTTCAGGCCCTCTGTCCTCCAGCCAATTGCTCTGCAGAACAAGGAGCATGGCCAGGCGTCAAGCTCAACTTTTACCCAAATCTCAGCTGGCTCTACCAGCAGTAGACCCCAAACTCTCCCAATATGCTCATGTCTGCCTTGAGGGATCCCTCTTAGGATGCAGGCAGCACTGGAAGCAGCCTCCAAGCCCAGCGGAGAAGGAAAAAGTAGAGGAACAGGATCCTCCCAAGCAAATGGTCTCCTTTCCCCCTTTTGTTCCACCCAAACGGCTACGACTGGTTGTAAGCCATGGCTCCATCAACCTTGAGGTGGCTTCAGGCTCCTGTGAGGAGCTGTCTTGATCTTACTGTACCTCCAGGTACTGAGAAGAGACTGTATCTTCTCACTCAACTTTGATTCTTGATAAACCAGGGCAAAAATCATATATATTTTCCCCTTCCCCACCCCCAGTCACCTTGCATGGAGTGAGAACCCTTCTCTTCTCTCTTCTGATGTAACATACACGAAGGGCACAAGATTGTGTCTGTGCTAAGGACACAACACTGTGTTCCATTGTTTCTCTCTTTTTTCCCTAACATAGATTATCTTTCAGTTTTCAGAGTGCTTTCCCCATCAGTCCCATACTATTTTCATTTTAAAAGTGCATTCCACGATCTAGCCAGACCTTACTACACACCTTTGAAACAAGCCATATAAAAAACTGCATGGATACTTGGAATTATCCTCCTGTGCTGTTTTCTCTTTGTGCTCTGCTTTCTCTCCTCAAGACTTCTTCTGTCTTTTGACTCAAGGTGTGCCCATGCTCTGGTTTGTAACAGTTCACCCATGGACTTTTCTACAGGCTCACATGGTGCTTTTGCTGTTTGTCACCCTATCAAAGCTGTGAAGCTGGCGTAGGTCATGTGACTTATGGATGAAGGAAATTTAACTACCAATCAGGGAAGCTTCTTTAACCCATTAAAGAAAACCAGCAACCAGAAGTGCACAATTGCATGAAACCCAAGCTCTTCAACCCATTTAACCTGATGGCGGCTGCTGCCTGCTAAACAGGCTTATTTAGGGAATTAAACTGTTTCCCCATCCCCTCACCTTTTTTTGGGTGCCTACTGTTAAAAAACATCTAATTTTCTAGTTTTTAAAGCCACTTTTGTATTAGGTCTGTCTTTATCTCTTCTCTCTGCTGGGACTTTTAAACAAATGTATACTGGGACTTTTTTAGACTCCTAATAAACTCAAAGCATTCAGGTTTTTATATTTGATACAGTCGAGGTTTGATAGTGTTTTCAGAATACCAGTGCATTAGACAGATTTATGCAAATATTTCAGACTGTAGTTAAGTGGTAGAGAATGAAATAGTTATGCTTTTCAGCACTAGTCAGGGCACTGCTTGGCTCAGGGGCATTGTGATAAGGCACCTTCCTTTTGTGAGGTGTTGGCTTGAGCAGGATAAATGCCTTTGCTTGTCTGGTGGTTGCTCTGTTTGGTTTAAAACCACTTGCAGTAAATGGATCTTTTGTATATCCACTGCCTCAGTCCTGGCAGTTCTTGGGACCTCTAGCAGATGGATTTAATTGCAGTGCTTAGGCATCAAACTGCAAGTTCAGATTCAGGGTGCCAGCAGCTACTGGGTAGATGGGAGAATTGTACCCAGCTGTTTTCTGGGAGTAGTTGCTTTGTTTTGCAGGTGGCGATTTTATGGAGAACTTTGGAATCATAGCAGAGACTGTGATTCTAATCTTTCACCTCCTTTCGTGTTTGGTCTCCACCTCAATGCATTTCAGTCTTAACAAGGCTTCTCCATATAACATTTGAAAGATGGATGTGCATGTGGGAGTGTCACTGGTATCTTAAGGCTGCAGTCCTATGTGTACGTCTGTGGAGTTTAAATCCTGTTGAACTTGGGCATCCTTCTTAGTAACCACAGATAGGATCCTGCTGAAAAAGTCCTTGATCCCTGAGTTGAGGAGTCAGTCTTAGAGAAGCTTTGTAGTTTGCCTGGCATGCATTTTAGCTCTGAGATGAACAGTGTATTGTAGTTCAGGCCTTCTGCTGTACACAGCTCTGCAGGTGTAGGTGCTGATTCTTGAGTAATTTGTGTGTTTGGAAAGTGGTTTTTAGACAATAGTTTGTGAGAGGTATAAGGGCACAGCTTGCAGTTAGGAGGGGCTGTAGTTATTCATTCTTTCTCATTAATGAAACTCTGTTTTCAGAGAGCATCAGTTAAACTTGATTTCTTTGTAGCAGCTCTGTCAGTAAGCCACAGGAATCCTGGTTTATTAAGAGAGCAAGGTTGTATGTGTTGTCTAATTGTTTCCACTTGCAGTCGGAGCAGCTAAACAACCTATAGTCTGAAAGTCTGTGGTTCATTTATTATGACAGTAGATGCTCTGGTTTATGTCTCAATAAGCTAGATAAATCATGGGCAAATGAGGGTTGTTGTTGTTGTTAGGGAAACAGGCCAAAGCACCGGCTGTTGTTGGGTTTACCTGCTCCTGCTTTTAGCAGGGACAGCCAAGGGGCATGTTGCAATATACTGCTTGTCCTCAATGAGCCAGGTTTCCTGCAGTTTCATCAGTTACTGTGAGGTTTGAACAGGTTCAGTGATTATGGCAAGTTTTTCTGACAACAGACATTTTTGGAAGAGACAGCCTTGTGGCATAACCTTCATAGAAACACAGAAAATCTAGAGTTCCAGTTACCAACACTGCCCTTCTAAAGACCTCTATAAATCATGCTTGCTGGTATAGCTGATTCTGCTGTGATGGACTGTAGAAGAAATCCAAATCTTTGTTATGGAGTGCTTTCTTGGATGATGACAACTGTACATACACAAGTGAAGGCATCAGAGAAATGTGCTCAAGTAGACTGAAAAGCAGTCTCCTCCATCAGTGGAGTGCACTTACCAACCTGCAAGAATGAAAATACACAATTTATGCTGGGAATTTCTTTCATTTTTCCAGGGTCTTCACAGTGTGTAAAGTTGTTTCAGAATGACCACATTATTTCATTCCACACTCAAAAGGGAGTTGGAAAATGTTTGCCAATGCACATGAGTGTGTTTTTCACTAAGGGTTGATACACAAATGAAACTACATGTCTTTCCCTGCTTCCCAAGTTTGTATTTATGTCTGTGTCACAAGGTATCTCCTTTAAATGGTCTTTTTTTCTTAAACTTTCTAGTTGAATGGCAATGCACATATTTTAGATAAGTGACCCCAGTTAGTATGCACCCCTTTTCATTTAAGCATAACACCTTGTGTATATGACATGGCATTCATTCTGTGTCAATGCATAGCTCTATCTCAATAGAGCCATGACCCAAACTTAGGAAAATGTGTTTATCTCCTTTTTAGGTGTTTTTATTTTTTTGCGGGGGGGGGGGGAGTACATTGAAAGAAAATCAAAACATCAATGGTGATAATAGTATTGACAGATATTACAAGGCATGCATTTTCACCTGTGTATCAACGTTTGAGTACAATACAATGACTTGTATTAAAAAAAATAACTTTTCATTGTTCCTAACTAACTCAAGAACCCTTCTGCTAGGAGTGCCCATACTTTTTTTCCTGCCTGCTACTCTATCTGTTTTGTGGCTGTTCCATGTTTGTTGTTAGTAGCAGACTAGTGCACAACCTTTAGGTAGTAACTGTTATGATGGTTTGGGGGTGGGGAGAGGAGGAGGGTAAGATGATCAAGGGCTTTGGGGGAAAGGGTGGGTGGGGTGGGTGGATGTTGCTATCCAGGACACTGAATGCTCCCTGTTGAAGGGTGGGCTGGGGCTCAGTTTTCACCTTTCTGTGCCTCTTGTTTTCCCCATCTTTTAAGGTGGGTTTTTACTGTAAGCTACCTCGTTTGGGAAGGAAAGCATCAAGACACCTTTCCAGCCTGTGTCTTTGATCTGCTTTCAGTCCTGTGTCCGTTTAGTGTCTCCTGCCTTTTCCCACCCACATCTCCATCACTCACATTAAAAACATTCATATTCTCATGAGTTGAAGGATAGTAAGCCCAGCCGTCTTCTGTCCTTCCATCCTGTCTAATTTTTCTTTTTCTTTTTCTCCTGATCAGAAACTTTTCACGGTTAGTCTTTTGTTGCGCCATCATCTCAGCTTCATTCTGATCCTCTGACGTCAGCTGCCTCCTTTTTACCTCTCCATGTGCCAGTCTCTGTTCCCTGATGATGCCATTGTTTGTTACATTGCTACTTCCATCTACTGTGATAGGCTTTTAAAGTATGCTTTTGGCTTGGAGCCAGTCAATCACCATTTCAGAAGAGAGAGAAAAATCCATAAAAGTTATGCTCAGGAAATTGAGGTACTTTTTACCCTTGCAAAGGGAGAATATAGGGAAACTGGATATGAGAAAGTCTGGATGGCTGGGTTCCTCAGGGAAGGGTGAGGTGGAGGGTTGCAGGGGATCACCTTCTATCCTGATGTTTTCAGTTCTTGACCCCAGGTGCATCAGTCTTGCCTTTTGTGGTAAGTTCACTTCTAACTTCAATTTGATTTGACTTTATAAAGCACTGAGTTGATCGGCCCATAATATTCAGGATCTAGGGTGTGGATATGCGACTGTTCTTTCCTCCCTACCCCTAATTAAATGTTCCCTATGCTTTATTTAAATATAGGGCTCTTCCAGTATTTGTCTATTTACAATAGGAACATTAAAAAAACTGGGCAGGTCTGTGTGTTCTTCCTTGCACAAAAAGGAGAGGGGAAAGGGGTGCTGCCACAGTTGTGGCATGTACTTCCAGGGCTGTGTGTACTCTGTGCTTAAAAAAAATACAAATCACCACAAACTAAATTCTCAGCCTGCATGGATTAGAAAAATTGATCTAGTTTTCATGTTGTTGTTTTTTTAATTTCTTTTTTGGGGGGTGGGCTACGGAGGGTAGTTAAGCTTTGACCACAGGTAATTTCATCTCCTTCCTGTCCACCTTACTTTTTTAGCTTTTAAAATGTGATGAGGCCCCCAGAATTTCAAACTTGTCATCGTAGCCTTGAAGGCTGGAAATTTTTTGAAATTAAAGGACCAATATCGAGTTTTAAATCCTGCACTTGTGTGCAGTGTGATGGTGGAATGCACACAGCCCTGGGTGTATGTTGGTTTGGATTGAGAATTGGGAAGGATTGAGGGAGGAAGGGAGGGGGGTATTTTTTAATGGTGCTATATTGAAGAGGGTGGTAGGAGGGTGCCCTCAGCTCCTGGAGTGGGAGTTTTGAGGCCTCAGGGTAGTTCTTGCCCCCACAATCAGGCCGGTATCCTGAAGAGGGGGTGAAGGCAAAACCTTGTGCTTGTATTTTTAATGGTGTGTGTGTGAGGGGGAGCGTAATACTTTTTAAAATACTTGATTGGAATAAAGTCTTTTAAAGCTATTTCTGTTTCCTGGTGTGCCATTTAGTTCATAAAAGTTAAATGTAAAATGTGGATCATTTTGGTGAGTCTTGGGTGACTTCAAAAGAGAGGAATGTGCTTGGCATGAGCATTATATTCTCAGAGTGTGCCCAAGTATAACACATATGCTCTCCAAAACAGTGGTGGAATCTTTTTCTTTGCTGAGACAGATGATTGAAAGATATCAGTATATGATAGAAAAATTGGACCAAAAAGTAAAACCCCAAATTAGGACTGGCATGCACATGTCAATATACTGTATGTATTCATATATAAATCCAGAAATTTTAGTCAAAAAATTGACCCCCCCCCCCCCCAAAACAGAGTCAACTTATCCATGGGTCAATGTAATTATGCACTTTGACTCTTAATAAAAGGAAAAAAAGGAACCATCCCCTGATGAAAGCCAAGAGCATAATCTGACTTGGAAGCATTGACCCCCTTCTACTGTCTTATCCATCCAGTCTTTAGGGTGAACAGAAACCCCTGCTAGAATGCTATATTTTCCTTTGCTTCATTCTTTTAACTCCTTTGTTACCTGCCCCTAGGTTTTACCCTTGATTTATCCATGGGTCATATCAAAATCCATAATTTTGTCCCCAAACCTTCCCTCAGTTTATACATGAGGTTGATTTATAATCGAGTGTATACAGTAAGTAAACAGGTGCAAGGAAACATGTAACTATTATCTATTGTTTCATATTGCAGGATCAAATGGTGGGAGGCAGGAGAAGATAATATAAAATGTCTCCATACATAGGTATGGAGAAAACTAGTTCCTAAAAGCTCCTAATTCCAAAGCACATGGGACTCAAGTATTTTAATGCCCCACAAATATCTAGATGTGGGCTCTGTTTCCAAATCCCTTCTTTCTCTCAAAAACAGACAGCTCTGTTATCCCAGAGTTGTCCAGTAGATGATGCAACAGTACTGTTTGATTTAAAACACAGCATTAGTTTTCCTGTGTTTCATGCATAAAGATTTCTTTGTCCATGAAGCAAAGATATTTTACCTGCAGCAAGGTTTCTTGTATTACTGGATGGAGACTAAAATTATATGTTAGCCAGTACATGATAGGAAATATGACCAAAATCTTAAGTACAGTTTTCTTCTTTCTGTGCTCTGTGGAACAACAAACAATTTTGCAAGTGCGATGAATAAATGCACCTTACTTATGGGACATAATAACCAACTTGTATGCTGAAATCCTAATTCAATACAGAAAGAGCAAAAATGAGAGTGTCCAGTGAAATCACAAGCAAAAAAAAGAGACACATTTCAAGATGGTGAAAAGATCTTTTATTAGTCACATTTGGTAATAGTCACATTTGACTTTTGTTCAAATGGCCACATAAAATGTACAAATGGTGTTTGAGAAACACTGGTTCAACAATTAGGGGAGGGTGTAATCTTTAAAGATAGGCTCTCTCTGACAGAAATGAAATCTGTTTCTTCTTTCTGCCCTTTACATTGCCACTCTTCATTACTCAAAGCCATTTCTCCCCTGCCCAGCTGAAGCTAGGTTGGGGCAGGGAGGTAGAACTACTTAATTCCGCAAACCATAGGAAAGGGGATAGATTTTGTTCCTATTCCTGGCATGGGTTTTAGATTGTAAAAGCTATTTCCCTATATTTTATAGCTGAACCATGTAGTGCCTGTTGCACATCATCTTTACCCCACTCCCCCAGGAATCCTGTAACCTGTGATTGCTATGATCCAGTCTGTATAACAAAATGGTGACTGGAGGAAACCATGTTGATGTACATTTTAACTAGGTATTAAGCTGAGCCCTCCCTCCAGTCCATCTGCCTTGGTCTGGGCCTCAGTGGGAGAGAAGAACTGCTGGACCTGATCCCCTTCCCCACCACCTTTCTCTTCTCCTTTGGTGTTGTGTCTTTTTAGATTGTAAGCCTGAGGGCAGGGAACCGTCTAATTAAAGGATTGTATGTTCAGCGCTGTGTAAATTTACAGCGCTATACAAATATAGGTTAATAATAACAACAACAACATTGAATCCATTTGATATTTGTGCTACCTTTAAAGGAGTTACCTGAAGCTGGATTCACCACTCCAGTGATATGGGAGCCACCAGCCACCATTGGTGTAACATCCAGGTACTACCTTATGTCTTTGTGTCATCTGGTGTGTCCTAATGCTTTGTACGTGCATACATAACTCTGTGTGGAGCAAATATGGAGGATCCATATATACAAACCCTCCTTAAAGTGTGTGTCCATGGAGTGCAGGGGTATGTCACAGCCCCAGTCCCAGAAGTCCTTTTCACTCCTGAGAAATCTTGCCTATTGGCTTGCTCCAGGGTAACAATGTCCTCCTTTTTAGGACATGCACGACAGTTCAACCTCCCGTCCAGGAGCAATTCTAAAATGTCCTCCATTTTGAGCTTTATTTATTTATTTATTTATATCCTACTTTCCTCCTGGTACTCAAGGCAGCTAACAAAATTTAAAACAGTCTAAGCTAAAACAATAAAAAGCATTAAAAATACAAAGTCTGAAAAACAAACAATTTCAAAAGTTACATCAAAATTTTAAAACTCTTTATAAAACTCTAAGCATGACTAAGAAGCCCATTGAGTAATGCCATGTTTGTATTTCTCCTTCAAGATATTTGTCTACTTGGCAGCCTGTTCTCATGGCAAATATTGGGGTGTTCTTGTTTCCTAGGAGCAGGAGCAGACAAGACTTGCCCCAGAGCCCAGGGCACATTTGTTTCTTGTTGGAGGGGGAAAGAATAGCAAACGTTGGGCAGTGGGTGGCTTGAGGAAGAATGCAAATGTTGAAAGGTTTTTTTTTTCCTTATTTCAGCACAATGGACAAATGAAAGGAGTAAACATGCCAAGAAAACCTTATGACAGGCTCATCTTAGGGTGTCCATAAGTTGGAAGCGACTTGAAAGCATGCAACAACAACAGTTTAAATGTGGATTCAGTCAATATTTTGTTGCTAATAATGTACAATTTTAAAGCCTTTTATCTCACTCAGTGCTCTAGAAGTGTAGTCAGCCTTCTGTATCCACAGATTTTTTTTATCCACATCCACGGCTGGAAAATATTTCAAAACATAAATTCCAAACAGCAAACCTTATTTTGCCATTTCATATAAGGGACACCATTTTACTATACCATTGTATTTAATGGGACTGGAGCATCCACAGATTTTGGTATCCACAGGAGATCCTGGAACCAAACCCCAGTGGATACCAACGGTATATTGCAAGCCAACAAGGCTTTTTAATGAAGATAAGTTCATTAGAAAAATATGGTTGAATGTGTAATAGTATATACAACCTTATGGAACGTATTTATATTTTTATTAGTGTTTTTTAGCTTCTATTTTGTAATGGCCTACATGTTGCAATGGCTTGTCCTCCTTTGCAGTTATGACATTTGGTCACCCTGGCTTGCCCTGTTTTTATCTTGAGCTACTGATGCATAGATACAAGGTCCACTGACTCTGTGAGGTACTTCTGTTTGTTTGGTCTTGAAGGAGCAGCTGCTCAATTCAGCATAGGTGATTTCATCAGGTTCTACTGTTCTTCCCACATGAAGTTCTATGGGCTACAGGGGAAAGGAGAGAAAAGGAGGGAGGGAGGTTGAGGTTGCAGATACATTCAGTACTGAGCCTGTTGAACATTGTGAAACGTCGGAAAACACACACATAGTCTTGTGTTGTAAGAATGCCACCCTGCAACCACTTCCTTCTGGGAAGCCATTTCACCTGCCAAAGATGCTTTTGGGGTTAATAAATTCTGAATGGCTGCTTCAAAAAAGGATGGACAAGGCAACCCAGCATGCATCGCAAGGATAGCCCTCTAGCCACTGAGAAGGTCCTCTCTCATCTCCCCAATAACCACATTTATGATAGTGGTGGGACTGAGAGAAGGGCCTCTCCTGATGATCTCAAGGCCCAGGCAAGCTCGTATGGACAGATAAAGTATGTCAAAATAGCTTACACCTAACCCTAGGACTTTCCCTGTGTCCATCAAAGGCTGATGCCCCAATGTGATTTCTAGAAAGAAAGGTCATGATTTGGCAAGAAGTTCACAGTCACAAAAAGAGTGTTTGTTCATAGGAAAATGGCTTACCAGATTGGTTGGTTGATTTCTTTCATTGGTAGTAAAGCCTGTAGATCAGAGGTACAATGTTAGATTTTCAAACTGGGACCAGATTGCTTAAACCCCAAGTATTCTCTCTCCTAAGACCCTTTTGTTTGTGAGGCATGTCTTTTCCCTTCCATTTCTTGGACTGTTCCTAGTTCACTCTAAGGCTATCTGTCATGGGGTTCTCTTGGTAGAATTTTGTTCAGAAGGGTTTTACCCTTGCCTTCTTCTGAGGCTGAGAGAATGTGAATTGCCCAAACTCACCCAATAAATTTCTATGACCAAGCAGGGATTCCAACCCTGATCTCCTAGGGGTCTAGCACTCAATCTACTATACCATATTGGCTCTCTGTTACTTCAAAAATGCCATAGAGACCCACTTACCCTTCCTCCTTTTCCTGCATAGGACAAAGGCAAGCAACAGGAGAAGGAGAAGCAGGAGAAAGCCTGCTGAAGTGCTTGCCAGTATGATTGTTGTGGTTCCTATTGAGTCATTCATACCTGCAAAATAATTTAATATCTTCAGTTAGGAATTTGATAGTTTTAATCGTTCTGCCCACCCACAATGCCCCAAGGTCACTAAGATCCATTTTATGGATGGAGTCTGTTTCACCCCTTTCCTTCAGTTTCCTTCAGGGTCCACTGGAATTGTACGGGGGGACAAAACTCTTGCCTCTTAGGAAGAGTGATCTGGAACATGGTAGAAAGGAAGATAACTGACCTTGTGTCTGGCTTGTCACAAGCAGCTCCACAGGGTCACTTGGCTCAGACCACAGGAATGGTCTTCTTCTTTCATAGTATTGACAAGTGTAGTTTCCTGCATATTCCAACCCGACCATGAAGAAAACGAACTCTGTCATGTTTCTGTCTGCTTTTGACACTTGTGATGTTATCAAGCCACTGGAATTGTACAGGGAAAAGTTCAGATCACTTTCTGGTGCCCAGCACTCAATGGTGATATTTGATCCTAAAGATATCTGCTCCTTTGGTCTCACTTTGATGACAGGTTTGGGTAGGTTGGGATCTGGACATAAGGAAAACTCATTAAAAAGAGATTAGATTGCTTCATGCATTATTTAACCTACGGCATATACTGTATTCTGCAAATTCTGCCCAAATCAATAAACTCATCTGTTGCACAGCAAATTCCCTTCTAGTGTACATATGTATTCCAGACTAAGTTTATTCTGAGCTAGCAATATTAAAAATGCAGGGCCCCAGGACCAAACTCACAAGCCCACCCTAAATGTATTTTGACCCCCAAATGGTGGATTGTGCCCTTAGACTGGGTTTGACCAGGACACTGTCTAGCAACTTCCTATTCCAATATATACACACACAATTTTCTATTTTCCAGATTGGAATTGGATCTTAATTTGTTGGATATCAACACTCACTATCAGAACTTGGAAATAACTACCTGTAGATAAATTTAACTAGTGATATGCCTCTTTGCCAATTTGACTTTTCTAAGAGGACTCAAAGCTTTCCTCCACTAGCCAATTTCCAGATATATTCAAGTTAAAAAAATTAAAATAAATCCTCAGCCATCAATCAGCTTGTGGGATTTTTAGTCCAATGAATCTAGAATGTGTAAGATTGGGAAAGCTAACTTAAAAAAATAAACACAACACAAGGCACCAGTAACAAAATCTAAGACGGGGTAAGGGTGACAACAAATATGCCATTCTTGGTAAATTCCATTATTTCTTTTAAAAACTAACAATTTGATTATTGAATTAGTTAATGATTAGTGCTATCAATTACCCGACCGCCTTCTTTGTGTTAACAACAATGAATGGATCTAGGCTTTTATTAAAAAAACCTATATTAAGTAATTAATCTAGAAATTGAATATTCCAAGCTTTTCTAAAAATATGATCACATCTTCTAGAACATGGCCACATAGCCCGAAAACCCAACAAAAAACTATGGATGCCGGCCATGAAAGCCTTCATCTCCACATGGCCACATTTGATTTAAAGGTATGGAAAATGCAAAAGCAACTTCAGGGTCATTTGTGAAAATGTCATACAGGAATGAAGGCCAAGCCTTACCTCTTATGTTGATATGTACTTGCTCGCTGTAATCTGAGCATAATTTATAGGTGTTTGATTGGTAACAATATTTACATTGGTAGATTCCTGCACTAGATTGCTGGATGTTGAAAAAGGGAAAAGTAGCCTTTCCTTGTAGTGCCTTCTGCCCAACTCCCCCATATATAAAAGGAGGCTGTCCTTTATGCAGAAAGAACTCTGCGTATGGGTGTCCTTGATTCTCACAGTGGATGGAGACCTTTTGTCCCACAGTGACCACACCACTGGGGATCACTGCAATGGAAGGTTTTGGATAAGGTTGTCCTGGATAAGAAAGAAAATGCATTATGATAAATTAGAGTATTATTTCCATGTTGATTTTTATTATAATCAGACTTTCTTATAATTCACTGGTGGGGAAGTTGTCTTCCACATGTTGCTGGATTTCAGCTTCCATCAATGCCAGGCAGCATAGACAGTGGTGAGCACGAATGGAAGCTGCAACCAAGGATCTGGAAAGTCACAACTTTTCTGTCCCTGTTATAACTTATGATTTGATAAGGAAAATTCTATACCATGGTGTCAGAAGTACTTTGGGGCTTACATCCATGGAGGTTAGTAACACAGAATCAGTGGGCAGAAAAAATACGGGGAAGCTCATGTTGTTATATAGTTATGGAACCTCCCTAAGTTGTTGAAATAAGCCACACAAAACACATTTCAATCTAGATGTTATCATTTTAAGCTAATGTTACTCAAGAACCTAACTTGAAGCAAATGTTTATCTAACTCAGAGCAATTTCTGTATTTAATTTACAGGTATATAAAATATAACATGTACAAAATTGCAAGGGGTAGTCTTGTATCAAAACCAATGACGATTCCTGTGGCACCTTAAAGACTTAACTAATTTATTAAATAAACATTGTGAAAATGACTTACGAGGAGTGAATCATACCCTCACCTATTATTTTGAAGGAGACAGTGTCACTGTATTCTGAGCAATGGCGATTGTCGACTGATGCGCAATAGTTACAAACATAACTACCCCCATCTGATTGGGTGGCGTTGGCAATTGAAAAGTCGACCACGTTCCACTCCTCCGACACTTCCCTCAGTAAAAATGGCTTGGAATTCACCACTTTGTACAGTCTGAATATCTTTGCCTCTTGAAATTTCACAAACCTTACACAGAAAATAGTGGCAGTTTCCCCAAGGGCCACTTTTCCAGAGCCCACAAGTATATTAGGTTTGGGATAAAGGTATTGTCCTAGAAGAGGTAAAAGAAGGCAAGTGAGACTTGGAAAACAAACTATCGCAAAGATGGACAAAGTGTGGTTTGTGGCCCACATGCACCACTCCTGGGGTCATTGCTGGAGCTCCCAGGAGCCCAATTTTTCCTCTCTTAAAATTTTGCTTGCCCCTAAAACCCTCCAGGGGCATCTTTGCCACATTGGTTTCCCTTGGGATATTTTAGGGCCAGGAGAAGCCATTTTTAAAAACATGATGTGAACAGGCCAGGCAGAGGGGGAGTATATCAAGCCATCTGGGGGCAAAAGGGGAATTCAAGGGGAGTTGGGGGTGCAATTCTCCCAGGTTTCCTGGGAGACTAATGCCACCCTGTAGCCTCCATCCCCCCCCTCCCCCAATTCAACAACAATTTAACTTGAATGTGGGAGACATGTGCCTGATTTGGGAAAACATAAGATCTTGTGTTTGGCATAGAGGATAAGTATCCATTTGGACTGTGTTTCACCTGTTTAGGACATTTACCAGTGGCAAATATACTAATCATTTGTTCTTAAAATAATGAAATCCCTGGTTCCTATCCAGTGTTTAATATGGCCTGGAACTACATTAGAGCCAAAGGATTCTGCCCCTTGCCTAAGGATGGAGTCACATTGCATAATCAAGACAGTTTGATAATGTTTTTTTTGTGGGGCTTTCGGGCTATGTGGACATGTTCTAGAAGAGTTCCTTTCTGACGTTTCGCCAGCATCTGTGGCCACATAGCCCGAAAGCCCCACAAAAAACTATGGATGCCGGCCATGAAAGCCTTCGACTCCACAGTTTGATAATGCTTTAACTGTCATGGCTCCATCCATCCAATCCTGCTACAAACTCCAGAATTCCATAGCACTGAGCCATGGCAGTTAAAGTGGTGTGTTAATTCGGCAGTGTAGATGCCGCTTAAGTCAGAACCAAAGTGGTTTTGAACGACCTCATCTCTGTCATTGCACAGCAATGATTTAATTACTCAACTGCTCATTTTCTCAAATAAGTCAAGATATGGGAGAAGGGAGAGTAAATAAGAACCAGAGCTTGGGAAAGTTACTTTTTAGGACTACTGCTGATGGATTCCTTCAGCCAACACAGCTATTTCTGAACTACGCAGGATGAGCTAGCATGTTGAGCTGGGAGACTTCAACATCCATGTTGATGCTGCCCTCTTGGACACAGATCTTGATGTCTGCTATGGCAGCTGTCCTAACTGGTTTCTAACCAGAAACTGTTTCTGACTGGCAAGACACACTTTCTCAGCCGCAAAAAAGACAAAGGCAAATCCCTCTGAACAAATCTTGCCAAGAAAACCCTGTCATATGTTCTCCTTAGGGTTGAAACAATGCAATCAGAAACAACTTGAAGACATACAATAGCAAACTCACCTCTACAAAACTGCCACTGCCTGGCCAACCACAACCCTGAAAAGGAGATAATTCCATTAGTGGCAAAATATCTGAGCAATGGAAACTGGTACTGGCTGTCCGAACTTGGCACCCTTCCACAATATACTTGGGAAACCTTCTACCCCTCAGGCAGCAATACCAACCAAGTAAAAGGATGCTGGAAGAGGTCCTCATGGTGAAGTTTCCGTAGCCAGCAGTGTCCTGTTTGCTCCTAGCTCTGCTGAGCCCTCTAAGATACCCTTTGAGAGCTGTGGCTTCTGAAACAATGAGGTCAGCAACAAAGTTCTTCCTTGTAATGTATGATTTCTCCCCACTCTGACAGCAGAGACCGCTGTGGTTGACACCCAACCTTGAGGGAAATCCCACATCCCTTTCAGCTACAGCATGAATAACAAAGTGGAGGAGGAGGAACCCTTGTTTTTAGTCTTTTTAGCTTTTACTTATGTGGATATATGGGTTTTGGTGGCTTAACAGGCAAGGGCAGAGTGGCCAAAGTCATTTCTTCATCAGTCAAAGTCCTTTCTTGTCATAAAGTATGACCAAAAAAATAAAAATAAAAATAAAGTCCACTGGTGACTTGTTAGGAAATGAAGGTTGTTGATGCTATAGTAGGTTTTTCTCTGGTTTACTGTATAACAGCCAGCTTCTTACATCCTTCACAAAGAGGGATTGCCATTTGAAATGGCAGTTTGCAGAAATTGTACACTGACTACTTCCATATATATTCCATATATACCACTCTTCCCAGGTTGACCAGATGTCCTAAACGCAAAGGAGGATAAGGTACCACAAAATACAGGCCATTCAAGAAAAATGTACATTACATATTACAACATAAAAGCTAAAAACACTCATATAAATATATGTCGATTTCACGTGGTTTATTTACAGCTATAGCACATATACTGAATTTTTTTAATGTACTCAAACCATATTTTTCAGATGAACTTTTTTTTCATTAAAATGCCCTCTTGACTTACAATATACTTAAAGATCTTCGAGCAAGACAAGTGCTTAACATGGTACTTTACCAGCAACAAATCCTTGACATTTAAATCATTCCTTTCATTTAACCATTGTGCTGAAATTAAGGGGAAAAAACCCTTTCAACGTTTGCACTACGTCCTCAACCAGCCCATTGCCTAACGTGTTTCCTGTCCTTTTCCCTTCCAAGAAATGAACATGCCTTGAGCTCTGGGAGTAAGTCTTGTCTCCTAGGAAAAAAGAACTTTAGAAAGATCCATCCCATCCCACTATGTGCAGCAAGGACAGGCTGCCAATTAGATACATTTTTCAAAGGGGAACAGCAAATGTCATTTTACTCACTGTGCTTCTTACCGTACTAGTCATGCTCAAAATAGAAGACATTTTGGAATTCCCCCTGAACAGAAGGTTGAAATGTAGGGCATGTCTTGGAAAAGGAGGCTATCTGGTCACCCTGCCTCATCCAGAGGTTGTCTTCTAGAGGTTGTTGCAAATTGTTGTATTCATTGCTCACATTTTCATGTTCTTGTTTTTGGTTTTTTTAAAAAATATCCAAACAATACTTCTGCTGTCCTAGACTGTTTTCTGGCAATTCTCTGCACCAGCTGCAAAATTTTATTCCTATCTTCGAGTGAGTTTCTTTTTCAATCAGCCAATCAATCAATCTTTATTGTACAGTCACAGACTACTAAAACACAAGATATCCATCATACAAAACACAATACAAAAAGTAAACCATATAAAACTGGCAGGAGTAGCTCATCAGTTATTTAATTTTTTTAAAAAACATAACAGACATAATAAGGAAAGACAAATCTCAAATATTAAATATACATCTGAATGATAATTTTATGAATGTTAGCAGCACAGAAAAGGAACTTTGCAACACTCCTGTTACACATTATCACTATTCACTGACATATAAACTGAGAGCTAGTGTGGTGTGAAGGTTCGAGTGCTGCACTATGACTTTGGAGAGCAGGGTTCAAATCCACCCTCATTCATGGAAACCCACTGGGTGACCTAAGACAAGTCACACTCTCTCAGCCTTAGAAGAAGGCAATGGCAAACCCTCTCTGAATAAATTTTGTCCAGAAAACCTTGTGATAAGGTTGCCATAGGCTGGAAACAACTTCAAGGTATATAGCAATAAACAACAACAAAAACAGATAAACCAATACTAGTCAGAGTGTTCCAAGTA
Source organism: Urosaurus nigricauda (assembly GCA_034509955.1). NCBI lineage: Eukaryota > Metazoa > Chordata > Lepidosauria > Squamata > Phrynosomatidae > Urosaurus > Urosaurus nigricauda. The sequence goes on from JAOEGL010000006.1 coordinate 15,760,082, forward strand.
CAGTAATTTATTTGAGAGAAGTGTAATTAAGCTCAATCTAGCCTTAATTACAAAAGAAGGCTAGATGGGACAGGGACTCTCCTATCTCAACATACTGTAGACAAATACATTTTTGTAAGGAATTCCCTGGAATTGACTATCCAGCACAGCAAAAGAAATACCATTAAGTCAAACTTTAGTGAAAATTATACAGTATTAAGAATGGTCAGATTTTCAAGATAGTTTCCACCCCTACTGGTATTAAAAGACAGGCCTAGATAAATTGGGGGGCAGATGCTACAAGCAGTAGAAAGAGAATATTGCATTTTATAATCCAGTGAGTAAGAATTTTTAATTCTGAAATTTATCAGAACAAACAGAACAAAACAGGTCAATCAGAACAACAACTACAACAAAATTCTCAATTTTCTCTTATTTATTTACTGGTACTTACATGAGTTATAATATTCCAGTTCATCAGTGAGATGTCGTTTTTGCACTGCAGCACTGTAATTCTAAGGACTTTATCACATGGGAGGAAAGCAGGGATTAAAAAGGCGTTATCCTGGCAAAATGTGGCAAAGATTTTCAGACGATGTCACGATTAGAGAGGACTTATCCCAGGAATAACCAAGGAACGACCAGCAACAAATCATTCACATGGAAATCCTGTACTGGTTATTTCCTGGTTATTCCTGGAATACGTCCTCTCTAATTGCGATGTGTCTTGCCGTGATCTTGGGAAGTTGCAAGAAAATCAGTTTTTTATCCCATTTTTTCCCCTGTGTGATAAAGTCTTAAGAAGAAGTTGTTAAAAATTCAGGAGGAGGAAACTGGCCTTCCAAACCATACCTCAGCTTAACATGTCTTAAAAAATAAAAACCTTGGAAGAGTCTGAGGCTGCATCCGCACTGAAGAAACAATCCAGTTTGAAACCATTTTAACTGCCATGGCTCAATGCTATGGAATTCTTAGAATTGCAGTTTGTTGTGGTACCAGAGCAATTTCCAGAATTCCATAGCATTGAGCCATGGCAGTTAAAATGGTTTCAAACTGGATTATTTCTTCAGTGCAGATATAGCTTCAGTGCATATTCAAAAATTTGTGTAAGTGGGGCATTATTGATAGAAGAAGGGAATGAATGAATGAATGTGGAGGCAACTCCAACTGGCAATGCTTGACAAAATTCAAGGAACTACTTCCCATGAATTCACATTTCTTTAGATCAGTCTGGAAGCACCCATAGCTAGGTTAATACAGTGGGCCTTTGTTATCCGCTGGGATTTGGGTCCAGGACTCCCTGTGGATAACAAAATCTGTGCATATTCCTGTCCCATTAAATAAAATGACATAGTAAAAGGGTGTCCCTTATATAAAATGGAAAATCAAGGCTTGTTATTTGGAATTTATACTTTTTTTTTGGAATATTTTCAAGCCGTGGATGCTTGAATCCATGGATTAAAAAAAATCCGTGGATAAGGAGTGTTGAATGTAGAGGAAAACTCCATACAGTGGTCCCCCGGGATACGAAGCCCCCGGGGAACGAAATCCCCAGGAGCCGAAACCGCCAGGACCGCCAAAAAGCCCCCGGGATCTGAAGGAAACCCCGGGTTAAGAAAAAGAAAAACCGTGCGGCCCCTTTAAATCGGCCGCACGGTCTGTCTCCTAAAGCGGTCCCCCGGGAAACGAAGATTTCCGGGTTACGAAAGGTAATCCAGAACAGATTACCTTCGTAACCCAGGGGACCACTGTATTTAGTTATGTAAGTTTAGTTATTAGACAAGTTACAGTAGGGGAGTACAGTAGCCCCGAGTTTCTTCAAGACCAAACTTTCTTTAATCTCTTGCTTTTCATGAATCCTGTTTCCTAAGTTGGTAGAAAGAGGAACTGCTCAGAAGCTTGGTCTTTTTCATTCCCCTTCCTTCTGAAGAAATGGAGTACAAACAGATGAAACATATGACTTCCTCCCAGAATAACTTCAGCACAATGATGGTAACATTGGATTTGAGTGGTTAGGCAGTGTGGTCAACAGAGTTAGGACATCGGTGTCTTCACTCCCAGTCTACTTCCTCCTTTTTTATCCCCTTGTCTTGCTGTTTGTTGTGGTTACGTGCCTTCAAGGCATCTCCAATTTATGGCTGCCCTAGGGCTGCATCTGCACTGCAAAACCAATGCAGTTCAACATGGCTTTAACTGCCAGGGTTCTATGCTAAATAATTAAATGATGACCTTCAACTTCCAACAGACTCTTGTTTCTTAGCAAAATCTATTCCTTCAGACACTCAAAACAATAAGCTAGGAAACTCCTCCTTTTTTGTCCTAGAAATTTTAAGGGTAATTTGGATGGGTAACCTTAGATACTATGCATCTTGGATCTTCCTAGTTCTGTCTGGGGCTACTGATGTGTACGTACTAGTCCTTGTCACTGTCTCCCTTTTACATAATTTAGTTTAAGCCAAATAACTTTTTAAAAAACCCAAAACACTCCTGATTTTTAAAATCTATTCTTTTTCTGGCTACTGTTGCTATTTTCTCAATCCTTACTGGAGCAACAATGACTATTTGTATTTAAACATTTCAGCTGTAATAATTTATTGTCAGGCGTTTGTTGTTAGACCAGTGTCAGTTGCTTCTTTTTAATCACTTTATTTTACAGTGTAAGAAATTTTGTTCAGAAACAAATTTTTCAATGATCATATGTTCAACCAAAACAATGTGCTTTAAAAGACTACTTTTAAAAGAACAATTATTTTTTAAGCTAGTGGCCATAATATCAATGGCATTTTGCTACTGATTTTTCTGATTTAGTCCTATATTGGTGTGATCCTACACATTAAGTCAAACAGCAACAGCAACAACGATAATTCTGGATTAAACAACAACAACAAATCCTAGTTTTTTTATAAATAATAATAATAATAATAATAATAATAATAATCAACATCATCATCCCTGGTTGTCATTTCCCCTCCAATCCTGATCATGTAGAAGCAATCCCTGTTCATTGTGGGTGGGGGAAAAAAAGTTTGGCATTAAACCACCTACCTTCTAGTGAAGGAGTCAGATACACAAAAAGTAGTTAATTTGTAATGGGAATTCCCAACATTTTTGTTTATCATTAAAAGAAGAGGTGTGTGTGTTCTGATGGAAAGGTGGGTAGACTGGGAGAATGTCTTGGGAAGCTTTAAAAAAATCCTTGCACCGTTTCTTCAACCTAAGCTGCATAACCCATGAAGATGCTCATTGTTCTGTCACAGAAAACAGGCATGTATCCTTCTTCTTCTCAGTCAATCTGTATATTCTATAAATAACAGGCAAGGAATCTTCCCCGCCCACCTCCAGACCAACCTGAGGCTGAATTCTAGTTTGAGAAGAGTCCTGAAAGCCACATTCCTACAGCGAGTAGGACTAAGGCACAGGGTGATGCTGAAGGAAGGGCATCACTAGGGTGTTGCAGGGTATATGGACCACATCAGTTGCGACCCTAAGAGAAAGTGACACTACTGCTGCCCAAATAGCTGCCTTTTGGCAGAAATAGGGTGTGGCTTTGTTGGGAGAGACCAAAATATTAGCTTCACAATGTCAACCCAGGTAAGATACGGAGCTGGGATGAGCCCTGAATCTGGTTAGGAACAAACACACACAAAGGGTTGGCCAAGGTGTTCCAATCCCAGCCACTGAGGCTCCTAGTCCAACCAAGAGCTCAGAGTGGTCAGGATGGATAACTTTATTCTGGAAACACTGAACATTTATAGAATTTTTTAGCTTAAGCAAACATTTGTAAAGTAAATATCAGGCATAAAACCAACACTCTTTATTTTTCCCTCCTTGAACGTCACCCCTGACTGTTATAGTTATACTGGCCTGCTTTGTTCTAATCTCAGGGCTGCGAAAGCTAAGGCACCCTACATTCATCTATTCTCTTCACCTACAGGCTAGTTTCCAATGCCAAACTGGTCTCGCCTCTTTATTTCCATACACATTAGCCAGTTCCCAATGTCTTTGTTCACTATCAACCATTGTTAAAACTGGACTTGCTACTTCAATTCCATACACAAAGGATTTTGAATTTGAATTGACATTCTTACACACCAGTGGCATATATATATGTCTCTGGTTCCACTCCATTAAATGCACCCGAGGAAGTAGAATTTAGCCTATGAAAGCTCATGCTGGCAACTTCTTTATTTCATTTGGTCTCAAAGGTGCTACAAGATGTCTCTACATATAAACTAACATGGTCTATCTTTGAATTCTACCACTTTTTTAGTTACAGACTAAATTACAAACTAAAGTACTGAATATAAACTTACAGCAGTGTTTGAAATATCAGCAACTTAGGCCCCAAACACATAGGCCAAAAGAAGCAGCCCCTGGCTCTGTTGGAGACACACCGTTTATATTATGCATGCCTTGAACACAGCTGGAAACTACGCCAAGGCCACACTCTAGTCCTTTAGACTGGAGCAAAAAGGAGGCAGGATAATCAGGGTCCTGGTGTCATTGGTGGAGGACAGCAGCTGCGGCCCGATTTCAGAGAGGGACATGTAGTCACTGCAGACCTGATTCACATGAAAGGGCCTCTCTTTCCCTCCCATCTGTTCCAGGGGCATGTAATGACTAACAAATATAAGAGCAAACAATTCTGTGTCCCTTAGGAAACTAATTGCAATTAAATGAAGCCTGCTTAAAATGTAGGATAAAAGACCCTAAAGATATGTTTCATTCTAACAGTGTTCACCTGAATCCTTTTAAAAAACTGGAGCTCAGCAGAAGAGATGGTGCAAGACTCAGTGGGAGAAGAAAGGAGATGTTTAAAACTGAAATTTGAAATTGTTAGGTACAAATATTCCTTTAAAACTTTCTTTAAAAACATCACATCTTAACAAATTTTCATTTTAACCACATGAAACTATGTAAATACATTTAGGCTGTGTGTATGATATTGTAATTTAAAGGTAAAATTTGAATTTGGCTAGTTGTTTATGTCACAACTATTGCCATTATATTTGGTGATATATGGGAATTGCAATTTATGAATAACACATTTGTACAAAAAAGAACATTACTAAGGATTCTGTATGGTGTGGAATGGGAGGAGGTCAATGGGTGGGGTGGCATCATGAATTACCACACTGGGTGATGCCAACCCTAGTGACGTCACTGCTTCCCAAACATGCCACTGTGCTGAAGCAATGTGAGCAGGGTCAGATGTAAATTCCATAATTTCTATTCATTTCTTCTCAGGATTAAGTTCTAGTGCAAGAGCTTCCAGGACTGCAATCTGCAGATCAGTTCCACTCAATAGTTTTTGAGGCTGTAGACTAGAATATCTGTTTAATATGAAAAAAATATTCCATACCTGCAGAGACAAAACCCCTCTGAACAATTCATGCCAAGAACACCCCATGAAAGATTTGCCTTAGGGTTGCCATAAATCAGTAATGACTTGGAGGCACACAAGAGAAAAGGATCACCATAATTCAAGACAACTGACTTGAAGGCACATTCCAGCAAATGAAAGTATTGTTAGAAAGAAAGACATTGGTGTATCTAAAGCTGTATTTGAACTGTTTGAACAGCAGAGGGGGACATCCGCCAAGTTTGCACCTTGATTTCAGTTTTTTATTTCACTTTCTTTGGTTGATGCAAGTATATTCCTTTTCAGTTTCTTGTTTGGTTGCTGCAGCCTGCACTCAGGGACTCTCAATAGCCATTGGGCTAAGGCACAATGGAGCTGTGTATTGCTGCTCTTTGATTCCTCAAAGGTCTGAGCAATAATATTTGGAACATGGATGAAGAGACTGTCATCAGCTGCTGGAACCAAACTGTATACGGACGTCTTAGGTGGCTCCAGACACGTATAGCAGTGTGTCGGTAAGCAGGGCTTGCTGCCATGAAACAGACTGAAGATTGACAGAATCCAAAGGAACATTCCAGGAGTGTTTACTATTCTTGAGAAATCCTCACTATGGGCTCTTCTTGGTTTCTGGTTCTGTCTTTGGCCACAGATGCATAGACACAAGGTTCAGAGACCCTGTCAGGATCAACTGCCTGTTTGATCTTCAGTGAATAATGGTTTAGTACAGCATAGGAAATTTCATTGGAGTCTGCTTCAGCTACTGGTTCAAGGGGCTATATAGATGGAGGGGAAAAAAAAGAGAAAGTGAGGGTGCAAACCTGTTAGCACTTACTCTAGTGCTGTTTCAGTGGAAACGCATGAAGGTACTTGATAGCAAACCTCAAAAGTCTGGATTTATTCTATTCCTGCTAGGTGTATGACTAGTGAAAGAAGTGTTAAAGATATTGACAACTTGACCCTTGGAAATCTGTTTTAGAAATCCATGGCTTCTGAGATGTTAATCATTTGCCATTAATCATAATTATAAATGTTGCAACCTTAGGGTCTAGAAACTTTAAACAAAATTAAACTGAAGGCTAGCACATCGACTTGTGCTTTATAAGTTCCAGTCTATGAATCAAATTTTGTCAAGAAGATTATATTAGAGTTGTTTATTTAAAGGAATGTCTCTTACCGTGGTCACTGGTTGGTTTGCTTCTTCAGCAGTAGACCCTGCAAATCAGGAATAATTTATGAGATTCTTCACCCATTCTCTTAGTACACATGCTGTAGATTCTGCAATTATGCCTGCTTTAATATCATTCAGTATAAAGCAGCCTATAGAGGGTCCACTTACTCTTCATCTTTTTCCTGCAAAGTTTGAAGATAAGTAACAGCAGGAGAAGAACCAGAAGGAGAGACCCTGCAGCAATACTCGCCCACATAATTATGGTAAATCTGTCTGTAATAGAAAGATTTTTATGAGTTAGGATGCTGCTAATGGCTTACCCTCCAAATGCCCCAGTTTGTCAAGGACAGCCCTAATTAATCCCTTGTCTTACCACTTTTTCAGTTGCTTTAAATATGTCCCCACATCAGTCCCCCAAAGGATCCCTGAGGGTCACACCCATCCCATACATTGCATTTCCCCCCCTAATTGTTTTGCAAAAACAAATGCTGCCTGAATGCCCAATAGTATCCACAAGAATCATCCAAGAGATGGGATTCCCATTTTCAGCCATTTTGCCCTTTACAAAAAATGGCAATCACAGCCCACATCCATTTCCAGTTTCCAGTGGATACTACAGACCTATTTTAGGGCAGGAAGGACCTCTTTTCAAAAATAGAAATGACTTCCAATTTTGAACAAAGCCCCCTTCCCATGATGGAGTACTGTGTTCAGTTCTCTATTCAGTTCTGTTCAGTGCCTCATTTTCAGAAGGGTATAGATAAGTTGGAGCGACTTCAGAGAATGGCCACAAGGATGATATGAATTATGGAGAACAAAACAGGAAAAGGAAAGGTTGAGGGTGCTGGGCATGTTCATTCTGGTGAAGAGTGAAATGTGACATGAATGCACTCTTGAAATACCTCAAGGGCTGTCACAGAGAGGTGGGGCCAAGTTTTCTGTTGTTCCAAAGCATAGGAAAAGTCTAAGTGAACATTAGAAAGAACTTCTTCACAGTAAGAGCAGTTTGGCAATGGAACCAATTCCCTAGAGAGATGGTGGAGTTTCCAGTGAGGACCTCTTCAGAAAGAGGCTGGACAGCTATCTACTGGGAATGATTTCACTGGAGATTCTGCTTTGAGCAGGGGATTGGACTCAATAGCCGATTGGGCCTCTTCCAACATTATGATTGTATTAATTCTCTCCCTGCTCAGTATTCTGTACAGATGTGAGAGCTAGACAGTGAAGAAAGTGGATAAAAAGAAAATAACCTCATTTGAGATGTGTTGGAGAAGAGTGCTGAAGATACCATGGACAGCCAAAAAGACAAATAAATGGGTCCTTGAACAGAAGCCTGAACTCTTCTTGGAGGCCAAGATGGTCAAATTGAGGCTGCTATACTTTGGCACAATAATGCTAGGAAAGGTAGAAGACAGTAGAAAGAGAGGAAGACTGCATGCTACATGGATAGACTCAATCAGGGAAGTCATGGGCCTGAACCTGCAGAATCTGAGCAAAGCAGTTGAGAGGACAGGAGGACTTGGAGGTATCTCATTCACATGGTCACCATGAGTCAAGGCCAATTAATAAACAACAACCTTTATTCTGACATGGCCAATTGCATCTTCCTGGAGATTTGGGGGAAGTGTTGTTTCCTAATTTTTTGAATTTTTTCAAGGGAGTTAAGAATCATGAGGAGCAAGAGAAGACGTTGCACACCACTCAGGAATGGCACTTTGCTTAACCCACAAACTTGCTTTCTCTGTTCCCTGCTGTAAGACTGCAGGCCCTGATGGATGTGTTTGGCTCTGGCTGCTATAATTCAATATATATATATAGGGAATGTGAAGGCAGAAGGAAAGCAAAACAAGTCCTCACCTCTCTTAACCAGTTCCAGGGGATCACTTGGCTCTGACCACACAAAAGGATTTCTTTTGTGGTGATACTGACAGGCATAGTGCCTTGCATCCGCCAACTCCATCATGAAGACTTGGAAGGTAGATGCGTTTCTGTGTTTCTTTGGTTGTGGAGCTGCTTGGTCCATGGATTTGTGCAATGAGAAGATCAGGTCTGTCTCCGGACCATGGCATTCAATGGTGACATTGAAGCCTGAAGGTGTCTGCTGAGTAGATCTTACCTTGATGGAGGGTTTGAAAAGGCTAGCATCTAGAGGAAAGAAAACCACAATGAGAAAGATAGGAAAGTATATTGCTTGTTTTGAGCATTAATGGTGGAATTTTGACATGTTTTCTCTGCTGCTCTTGTCTGTCTTAGTTGTTTGCTTATTTGAAACAAGGCAAAGAAACAAACCCCAAAAACATTGGATTTGCATCTACATTTGCATTTTTACTGCGGTTTGATACTACTTTCACTGATATAGTGGCATCCTATGAAATCCTAGGATTTGTAGCTTTGTGAGGTACTTAGAATTGTGTAGTCCACTGGTTTTTGCTACAGCATCAAAGTATTCAGGGTATCAAGGATTCAGAATTTGTGTGTGTGTGTGTGTCTGTGTGTGGTAGCAATGTACGTAATTCTTCACTTATTTTTTAATTTAAGGAATTTTAGCAGTTTTCTTCCTGGGGGAAGAAAGTATGAAAACCATGTAGTGTCTGAAGCTGAATTAAAAATTCAGGACTTATTCAACACAAAAATTCTCAAGTGGTTGTTCTGCACAGCTGTGCCATCAAAAATTCCAAATCCAGTTGCTCACCTCTCACAACCAGCCTTGCAGGCTTGCTGGGCACTGACCACACAAAGGGATTTCCTCTCTTGTGATACTGACAAGTATAGCTTCCTGCATCCTCCAATCTGATCATAAGGACATGGAACTTAGTCATGTTACTCTCTGGTCCTGTTTCCTGTGATGCTCTTAGGTCCATTGATTTATGTAGGAAGAACGTCAGACCATTCTCTGGCCCCTGACACAGGATTGTGACATTTGCACCTAGAGCATGCTGTCCTTTGGGTCTCATTCTGATGGTGGGTTTGAAGAAACTGTGATCTAGAGGCAGGAAAAGAATAAAATGAAATCCAAAGCATTGTGTAAGTTTGCTATTCAATTACAGCGAACCCTTTCCATATGTGAGGGTTTGGTTCCAGTCTCCCAGCCCCATGGATGGGAAAAAGCATGGACAGTTGTGCCCTGTATTATTCCGTGGGGTCATTGCACCACCATTGAATAATATGGGGCATGGTAAGCTACAGACATTGCAATCCATGAATTGCTTACCCAGTGATGAAGTGGGCCCACTGTTATACCTTGCTAGACCCTATTGCAGAAAACCTTTTGTTTAGTTTAAAATGAATTGTTTATGAATGTTGCTCACAATAGTCAAGTGTGGCATAAATTACCAGAAAGTTTGTTAAATTGAATGTATATTTTAATATAATGTACATTCAGGATATGCCAAATGCAAAATGTAGTGGTGAGCCATCTTGGAAACAGCATATATGAACAACATGTGCATAAGTGCCAGCTGTCCCAATTTAGCATGGACTGTCCTGATTAATCCCCAGTTGTACAACTTTTTCAATTGTTTTTAAAATATACCAGTTTTTCTCTCATGCCCCCATTTTTCATTTTTGTCTTCAGCTTATTTCAAATGCTGCAAACTGAGTTCAAAGTGTAAAAAGAATTTGCACTCCATTAACCCAGTTTTGGGGGACAGAGGAGGGTGCAGATTCTTGCTCTTCCTAATAGGCTCAGGCAAAAGCAAATTGCTGCAGCCTTTCCTAGCTGGCGTGTTCTTCCTCATTAATACCTTTTGACACTTTGATCACACTCTGATGTTGCTTGGCTATAGACATTCTAGTTTTCATCTGCAAAACATTGAAGGTTATTTAAATGTTGTTCTTACCTGTTAAGTTGATGTACACTATTTCACTGAAATAGGAATATTGAGTGTTCCGTTCATATTCACACCAGTAAATACCTGCATCCAATTGCTTAGCATTGGTAATGGAAAATACGGCCTCTTCCCAATCTGCTTTTTTGATTTGTGTAATATCAAGTGCCCCTTCCTTAATGAGAGAGAACTTTGCTTGTCGGGACAGCTCACTCTTACAACGGATAGTAGCATTTCCCCCCAGCGCAATTACTTTGTTTGGACTCACTGATATAGATGGTTTGGAATAAAATTGTTCTGGATGTGAAATAAAAACAAAAGTGACATTTTAAGGTTGGTATATTCTCAACAGTTTGACTATACAATGTCATGCCTTTGCATTCTCTGGTGAAATGCACATACTCATATTTAAATAAACAGATAAATACTGTATCCACATGATCATTCTCAGACCATAGAAATTTCAATTAATGGTGCAAGTACAGTGCTAGTGCTCATTATAGAAATCAGTTGGTTTCTAAGTCACAAATAATTTAACTTCCATTTATTTCTGTTGATTTACTCTAGTGTTGGACAATTCCAATGTTAATTATAATGAATTTTACTACCAGCAAAGAAAACTCTTCAGAGAAAGGGTCAGACAGATCTTCCCAGGCTGGGCATTGCTGTCACCCTTCAAAATGTCAAATGAAAAGTAAGATGTAACATTTGTAAATTATCTAAATCAATGAGAAGTTTGATGGATTTAATCAAGATTCTTTTGTCAGTTAAGGAAAGGTTTTTTTTTCCCCCAGAAAGCAAATTTAGTGTTCATTATATATCATTTTTCAGGAAATAAGAAATCACAATTGCACAGAGATAGTGTAATTTATACATATTTTTCTCACAAGGTTTCAGAGCAAGGACCAGTAATGCCCAAACTTACACGAATAACAAGGAAGTCTAAGAACATCAAGAATCATATGTTAAATTCTAATAAAAAACAAAAAACAAAAAAAATGTCACTGAGGCTTCATAGCACTGCAGAAATAATCCAAGGTGACACCACTTTAACTGCCATAGCTCCATACTATGGAATTCTGGGATCTGTAATTTTGTGAGCTCTTTAGCCTTCTCTGTTAGAGAGCTCTTGTGCAACAATAAATCCCAGGATCTGTAGCATTGAGCAATGGCAGTTAAAGTGGTGTCAAACTAGATTATTTCTGCAGTGTGGATGACTGCCTGAAACGGCGGGCTGTAGGCTGCATGGCATCCCTCCGCAGTAAAAAGAACTCTGAAAATCAGGTTCTTTTTAAGGTGCCCAGCGCATGTCACTGGTGCGCCATTGGCTCACTGGTGATGTAAGTGAAGCTCAGCAATATCTGTATGCTGCGTGTTGCTTATGTCATCATGATGGCACCTGTGTGGATGGGCCTGCGCCATGATGCTGCCACCATTACATGCTAGGGTTTGGGAGTGTGTGGTTACTGCGCGCTCCCGGAACCCTAGTATCGGAGGCAGCACGCTGCTTTTGGCCTGTCTATCCCAGGCCTTAGTAGGAAGTGACAGAGAGCCTCTTGACCTTACAGAACCAGCAGGCTTGTTTGAGAGGATGCAACGTAAGCTGTTTAGGCTTTGAAGATAATGATTTGTACTTTGCCTTCAGTTTAGGAAAGAGAAAAGAGTCCGGAGTTGTTGCAAAAGGATAGTCATGTGGTCCCGCTCAGTCATATCCTCTTCATAACTGGCTGTGGCCAGAACTATAACAGCCTTTTCCAGTGAGGTAGGTTCAAGTCGATTGAATTGGACTCAAGCTGGACTCAAGTCACTGCAATGACTTGCCTTGGACTTGACTTGGCAATAAATGAAAAACTGACTCAACTCGACTCAAGACATGCATATTTTTAGTGACTGACTTGCTGGCTTATCTTCCTCCAGAAACAGCAAATGCATTAGGCAATGGATGTGAGGGGGAGGTCGAGGTCTCCTCAACAGCCTGTCCCCAGAGCACATCAGAGGAGCCTTCTAAAGCTTTTCAAAAGCTTTAGAAAGATCCTTCTATCAGGGCTGAGGAGTTAGGAGTAGGAGGAAGGAGTAAAGGAGTAAGAGGTTTTTATAGGAGCAGGAGTAGGAATAGGAGGTAACAAAATATATATATTTTACTCTGTTATTATATTGCACTTGGGAAGGGAATGGGAGGCGAAGAGAGACACTTATGAATGCACAAACGCATACCAGCCTTACAAAGCAACTGGGGCTTTCCCCCAAGGCTGGGAGTAGGAGTGGGAGAAATGAGTAAGGAGTCAGAGGTTTTTGCAGGAATAGGAGTAGGAGTAACATTAAGAAAAAAAAATCTTACTCTGAGTAGGACAAGGAGTAATCCCAAAATCACCACTGCTCCTCAGCCCTGCCTTCCACCTCAAGCCCATTGACTAACATGTATGCTGTTCTGCTCAGAGAATTTTTTTTACCTAACTTTGTGCACATCTTGATATTCGAGTTATTGGGGGAAAACACCTGCACCACACCACACCACCACCTCCTTTTTTCTGTTAAAAATTGGCTCCCACATTGAGACTCAGCTTGAAAATATCTTGCAAGGACTTAAGAGACCACTTGAGACTTGGAGTAGAAGACTCGAACACATCGCTGGCCTATTGATAGGCACTCCCACATCAACCCCTGAGCTACACTAGTGTAAGAACAAAGTCTAAAAAAAGTCCTAGAAGAGCTTAAGAGCCACAGTTGTTGCTGTTGTACTTTCAAGTCATTTCTGACTTATGGAGATTCTAAGGCAGCCCTACTGAGGGGTTTTCTTGCTAACTTTTTTCAGTAGAGGTTTACTATTGCAAACTTCTGTGAGGCTGAGAGTGGGTTTACATGGTCAAGTTAGAATTCAAAACCTGGTCTCCAGAATTGTCATCCAATGCTCAAATCGCAACACCATGCCGGCCATAGTACCTACTCTATTGAACACATTTTAAATCATTAAATCATTACTCAGATTGTATCCATATCCATATCAGGGCCCTAGAATCATAGAACCATGGAGTAGAAATTCCTCAAGCTGGAAAAAACTGGAAAGCACACAGAAGCAAATGAAAACATACGCGTACTGAACCAGAGCCTCACCTCTTATCTTGACATGTATTTTCTTACTGTAATGTGACCATGTATGAGAGGAGTCTCTAAAGGTACACTGGTAGGTTCCCTCATCTGAGTGTCTGGCATTGACAATAGGAAATGTCACCTTGTCCTTTTCTGCCAGTTTGTTGCTCAGTGCTTTTAATGATGCAGCTTCTTCTTTGACCAACTGGAATGTCACATGTTGGTGCGTTTCACTTTTACAGCTGATGGTGACATTTCCCCCCACAGGAACCACTGCACTGGGGCTCACTGTGATGGAAGGGCTGGGAAAATATTGTCCTGGATTACAAAAGGATATATGAGAAACTGAAACATCTGGAACATCATACCTTCATTGATTAAAATAAATGTGTTGCCAAAAAACATTACAATATGGTCAAGGAGCCCAACATCGTTAATGAGGAAGAACACACAAACTGGGTCAATCTGCAGCAGTTTACTTTTGCTTGAGCCTACTGAGAAGGGCAAGATTTTCCCTTGTATCTTCTTTCCCTGAGGAGTTACTTGATTGCAAACTATTCTTACACTTTGCAGCAACAGAAGTAAGCTGAGGACAAAGGGGGAAAGCAAGAGGAGGAAGGAGAAACTGGGACATTTAAAAGTTTCTGGAAAAGTGAGATAATATAAGATGAATGGGGACTGTTCCTGCCAAATCAGGAGAGTTGGAGAGTATGCACTGAGTAGACCCTGTGTCATATTCCCATCAAACGTTCTAGGGAAAAACCTACCATCAAAGATCTAAGAGCTTATGTGGGGAGAAGCAGTGCTTTAGATGGCCTGGACCTGGGACATGTAGGGCTCTATAGGACATAACCAGCTCTCACAGTTATGCCTAGAAACAAAACAATCACTATCAGAGCTGTTGCAACAAGGAAATCATGTGTTCCCTGTAAACAGCCCCAGTTAAAAATTTGGCTGCAGCTTTTGAACTAGCTGAACTTTCCAAATATTAAGTCAAAGGCTTTCATGGCCAGCATCCATAGATTTTGTGGGTTTTTTGGGCTATGTGGCCATGTTCTGGAAGAGTTTATTCCCGACGTTTCACCAGCAGCTGTGGCTGGCATCTTCAGAGATGGCCACATAGCCCAAAAAACCCACAGAAATCTATTTCCAAACATTCTCCTATGGTCCTTTTGAGGATGTTGGATTGCAACTACCATGCTTGCTGTCACCCAGTGCAAGGGGGGCTGCCAGGAGGTGGCAGGGGTAGCATCACCTGCCCCCCCCCCACTTGCTCATTTGGCAACTGGGCAAGTTAGGAAGTGGTAGGGCACAGAAGGGGTGTATTTGTCCCTCTGTCACAGTCACCGTCACCGCCTTGGCTCACTCCAGAAGAGGGTGCCAAGCGGTGGCACAGCCAGCAAGGGTGTATTCACCCCTTCTCTGCTGCTGCCACAGCTCCCTCCCAAGGAGTGAGTTGGATGGGGGCAAAGCCAGGATTGGTATGTTCACGCCTTTTCTTTTGCTCCCTCCAAAAGAGAGACCCAGGCAACAGTGAAGCCAGAAGGGTTGTGTTCACCCCTTCTCCTTCGCCACCACCATGGCTTCCTCTTGAGGGAAGCTCTCCCCACCTCTTCTTGCTTCTTCTTTTGCCTGGTCTCCCTCCCCAGTCACTACCCAGCCAGACTCAGAAAGAGCTGCCAAGCAGCAGTGGCCTACAATGCCCTGCCTCTGTCCCCTCCCAGTGCCTTGTTTGCTCGCCTGGCTGTCACCTGCTGCCCGCTCAGGGCTGCTGGGGGTGCAGCCAGGGAAGTGAGGCAGCAGAGGGTGATGGAAGGGCTGCCCCACACTGCCCCTCATCCTCTTCTGCTGCCTTGGTTTCCTCCTCATGGAGAGACCCAGGGTAGCAGAGAAGAAGAGGCAGATCCTCCCGTAGTGGGAGGAGGTCCCAACTGGGTATCACTCCTCTTCTGAGGTATCACCTGGTGTGATTCGCACCACCCACCCACCCACCCCTAATGGGAACAACTGCTCCAAGCAGCCCTAGCCAGTATATCAAGGAATTACAGACCAATGACAACTGGAGAGTTACATGAGTCCTATCCCTATTCTTGACCAACAGTCTTTGGTTCACATAGGAGAAAAAGGTAAAAACTCTATTGTTGTGGGCCCTTGTTATCTATTGGGATTTGGTTTCAGGACCCTGTGGATACTAAAAGGTTTGGATACTGAAGTCTCATTAAATACCATGCATAGTAAAATGAGTGCCCCTTTCTGGAATCTTTATATATTTTTAAACATTTTTCAGCCATGTATAGTTAAATTTTAACTATAAATTTTAAATCTATGACTAAAGAACCCGTGGATATGGAGGATTGATCGTGCTTTGCATGATTGCTGTTTTTACATTAGAGAAATAGTAGGTGATAGAGACTGCGTGCAAGAAATCTGATTTTGGAAATATGTCTTTTTTGGCTTTCTCCTTCATTTGAATGACTTAAACCTCAAATTCTTACATTTTGAATATGAATTGTGTGAATTTTTATTTTTAAGAGAATCCTGAAACAGAGACACACAACTGCCCCATTGGCACCAACCAAATTCAATAGGTACAGCTATTCTGAGCAAGCAGAAGACTGGTTAGTTTTTATTTTGTTCAAATTTTCTATTTTATTTCATTATATTTTGTTTTAACCTCCAAACTAGGGAGTTTACAACTGTGGGGAGCTCATAGCAAGAGTAAAAACATGTACAGACTAAAAAAAGAAAAAAGAAAGTTATAGTGCAAAATAAATATAGTATCTAAAGCAACAATTACGGTAAATTAAAAGCAATTTAAAAATACATTGATTAAAAAAGTACTATGAAAAGCTCAATTCTCAGCAACCAGTCACTTGCCAAAAAGTACACCTGAATAAATCTTGTAATTGGCTGCTGTACAGCTCTTAAAGATAAGGCATTTCTCGTGTGTGTGTGTGTGTGTGTGTGTGCCAACCTTAGTTCAGCACCCACAAAATGATTGAACACATAAAGATTCAAATCAAAACCTTTAAGAATTAAGATGGACCTAAATGGATGAATCTCTCATTTTCTCTCTTATTCAAACGTCAAGTTCTTTCCATAGCAAATATGAAGAATTGTGCAAATTTTAGCAATTTTTTTGGAAACAAGGCTCTCACAAATCCCTCATCAGAAACAAAGAATCTGGGGCTCCTGTAGAACAGGAAATGTTTTATAGATGCCACAGCATCATGCTGGGCTAAGACAAGCAAATTTAGTTGAATACCAAAGGATGTTGTAGCACCTTTGAGACTGAAGAAGTATGTAGCATAAGATGCACTTCATCAGATCAAGAAGACTGAGCAGGAGCATCACTAGGGTTGGCATCCCCCGGTGCGGTAACTCATGGTGTCACCTCCCGCATTGACCTCCTCCCATACCACACCATACAAAATCCTTAATTGCTTTTTTTGTACTAATGTTACTCATAAATCATAATTCCCATGTATCACAGAATGTAATGGCAATAGTTGTGACGTAAACAACTAACAAAATTAAAATTATATCTTTAAATTACAGTATCACATCCACAGTTGAAATGTATTTGCATATACAGTTTCATCTGGTTAAAGTGAAAATTTGATAAGATATGTTGTTTTTAAAGAAAGTTTAAAAGAATAATAATAAAAAAACCAAACCCAGGGTCTTCTACTTTTTTCCTCCCACTGAACCTTGCCATATTCACACCATCTCTTTCCACTGAGCTCCAGTGTTTTAAAGGGATGCAGATGAATGCCACAGGTTGTTTCTGTCCAAAGGCAGATGTTTTGGGATCAGTGGTGTTACCCATCTTAAGATGGCAGGTGGTGCGGCTCTCACTCCTCATACCCTCCAAGTGATGAGTCTTTCTCCCAATTAGTCTCAAAAGTGCTACAAGATTCCTTTGCATATGCCTATGTTTATAGTACAGTATGTCTTTGAAATTCGTCCAAAGAAGATCATGGCATTTAATTCCAATTCCCTTCCTCTCCTATCACTTGCAAGAAAAATGTTTTCATTTTCTGTTGAGACTCACCTCTTGCCATCCATCTCTGCCTGGTCAACCACCACCCTAGAAAGATGACTCCATTAGTTGCAAGGTATCTGAGCAGCAGGACCTGATGCTGAATCTCTAATCCTTCCCCATACCTTGCCAACCCTCCGATCCCACTACCTTTCTTGCCAACCCTCTGATCCCACTAACCAAGAAGAAAGATGGTGCTGAATGAGGTCCTCATGCTGAAGTTGTTGTAACAAGCAGCAGCCTAGTCCTTCATAGCTCTCCTATCACCAGAATGAAAAAAAAATTCTATTTAGGGTAGTTCCCCAAATACAAGAATGCTCCGTGACAGTTCTTTTCCCTCACATACAATTTTAGTTGTGATCTGACAAGACAGCTCAGCAACTTCAGTGCTGTTACTCTGCCTGACAAACCACAGCCTCTTCCAGAGCATAGGGCAATGATGCAAAAACCAGCTGAAGTTAACAGTTCTCAAAAAGCAGATTTGTTCCTTCTTTATTCAAATGGTATTTGAAAACAACAACACCAGCAAAACAAATATACATGTTAAAACTCCAGTTATCCAACCACTGTGGTTTTTACAACATAACCAACAAGTCACTTAAATTGAAGAATGCATGTTCTTTTGCATGTAGATAATATTGTAAAGAGAGGTCAGATTTCACTGTTACTGTTGTGACTCTTCTATTTTTGCTTTCATCTGATATGGACAGTAATTTTTGCCCTTCCAGCATGGTCATCATAATCATTCTGTGCATTATCTCAAACATTGGTGGGCACTCCTATTCCGTATTTATGAGATGATAACCTTGGAGAGTGCATCTGCAGGGCTCTCCTCGGCATGGGACACATTGGGAAGAGGCAACTGGATACACTCTTTGAGATCCTGATACAACTCCTTGGCTCAATGTGGCATGCGACCAGGAGAGCACTATAGACCTCTATTCCCAGCACCCCAGTCTTCAGTGCCTTAGAAACATTTTGGTTGGGGTGCTATTGGACTTAAAAGATTGCTTTTAGAGGTCACATTAGATTGCTAACAGCTGTAAATATGAATCTCCAGCAGTTATGAGATCTTAAATAACGAATCACAAGTGGCCACTTGTTTATGCTGTCAGGCTTTTGAGGTTTATTAAAGTGATTTTAGGAGAGTTCTGTACTGTGTGTCTGCCAAGAATTATAAGTGTAAACCCTGCTTCCTTCTTTTGAAGAAAGAGGAACTTTTGCAGAATAAGTTGCTATTTCTCTTTCATTTCTTTGTAGGGGAAATGGAATGGAAGCAACACTGCCAAAATAATTCAGCTTGACACTGCTTTAACTGTCATGGTTCCAACTTGTGAAATCCAAGAATTTGTAGTTTGTTGTGGCACAGAGCTCTCTGACAGAAAAGGACAAATATCTCACAAAACTACAAATCCAAGAATGCCATAGCATTGAGTCATGGCATTAGTGCATTATTTTTGCAATGCAGATACATCTCCAACTAGTTATTTGCCCTCAAAATGACCATCTGTTGGGTCCTGGTTATAATGTTGGCTCAAAAAGCATGATTAATAATGAACCCATATCTCTTCTTCCCTATTATATCTTTTTCTACCCATCAACCCATGCCAGGCTTAATTTCTACACTGAGAAGTGCTAGGCAAGTAAACTTAAGTAAACTAACTACTCTGCGTAGCTTTGGAGTGTAATCCTCTCTTCTTTAAGATTCCAAAAATGTATGTGGCAAAAGGTGTCTGCAGAGGATTGAGAAAAGGCCAGTTTGGAGGAAGGAACTTGAAAAGAGGCCAGAGATAAAGAAGAAAATGGATAGATGGGGCATAACATTTCCAAGTGTTGAAATTAATGTTTTTGAGTTGCTGCTATAGCAAAAATCTATGTAGGGGAATTTTACTTAGCTCAAACTGAGAGGGGGTCATCTACAAGGACCCTGAAAAAACCATCTCCCACTTGTATACTGAGGGGCCAGTTGATCCAAGAAATGATGCAGAGGCAGAAGTTTCCAATTAAAGTATATATTTATTTAAAGGGGAAAATTGCACAGCAGTTCACTATCACACACTCATTCATTCAAGACTCAGGAAATCAGGGGTTAGCTTGGAACAGATCTGAAGCAGAACTACGGGCAATACTTACTATAGATGGGGCTTGCTTCCAGAATTCAATTGGGTGAAGTAGGGCGAGACACAGCCGTTTTGAGAGCGTTGGTTGAAGTGCCGGAGCTATGTTAGAGATCACAGTGATGTAGTGTCCTCATGAACTCCAAACTAGCACACTGAGGGGCGTTTTTGAGGGGGTTTTAAGGGCTAAAACTAGCTGCAGGGCAAAGGTGTTGGATTTTATGGGGTGAGGTAATCTGGTCTGTCAGTATCCAAGGGAAATGGGAAAGGAATTAAGACGTTAGCTGGCTCATCATGTGAGACATCTAGACATCACCCATTCTTCTGATTATGGAGGTAATGATGATCCCATTAGTGACCCTCAAACTACCTGCAGAGTTAGTCCTAGGGATATTGTTCCCAACAGGTCCTATTAGGCTGACCTCACCTGGGTGTAATGTGTACATGTCCCATTGCTTTGGGGATTATGGCAGACTGCAGGGTAGGGTCCATCTGGGGTCATGTGGAATACCACACACGCACCAAAATTCAGAAAAATACACTTTGGCTAATCCTGCTTGTTTAAAACTGCATAAATAAAGGTGTCATATCACACATGGGACTTTAGGGTTTGTTCCAAAACCTATCATCCACTGTGTGCTGAACAACTCTGCCTTATGTAAGGATTCACTTTGCACTTTTCATCCCCTTCCCCTTTTTTGTGACTTGGGGAACCATTTTTACCAGAACAAGGCAGGAAGTAGCGCTCCAAAAACAGTAGTGATGATATGCAAATTCCTCTACATTAAATGAAAGAGAAATACAGGTCCTGTTTTACTGTCTTACAGAAAAAAGGAATTTCCCTTCTTAATTTCCCCCGCCCTAGTGTTAAAAAGAAATTATTACATAAATTGTCTAAAATGGTTACACCCCTCCCTTTCCTTTATTTCAATAATTATATGGAGACTAACATTTAGGGTTTATGTAGTTTGTTTTGGCAGAAGATTTCTCTAACAAAGTCAGCTAAATGTGGTACAGTTCTCGGAATTCCTTAGCACTGAGCAATAGCAATTAAAGTAGTGTGAAACTGGATTATTTCTGCAGTATGTATACAGCCCGAGTTTCTCTGACAATGGAATACTACATATGAGTTTCTATAAGTTTCTGGGAGTCCTAAGCTACTGTTTATCTGGGTTCTTTGACTGGTTGCTGCCTTCGCTGAAGACTGCTTAAGCCAGCTGTTTTGGACCTGGTTTTTGGAGCAGTGACTAACATTGGACTCTTTCATACAAGGCTAAATTGGAAGTATAATTTAAGGTCAATTCGAATGCAATCATGGGTTTTATGTTATTGCAAATTAACTCTTCACATGCAAATTCGGGCAGGAGGGAAGCCAATTCGGTTTACCTTATTGCGAATTAAAGCTTCGCATGCAAATTCGGGCAGGAGGGGGTTAATTTCGGGTAATGGGAAGTAATTCCGAACGGAGCAGGGGTTCATGTAAATTCGCTAAACAAGCGAATTTACATGAATCCGCATTGGCTCCATTCGGAGTTGGGAGAAATTCCTCCCCGTTTGAAAGAGTCCATTGTCATATTTTCCCCCTCCTATATTATTTTTAACACCTTCGCCCGATGAAGAAGCCAGTTGATGTCTGAAAGCTTGCAACATGTATTTTGTGCATTTTGGTTGGGAATAAAGGAGGGCACCCACAATTAATATTTAATGGGAGAATTTTATTAGCTCATTTCAAAGCAGTGAGAAGTCTTGGGCAACTGAAGTGGTGATCTAGCCATTGTATACCAGTTCAAAAAACAGAATTCCAGAGTACGAGGTTCAAATTAGTTTTATTTATTAATTGAAAGGAAGTCAACATCCATGCCAAGACACACTTTCTCACACACACATCCAAGAACGAATGATATAGAAGGTGGTATACAGTTTATTAAAGGGATGTAGGTACTGCACACACCTTTCACCACATACATTTTCAAAACCATACTATGTAATAGATTTTCAATAGTATACCAATTCCCAGAAGCAGAGCTTTCAGGTGAGATGCAGACAAAAGGGTTTTGTCTGACCTCAAGCAAGACTAAATTAGTAGTGTCCAAGAAGGCATATTTATATTATTAAATCTATCCCAGGGCAGAATTCAGGACTAGAATGGATTTTCCATGAGGGAAGAGTGAGAAGTAAAGTTGGGAATGGTTGGACAATCAATGCAAATGTCACTGGACAAAGGAATATCACCCACAGCAGGAGGATACTTTTGGATTTCTGGTTACTTGTAAACATAAGGTTTATCACCCAAAATTGCACCTATCAGTGAAGGGATTATGCAGATTCTGATCTTGATCAATCTCTCTTCAGCTATGTGGTTTTTCTAGGTTGAGCCTCCCAGATTCCCGAATGGCTGTTTTTCGCACTGGGACATCTTTGCAGCTACATGACTTAAACAGTCCTTTTATATTAATATCAAATCAGAATTGAGGGTGTGTGTATGAAAGGAGGAGAGATCTTGGGGTAACACAGTGCAGTATAGCGTGACCAGTCTCCTTATCAGTTCTTAAATGGAACAGTTAGACACACTTGTAGACATTAAAACTAGTAAAAATTTATTATATAGGGAATAAGTTAAAACAAGAAATCTCTGAACTCTTTCCTTATTCACCACTCCCAAACCTATCAGATCTTCACTCTGTATTTGGGTGCCTCTACACTGTAGAAGTAATGCAAGTTGACACCACTTTAAATGTTGTAGCTCCATCTGGGCTGCGGCCTGAATTCAGCTTTAAACCAGATAGAGGTAAATCGATTTAATACCGCCTCCTAGTTTGGTTTCCTGTTTTCCCTATCTGAATATTAGATAATCTTCTAGTCTGCATTCTCCATCCACCCTATCGTCCCTTAGGCCCTTCTTCACAGCATTCCCTGACCTGTGATTAATTAGCTGTGACTAGGTTTCTCAGCCTGCCTCTTCATACCTCAGCCACCTGAAAAGTGTTTTATTTAACAAAAATTAAAATAGGAAATATATATATATAGGAATCAGTAGATCTCTTTGCAGGCACAAGGGAAGATGTCCATTGATGAAGTGATGCATACCAGTGCAACGTTGCCCTTGTCTGTTCCAAAACATCTTCATGTCATTACCTGAGTGAATAAAGCCAGCAGCCCCTGCAGGACACTCTTGTTCTCTCATTTTATATTAGGATTGGAATCCTTGAGGGCAGTTCTGTCTCCTTCTCAAAGTATAGCCTGATGGAGCCATGTCCTCTTCCAAAATTGAGATCTCCCTGGTGCAAATCAGTCACCAGAAAATTGAGACTAGGGTTCAAATCCCCATTTGTGAACTTGGACAAATCACACACTTTTAGCCTCGGAAAACCCCGTGATAGCTTTGCCTAAGAGTTGCCATAAGTAAAAAATGATCTGAAGGTATACAACGATAAACAACAACAACAACAACAACAAATAACAACCTGCCTGAATACTTTCCTATATGCATAGGAAGACTGCAGAATCTTTGAGATTAACTGTGAGGAAAAAGTTTGTAGCATCAGCTTTCATAGACTCAGTCTACTTCATCCAATGCAACTGATAAAGTAGTGTTTTATCACTAGGAAATTTGCTGCAATTTCCCGAGTTTCCTCTCCAAAGAGGAGAGTAAGTGGCATTTAATTTCCTGGCAGCTTCCTTTGATTTTGGGAGAGATTGGAATCATTTGCCATGCCACATGTAACTAGAAAAAAATTATCAAAGTCTCTAATTTCTGTAGTTCTCTAATCTTGATGCCTATTACTAGCAAAAGAAAAAGATCCATTTTTAAACATATCTTGCATGGATCTAAAACAGACGAGGAGAAACAACAGCTTTTGGGCCACAAAAAGAGTCCCTAAATTGGTTCTAGTGGCTATCAGCATCTTAGAACTCCTTGGATCACCCTTTTTCTGCCTATAAAAAAGGATGAATTGCCCCTCCTGAAACCATGCAGAAACAATAATTCATCTTTTAAATAGGTTGCACCCCCATACTGTTCAACATAACAAAGAGACAGACAAAAATCCTGTTCTTCCAAACTGAGTTGTTTGGCTTTTGTTTTGATTTTTGGCTGTTTGTTTTTGGCATCTTTGGTCATCTGTGTTTCCACTGGAAGGTGGTTACATGTAATGAACTGCCGGAATGTTAGGGGTGTTTTAAAATATTCACAAATTTTCTTGTCCTCATTTTTCTTTTTTTTAAAAATCAATTGCCATGTGATTTTTTTAAAAAAATGCATTTCAGGACATGTTTTGTGAAAATGCTGCCATGTCTGTTTGTTTGTTTTGGGGGTAGGATTGCACAAAAGACAACATTTCTGTAAAACAAAATAGCACCCCTGTTTTTTGGAACAAAAAGCCCTGAAATGTGCAAAATCATTGGGGTAAAATGCATGAAAGCTTTTGTAATTTTATCTTGTGGACAGAAAACTGTTGACCTTTTTGTTCTCACATGATATAATGAAATAAGTCAAGATTTACTCTCTG
This sequence comes from Urosaurus nigricauda, assembly GCA_034509955.1. Lineage (NCBI taxonomy): Eukaryota > Metazoa > Chordata > Lepidosauria > Squamata > Phrynosomatidae > Urosaurus > Urosaurus nigricauda. The sequence goes on from JAOEGL010000006.1 coordinate 15,784,172, forward strand.
CTACCACAGGTGCTACAAGCCTGGAGACAAGAAAATATAAAGTAGCATGCACCAGAAATGAACCTAATCTGGCCACTGCATTTTTGACTCCTGTGTGGAGATCTTATTTGCTTAAATCCTCATTTGTGTGATTATACAGAGAAAATAAATAGGAATGCATGCAGGAATCATTTCCACAGAATTCAGGGGGTTTGGCAAGGTCCCAGAATATCTATCTCTCTAAAAAGTGCTCACTGTTGTCTCTTCTTGACTTTAATTTTTGGCTACCAATGCATAGACACAGTCCTCGGGGCTTCTGTCAAGAAGATTGGATGCTTGGTTGGTTTTCCATGACTGGTGGTTCAATACTGCATAGGAGACTTCCTCAGGCTCTTCTCCAGCATCAGGTTCTAAGGGCTAGAGAAATAAAAGAAACTCTTAGGGTATAATCCTTACACTCCTTTCTCCAGAGTAGTTGCAATGGGAACAGGAGGTGATGGTCAATAGAAATAAGACCTTTGAACTACAGCATCACATGCACAGTTAAAGGGTTGCTGGTAGACTTCTTGAATCATATGTCATTGTGCCTTATTTGAAATACAGGCATATCTCACTTAATAAAGCCTCTGACAAAGTCTTTTTACTCCAGCCCAGCCTACTCTTTTACTCCTCATCCTCTATCTGCACCTACCCAGCCCCCCATTTTCCTCATTGTCCTCCGTCAAGCTAAAGGTTTTTGAAAAGCATCAGCATAGGGAAGATGGTGATGGAGGGGTGGAGAAACACAGGCTTTCAGTGTCAGTTTGCAGCAGCATGTCTGCAGTAAATAAGCCAATAAAGCTTGAATTCTGAAAAATATGATTCTACTTGTAGCTGTGTGTGCTTGCCTACAACAGGCAAGGTAAACAACAGCTGCCTCCAGAATACCATCTTGAGCATGTGTGAACAGCAAAATAGAGAGAAAAGAGAAAGAAGATTAGTCTGGCTCACCAGTTCTGAGCACCAAAATGGAAATCCTAGGATGGCGAGCCTTTTAGAGACCAAGTGCCCAAACTCAGTGGCATTCCTGCACCAGGTGTCACCCAGCGCTGTGGTGGGGGACTTCCAGGGGCAGGGGACTTCTGCCTTCCGTGGCCAGGACTTCCACATTCTGCGGAGCAGGACTTCCAGTGGTGGGACCTCCAGGGGAAAAACCACAGAGGCACGTGCGCCTCTTCCCCCGCCCTCCTATCCCTTCAACTGTCTTTCGGAAGGCAGTTAAATGGACAGGAGGGCCAGGGAAGAAGAGTAACAGGTGCACGCTCTTATTGTACTCCTGTTGAAGTAACGGACGATACGCATGCCCACAGAGAGAGCTGTACATGCCAGAGAGGGCACGCATGCCATAGGTTCACCATCACTGTTGGAGGAAAAGTGGAGGCTAGTGAAGGGCGGGGGAATAATTATTGGTGCATTTTGGAAGGAACTTTCAAATTGTCTTGAGAAGGTTCAAAGGCTTTCTGTTTTTTATGCAAGGCTTACCTGGCTTGGCCATTTCATCTCATATTGAGCCGAAACAGATGGGCAGGAAAAAAATGGTTTGAAGCTGTCTTTTCTGAAGCCACATTGAAACCCCACCAACCGTACCAACGGCTCCCAAGGCAGCTGAAGTGCTCATGCCATGACCACATGACATGGCTTCAAGCCAGGAAGAAGCGGGAAAAAACTGCTGCTTTTTGAAACAGCTTTTCTCTGCATAAGGGCACTTTTCTGTTGGCTTCAGGGCATGTGTCATCTAAACGCCACACCTTCAAACCAGCCTTAAAGCACCTCTTTTTTCCTGTCTGTTTAGCCCCATTGTCTCTTTTGTGCATATCATCAGTTTTAAATAAAATGTTTACTGAAACATGTTGATCTGCTTTTCTTTTTTGGTGTGCAGGAACCTATCCCAATTTTTTCCCTATTATTTCTACCCCTGGCACCAATTTTTCTGTTAACAAAGAAATGCCCAGGAACACATCTACTTTGTTAACTGGCTCTACTTCTCACATTTAAGTTCTTTTCAAAGGTGCTACAAGCTCCCTTTGCATACTGTCTTCATGTGCTTTGTTTCTTAGCAGAATCATACTCTTCTTCAGGTGATCAAAATTTGTGAAGAGAAGAGAGGGAGAGAGGGAAGGAGGGAAAGATTTTCCAGTTTCAGGGGTGCATATTGTAGGGCAGAAAAATGACAAGACAGTCATACTCATGCATTTAGGTTTGTTGTTGTTGTTGTTGTTGTTTTAATGAAAGTCTCTTACTTTGCTCATTGGTTGGCTTCCTTCCTCTGCAATGGAGCCTGTAGATGAGAGAGACAACATTAAAGTCTTTGGCTAATTTCTTTCAAATTTGATTTGTAGAATCATAGAATCATAGAATCATAGAGTTGGAAGAGACCACAAGGGCCATCCAGTCCAACCCCCTGCCATGCAGGAACTCCCAGTCAAAGCATCCCCGACAGATGGCTATCCAGCCTCTGCTTAAAGACCTCCAAGGATGGAGACTCTACCACACTCCGAGGGAGTGTGTTCCACCGTCGAACAGCCCTTACTGTCAGGAAGTTCCTCCTAATGTTGAGGTGGAATCTCTTTTCCTGCAGCTTGCATCCATTGCTCCGCGTTCTGGTCTCTGGAGCAGCAGAAAACAAGCCTGCTCCCTCCTCAATATGACATCCCTTCAAATATTTGAACAGGGCTATCATATCACCTCTTAACCTTCTCTTCTCCAGGCTAAACATCCCCAGCTCTCTAAGTCGTTCCTCATAGGGCATGGTTTCCAGACCCTTCACCATCTTAGTTGCCCTCCTTTGGACCCGCTCCAGTTTCTCCACATCCTTTTTGAATTGTGGTGCCCAGAACTGGACACAGTATTCCAGGTGGGGCCTCACCAAAGCAGAATAGAGAGGCACTATTACTTCCTTTGATCTAGACACTATACTTCTATTGATGCAACCTAAAATAGCATTGGCCTTTTTAGCTGCTGCATCACACTGCTGACTCATGTTCAACTTATGGTCTACTTGGACTCCTAGATCCCTTTCACACATAGTTTCATTCAGCCAGATGTCCCCCATCCTATATCTGTGCATTTCATTTTTCCTCCCTAGGTGCAGAACCTTACATTTCTCCGCATTGAATTTCATTTTGTTAGCGTTGGCCCAGCTTTCTAGTCTATTCAGGTCATCAGTTCCATTCTAATTCATATACTAAGAATGTTGCCTTGTCACAGTGAAGATGTTTCTTGCTTTTCTGTTCTTAGATGTGATAAATGCTGTGCCAAAAAACATATATTGCACCTTGTTGGGCCCAGTAGCATCAATAAGAGGGTGCAGGGAGTACGAGGGATACGAAAAACACCGGGTGACACCCCAAAAGAGGGCTGAAACCTGGCTGAGTGCAACCCCTCCCTTCTGTGCAGCTGTTTACTTGCAAGTAAAATGGTGTATGGCAACAAGTTGAGGGGGTGTGCTCCTTTGGCTTCATCTCTGCAAGTCCTGCCCCCTGCATGGGGTGACAGCTGCCAAACTAGGGGCTGCCAAACTATGGGCTGGAGTTACCCTTCGCAACAAAATTTCTCCAGCCTGAACAATCTCTCATTGGTTTTTCTGGGTACAATTCTGAATGTTGGCTCTGATTGGCAATGTCTTAAATTATATGAAGAATTTTCTTCCATATTGTTTTGCAGTTTTCATTGTTTTGCCATTAAGGAGGTTATCACACATGGCTTTTAAACCACAATTTCCCTGGGAAGAAAGCAGCTTTGGCTATGCTGATTGCATGATGACACCATCCACCTGTACCTGCCTTGTCCCTTTTCATTTATGGGGGAAACCCATGAATGAACTGGAAATTGTGCATAAAACTAAGTTTGCATATGCTGGACCATCAGGAAGCAAAGGTGTCACTATCCCAACCAACCATGTGGACAATTTTGAATTTCTGGAAAATGTCATATTTTGAAATTCCAGATAAGAGAGACTCAACCTGTAGTACGGTAACAATAGTCATGTGACATTCTACCACTAACAGATTAATTATACCACAACCTTCTCTGGATCACTATCCACTTTGTCAGATGCAGGAAGTATAATCTTCAGGATCCAAGTATACATGGCTGGGAGTGGAATAAGAGTTAAACTGAATACAGAAAGTACAGTGGGCCCTTGTTATCCGCTAGGGTTTGGTTCCAGGACCCTCTGTGGATAACAAAATCCATGGATGCTCAAGTCCCATTAAATATAATGGGACAATAAAATGGTGCCCCATATATAAAATGGAAAATCAAGGTTTGTGTTTGGAATTTATACTTTTGGGGAATATTTTCAAGCCACGTATGCTCAAATCCGTGGGTAAAAAATCCGTTGATAAGGAGGGCCAACTGTACTAGCAGCAATCATTATATTACGAACACTGGCCATTGACTGCTGGTAGTATATTACAGTATAGTATTTACTGAAGATATTTATATGGTACATTTTAACTATGTCCTCAGCTATTATACCTTATTATACCTTTTGTACTTACCTTTCTTCTTTCTTCTCTGCAGTACACAGACAAGCAACAACAAGAGGAGAACCAGGAAGAGAAGGCCTGCAGCAATGCTGGCTGGTATGACTGCTGGTATGGTTGTTGTGGAGCCATCTGTAAAATTGTGGAATCCTATGAGTTCAAATCCCACTACTCGAAAGATCTCAGAATCTGGCTTGTACTATTGATCCAACTATCTCAGTACTCTTTGCACAGACTGACAGTAGTCTTTGCCTGTCCTATCTGGAGATGACATGGACCAATCCTGGGACCTTCTGCATGTAAATCCTGTGCCCTGCCACAGAATTATGGTCTCTCCACATCACCCCCAGACAGTACCCAAAGGCTATATGCAGTGATCCTGCTATCAGTCCATTTATCTTCTCTCACAGCGCTCCACAGCCATTTCTCAGTACATTTACACCAATTTTCCTTCTGTTCCACAATATCATGCCTGTCCCTTTCATGCCCATGCCAATACCTAGAATCAATATCTTCAGAACATGGGCCAGTATTCACAATTTCAGTTACAAATGTGTAACCTAGAGTTGCACATCTATAACTGATTCATAATCTCAACCACTGCGTATTCAATAGTGAGAGAATATGTAGAGATTGTAAAAAATCTTAAAATGGAGAGATTTCCCTCAGACATAAAGTACAGTGAAAAAATGAGAGGTCTTGAGGAGCTGCAAAAATGACTATGGACCTGAAGAATCCCATGAGCTGTAAAAGGATACTTTTCTGGATCACAACGATATTAACCTTGAAGAGCAACTGCAGTGATTTGGCACTCCATCTTAATCAACCCCACTGCCCTCCCAAGGTATTGGATTACAGTGGGCATCATCCCCAGACAGATGATGGTTGAGGAAGGTGGGAGCTATAGTCCAAACCATTTGAACGTTGCAGGTTTGGTGAAGACTTTGGTTCCTCTTTAGAGTTTAGAGGAAGCTGCAGTCAATGTCTTCTTATCCCAGCTAAGTTGTAAACAAGGAACTGAACTTGGTCTTATGAAGAGCAAGACTTTGGTTCTCTCTTGCCTTGCTGAAATACAAACATCTTATCTTATCCCACATCCCCTTTTTTCCATCCTTAGTTTCCTCTTTGTTCTTCTATCTAGTTTCTTGTCTTCTTGCTGAGCTGTTTGATAACAGAAGGCTGGACTTTGAGGAATTTTGCACACTTCAGATCCTGTTGGCCAAAAATTACACCCAGACATCTCTTTCAATGTCAGAGTTGTCAAAGTTGATTCTGAAAATGAGGCAGTCTTTGAAGCAATATTCACCTTGATTAAACAAACCTACATGGAGAAGAACTTCAAGAGAAAGTTCTAACCATCAAACAAAGGATTTGGCTTTTTTAATCTTAACAATGAAACATTCAGAGTATTCCCAAATCCTTTTTGGCCAATCACCTCTATCAAGGAAATAAGGATCTTTCTAGCAACGCTCTTCTGACTTTTAGCTCATAGCAGCAAGCTTTTCTATGTAATCTTTAATATGAGCACGCACTGTTCCAAAGAACCACAGTCCCTTCACAAGCCCAAGTTCAGTTTCTTGTTTACAACTTAATTGGAACAAGCAGGTTCCTCTAAAGAGTGACAAACTTATTCTTAGCAAATGCTGGCTGCTGTAACCTGCTTTCAGTCTGGTCATCAGTCTTATTTTCAAGCTATTGATTTCTGATAATCAAAAATAACTTGCACTGTAAAGATGTCACACTGGTTGTGCCTTCTGGGTTTAGGGGACACTTTCAGGATTGGGGAGATGTTCTGGGGAGTTAGGGATTTAAAACACTGGTCTGTGCTATTAGAGGGTTTTTTATTTTAAATGTTGCCAGCTGCTGCTGCTGATAATGATTATTACTGAAGCTAAGGTGATTCCTAAGCACCAGCTTCTGACATGCTATGCTATAAGTTCCATCAGAATTTCTTTCCAACCTATCATCCTTAGTACTTCAATAAGAGGTAGAAAGTAAAGTATTTTGAGTTTGGTGCCTTACCTCTCAAGACCAGCTCCACAGGCTCACTAGGCTCTGACCAGACAAATGGATTGCTTCTGTGGTGGTACTGGCAAGTGTAGCTCCCTGCATCCTCCATCCTCAACATGAAGAAAGGAAACTCAGCTGTGTCCCTCTCAGCATCTGTGGTCTGAAATGCTATCTGCATACTTCCCTTTTGAAGGGCAAAAGTCAGACCTTTCTCTGCCCCTTGGCACTGGATGGTGACATTCAACCCCAGAGCACTCTCTCTTGTAGGTATCATCTTGATGGAGGGTTTGGGCAATGTAGGATCTAAATGTAAAAAAATAATAATGAGTCTTTATATAGTTCAATATAGACATGAAAGTTGCTACCAAATCCAGTCACAAATAGTCCTACACACAACTTTTAAACTGTAATTACATCTGAAAATGGATCTTTGGTGATACTTATTGCCTCCGACACATCACTTTTAACTGCCATCAATTGGTCTACCCTGATTAGTCTTCCCATTCCCGGGGGGGGGGGGGGGGCTTTTTTAAAGGTAAGACTCCTTTTAATATATATTTCTTACCTGGGTATCTGTGTGTGCGTGTGCCAAACTAGACACACACTGGGCAATACTGGATGGTACTGAATAGGGAGTGCCAAATGCTGTGTGTGATAAGGTATTATTACTAACCAAGGTTGTAATACCAGAAATATTATGAAGATTATGAAATGGGATAAAGAAGACAGTAGGGCTTATTGCATAGCGCTTTTGAAAAGAATACAATATTAAGGGCAGAACAATGTGGTGTGATGAAGTCCTAAGTTATAATTGTATGGGTCATCTATCAATAATAAGCCTTTATGTCCTTCTTTCCCACCCCACCATTCCCACCCCCTATGACAGGTGACTGAGACATGACATTCTTTGACACTAAAGCAAGAGAAGGTTAGCTCCAGGGGCCTGTGCATCCCTTTAACAGTTACATTACTCTGGGGCCACAAGGGTCTCTCTGTTTGTAGCTCAAAGTGATCAGAAAGGGCACACAACCAATCTCCATCTCAGCTGACAGTCCACAAAGCTATTTGCTTCCTTGATGTATGCAAAGGTCAGAATATTCTCTACCCCTTAGCACTTCACGGTGACATTCAAAAGCAGGGCACATTCTCCCGTACTTTCAAACTTGATGGCAGGTTTGGAGAGTTTAGAATCTAGAGCTGGGAAGAATCAAATTCCTTTCTATGCAGATCACATCTGCTGCTGCTGCTGCTGCTGCTGGATCCAGCCACAGAAAAAATATTTTGTTGTTGTTGATGGAAATTGGACTACAACGTGATATCAGGGTTCAATTATCTGCTCAGCCATGGAAACCCATTGGGTGAGCTTGAGTGAGCCACACATTGCATGCATGCATGCATGCATGCATGCATTTTGGTGTTTGTACACCGTTCTTCAGCCACAAAGGCTCTCAGAGCATTTTACAGATTGCTAATTTGACAGTTCCCTAGCCTCAAAAACCTATGTTAGGTTTTTGTCTTTTTGTCTTTTTTTTTTTTTTTTTTTTTTTTTGCCCATTGGACTGGTCGACCCTTGTGATCTCTTCGAACTCTCTGATTCTACAGTCATTTTAAGCTGGAAATAACTTGAAGGTGCCCAACAACAAAGTGAACAAAATGGAAAAATGGAAAATGTTTTATTGTGTCTGAATGTAGTAATATAATCCCTCTGTCCCTCTTTCTAATTATACGGTGATCTGTAGCAGGGATGGGAATTGTACAGCTGTACAGATATAACTGGCCTACAACACCCAGCATTCTTTACCATTGGTTATGCTGGCTAGGTTGATGGATGTTGCAGTTCAACATCATCTGGGAGGGCACTAATTCCCAGGCTTCTTCCATAGCATAAACAAAGAAACACTTGCATTTTATTTACTGGTGCAGAAAACCATTTGTGTCATTATATACATAGCAAAGCCACACTCTTACCTGTTAGGTTGATATATACAGTGTCACTGTGAGGTGACCAGTTATTTCGGTCTCCCTTGATGTGATATAAACACAAATACTTTCCTCCATCTGATTTCTTGGCATTAAAAATAGGAAATATCACATCATATGGATCTGCATCTTTGACTGCTGCAGTGTACTGATGTGAAATGTTTGTGAGATAGAATTCAACACGTTGTTCACTTTGTGTCCGGCAGTGGATGCTGACATTTCCGCCTAAAGCAGCCATCCCTTTGGGGTGGACAGAGATGGTAGGTTTGGAAAATGATTTTCCTGGATGACAAATAGATGAAGAAATAGATCAAGAGTGAGATAGGGAAGATGGAACATCAGTAAAGTCTGGGAGGAACAAAGAAGGGAGCCCTCAATCTGGTGCTTGGAAGGGGTAGTTATTCTGCAAAGAATAGCACATGCATTTTGAGCCTTGGAGAGTTTGGTGCACATTGATACAACTGGGAATATTATTCAGGGATAGCCATGTTGGCCATATAGCAAAGTACAATAACATCCAAACTTCACAAAACAGTGATACCTTTAATTGGCTGACCAAAATCACAAAATACATAATGCAAGCTTTCAAAGCTTCACTTGCTTCTTCATTAGGCAAAGGTGATAAGAATCATACAGAATTATAAAATGACCATGTTGGTCACAGGCTTGCATTATCTCAAGTGTTTTTTGCTATTATGCATCGGTATGCTGCATTCAAATCACAGCCAATTTTCTATACCTTCGGGATAGGAGAGGGGCAGGGGGCATCTCAAAAATTCCAAAAGTTTTCTTTGGTTATGATCTGTTTGTTAAGTCACAAAGTGGTGAGAGTATCTTTCCTCTTCCTCTTTTGCCCGTTCTCCCTGTCTTTCATTTACAAAATTATGGGTCCCCAGCACTGTTGCTGCTTTATATGCTGTAGAACAGCGTTCCTGATGCTTCTTGGAAGACACCACACAATGAGACAGCATCTTTTCAGAAGCCATGTTGGAATGACGTTGGTGGCTGAGTGGAAGAGAAGGCAGTCTGACTTTCCCCCCATATTATTTCTGAGCTACAGCTTGGTTTTTTAAATGAAAGAAAAAGAATGGAGCTCTTGGTGCACTCTATAATCTGCTTCTTAAGTATTGTTACCACACCACCTGAATGTGAAATGGTTCTCCTCTCATCATTTTTTTCTGGGGAAAAAGGACCCACCCACATGGAAGGAGTAGGTACTTTGGTGGTATGCCATAGATACCTGGCTCTGCAAATCCATGGATCTGCCTGTCAGAAGGAGTTACAACCTGCCTAGTTGTAAATAAGATAGATTATTTCAAAAACCCTATAGACTTCCCATGGGTTTTTTTTTTATTTTATCACTGAAAGAAAACAAAATCAAGGCCAATGTTTCCCCTAAGAAAATTATCACCACATGAAAGATTATAGGTGTATCCAGGCTGTAGAATCAAAGCCGTTTTACACAACTTTAACTGCCACGACTTTATCCTACAGAAACCTGGGATTTGTAGTGCGGTGATGCACCAGAGCTCTCTGACACAGCAAGCTGAATACCTCACCAAACTATAAATCCCAGGATTTCACAGAATGGAGCCATGACAATTAAATTGATATCAAACTGTTGTCATTATGCAGCATGGAGATATCCCATGATGAGCAAAACAGGATTTACTCACCTCTAGACATCCACAAGTGCCCAAGAATCCACCATCCTGGAAAGGAAATTATTCCATTAGTGGCACAGCAACTGACTTAATGCCTAGTACAGTATGTGATCATCCCACTACTGCCAATGCATATTTCTGGTCCTGCTGCTACTTCATGTGAGATACCAACCAAGAAAGAGGGATTTTAAAGATGTTTCCATCTTGAGAGGTCCCTTGGCTATTGCCAGCACCATCCGTCACTTATCTCCAGTGTTCTTCAGGCAAAGATCTCCACAAAGGGATCCAGCTTCAGAAATACAACTGACTGTGCTTCTTCAGTCAGTTCTTCATAGTCATGTACAAAATCTGCGATTTCACAGCACTTGCTGTCCACAGATAGCCTCCGCTGTCATCTGACAAACCACATCCTTTTATGAAGTGACAGCACACACACAAAACAAGAAAGTGAACCTTTTTGAACATTCACATTTGGGGCACTGTGAAACTCAGACTAGCTCATGAATTACCTGGTGTTTTCTCTTTTTTTAAAAAAAGGACTTCCAAGCAACAAATTTGTGGTTGTGGGGTGGGACTAAACACACATGACTGCTATAAGATAACCTTCACTGATGGCAAAGAACGTGGCAGATGGATTCTGTTGTCTTGCTTTTTCAACTCCTTTACAAATGTGCCAGTTTTTCTCTCCTCTTCCCACTTTCCCCCTTTGTCCTCAGCTTATTTCAGTTGCTGCAAACCAAGTTGGCTGATGGAAACTATTCTCGTGGGAAGAGGTCAGCATCTTAACAAAGAAAATTGAGGGGGTGGTGTAATGTGTGATGCGTGTAGTTAAGGATAAATAGATCTAGTTTCTATTCAGGGAAAGAGAAGTATTTTACCAAAAGAGGAACCATTCATGAGTGTTGCATTTCTTCTATCTTTTACTCCTTTTGCAGGAAATGAAGCATCAAATGGTGATATGTATGATTTTCCTCCACTGTGGATGAGGACATGGTAGCATCTCAGGTAATAACTGGGATAGTCTCCAGGGGCTCCTTCCACACTACTTAGTTATAGGACTATAATTCCATTTTAATTGCTATGGAAATATTCTGTGATTTGCAGTTCAGGGAGCGTATTTTAAATTCTCTGCCAGATGGCTCTAATGCCTCAACAAACTGCAAATTCCAAGATTCCATAGGATGCAGCCATGACAATTAAAACAGAATCATAGTGCTATAGTTGCTAATGTGAAAGGATTCCATGTCTATCAGTACTACCCTCAGCACCCTCACCTGGACCTGGAATCCCTATGACAACATGAAAAAAAAAGACAAAATTCATTACCAAGAAAGTAAATGGGGTGGGCAGGGGGAGGACGCATAATGGATTTCCATGAAATTACAAATAATGTTTATGATTTAAACAGAAGTACAGTGCATCTCACCATAATGGAGGAGACTTAACTAGATGGCTTTTGTATGCAGGGTGCCCAGATGTCCTAAGGGCAAAGGAGGACAGGGACAGGGACAGAGACCATAAAATGTAAGGCATCCCAAAAGAATGGCACTACAAAAGAAAAGCTAAACACACTAATATAAATATACATTCATTTCATATGGCTTGTATATAAAGTTGCATTACACATACTGTATTTTATTAGGCACTCAGCCATATTTTTCTGATGAACTTATTTTCATTAAAATGCCTTGTTCCCTTGCAATATATTGCTAGAACTCAGAGCAAAACAAATGCTTAAAATGTACTTTATGAGCAATAAATTTCCATTCTTCCTTTAAAGAGCTAATGCTTTTCCACTATTTAAATTAGGTGGCCTTGGGCAAGTCACACCCTCTCAGCCTCAGGGGAGGGCAATGATAAATGTTTTCTGAACAAATCTTGCCAAGAGTAGATAGGGTCAGAAATAACTTGAAGGAACATAACTACAAGAGCAACTATTTGGCTGCAACTCTTTGGACCAACTGAAGTTTCTGAACACTTTTCAAAGGCATCCACACATCAAGGACAGTACAATAATTCAAATGAGATAGACCCAAGACATGTGTTTACCATGGCCAGATCAAATCCAGAAATGGGAGCATTTGGCACACTAGCTTTGACAGTGGACTCTTTCACACTGGAGGAATTTCTCCCAGCTTTGAATGCAGCCAATGCGAATTCACGTGAATTCGCATGTTTAGCAAATTTACGTGAATCCCCATTGCATTTGGAAGGCGTTCGGAATGACTTCCCATTACCCAAAAATGACCCCTCCTTGCCCGAAATTGCATGAGAAGCTTTAATTCGCAATAATGTGAAATCTATGATTGCATTCGGAGTGACTTCCCTTTTGCCCGAAATTGCGTGAGAAGCTCTAATTCGCAATAACGTGAAACTCCATGATTGCGTTTGGATTGCCCTTGGATTATACTTCCAATTTCCTACGTCTGAAAGAGTCCAGTGCAAATGATCTCCAGGTCACCACTCAAACCTGGGCTTCCAGGCTTAGAGCTGAATCCAAGAGTACAGCCAGACTGCAAACCCATGTCTTCAAGAGGAGTGTAACCCCATATAGAACAGCCTGAATCCTTGTTCCCAGATGACTCTGTCTTGTCTGAATTAAACTTCAGTTTGTTCTTCCTCATCCAGTTGGCAGGCACTGATTCAGCAGAGAAACAGCTTCCTTGGAATTAGGTGGAAGGGAGTAATAAAGGTAAATATCAGACTACCAGTGAGACCTAAAGCCAAAATTGCAGAGGTTTGTGTATATGTTAAAAAGCAAAGAGGACAAGACAGAATCCTGAGGGATTCCTCAGGCCAATGCTCAAAAAGTTGAACAGGAATCCCTCAACTAGTGTGAACACCTTCTGCGAGTGTCCCTCCAGGGAGGAATGGAATCATTGTAGAACAGTCCCCACAAACCCCCTTGCAGCAAGGTGACCCAGAAGGACTTCATGGTAAATGGGATCAAAAACACAGGATCAGTAGAGCCAGTAGATCAGTATTGGTGGCTTCTCAGCTCTAAGGATGAGGTACATTATCTAGATCCATTTTAGTCTGCTGGACTAGTGTGGAGAAAACAATCTAATGCCCAACAATTTCTCCTGATGTAATTCTCTGAGAAATATTTGGGGAATCATTACTCAATAAATATACCCTGCTCCTTAAGTCTTTCTTCATAAGGCTTGGCTTCCAAGCAATCTTCTAATCAAAATGTAACTATGCAAATGTGCATAACAGAAGAAGTTCATGGAACATACAATAACATACAAAATAACATGCAAAAATGTTATATTCAGGGAAAAAATTGGATGTGAATACTGGGTACACCTGATTTGTTCTGGTTCCTGGCAAACATGTCATCAACAGTGTGCCAGATCATCTTATCCCACCAATTAAAGGATCCTCCTTCTCAAATAGCCTTATCGCATAATGAACAAATACTCAAGAGGCAAAATAGGCAGGAGGCAAAAGGAGTCAAGCACATCTCTCTTTTGTCTTTGCATGACATCAAAGCACTTTCATTCTCTTCCAGATGTAAATGCATGGGAGTGGGTGATAAAAGTGTCCCTTTTGCCAAATGGATTTTCCAGTTTGGCAAAAGGAATACTTTTACAACACTTTTATGACCCTCTTCCATGCTTTTACAACTGGAAGAAACTGAAAGTACTTCCAACATCATGAGAGACAGAGTGAGAAATGAGTTCACCAGCTGGGTTTGTTTGTAATGTGGTAAGGCTTAGAGTGTATCACAGGAGGAATAATGGCTATGTGAGCTGTACCTGGAAGTGCCCTTGTCTTGCACTAAAGAGCTTATTGCTCTGCTTAAACAACCCGGCTCACTTTATCTGAGTTCAAGCCTAAATCGGGAGGCAGGTGGGTCCCGCCACAAGGATTTTGCCACCAAAGCCACCAGATGAGTGCACCTTTGAAATAAGGCCACCGGAGCTCGCTTGGGACACGGGCTGCAGCTGGGTTGTACTTGCTCGGTGGCTTCAGCAGCAAAATTCTTGCAGTAGGACCCAGCTGTCTCCAATTTAGGCTTGAATGCGGATGAGGTAAGCCAGGCTATTTAAGCGGAGTGATAAGCTCCCTAGGTAAGCTGGGGTTTTAAGCGGAGCAACAAGCTCCTGAGTTAGAGGCAGTGAACAGACTTCTTGGTTGACTGTCACCCTTATTGCAAGAGAAAAGAAAGTCAGAATCATTTAGGAGAGTAGTGGCTTTATCTGTGCCTTTTCACATGCTGTCAAAGCACTTTGTGTTCAATGCTCAAGTGAGAGGTTCATAAAAGCATGTCTTTTCTTGCTCTGGAAAAATCCATATGGCAAAATGCATGCTTTTACGACTGTCTCTAAGCCAAAGGGAAAACAGACTACAGCAAAAAAAGTGAGAGCTCTCCTAACAGAAAGCTTCATCAGTTACCAGTTGGGACTGCTTTTGAATCCACATGGACATTCTGCAGATATCGGGGGGGGGGGGGGGGAGATGAAGGACAGTGGGTAGGTCAACCAATAACCCTTCAGATTTCATAATAGTACAGATAATTGTTCAGTCATCAGATCTGCTGTGTGTCTTTGCTCAGTATTGGCACTGGAGACCAGGATGACCTTGCCTTCTTTACTAAAGGGACAATGTTCCAAAAATCTTACTTTTCTAGTACAAAGGTCCTGTTTTCTTTTCCCAACCAGAGAGTAATAGGAGTAGGAATGGCTTTTACTGGGCACTATACAACCATTCAGTCCTTTTGTTTGTTTTTTGGCACTGTATCCAACCACCACCACCACCTCTGGGTAGGAACAAAACATTACTGTCCATGCTGGGAATTGGCCCTAAATGTTCCACGACAAGGGAAAGGTTATAGGTTTTTTTGTTTTTTGTTATTTATTTTTTTTGCTTTTTAAATACTCAAAATCCATAACAACAGACAGAACGACCAACAGGAGTATTGACTCTTCAGTCAGTGTTGCTGAAAAGTTTCTCCCTTCTCCAACTGTAAGCAGCCTCTGACACAATCACCATCAAGGCAAGTATGACCATGCCTGCTACTCCTAGACAGACCCAAGCTTTGGCAGGATTAAACATTAATTGGCTGTGAGCTGCAAAGAAAAAGGAAACAATTGTTACAAGTGGTTTTCGCATTATTTTATTCTTGTGCAAATATATTTTGAGCACAGCTGAACCCCTGGCTCAAAATTTTGGAGGGATAAGAAATGCTCCCGAACTGCCTCTTCACCACTCATCTTGATTCACAGCTGTAGGTTCAGCAGCTCTTTGCAGCTCTCCTTGTAGCACCCCTTTCCAGTCTTCTTCCCATTTCTCTGCTTAATTATCTCTTAGCAGTTGTTTTATTCATTTTAAAGGGGGAACACTGTATATATTTTTATTACTTTAATTGTTGAAAGCCGCTTTGACTGTTTCTACAAAAAGCGAATTTATTTGTTTATTTATTTGAGAAGACCTCACTGTAGAAATTGCTTGCTTCCTGAGTTAAAAATAAAAATATAGTTGCCAACTTTTGGGGGAGCATGGCAGTAAGAAAGTTTGGGCAAATTTGGCCTCACACCATCTAAATTTCAAAATGACGCTCCCCCAACTTGGCTCCCTCAAATGAAATGGTGATTTTATTTTATTTTTGTGGAAATAAAGTCACAGAATAAGCCTGGGTTGTGGACAGGCTGCAGATGGGCCGCTGCCGGGCAAAGCAATAAGATCCATCACTGATGGGTTAAACACACACCTATCCTCTCAGGGATAGGTGCGTGTGATAATCTCTTCTGTTATCTTGAATGTGTATTTACTGTAAGCAAAATGTCCACATGGGTGATGCCCTCTTGGAGCTGTTGCTGATGCCAGAACGTTTGGATGGGCATGTCGATGTTTTCTGAAATTGCTTCTTATGATTATGTCACAAATGCTATGAATTCTCTTTAAAGAAATAGAAGGCTTTCTCTACAGTCTCATCTCATTGGTGGGTGGTAGAAAGGAAAGTATTTTGTGTTTGGTGCCTTACCTCTCAAGACCAGCTCCACAGGCTCACTAGGCTCTGACCAGACAAATGGATTGCTTCTGTGGTGGTACTGGCAAGTGTAGCTCCCTGCATCCTCCATCCTCAACATCAAGAAAGGAAACTCAGCTGTGTCCCTCTCAGCACCTGTGGTCTGAAATGCTATCTGCATACTTCCTTTTTGAAGAGCAAAAGTCAGACCATTCCTTGTCCCTTGGCACTGGATGGTGACATTCAACCCCAGAGCACTCTCTCTTGTAGGTATCATCTTGATGGAGGGTTTGGGCAATGTGGGATCTAAATGTAGAAAGGAGGAGTCTGGATATAGGTCTGTATGTAAATGAATAGTCCTCTCCTCTTCTCTCCTTAATTTCTTTCTCTTTTTTACAACAGAAGGAACCCCAGCCCTCTGTCCCACCATTACACTAAGGTCTTTATCTTACTAGGCAATACAACACTATAACAGTTGGTTAACAACATATTTTGCTAGGACTAGTAGGAAGAATTCCTTTCTATGGAGATCACATCTGCTGCTGGTACTGCATTCAGCCATACAGACATACACACATGTTAATGGCAGTGGTTTAAACATTGGACTACGACTCTGGAGATCAGGGTTAATTCTCTTCTCAGTCATAAAAACCCACTGGGTGACCTTGGGTGAGCCACACCTTTATTTATTTATTTTAGAGTGTTTGTACATTGTTTGTCAACCACAAAGCATTTTACAGATTGCTAATTTGACAGTTCTCTGCCCTGAAGCCTCAGCCCTTGAAAAACCCACTAATTTTTTTTAAAAAAATTCTGTATTCCACCATCTCAGGGAGTCAGACTGGACGGTCCTTGTGGTCTCTTTGAACTCTCTGAATCTATGGACCTTATCAGATGGGAGGAATTTCTCTTTATTTAGAATAGAGCTAATGGGAGCCAATTCTAATTCATATGAATTCGCTAGTGAATTCCAAGTGTGTTCAGAATGCTTTCAGAATGACTTCCGATTACCCGAAAATGACCCCCCCATTGCCCGAAATTGCGTGAGATGCTTTATTTCGCAATAACATAAAACCCATGATTGCGTTCGGACTGACTTCCCTTTTGCCTGAAACTGCGTGAGATACTTTAATTCGCAATAACATGAAACCTCACGATTGTGTTCTGATTGCCATTAGATTATACTTCCAATTTCCAACGTCCTATAAGGTCCTTTGATTCTAGAGTCACTTTAACACACAATAACAAAGTGAACCAAAAAAAAAAAAAAAAGGAAAAATATATTATTGTGGCTGAATGTAGTAACATAATCCTTCTATCGTTCTTTCTAATTATGCTATCTTTCTAATTATGTTATGATCTGTAGCAGGGATAGGAATTATATAGCCTTACAGATATAACTGGCCTTCAACACCCAGCATTCCTCGCCATTGATTATGCTAGCTAGGGCACTCATTCCCAGGATTCTTCCATAGCATAAACAAAGAAACACTTGCATTTGATTTACTGGTGCAAAAAACCAGTCATGTCATTGTGTACAAAGCTTAACCACAATCTTACCTGTTAGGTTGATATATGCATTATCACTGTAAGGCGACCAGTTGGTTTGGTCTCCCTTGAAGTGGTATAAACACCAGTACTTTCCTCCATCCAATTTCCTGGCATTAAAAATAGGAAATATCACCTCATATGGATCTGCTTCTTTGAATGCTACAACGGTCCGAGATGAAATTTTATTTTTTGTGAGATAGAACTCAACATTTTGTTCACTTTGTGTCCGGCAGTGGATGCTGACATTTCTGCCCAAAGCAGCCATCCCTTTGGGGTGGACAGAGATGGAAGGTTTGGAAAATGATTCTCCTGAATGGCAAATAGATGAAGAAATAAATAAAGAGTGAGATAGGGATGATGGAGCATCTGTAAAGTCTAGAAAAAACAAAAAGGGAGCCCTTAATCAGATGCTTGGAAGGGGGTAGTGTATTCTGCAAAAAATGTCAAATCCATTTTATTTGAGTCTTCCTTGGAAAGTTTAGTGTGCATTGATACAATGGAATGACATATAACTTGTTAAAATCACTTTAAATTTTTTGATCCTTCCAAATTTCTGAAAATGGATATTATCCATTTTATAGGAGCCAATGTGATGTAGTGGTTTGAGCATTGGATTGTCTTTGGAGACCAGGGTTTAAATCCCAGCTTGGCTGTGAAAACCCACTGGGTGACCTTGGGGAAGTCACACTTTCTCAGCCTCAGAGGAGAGCAATGGCAAAACCCCTCTGAAGAACCTTGCCAAGAAAACCAAGATAGGTTCACCCTAGTTGAAAACAGAAGGCACACAACAATAACATACTGGTATTTTATTGACAAGAGATGTGATTAGAATGCCTTGGATATTTTGTGATGCTATATTTTTCCATGGAAAATGTCCATAACATACATAGGACATCAGTTTCTAATTATTCTTCTAAGAAGCATGGACAAGCCCTCCTGCTCAGAGGAACAGACTAACAAATCTATGCACTGCTAAGCTTAGTTCTATTTCACAAAATCTGTGAAGTACCTGGCTCTGCAAATCCATGGGTCTGTCTGTTAGAAGGAGTGTTAAATTGTGCTTTTGCTTATTCTCAACTTTAGTAGTTATAAATAAGCTAGATTCAAAAACTCTCTAGGCTTTACATGGGGTGTTTGTTTGTTTGTTTGATCTTTGAAAGGAAAAACAAGTAAGGATTCCCCTAAGATAATAGTCACCACAGCATGGATACACCACAAAAGACTATAGATGCATCTAGGATGGAGAATTAAAGAAGTTGACAGCACTTCAACTGCCACAACTTTATTCTGTTATCCTGGCTCTGTTTGGGTTAAGCTCTCCCATTAACACTTTAACATCTTGACCCTGATGTCTATGCAATGGGTTGCTGTTTTAAATTGTAATTTTTATTATGTTGTTTTAATTGATGTTAGTTTAATTCAATTTTAAGGGGCAGGTGGTTGGGTATGGGTTGTGTATATTTTATCTTGCATTTTTTAATTAATGTAACCTGCTCTGATTGGATATAGAGGAGCAGGCTATAAATAAAACATTATTATTATTATTATTATTATTATTTCTATAGAAATTTGGGATTTGTAGTTTATAGCTCTCTGACACACCAAACTGAATACCTCACCAAACTACAAATCCCCAAATTCTGCAGGATGGAGCCATGACAGTTCAATTCGCATCAAACTGCTTTAATTCTGCAGTTTGGAGACATCCTATGATGAGCAAAATGCAATTTATTTAATACTCACCCTTAGACATCCACCACTGCCCAAGCATCCACCATTCTGGAAAGAAAATTATTCTATTAGTGGCACAATAACTGACTTAATAGCAAGTTTGTGATCATCCCACTACTGCCAATGCATATTTCTAGTTCTTCTACTCTTTCCTATGATATACCGACCAAGAAAGAGGATGCTGGAAGACGCTTTCATGTTGAGAGGTCCCTTGGCTGTGTTGCCAGCACCCTCTGTTGCTTAGCTCCAATGTTCTACAGGCAAAGATCTCCACAAAGGGATCCAGCTTCTAAAATATAACTGTGTTTCCTCAGCCAGTTCTTTGCAGGCATGTCCAAAATCTCTGTGATTTCACATCCCTTGCTGCCCACTATTATCCTATGTCATCTGACAAACCACATCCTTTTATGGATTGCAATGACAGAACACACACAAAAACAAGAAAGTGAGCCATTCTGAACATTCACATTTGTGCACTTCAAAGCTCAGAGTAACTCCTCCTAAGTTATCTGTTTTTTCTCTTAATAAGGAGAGGACTTCCAAGCCACAAAGTTATGGGTAAGGGGTGGGAGTAGATTGCATTAAAAGGCCTTTGTACCTGGAGAGCACATCGGTTCCTGACGCATTGCTCATCTCTGGGAGTGGATAGGAAATAGTTGAACTATCACAATCCCCAACCATTGCTGAGTGGGAGCCCAAAACCCCTGCCCTGTGCCTTGGTGGACACTGAGCTTGCAATGGCCTGATGCATTAAGTAGTGCAAGGAGTTTATCACATGGGAGGCATTTCTCTCAATTTCGAATGGAGCCAATTCGAATTCTAGTTTAGCGAATTTATGTGAAATCGGATTGCATTCGGAATGCATTCAGAATGACTTCCCATTTCCCCAAAATGACCCCCCTATTGCCCAAAATTGCATAAGATGCTCTAATGCGCAATAACATAAAACCCATGATTGTGTTCGGAATGACTTCCCATTGCCCGAAATTGCGTGAGATACACTCATTTGCAATTACGTGAAGCCCCATGATTGTGTTCGGATTGCCATTGGATTACCCCCAAATTCCGTCGTATGATAAACTCCAGAATCATAGAATTTTAAGAGACCACCAAAGCCATCCAGTCCAAGGCCCTTGCCATGCAGGAACTACAATCAAAGCATCCTTAACAGATGGTTGTAAGGAAAATGTCCAACATCCAAACCTTCTCTTTTAGGCAAACTCCATTCATGATCAACTGATAATTCTACCAGGGCCGGAAGGTTCTTGAAATTCCAACTTGCCTGAATCTAGCCCTGCTGGGATAAAGTTGTCCTTCCACCCTGAAGGTTGTCCCACCCTCTGTTGCAGTGACATACTACTTAGAGGTGAGTTACAAAGGGCCCCTACTCTCTCTCTCTCTCTCTCTCTTTCTCTCTGGATTCACACAGCCCTTTGTTTAAGCCAAGAGAGTTGCACAATGTAGCCAAGGATACTTGCAAAAACATTTTTGTTACACTTGGAGTTTATTACTTGACTTACATCTTCTGATG
Source organism: Urosaurus nigricauda (assembly GCA_034509955.1). Taxonomy (NCBI): domain Eukaryota; kingdom Metazoa; phylum Chordata; class Lepidosauria; order Squamata; family Phrynosomatidae; genus Urosaurus; species Urosaurus nigricauda. Next base: position 15,805,118 of record JAOEGL010000006.1, read on the forward strand.
AGCTGTGGTTGATGCTTACTGTCTCATGCTTGATGGCCTTGCATGGGCCTGTCCCCTGTAACATCACCAGGAGGTATCCCATGGTGTCAAATTATGGCCCGGGGATGCTCCTAACCTGGCAATCCTATATGCAGATGCAACACCAATTTCTGCCTCTGTATGTCACCAAGAGGATTGTGGCACACTAGTAGACTCTAATGAAAATCCCACCAACACATGCATCGTTGTTGTTGTTGTTGTTGTTGTTGTGTGCCTTCAAGTTATTTCTGACTTATGGTGACCCTATGGCAAACCCATAATGGGGTCTTCTTGGCAAGATTTGTTCAGAAGAGGTTTGCCATTGCTTTCTCCTGAGGCTGAGAGTGTGTGACTTGCCCAAGGTCATCCAGTGGGTTTCATAGTTGAGCTGGAATTGAACCCAAGTTTTCAAAGTCATAGTGCAAAACTCAAACCACTACTCCATGCAGGCTGTCTCAATATATACTATTTGACCTAAATGTGGTACCTACTACTAAAAGAAGACTACCAAGGGAGGCAAATCTCAACAAAGAGTAGATTTGGAGACAGAAAATGGCACAGAACATCAGCTCAGATCAGGCACATGCTCTGGAGATGTGCTGCAACTTTTTTCTTCAGAATACTGGTGCCCAATGTTGTACATGGCAAACTGCTCTGAGTTTGTGTCATTAGCAAAAGTTTGTTCTGGGAAATGCTCAATAGGTGTGATGCGGAAGAAGGAAAAGAGCACAATGGAATGATATGATGACTGGGAATAGGTCAGGAGAATTTTGACAAATCCTTCCTTGAAAAATACATAAGAAAGAAAAAAAAAAGTCTTATGGAGGAAAGTGTTGAGTCTGTTCTGTTCCAGACCTGATTGTAGTTCTGGGACTCCCCAAGATTTTTTTTGATACTGAACACTGAGACACTTTACTGCTATAAGATAAGCTTTACTGATGTTAAATAATGTGGCAGATGGATTCTGTTGTCTCACTTTTTCAGATGTTTTCCAGTTTCGCTCTTCTATTTCCCCTTTCATCCTCAGCTTATTTCTGCTCAGAGAAAGAGTATTTTAACAAAAGAGGAACCACTCATGAGTGTAGCAGTTGTTCTCACTTTTACCTCGTTTTCCAAGAAATGAAGCATCGGAATGTGACATCTATGACTTTCATTCACTGTAGATGGGGACAGAGTAGCATCTCAGTTGTAAACTGGTACAGAGGGCCCTTGGTATCCATTGGGGTTGGGTTCCAGGATCTCCATGGGTACCAAAATCCATGGGTGCTCAAGTCCCATTAAATATAATGGCATAGTAAAATGTCCCTTATATACAATGGCAAAATCAAGGCTTGCTTTTGGAATTTATATACAGTATTTTTAAAATATTTTCAAGCTATGAATGCTTGAATACGTAGATAAAAATATTTGTAGATATGGAGGGCTGACTGCATAACTTTCTGGGGCCCTTTCACACTATTCAGTTAGAGGGCTATCCCATTTTAGCTGCCATATCAACACTGTATGGGATCCTGTGATTTGCTGTTCAGGGAGGCATTTTAGATTTATCTATGGGAGAGCTCTAATGCCTTGCTAAACTGCAAATTCCAGGATTCCATAGGTTGCAGCCATGGCAATTAAAGCAGAATCATAGTCCTATAATTGCTAGTCTAACTCTCACCAGTCTCACCTGGAGTTAGAATCCATATGATCATATGACTATATGAAAAAAAAGAGAAAAATCATTACAGGTTAAAAACTATACAAAAACATCACACTTTGTAAAGTTAAAACTATTAAAATTCATTAAAAGGTTATATACAAACCAACAAAGCATCGCATCACACCACTGAAATTCTGTCACAGTCAGTTTCTAAAAGCCTGATGGGATAAGAATGTTTTACTTTCTGGTAGAAGGAGAGATCCACCCTAGCCTCCTTAAAGAGGAGGTTTCAAAGTCTTGGAGCAGTCACCAAGAACATCCTCTCCTTGTTCCTGCCAAACAAGCCTCAGAAGGTAATGGGACAGAGAAAAGGACTTCTCCTGAAGACCTTAGAGCTCTAGTAGGCTCTTGTAGGAAGTGAAAGTCTTTCAAATGGCCCAAACCAAGCCATAGATAGGAAATCACAACCACATTCTGTTTTTATTTTATATATATATATATTAACACATAAATTTGATAATGTAAAACAACATGCAATATGCAACTAACAACCAAACCTAACCTAACATCCACTAATAACTTCATTTCACAAAATAAGACAAGCTAATTAAACAATCTCTAATGCCTGGAAACAGGAAAACAAGAAAGACAAGGGGACTATAAATGACTTCCAACATAATAGCTAATGTTATAGTTGACCAATAATTCATCTTCCTATAATTCATGAGGAATACACTTCAAACTATTATTAGTTATATAAATACACCTAAAATACATTTCTACTTATTATTATTCCATTCCAATATAATTCATATCCTAAATCTCAAAATGACCATCTCCCAATTTGGCTGCCTCCAAACGGAATGGTGACATTTAGGGGCCCATATGTGCTCAGTCCTATATATCTGATCCAGTAACCGATATTTTAATCTGTCATTTCTCCTAAATTATTCAGTCTTTCACAATGCATACTATAGTTTAGCTGGGCCTTGATCTCACTAACAAAACACAGACATAACCAGGTGAAGCTTTTGGAAATATGGTTTTATTTAAAGTCTCAATCAGATGTGTTGTGGCCCCTTGCTCTCCCCCCTCGCTGTTGCTGTTGTTTTTGTTGTTAATCTTTAATATTCATACCACCACCACCACCCCCCAACAAAAAGACATAAGGAAGCGCCTGCATAGCCATTAGGATCATAGAAATGCAAATGTGTATATACAAGTATACATAGTAGCACATACAATACTAGTTTACTATTCGGTGCAATCTTCTCATTTTTATGCACAGGCTAAATCTCCCTTAGCCAAAATCCCAAATGCTCCAAAATCTAAAATCTTTGGAGCTACAACACAATTAGTATAGTTTGTACATTAGTGAGGCTGGAGATAGGCATGAACAACCAGGAATACCACTGTCACCACCTTGAAGGCAGAAGCAGGTGGCTGAAAAGTTTCCTGGGACTCTTTCATACAAGGCTAAATTGGAAGTATAATTTAAGGTCAATTCGAATGCAATCATGGGTTTTACGTTATTGCGAATTAACTCTTCGCATGCAAATTCGGGCAAGAGGGAAGCCAATTCGAATGCAATCATGGGTTTTACCTTATTGCGAATTAAAGCTTCGCATGCAAATTCGGGCAGGAGGGGGTTATTTTCGGGTAATGGGAAGTAATTCCGAACGGAGCAGGGGTTCATGTAAATTCGCTAAACAAGCGAATTTACATAAATCCGCATTGGCTCCATTCGGAGTTGGGAGAAATTCCTCCCCGTTTGAAAGAGTCCCTGGAGATCTTCCAAAAGAGTAATCAGTCCCTATGTACAAAATACCATGATGCTGTATTTGCAGGCTGCAGAAGATGTGGTTGAAGAGAGACATGAGGAAATTTCAAAAATCTGTTTTTAAAACAATGCATGAAAAATAGAGTGAACTTTCTAATGACGGGGGCAGCACCAGAAGCTGTCGGGAAATAGGATCCAGGAAGCATCGCCACAGCAGCGGCCTGAAATCCAAGTTCTCTCCAGCTGCATCTCTTTGTAGCTCACAAATGTTGCACCATTTTACTTTATATAAGAGACCTGATTACTGTACAGGAGATCTCCAGGGAACCCCACAGCCATCTGCTTCTACCTTGATGGAAGCCATGCTTTTGGCCATTCATTCTCAAGGCAGAAGCAGGCAGCAGACAAATATTCCAAAATCCAGAAATATCCCAAAACTGAAACACTTCTGGTCCTAAGCATTTCCGATAAAGGAGACTCATTAAATCAGTTGGTGAATGGCGAGCCAGCATATAGGTAAAGTCTATTGATTCGGTGGGTTTACTTTACTTGGGACTGTCAATAGCATTCATTCAGGCCTGCTTTTCAGTGTTGTTGCTGCTGTTGTTGTTGTGTACCTTCAAGTCATTTCTGACATATGGCAATCCTAAAGCAAACTTATCACGGGGTCTTCTTGACAAGATTTGTTTAGAGGAGGTTTGCCATTGCCTTCCTCTGAGGCTGAAAGAGTGTGACTTGCCCAAGATTACCCAGATCTTCCCATGGCTGGATGGGGACTTGAACCCAGGTCTCCTGGAGTCTTAGTTCAACACTAAAACTTCTACACTACTCTGGTTCTCCTTAAGAGTGTACACATAGGACTTTTTCACACGGGAGGCAAGCCTCATTAAAACATGATTAAATCGTGATAATAGCACAATTGTGGGAAAGATTGTTACACCCCTGTGCGCTTCTCCTATTTGTGTCCCATACGTAAACTGTAATGGATGCATCATTGGGGAGTTTCCATTAGTATCCAATGATGCATCCATTACAGTTTACATACAGGACATGAATGGGAGAAGCACATGTGGATGGGATAGTCTTCCCCCCATCGCACTATTAGCACGATTTAATTTAATGATGTTTGTCTCCTCCATGTGAAAGAGCCCATAGATTATCTTCTTTCTGTCCTGTGCACAATTTGTAGACCTACAGGTATTGGATTGCTGGTGGCTTATGCCACCTAGTGGGACACAAGAATAACTTCAACTCATGTCAAAGTAGTGACCCTTTCACACTACACAATTATATCACTATGATTCCATTTTAACTGCCACTGAGTGTTGCCAGGTTTTCAAAAAAAGCAATAACAGACAGTACAAATTCATGGCATGCAGGATTGACAGTAGCTCAGTTCATGTTCTACCTAAATACAAAGTGACAGTTATTGATCGCAGTCTCTCTGAAATTAGCATACAGTCCACATTCATAGGGAGCTAGAGTGGCACAGTGCTTTGAGTGTTGAGCTATGACTTCAGAGACCAGGGTCCTATTCCCAGCTCGGCCATGGGACCCACTGGGTGACCCTGAGCAAGTCACATGCTCTCGGCCTCAGGGGACGGCAATGGCAAACCTCCTCTGAACATATCTTCCCAAGAAAATCCCATGATAGTTTCACCTCACAGTCACCATAAGTTGGAAATGACACAACAACAATACACAACCACGTTAATAAATTACATCGTGTACACATTTCTGACAGTATGAAGGGCCCACACTCCAAAATCCAGGATTTGCCGTTGTTGCTTCTTCTTTAGTCTGTATATAAGGATAAGCTTTTCAATCGCGGAATAAGGGACATCTCTTATAATAAGAGACACCTATCAGCTCCTTAAGGGACAAGCTTTCTGGGTTTTGAGTAAGGGATAACCCTAACTACCATGTCAATATCCCGTGGCATTCTTGGGTTTGTAGTTTAGTGAGGCACTAGAGCTCCCTGGTCAAAAATTTTAAATGACCCTCTCTAAACTGCAAACCCCAAAATTCCATAGGATATTGCTGTGGCAGTCAAAGTAGATTCATATTAATTTGACTGTAGTGTGAAAGTGTGCCTAGAAACTTGAATCACCTGATCTGTATCTGATCCTCATCTAATACAGACTTTGCATGGTTTGAGGACAAAGAGGAGTGATTTTTTATTTATTTTGTTCATATTCCACTTTTCTCAAAATACTGAGAGCCAAGCTGGCTTACATCATTAAAAAAAACCCAGATACAACAAAAACACAGTATGTTATAATGGGAAAGCACAATTAAACAGATTGTCATTAAAATATCAACAAACTGAAAAACAATTCTAAAATACATTATGGTAACAAGAAAAAAAATACACCATCCTTCATTGTTGCTGTGTGCCATCAAGACATTTCTGACTTATGGTGACCCTCAGGCAAATTGATCCTGCAATTTACTTGGCAAAGTTTGTTCAGAGGAGGTTTACCATTGCCATCCCCTGAGGCTGAGAGAGTGCGACTTGCCCAAGGTCACCCAATGGGTTTCATGGCCAAGTGGGGATTCAAACCCTTACTTCCAGAGTCACAGTCTAGCACTCAAACCACTACACCACATTGGCTCTCACACCATTCTTCACTGCTTGAATAAAAACAGTTTGTCTGCTAATAGGGAGGGGTCAGCCTACTAGTGGTGTACCTAGTATACTTGACACCTGGTGCAAATAATTTTTTAAAAAAGTTTTATTGTAAATCAACAAACATGTACATAGAATAACAAAACAATAAAGAACCCCCCCCTACAAATCTCACAATTTTGGATCACAATTAAAAGGATAGGATCATCTTCTTGGATTCTGTACCATTTGAAATGTTTGATCTTTTCGAAAGGCAGTGCTGTCTATATGTGGGTCTATTTCAAAATGTCTAACCAGAGATCCAGATGAGATGAAGGTTGTCTTTTCCTGTTCCTGTCTTTGGTTAGAAAAGCAATGAGTGGAAGCCATCTGTCAAGGAAAAGTTCTGGTCTTGCATCATGCAGCATAACTCACTATTTCGTCAGACAGTTTGTCAAGCAACCACTTTCCAGTGCAAATCATTTTTAATACCTCCCCTTCAACAGACTTTTTCAGGTCTGGGGGAGCAGACAGATAGATGGAAAAGGGAGGTGACTCTCTTTACCAAATGGCAGCAGAGCCGCCAAACCCAGAAGGCAGCCCACTCCCACCAACAACCACTGGTAGGGGTAGGATGCTTCTGCCACCCTTCAGCTTCCCAGGTGTGACAGAGCTGTTGGGCGAGTGGCAAAGGCAGAGACTCCCTTTACCACCTGGCCAGCTGAGCTGTCAGACCCAGAAAGCAGCCCCTTCCCATCATCTGAGGTGTCACCTGGTGTGATCTATACCCCCCGCACTGCCCTAGTGATGCCCCTGCAGCCTACCTTTCCCTGGAAAGGTAGCAGGAGCAGCCCCTAAGAAGGTCCTCTCTCGTGTCCTCACCAAACTGTGCCTGTAGGGCATTGGGACTGAAAGAAAGACATTCCATGTAGATCTTTTAACCCAGGCAAATTCATATAGGGAAAATTGGTTATTCAGCTAGCCGGGTATAGAGCTTTGCTAGGGTCATGCCTTATGTGGAGGCAACATTCTTTCTTTCCATCACTCTTTTATGGCTCAGATGTACTGAACACCACTGAGACCAAGGAGATTAGCGCACACACATTTAATCCAACTGCAACCTAACAGGATGCAGTCGGGACATAAGATGCAGGTGGGAATTATCACACATAATTTGTTGCTGATTCCGCTGGCCACGTACAGCCCAGGTGCAACCCGGTTCCCAGGTGCACTTCGGTGGCTGCTTTTCCAAGTCGGAAAGCTCCCAGCTTTGAAAAACGGCCTCTGAAGCATGTCTGAGACCCCTGAGACCCGGGATGCAGCCAAAATTGGTGGTGAATTACGTGCAATAATCCCACCTGCATCCTGCATCTCAACTGCACCCCGTGTCCTGGCTGCATCCCGTTAGGGTGCAGTCGGGTTAAATGTGCGTGCAATAAGCTCCCAAATCTCTAGAAGCCCAAAAGAGAGTTTAATAAATCTCCACCCCAAATGAAGAAGGAGAGAAGCATCAGGATGGAGAGACCCAGGATAAATGCCATTATCCTTTGGCCCCAGTAGCTGGTAAGAGGCCCTCCCTCTGTACCAACTGTCATTGCTCTGGATTCTGCAGGGAGAAAAGCATCCAGGCACAGCTCCATCATGCTTTGACCCAGCAGCTGGTAAAAGGTCTCCCTCTGTACTTCAACTGCCATTCCTCTGGCCTCTAGGAGAGAAGAACAGCCAGCATCTGCTGGATTTAATCTCATTTTTCTGGTGTATCATCCCATTTTCCTTATGTGTCGTGTCTTAGATGGTAAGCCTCGGAGCAGTGAAGTGTCAAATTAATTATTTGTAAGCCACTCTGCCGGTTTCGGCTGATGGAAAGGGAATAAATACCCTAAATAACTAAATAAAATTCAAATGCAGGGAACAGAAACATCACAGGAACTGTTCACCATCTTAAGTGAACTATGCCGAGTTAAAAGGCCAGCTGGGCTAAGTTATTGGTGGCTGTGTATTAGCCCAACCATATCTGCTATTGTGCTTCAGACAACAAATCTAGCACCCCTTCATAATTTTGTTTGATATCCTTGGTTTCGTGTATCTTTGCATTATGGCTTGAAACTAGACATCACTCTGGAAATTCTCTTCTCAGTTGCAGACATGGCTCTGGACTGCTTGCTTCATTTGATTTTGAACTGTTTGGATTGTGCTTCTGTTTTTAAGGACAGAAATATTACCTTGGGACTCACCTGGCTTTTCCCTGGTCAGCCTCTGAAGACTGGAATGCTTTTGACATTCAGACATTCCTGGATGCTTTTGTTGTTGTTGTTGTTGTTGTTGTTGTGTGCCTTCAAGTCATTTCTGACTTATGGCAACCCTAAAGCATACCTATCATGGAGGTTTTTTTTGGCATGTTTCTTCACAGGGGCTTTTCCATTGCCATCTTCTGAGGCTGAGAGAGTGTGACTTCTCCAGAGTCATAATCCAACCCTCAGACTACTAGACCACCTGGGTGCTTGCCAACTTTAAAACAGAAATGAAAGGTATAAATGACACTGGCTCTATTTATTCTTTAGAAGTTCATTCTCATGATCTGCGATCATTCTAGCAGAAAGTACTGTACTAGATTTTAGAATGGCTCAAACCAGGCTTTATTATCACCTCCACTTTTCAGCAAGGCTTCCTCAAGTGGCCATAAAAAATTATTCGAAGCCTCATCTGGGGCTGGTCCTTCCACTGGACAGAATGAAGCAGCCACCTCAGGCAAATGAACTTGGGTGTCATAAAAAAGCAGCAATCCTTACAACCATCTGTTCACAGTGAGATAATTTTAGACTCTGAACTTTTTGATGTCACAAAAAGGCCATTTTTAGATGGGAATGTACACGAGCGCACTTATATCAAAACGTGGAAAGCTGGCCTATTGTGTTAGGGAGCTTTCCTTCATATTCTGCTAAATGAGGGCCTGATCTTCTACCCCAAAATCCTATCCTAACAGACAGAAATAATACACTTATTTGACACCACGTTAACTGCCATGACTCCATACTCTAGAATCCTGGGATTTATAGAGGCACCAGCACTCTTTGTCAGAAAGGACTAAAGAGCTGGTAAAACTACAAATCCCAGGATTCCATCGTATGGCGCTGCAGCACTTAAAGTGGGGTTAAACTGCATTATTTCAACAGTGGAGATGCACTGCTACCTTGAAGCAATGTGTATTAGATCCCCCCATTTGATTGATTGGCATTATTGATAAGCGATATCTTCATTCCCCTTTCTCTTCTGGACTAGACTTGGCTATTACAGAGTAATGAACCCTCATATTTTTGCAGATAGAAGAGTTATTCAGTTTGGAACAATTTGCTCTTACAGTGAAATGTATCACATCTCCCATGGGAAACCATCTCACTAGGGCTCAGATGGAAAGCTTAGGATGGGGGGTCCATGGGAGACAGTAAGAGAGGAAGATTTGGAGGGCTAAGCCACTGTAACAGTCTGATTCAGTAAAACAGAAATATTTCCATGCTCTGGGGGCAGGGGAGTCACTAGGGGAGTGCAGGAAGGATGGTCCACACCAGGTGGCACTCTGAGGAGGTGGCACCACTACTCCGCAAACATCTATCTATTGGCAGAAGCAGGCTGCATCCTTTTAAAATGCTGGAGCTTAGCAAAAGAGTGAGGAAAGGCTCAGTAGGCGGAGAAAGGAGAGGTCTCAGGATTTGTTAAAATAATTAAATTTAAATTAAAAAATTTATTCTCAAGGTTTATTAAAATAATTAAATTTAAATTAAAAATTTTATTCTTTCAAAATTTTCTTTAAAAACACAACATCTCACCAAAGTTTCACTTTAACCACATGAATCCATGTTCATGTAAATACATTTAGGCTGTGCTTATGATATTGTAATTTAAAGGTATAATTTTAATTTTGCTAATTGCTTATATCTCAACTATTGCTGTTACGTTCGGTGGTATGCAAGAATTATGATTTATGACCAACATGAGTACAAAAACCATTACTAACGTTTCTGTATGGTGTAGTATGTAGTATGGAGGTGGTCAATGAGGAGCGATAGCATGAGTTACATACTAGGTGACACCAACCCTAGTGATGCTGCTATAGGGAGGAATATATACAAAACAAAGTTTGAAGCAAAGTGCAAAAACCTACAGGATTGCAGTTCAGCTAAGGGAGCTCCCAGCTGAGGCTTTGATTGTGTCATTGCCCTGCCTCATTCACAAAATTTTACTAAGACAAAGGAATTTGCAATTTGTAACCTTATTATATTTTCTTACCATTTTTTCCCTTTAATCTTTCTTCTAACTGGGCAAGTGGTTTGTAACAGAAGCAATATTTTGAACTAACCTGCCAGATTACACACTCCTTCCGCATCAGTAAAGCAATTTAAAATCTGAGTTGTTTCTCTTATAGGCAGCTCTCTCTCTCTCTGTGCATGCACACGTGTGTGTCAAGACACCCTTTCTCTTTGGGGATGAGTAAATTTGTGGGTAGTCTTTACACCCCTAATGGGTTGATCAGAGTTCCACCTTTATGCAGCTTAACTACACATTCCCTTGCATATGCCATGATGATAAGAGGGGCAACCAGCTGTCCAAATACGTCTCAGGTGCTGCTCACACCATGAACAGTAAATTAATGAGCTATTTGCCTATTTTTAGTAACAAGCAGCTGAAGTGCATAAAAAAGGGGGAGCTTTGGTAGCTGCTCAATGTAGGAAGGAGAAAATGGATTCCTTATCCATGGATTCAACCATCTATGGTTTGAAAATAATTATATATACAGTGAGCCCTTGATATCTGCTGGGGTTTGGTTCCAGGATGCCCCCTGGATACCAAAATCCATGGATGTTTAAGTCCCATTAAATACAATGGAGTCGTGAATGGTGTGCCTTATATAAAATGGAAAATCAAGGTTAGCTTATTGGAATTTATATGTATTTTAAATATTTCCAAGCCATGGATACAGAGGGCCATCTGTGTGTGTGTGTGTGTGTATGGAGAGAGAGAGAGAAGCATGGTGTAGTGATTTGAGCTTTGGACAGGGTTCAATTCCCAGCTCGGCCATGAAACCACTGGGTGACCTTAGGCAAGTCACACTTTCTCAGCCTCAGGGAAAGACGATGGCAAAACCTCCTCTGAACAAACCTTGCCAAGAAAACCCTGTGATAAGGTCGCCATAAGTCGGCAATAACTTGAAGGCAAACACACACACATATATAAATTCTAAAAAGCAAAGCTTGATTTTATCATTGTATATAAGGGGCACCATTTCATTGCCATTGTATGTAATGGGACTTGAGCCTCCACTGGTTTTGGTATCCACAGGGCTCCTGGAGCCAAAACCCAGCAGATAACAAGAGCCAAGTGTACTTGCCTCATACAGCGGATGCAGCATTTTGTGGGACATGCAACAGCAACAGTCCCGTCTGTTTGAGGAAAGAACTTTGGGTGTTCCTGTCAATGTGCCTTGCATGCCTGAAGATAACCTGTTGCTCTCAAGTGAAGTGGAGGATGTGGTCTCATCACCAGTGTTGAAGTAAGGTTCAAATGCATGGCCAATTGGTTTCCATAGGTTGCATGGGAATGGACAGGTGCCATCCTGTCCTTTTCCTCAGGTAGAATAATGTTTTCAGCCAGCCCCGCCTTGCCTCATGCAAGGCAGAGAAGGACATTTCATCGATCACACACGGGATGCTAAAGAACAGGGAAACATTGGCAGGCACTGCTTGTTAACATGCTGGGCTAAGGAAAGCCGTTTCAGCTCAGTAAAGCCATGGCATTTAGCTCCCATACTGGCCCTCCCTATAATATTCAAGTTTTCACAAGTAGTTTTGAGAGCAGATTTTCCCAAGTAGTTTTGATTCAAAAGGTTGCTTCCAGATAGGTGGTTTCAAGCATTGTCAGCCTAAAGATATGTGACCATGATTCTCTATTTTCCTCTATAATGGAGTAAATGTGGGTAGAAACAAGAAAGCATGGATTGTGGTGCTCCAGAGACATCAGAACTCATCTGATCTTGGAACCTAAACAAGGTCAGCCTTGGTTAGTACTTGGATGGGAGACCACAATGAATACCAGGAACTAGCCTGTAGGCTTTATCTTAGAAGGGAAAATATACCTCTGAGTATTCCTTTGCTAAGAAAACCCTATGAAATGCATAGAGTTGCATAAGTTAACAGGTGACTTAAAGGCACACACATATATACACACAGTTTGCTCTGGACGGTCTTTCAGAAGAAGGGCTCCTCCCATTGGACATTATCACATGGGAGGAATTTCTCTCAATTTCGAAAGAAATGAAAGTGGGGCCAGTTCGGAACTCAGTGAATTCTCTAGTTCAGCAAATTTACGTGGTTGCGTATTGACTGCATTGCATTCGGAAATGCCTGAAATTGCCTCCCAGTGCCCAAAATTGTGTGTGATACTTTCTCATGCAATAACGTGAAACCCCATGATTGCATTTGGAAGGACTTCCCTTTGCCCGAAAATGTGTGTGATCAGCTTTCACGCAATAATGTGAAACCCCATGATTGCATTCAGATTGCCATTGGATTATACTTCCAATTCCCGTTATGTAATAAACTCCATGGTCAAATCAGTGTTTTTTCCAATATATGCCACAATTGGAACTGCAGCTATGAGAGCCAATGTGGTGTAGTGATTTGAGTGTTGGACTACAGTCCTGGAGACCAGGGTTCAAATCCCCACTGGGCTGTGGGAACCCACTGGCTGACTTTAGATAATCTCAGCCTCAGAGAAACTATGAGACCAGCCTTAATAGGTGTACTGTCACAGACCCTATAAAATAACAAATTGCATCTGAATTCCACTTCTAACTCATCTGAAAAGTGTTATGTTTTCTCCACTTCTCTGACTTATGGCTTTCTAGATTGGCAAAAAGAAGTGTGTTCATGGCTGCATGAAACTCTAGCCTTTAGATGAGAAAAAGGGAAAGTGTGCCATGAAAGCGCTTTTTTTTTTTTTTTTTTTTTTTTTTGCGTTTTAGGGGAGAAGAAGCGCCTTTAAAAAGGTGCTGGTTTTCCCAGCTTCTTTTTTAAAAACTGCGGAACAGCGCAGCTCCATCTAAAGGCTGCGGTGCAACTGCTAAGCATTAAGGAAAAGGCAACTTCATGTCACACTTTCCTGCCAATCTAGAAAGCCTCAATATTATAACAATGACAGGGGGAAAAAGATTTTGAGATTTTCTTCACTGAAAGAATCTATGCAACAAAACTGCTTTAATTTCAGTTTGGAAACAACTTGATGACAAAGCCTCTTCTAGGAGAGGATACTTGTTATTACTAAAGGGGACGTGCTTGGCTTCGGAAACCATTGGCCTAAACCCAACTGCTAGTCCCAACTAGTGTAGATAGAGGCACTGAATCAATTACTGGGTGATAATGTCATGCTTATGTAAAACCCATGCTCCAATGGGCCTATGCTAGTTGGGAAAAGCAATTAGATTTAGGCCACTGGCTCCAGAGGCATTTGGGGAAGGAATTATGGCTCAGCTATGGTTTCTAGGATGAAGTTGTTAGAATCTGAGAACAATATCAGCATGGCTTCCTCAGCCTAGTCGTCCATGTTCTTATATCTGTAAAGACAAGATCCTACCCTAGCTTACACCAGTCATGGGCAACTTTGTTGGGAGTATGTACCAGTTTTCCTTCCATAGGATGCATTACAGGACATATCAGCTGTATTTTCTTTAATAACAAAAAGCCCTCCTCCCCAAGGCAAAGTGACCAGAAATCTACTTTGGGTTTATTTTTGGTCAGGTGGGCTTAAACAATGCACGGGGTGGCCTTGCCTTAGTGCACATGGGAAAGGCCAATTAAAAAATATGGGGAGCATTGAGGGGGTCTGAGGAAGCCTTAGGCCCCATGGAAGTAGCCTTGGAGGCTACATACACCCCATAGCCCCACCTTGCCCACACTTTGGTTGACAGTTGCCCACCTTGCCCACACTCAGTTTAGAGTAATTCCAACATCTGCTCTAAAATTTCCTTGTGGAACTCATGGCAACATTTCATGAACATGGTAAATCTGATTTCAGGGGCATTATATGATGTCTATATCAGATCCTCCTCTCCTTGATATTCTCAGCGAACCTCCAAATGGATAATAAGGCAGGATTTCTCTTTCTAGTGGCCATGCTGATTTTTCCACAGCAAAGCTTTTTCTTCTATACATTTCATGGTACTAGTTTTAATTATTTGTCTGAGAAAAATGCTGGTATATTATGTCTTTGCTCTACCACACCTATCCCTTTAAAAAAAATCAGCACAACATTGGATACTTTCCAGCCCGCTGGTCAGTCAGAATATGTTAGTGGCAAGCTGGATGTTTTTGATAATAGATAATCAATCCCATATTTACGTTCTTGAGTGTAGGCTATCCAGACCTGATGCCTTCTTGCATTTTTTTTCATTTAGCCCAAGAATGATTATCTAGTTGACGTAGGCTGCATCCACACTGCAGAAATAATCCAGTTTGACACCACTTTCACTGCTATGGCTCTATGCCATAGAATTGTGGGAATTGCAGCTCTGCTCTTGTGCCACAACAAACTACAGTTCTCATAATTCCATAGCATTGAGACATGGCAATCAAAACTGTGTCAAACTGGATTATTTATGCAGTGCAGATGCAGCCTTAGTCCAAGAATTATATCTTCTTTCCTCTAGTTCACTTGTATCTTTAGCTAATCTCAGTTGTAGGTGCGTTTCACAAATCATCCATACATTTTCTGAATTGTAAGGAATGGTGGCGGTGGTGATGAGGTTTCCCGAAGTTTGTTTATTTTCTCTGACATTTCTGTATCCTCTTTTGGTATCTTTCACATTGGGCCCCTGACTAGTTTCCTCTTTCTTTCTTTCTTTTTTTGGTTCATTCTTACTTCATGTAATGTCTTTTTCTTTTTGCTAACTTCATGTAATGTGGCTGATTCCAACAGTGGGCAGAATGAGGTAGACATTTCAAGCAGCTCATTTGGAGTGCCATGAAAGAGCAGCAAGTTGTTAGGTATTTCACATAGTAATATAACATTTTCTTATCTTCAGCTAGCCCTAAATATGCTCCTCTACTTTTCTTTTCTTTTTTACTAACTCTTACACTTGTGGATTTTTAAAGTCGGATTTTGTGCCCCTTTTTGTTCTCCTCATTTAGGGAAAATCTTCTATTTTTAATAATGCTGGCGCTTGCTTGACTCCACATGTTAACTGTAGCAGTGGATCTATTGAGCTTCAGCTTCAAACAGGAAAACATGCTGAGGAGTCTTGACCTTCTTTTCTCCCTCTTTCAACTTCCTTTTCAATAATCCACTCATTTTTGAGAGCTCTCCTTTCTTGAAATCAGATGTAATTGTGCTGGACTTCTTTCACAGGTTTCCAGTTGAACACATCCGATGCTACCTTATAATGTATCAGAGTAACAGTTTATCAAGTCCAATGCCATCTATTCTGACTGTTACTGATTCTCAAAGTTCTCAGGCAGAGAGACAGATAGAGATTTGATACTCTGGAATATCCAAGATAGAATCTAACTAGATCTTTCTGTATGCAAAACATATGCTCTAGCCTTGGTCACTGAATTGTAACATTTCATTTTACATATACATTGGTCCCCCCACATTCCCTGGGGTTAGGGGTGGAGGATGTCTGTAAATGTGGGGGAAAAAACGCAAATATAAAAACACAATTCTTTTCACCTAAGAGAATGCCTCTCCAGGAATTTCCAAGTCCTCCAGTGCAACTCTGTGGTCAATATCTTCTAGAAGTTTTATCATAGGCTCATGCTCATATATCTACAAATGCCCAGAGAAGTGTTTTCTCTGCGAATGTCTAGGTTCTCCAGCACATCTCTATGGTCAACTTCTGGAAGAGTTGCGCTGGAGGACCTAGAGATTCCTAGAGAGGACATATTGATCAAACCACAGATAATCAAACCCACAAAGCTGCAAATGTGGAAGGCCAACTGTACTCTAGATTCAGTAGTAATATTCACACTGAAATAACTTGGTTTGGCAGCACTTTGACTGCCCTGGCTCAAGGCTGCGGAATTCTGGGAGTTGGAGTTTTTTGTGGGCCCAGAGTGGTCTGCTCTGGGCCCCACAACAAACTCCAACTCCCAGAATTCCATAGCCTTGAGCCAGGGCAGTCAAAGCTCTGCCAAACTGGGTTGTTTCTCCAGTGTAGATGCAGCCCAAGACAACTTCTTCAGTGTGGATGCAGCCTGAAACAACAACTTGAATCCTCAGATGCCGACCTGAGAAAAACCAGTCCAGTCCAAAGGCTGTCTTCTAGGAACAGAGGCATAATCCAGTCTGAACAGTGAAACAAAGCAAATAGTTGTAAGCCCAACAGAAAACCAGGAAGAGAGTTGCCAAAGGAATCCGGTCCAAGATATGAAGATATTGTCCAAGGTTACAAGGAACTGTCCATAGCATCAGAACAGCCTTGACTGAGCTACTTTATAGCTGACAGTAAATTAGCCCAATTGGCTTCATTAAATCAGCATAGGCTGCATCCATACTGCAGAAATAATCCAATTTGACACCACTTGATGGTGTCACAAGAAACTACAGTTCGCAAATTCCATAGCATTGGGCCACGACAGTTAAAGTGGTGTCAAACTGGATTATTTCTGCAATGCAGATGCAAACATAGTTTACTTAAAACTGAGTGTCTCCAGTGTTTCTATCCTGGGGTGGACCAGATTCTGCCTATATTTCAATGGGACTGCCAGCTTTCTCTGGCTCCAGCTGGGGATCATAATCCTGGCATGAGGCTTCTTCATAATCCGAGGAGGCCTCCTCCAGGTAAGGCATGGCAGCATCTGGCATTCAGAAGCTTCATGCTTCTGATTGTGGAGATATTATATCGCCAGCAGGACTGGCAGCCACTGATAGTCTTATCCTCCTTGCATTTGTCTAATCCTCTTTTGAAGTCATCTAAATTGGAGAACATCAATATATCACCATATCTTGCGGCAGCAAATTCCATAACTATGCACTGTATGGTGAAGTAGTATCTCATTCATCTCCCCCCTACCTTCATTGGAAGACTTCAGCGTTCTTCCATTAAGAAAAAGCATGCCCTTGTTATTACATTATTGAAAGGATGAGCTGCTATTTTCCACAGCAAGTGATTCTGTGCAGAATTTTGTTCCTCTTAAGATTCTGAGTGTAATGGATTATACGTCCTTTTTGCACAACACTCCCTACCTTTTGGTAGATTTCATATACAGGAATTAATTATTTGCTTCTCTTCTAACACTTGCCTTATGTCCCAAATATATAAGCCCGCTACTAATTTATATCTTTGTGACACTCCCTTATGTTGTTTCATCTACATCTGGTGTCCACAGAACGCAACCAAGTCACCATCTGGTTATTACACCAGTCACAAACCCATCTTTCTATAGCTCTATGTAGATGTTCACCTGCAAGGAAGTAGGGCTAAGCAGTTGGGATGCACAGTAACCCTACCTGAATGTCACTGTAATCCCTGACCTTGGTGTGTTGACCAAACACTCTAACCAAACACTATTACAGAGCCCTGCACAGAAGCTGGAGTTCACTGAATGATGATCTGGAACACTGGCAGGAGCATAGCCATACTCAGTGATGGGCCTTGTGCCCATGTCCCAGCCCTAGCTTAGACCTGTGTGAGCAGGCAAGAACTTGCATAAGACTTTAGAACCTATCAAATGTACCATTATTTATGAATAATGTGTTCATTCATTTCTTTAATTTGTACGCCTCCACTCCTAGAACACTTCACACGTACCCACCACCCAACATCTCACAGGTGAAAATTGGATTCCTTCCTTCAATTTTACAGTTTTCCAAAATCCGCGACATAGATTCCAGTTATATATTTAGCACTGAATATAGTTTGGTTCTCAACTGCGGTGGGTGACATGAGATTGTGACAAGAGGTTGTAGAGTGAATGATGATGAAAAGGAGGGAAAGAGGAATGTTCTACTTTTCCACAAATGCCTAGAGGTGCAATTTTATAGTGTGTGTGTGTGTGTTTTCTGATCTACACCCATGAGAGATATATTTAGTTCTTTCTTTCTTTCTTTCTTTCCAAAAACAGGAACTGAAGGAATGTATGTATTTTATCTGTCACTCAGCCCCAAGTTTCACCTCCTGTTTTCAACCGAAAAAGAAGGTGGAGGGCAAAAGGACACACAGAAAAGTGCTTTTATGGGTGGGTGGGAAGGTGTGAAGAAGTTCTTAACTTTTGGAAAGATTGGACGGGG
This sequence comes from Urosaurus nigricauda, assembly GCA_034509955.1. Taxonomy (NCBI): domain Eukaryota; kingdom Metazoa; phylum Chordata; class Lepidosauria; order Squamata; family Phrynosomatidae; genus Urosaurus; species Urosaurus nigricauda. The sequence continues at coordinate 15,823,442 of JAOEGL010000006.1, forward strand.
GGGTTATAGCAACCTTCCAAAAGTTTTGGATTTCAACTCCCATCAGCCACAACCAGCAGGGCCAACAGTCAGGACCATTGAGAACTGTGATCCAAAATTTCTGGCAGTCACTGAGTTGATGAAAATTGACTTTTTTGTTTTGTTTTGATGGGCCTTTGGAAACTCACCACTTATAAGGAAAGGCTTCGATTAATGTGCTCTTATTGTCCATATGTGGTTTTCGTAATAAAAAGAATTGACACACTTTTAAATTGCTTTTAATTCTATTGACGGTTTAATTATATTTTAACTTTCGTATGTCTTTAGTGACGTGCACTTTCGTCCATATCTGTGTGTAACTTTTGTAAGCCATCTTGAGGTAGGGCAGGTCAAAAGGCAGGGCAGTAATAAAAAACGTAGCAGTAGCAGCAGCAACAACAACAAGAAGAACATTACTTGCCTCTTGGTAAGCCACTGTGGAAAGAGGAAAGTATTTTTGATTCACAATGTGGCTTTCAATTTGAGAAACAAAGAAATGAAATTCCACTTTGATTTAGTTAGCAGGCTAAGCAGTCTGTCCCACCACCCACACAGGTACATTTGGCATGAACATAGGGAGCTTATCAAACCGTGTTGGAAAGGGGAGGAAAAAGGTATAATCCCAGCTAAATGGCACAATTGTGGGGAGGATTTTCTGATGATGTTGCGCTCATCCAAAACTTATCCTGGGAAGAACAGGGATGCTCCAGCAACAAACCATTCATGGGGAAATCCTGTGAATGGCTTCTTATTGAAGCACAATTGCCAGGGTGCAAAAACAAATCAAGTTTCATTCATGCTATTGGGGAAGCAACCTGGGACTTTTAACATTTAAAGGGCCTGCCTTTTGGCACAGCTAGGACCCTTTTTGCTGTGGATTTCAGTCTTGTTTAAGGTGTAGGGCATGATTTTGTTGTGAACTGAAGTGATCTCAGGGAAGCCACCTGGGACCTTTAAAGTCCTGGCAAGTGTGCACATGTATATGTATGTGTGTGTATTTAGTTATGTATGTGTGTGTATGCTTGTATATATATATATATATATATACACATATATATACACACACACACACACACATATAGTGGATGCAGCTGTCCAAGCAAATGTGCGCGCGTGTGTGTGTGTATATATATCTGTGTGTGAGTATATAAATACACACACACCCATATATATACATACATACACACAAGGACATTTATAACTAAATATTTGGAATGACCTGCCGGAGGAGATCCGACATATAACATCTCTGGAGACCTTTAAGAAAGCAATAAAAATGGATCTCTTCTGGCAGGCCTTCCCAAACTGACCTCCTCAGAATTTAACTCTCCATTTGTCTAGCTGTTCCCACCGGTTTGTGATTGTGACTGATTTTATTGGGAATTTTACTAGTAATTGATGTTTTAATGTTTATTACTAGGGTGGGAGGGAGATGGGGAATTGGATTTGCTATGTCTTGTTATACTTTTATTTATATTTATTTGTGCTTGATTTTTATTGTTCTTTGGCTTGTTGTTACCCACCTCGATCCAATACAGGGAGAGGCAGGATACAAATAATAATAATAATTATAATAATTATTATAAATACATACACATACATATAAATGCACATACTTGTCTGGACAGCTGCATCCACTATATGTGCATGTGTGTGTGTACACACACACATACACACAGGCACACACATATATAAGAAATACATACACATACAGTACATATAAATGTGCACACTTGCCTGGAGTGCTGCATCCATTATGTGTGTGTATGTGTGTGTACACACACACGTATACATAAATACATACACACACACACATACATATAAAAAACTAAATACATACATATGCATATAAATGCACCCACTTGCCTGGAGGGCTGCATCCACTGTGTGTGTGTGTGTGTGTGTGCGCGCGCATGCACACACACACATATATACACATACATACACACACACGTGCACACACACACTCACATATAACTAAATACACACTTGCCTGGACGGCTGCATCTACTGTGTGTGTGTATACACACACACACACACACACACATATAACTAAATACATACACATACATATAAATGTGCACACTTGCCTGGATGGCTGCATCCACTATGTGTGTGTGTGTGTATACACACACACATATATATAACTGCATACATACACATACATATAAATGTGCACACTTGCATGGACGGCTACATCCAATATGTGTGTGTATACGCGCGCACACACACACACACAGTATAACTAAATACTGTACACTATATACACAGATTCCTATAAAATGCGCACCCTTGCCTGGAGGTCTGCCTCCACTGGGGGGCGCCCTGGGTCTCTGTGTGAAAAAGGGAGGCCAGGCGAGGCGAGGGTCGTGTGTGTCAGAGGCGGGCGCTAGGTGGCGCTGCGCCCTTTGGCCCTGGTGGTCCTCTGTCTGGGCTGAGCGCTGCTGCTGCTGGCTGCACACCTTCTTCGCTGAGAGCTGCTGCTGCTCCATCCATCGCTGCATCCCTCCCTTTGGGTCCAGGATGGGCGGCCGGCGTCCTGCCCGGTGATCTGGGGCGCTGGGCTGCCTCCTCTGGGTCGGAGCCATGGCTTCCCCGCCGCCGCAGGGCTACCGAGCCTCCTGGTGGACCTTCCTCTTGCACCAGGCGCCCCACATCAACTTCCAGTTTGAGCCAGTGGGGAGCCAGTTTGCCCCTGAGGAGTGGGGCTACCAGCAGGTGAGGGGCATCCTTGGGCAAAGGTGGGCAGGGCAGGCTGGGCATCCTCAGGGTGGGTCAATGGGAAGGGAAGGGAAGGAAACAAGGGATGGAGGAGGAAGGATGCTTGGGAAGGAGGAGGATGGAGGGATGGATGGAGTGGTCCTGAAGGAAGAGGGAGCAAGAGATGATGGAGAAACAATATTAAGTAAAATAACATTAAATCAATAATATCAATAATAATTAATAATAATATTAAATAAAATAATAAGGCAAATTAAAATAAAATAATAAAATAATAATAATGATCAATAATAATATTAAATAAAATAATAAAATAATATGAATACAAATTAAAATAAAATAATAAAATAATATTAAATAAATAATATTAATAATAACAATTAATAATAATATTAAAGAAAATAATAAAATAATATTAATAAAAATAATAATATTTTTTTATTTATATGCCGCCTCGCCCACAGGATCAAGGCAGCTCACAACATCAAAAGAAATACAACGTACCGCATATGTTAAAATGCATTGTATTACTTCCCTCCCATCCCCTGCAACTATACTGTACTAAAATATGGAAAGTATAGAAAATATAGAAAGGAAAAGTACCTTTCTATATCTCTGGGAGCACCTAGATTTAAAAGGGATGTAGCCCAGAAACGTACCTGGGTAGAGGGATTTGGGTTAGGAAGCAGTCAGGAGTGATTCAAGACTGGTTTTTGGTTGTTTGTTGTGCACCTCCAAGTCATGGTTGGCTTGGAGCAAAGCTCTCTATTGCAAGGTTTTCTTGGCAGGTTTTGTAGAATCCTAGAATCTTAGGGTTGGAAGAGACTCCGAGGGACATCCAGGCAGGAACTCCCAGTTGCCATGCAGGAATTCATAATTGCCATGCAGGAACTCACAATCAAAGTGTCCCCGACAGATGGCCATCCAGCCTCTGTTTAAAGACCTCCAAAGAAGGAGACTCTGCCACACTCTGAGGTTTCTTCTTTCTTTTACCATGGCTGTCCTCTGAGGCTAAGAAAGTGTGGCTCGCCCAAAGTCAGCCAATATGGTGGACGTGGCCGAGTGGGGATTCGAACCCTGTTCTCCAGGGTCTTAGTCCGATGCTCAAACCACTACACCATACTGGCTCTCTTAAAATGACAGGAACCACCATAGTTAAATCTGAACTGGCTGCTTCCATTCCCATACCCACAAGGTTTTGGGTTTGAATGGACAGTTCTCACACATCATTGACTTCTATAGGTCTGTCCCTGGGCTTTCCATTCCACCACATGCATCTGAGGAAGTAGACTGAAGTCTACAAAAGCTCACTCTGCCCAACATCTTTCTTTCAGTTCGGCTGCATCCACATGGCAGAAATGATCTGGTTTGACACCGCTTGAATTGCTATGGTTCGGTGTGATGGAATTCTGTGAATATTTGTTGTGGCACCAGAGCGACAAGGTGCTACGAGATCCCTTTGCATACAAATATATATTATATATGGGTCTATTATATACCGTTGGACCTCCTTATCCACTGATTTTTTATACATGGATTCAAATATCCACAGCTTGAAAATATTTTTTAAAAAGAAGTATACATTCCAAATAGCAAACCTTTATTTTGCCATTTTATCTAAGGGACACCATTTTACTATGCCATTGTATTTAATGAGACTTAAGCATCCACAGATTTTGTTATCCACAGGGGTCTTGGAACCAAACCCCCAGAGGATAACAAGAGCCCACTGTATATGCATATGAATATATAGTGTATACTGACTATATACTATATATTCATATGCATATACTGAACTTTGCTCTGGTGACACAAATGTGATTCCCATTTCAGTTAAAGCGATATCAAACCAGATTATTTTTGCAGTGCGGATGCACTCTTAGCCTCAAAGGTGCTACAAGATCTCTTTATAGCTGTTAGGAAGAAAAAACAAGAGGAGAAGAAAATCAGAGGAGAAATGTGGAGGGTGAGGAAGGAAATCAGGAGGATGGAGGGAGAAAGTGATGGTCCAAAGAAGTCAAGATCTGGCTGGAGATGGAAGGATAGGAGGACTGACTGAGAAAGAAGGGCAGAGTAGGAAAGGAGGGAAGGGGATAATGTAAGAGAGGGAGAGTGGGTGAAAGAGAAAATTAAAAAGGAGATGGATGGGGAGAGAGAAGGAGAGAAGAGGTATAGTGGGCCTTGGTATCTGTTGGGGTTTGGTCCCAGGATCCTCATGGATACCAAAATCCGTGGATGCTTAAGTCCCATTAAATACAATGGCATAATAAAATGGTGTCCCTTAGATAAAATGGCAAAATAAAGGTTTGCTATTTGGAATGTATACTTCTTTTTAAAAAAATATTTTCAAGCCGTGGATATTTGAATCGATGTATAAAAAAAATCCGTGGATACGGAGGGCTGACTGTACTTGGAGAAAAAAAGAGAGAGGAAGAAAAGGTGGGAAGAGGTGACGACGGGGAACTGGAGGACACAGAGGAGTAGAAGGAGGGAAAGGAGGGGAGAAGGAGATTCAGGGAGGAAGACAAAACTGAAGAGGGTGCACTGGGAAAGAAGGAGGACCAGATTGAAAGATGGGGGAACTGAGAGATGGGGATGGAAATGCAGGCGGTCAGAGCGAAAAGAAAGAGAACAAGGAGATCCAGGAGGAGACAAGTGGAGGGAGCCAGTGTTAAAGTGTTCAGAGCAGCACTGCTGTGCGAAGATGCTCTTGCTCTGGAGTCAAGGAGGCACTGAAAAGAGCCAGGTGGTGTCTGTTGAGGTTACATTCATGGAGGGAGGCTCAGCTGTGAAGGGATTCGGGTGTCGTAGTTCTGGAGCCCCTGTCGTCTTGGATCACGCTCAGCATCCTCTCTGAGTTTACAGGGTTGGCGATGGGGTGACTCACCTTCGGACTTCTCTTCCGCACACAGCCTCAGAGTGATCACACTCATGTGGAGGCATTTAACATACAAATGAACTGCTGGGCACAGAGAGAGCCCCCGGCAGGGAAAAAGGGTGCTGTTGAGATTGTAGGAAATGAATGTTGTCAGCCATATCTTTCTTGGGTTAATCCATGTTACATCTCTCTCTCTCTCTTGTTCTCTCTTTCTCCCTCCTCATGAACACAGAAGTGTGCAGTGCAGCTAGGGACAAGCGGAGGGTGTACCCTGTGAATCTGCTCTAGTGCTCCCGACAGCAGATGTGGGTGATGTGTGACCCTCCAGATGTTGCTGGGTTACAACTCTCTTTGCCCTTCACCACTGCTGATGCTGTCTAAGGCAGATGGGAGTTGCAGTCTCACAACATCTGGAGGGCCACATGTTACCCACTCCCAGTTTATCTGGTTGTCAAGCATCTGTGTTTACACTCCTATTTATCTCTCTCTGAAGACAGAGTTAATATTTCTCAGTCTCTAGCATCTTCGTAATCAACACATCTCTGAATTTAGGAACATGGGAAATGGCTGATACCAGACAATCTATTCTGATTTTATCTATTCCAACTGGTAGCAGCAAATCGGGTCCTGGAGAGGCTGTATGGACTGAACGTAGCTTTTCCCATTTAGAGAGCACGTGTTTCCAATAAGCTTTTGCCTATCCCAAATTTATCAGTTCTGGTCTGTGTAATTAAAGATTACACTATAAACATAGCAAAGTATAGTATCATCCAGAATCCACAAACATGAAGTGATACCTTTATTAGGCCAATCAAAATGCACTTTGCTATATTGCCAACGCAGCTACCCCTGGATATGTTTTCTGGAATATAAACATCGTTCATGATCAACCTCATGCTTTGACTTTCTCTATAATCTCGTGCTCCATCTTCATTCGCTTCTCCTGATTTCTTTTCATGGTGTCATCCAGCTGGTAATGAAACTGTGATCATAAGTGGACAGATAAGATATTTTATTTTTATTGAAGGCAAGAATGAATGTACTCCTAACCCAAACTGACAAGGAATCTGTGCCAAATTTTACCAAGTGATAGTTTAGACACTATAGCAAGCATGGGTACAATGTGGCCACCGATCCTCTTCCTTTTCTATTTTATTAGTCAAATGTTAACCTGTGGAACTACCCAACATGTGATTTGGACAATACAGGAGAAAGTATAGTGTATTATTTTGGATGTGTTGAATATCTGGTGCTTTCACAGTGAATATTAACATACTGAAGGTGGGGGAGGGAAGATTCAGTTATCCTGGGTTGAAAAATTGAACAGATAAAGTGAAGATCCTTAATGAGAAGCGATTGGCTCAATTCTTCTCTAGAGGGTCCTCAATCCATCTTCAGAAAAGGTAGGCTGAGTTACATTCACAGCCCAGTTCACTCAGCTTTGTTTCTCCAATGATGCATTAAACAGTGCTTTAAAACAACAAAGTGAGCAATTGTTGGAGAAACCAGACTTATTCATTCACTCTCCAGTTCCACCAACCAGAGACGGATGGATTGATTTTATTCATTACATGCATTCTCCAGTGAGCTCAAGTCAGTATTCATCAGGGCTGTTTAAGCTGCTTGGTGTGGGGGACCAGCAATTATTTTTTCTAATATGCCAGGGACTGGTGCCATATTTTGTGCCCATTGGTTACAGCTGTTGCTTTCATTCCAGTGCCACAGACTAGCCGCAGACAACTCGAGAACCAGTTACCACCACTCTGAGTAGCACTGGTTTGTGCCTTTCCTCTCCATTTTATCCTTACAGCAACTCTGTTGGGTAGATCTAGCTAAAGTCACACAGCAACTTTCAAGTCTGAATAGGGATTTGAACTTGCATTTCCTATATCTCAGCCCAGCAATCTGCCCTCTACACTATACTGGTCTGCTCTACACTTTTTGCTCTATTTTGGTGTGATAATGGATTTCATTTGTTCTGTATTCATCCCACAACAATGATAGTTGTTTTTCTTTGCCGTGACGTCATCAAATCATGTTGCTGCTCTCCCCCATTTTGGAACTGAGTTATGCTCTCAGTGTGATCACTACACCGCAGACCAATTAGATCTGCTTCCCAATTGGCAAGACTTGGAGGCATTGTTAGATGGACTGTAGGGGACCAGGCAGTATGGAAGGCTGATGCAATTTGTAACTAATAGATGTGGTTTTGTACTGAACCTTCCTATTACTCTGTAGAAACTGCTTATTATTTATGGTTTTATATATATAGTTGAATGTGTGACCATTACGTAAGTGTAATGCCGGCTACGGAGAAGATTGCCACTTGTTTCTGAAATCAAATATAACAGGTTTTATTTAATGCAGTGGCAGATAAACATACCGGTAGTTATTAAACACTTGAAAGTCTCTAGAGGGAAAACTCCTCTTCACACACAACACTATGGATGCTACATGTGAGGGTGCACGGATTGTTCATGATGTACATGGGGAGTTCTCAGGAGACCATCACAAGCATGTTGAGGTCAACTTGGCAAGAAAAGCTTCAGCGTCAATCAACAAATTACTGTATAGAGTTGTCTTAAGACATTTTGCTCCCAGAGCCAAAATGTTGCATGCAGAACCCATTCTGTGCAAGATTTTTGTTCCATTCACAGAAGCCACCTGGGCAGGTCCAACCACATCTCAACACTGGTAATGGGATAGGACCCACTGTCACACCAGAGGGCAGCAGCCCAGTTTAGGGGTAGGATTACAGGATAAATTATCGTGGCACACATTGTTTTGCCTTCAAAGATAGCACAAGGCCAGACAGCAAAGTAGGAATATAACCGGTGGTTACCAATGCTACACATACACACAGCATCTATTACTTGAGGCAGTTGACTCACTTTGTCCAATAGTAGGGCCAGCCCTGCATTGTTTAGTTTATTGTGTTCAGTATGAGGGATGTTATAGTACACATGCCAAAGAACAAGGTGGTAAAATCCTGGTGCTAGAGTGGACCTTACAGTTTTAGACTACAGATAGAGGCACCTGTTGCTCACCTTTATGAAAGCAGCCAAATCAGGGAGAGAACTCTATTTCCTGTTTATCATTTGCCACCTTTCTCCCGGTTTTGTTGTTGTTGTGTGTCTTAAGTGACTTCTGATATATGGTGACCCTAAGGCAAACAGTGTGATGTAGTGGTCTGAGCATTGGACTACAATTCTGGAGACCAGGGTCCAATTCCCATCTGGCCATGAAACCCAGTGGGTAACCCTGGGAAAAGCACATTCCCTCAGCCTCTGAACAAATCTTGCCGAGAAAACCCCATGGGTTGCCATAGGTCAGAAAAGACTTGAAGGTATACAGCAGCAACAACAAAAAGGCAAACTTATCATGGCGTTTTCTTGGCAAGATATGTTCAGAGGGTTTTTTGTCTTTGACTTCCTCTGAGGCTGAGAGAATGTGACTTGCCCAAGGTCACCCGCTGGATTTCCATGGTTGAGTGGTCTCCATGGTTGTAGTCCAATACTCATATCACCACAGTATGCTCTTTCTCCTTTCTCCTGGCACTGGATCCTATTTTGCTGGTATTCTGTCTACTGAGAGTTTTTGCACATAGGAGAACCTGACCTATTTCATTTGCCGCTTGAAGTAATATAGTCTGTTGTGCCACCTCAGATTGTTACTGTCTCATTCTGTTGGATGTGTAAACTAATAAGACCGGCTCACTTGAAAATGGGTGTGCATAGGATAGCAACCTAAAATGGTAGAATTATTGACTGTGCCATTTAAGTATGGGAGGGGAATCCATTTTTAGGACATAGAGTCACAAATAGATTTTCACCATACAAACACACACAACACTTTCTTCACACTGCACAATTCTCATCACCAAATTCTTCCTTTGCTTCTGCTGCTTCATTTCCTAAAAAGGCATCTCAAGTGATTTTTACTCACTCACTTGGACTTGGAAGCCAATGTGAAGCATGCTGATTGAGTAATGGCATGCTAATCTCTCTCACTTAATTCAATTAAAGAGTTTGGGTTTTCTGGTCACATCAAATGTAGGACTGTTACAACCTCCCCCATCCCTTCGTAACATTCTTTTTAGAAATGCAGTGCAGACAGATCTTCACTCTTTTATTTCTCTTGTGCCATGAGACTTTTTTTAAACAGTTCATTTTTTTTTTAAATCCTCTTTTCTTTGAAAATCCTTTTAAAGATGTGGATGTGAGAACTCAGCACAGTGTAAATAATTTATCTTTTATATAGCTCTTTATCCCAGTACATTCTCACAGCTCTGGACTCCTCCTTGGTGCTTTACTGTTGATCTGTGATGAGTTCTTGCTCCTTTCATTTGTACCACCTCATGGTCCTGCTGATGTGTAGCTGCAACCTTTTGTTTTATCCCTTACAAACTCTTCAACATTGGCACCAGTCAAGATCAGTGTCATTACCTGCCATTCTGCAGCAGCTTCTGGACCCCCAGTTCACCCCACTTGGCAAAGTGGGGATTCGAACACTGGTCTCCAGAGTCGTAGTCCAATGTTCAAACCACTATGACACACTGGTTCTTTTGAAAGACTTGTACAGTTGACCCTCCTTATCCACGGATTTTTTATACACAGATTTGAGCATACACGGCTTGAAAATATCCCCCAAAAGTATAAATTCCAAATAGCAAACCTTGATTTTTTCCATTTTATATATGGAACACCATTTTGTTGTGCCATTGTATTTAATGGGACTTGAGCATCCACGGATTTTGTTATCCACGGAGGGTCCTGGAACCAAACCCCAGCAGATAACAAGGGCCCAGTTTAGAAACCATTAATGACCATTGTTAAAACTGGATATATATATATATATATATATAGAACAAATTTTTAAATCCTTTTAAATTTTTCTTTAAAAACATATCTCACCAACTTTTCACTTTAATCACATGAAATTATGTGTGTAAATACATTTAGGCTGTGTGTATGCTATAGTATAACTATAGTATATACTATAGCTATAGTATAAATAAAGATAATAATAATAAAAATCTAATAGTAATTTAAAGGTACAATTTTCATTTTGCTAGTTATGGGGTTTTCAGGCTATGTGGCCATGTTCTAGAAGAGTTCCTTTCTGACGTTTCACCAGCATCTTCGATGCCAGCCACAGATGCTGGCGAAACGTCAGAAAGGAACTCTTCTAGAACATGGCCACATAGCCTGAAAACCCCACAAAAACTATGTCACAACTAATCCATTCCATGATATACAGTATGGGAACTATAATATATGAGTAACTTCAGTACAAAAACATTACTAAGGATTCTGTATGGTGTAGTATAGGAGGAATTCAGTGGCAGGGAGCTACACTATGAGTTACCACAACAAGTGACGACAGCCCTAGTAATGTCACTTGCATACTTATTTATCAGTGACATCAACAGATTCAGCAGGTTTGCTAGGTTGCTTATTTTTTTCAAAATCATGATACATTTATCGTTGGGAATGGAATAACAAAAATAAATACTGAAAACATTTAAGGCATCAGAACATGAAAGTGTGTATTTAGGACTGCACAGATGGGCATTAAAAGGAAGGAAAAATAATCTGGTGGCCAATCTGACTAGACTCATCTTTGGCTTTTTTCTACCATTGGCTATTCTCCCATGCAACATTTCATAGATTGCTTCTCCTGGTACTCGTCTTTACCTCTTTCTTTCCTGTTCATGGCTATGAAGATCGCTTGAAATCAAAAATGCATTTCATGCTGTTTTTATTCTGAATATTGATTATGACTGCAGGAATGCTTTCATTTCCCATGCCCATATTGCACTTGATGTAAAACCTCCTTGCATTAATAGATGCTTCCCACAAGAACACTTTCTGCCCAGAAGGCAGACAAACGGGGACTTCTGATTTCTAACTCTTTTATATCGACAGTTTGTCACAGATACTTGGGACTGCCAGCATTAACTAAACAGTTTTCATGGCTGGGAGAACACAGCACTGCCACCAAAAGGGATGTTTGAATCCTCCAATAACTGGGGCACACACTGGGTATTTTCTGTCCTTAAATGAACCAGTGCTAAACAGACATGAAGGGTGCAACCCATGGGAAACTTTAAGTGTACAAAAGACACCACTCTGTTCCATCTTTTGTTATGCAAGTCCACAGTGGAATGGTTTTTACTAAATGGGGATCGAGCCCCATTGACGACAATGAAATGAGGTTGCTTGACACCAGCCCAGAGATTTGGCTTTGGGATTAGGAGATTCAAATATTGAAAGTGCTTTTGAAAACAAACAACTCAAATTAGCCAGATTAATGAGGGTCAGGGGATCTATGTATTCAGCTATTCTAGGGAAGAGAGGGGAAAGAGACATAGTTTTCTTCATCCTTCTCCCATTCTGTACTGAGACTTTGTGGCCACCCCTTCCAAGCTTTTAAAAACTCATTATTAACAGTTTTGTATGTTTATACCATATACAGACTCATTTACCTTCCATTCACTGATCTATCTATCCACCCATCCACCCATCTCTCTCTTTCTCTCTCTCTGCTTTCCCTGTGTTTTCATCATTCTCTTTTTCTTCATTCTCAAGCATGGGTCACCATTAGGCTAGTAAGTGTTCAATATCCATCCTCCTGTTTGTGAAGTCAAAGGCTTTCATGGCAGCATCCATAGCCTTTTGTGAGTTTTTTTGGGTTATGTGGCTGTGTATTAGAAGAGTCCCCCCCCCCATCTTCCTATCCTCCTATTATTCAAAACATTCAGCTTCAAAGATATACCAAGGCATTTTACATATGGCAAAAGACAAAACAAAAACAAGATGATGTCCCCTCTCATTCCATCTGCAAAAGCTGGCTGAATCGTTCTTCAACAGGGATGATGAGAGAACATGCTCCATCATGCCTGAAAGTGATTGGGGACTATTTTAGGAGGTTTTGGGTAAACCATATGGCACACAGCTCTCTTCTTCAAAATCTAAGTTTTCCATTTTTATTGGTGGTGTCAGTGGATTTTTAAAAAATAATAGCTGAGAAGGGAGTGAAAGAAAGAGGGGGGATGACAGAACACATAAAATATGATCATGAACTAGGGATATATATTAGTATAAACTGATCACATGTCAAAAAAAATCTACTTGGAGTGAACTCCTAGTGTCTAACTGCATGGATGGGAATCATGCAGCCCTATGGGTGTTGTTGGACTGCAAATCCCAGCAACTCTAGCCAATGGTTGGAAATTCTAAATCTTCAGGGCACGAGCATGGAATCTATTTGCCATAGACTGTAGTCTCAATTTGGTACTGTGGATTCAGTACTAGGATGTAAAACTAAGAATTGGGGAGAATTTCCAAATCACAATCCACAAATTTCCCTTTCTAAATGTCTCAACCCAAGATAGCCACTCTATGCTGACATCAACTGTGAAAGGGCTAGAGAACATGCAAAAGGTCCCATGTTCAGTTCAAGGGAAAGAATCTTATCTGACATCTTGATGCCAGTGGAGACAATATGGAGTTAGATGGAACCAAGCTCTGAGTTGACATAAGACAGTTTTCTAAGAGCTAAAACTGGGGGGATGGAGACGATGAACAAGAATACTAGCCAGGGGAGAAATGAGTTTGAAGTTATCATAGATACAAGTGTCTTGTGGGTTTTTAAAAGCATCTCAGGGAAAGGACTTTGAGAAGAAGGAATTTTTGTGATCTGGTACCTCTAAGCTAGGCCTTCCAAACTGAATGCTCTCAGATGTGTCTTAGTTCGACACTACAATTCCCATTACCCCTAGCCAGCAATGGGAAAGGATGCTCTAGCCCCACATGAACAGGGTGGTTAGTCACCTTAGCTGATCTTAACTTTCTTTTATTTTTGTTTCCAGGCGTCATTGTCCAAATAGCCTGGCAGTCTTTTTGACAAAAAGCTTGGAAACTCAACAGTGTGTGTGTGTTCTCAGCTGGTTGATCACAGAGCTTTGTTGAAGGATAATTATGTTCTTGCCGCAAAGACACGTATAAGATGATGTGGATGGGAGGTGAGGAACTCATTGTTCCTGTTCTCACTTTCAACCAAAGAACACCTCTCTAGGAATTTCCAGGTCCTGCAGTGCAACTCTGTGGTCAACATCTGCCAGAGGACCTACAGATGCCTAGAGAAGTCTTTTCTCTAGGAACTCCTGAGTTCTGCAGCACAACTCTATGATCAATGTTTGGCAGAGCTACGCTGGAAGACCTAGAGATTCCTAGACAGAACATATTAATCAAAACTACAAATAATCAAATCCACAAAAGTCAAAGCTGCAAATGTGGAGGGCCAACTGTACTTCTGACAGTGTTTCCCAAGTTTTGGTCTTCCAGGTGTTTTGAATTTCAACTCCCAGAAGCCCTAGCCAGCTTGGTCAGCAGTTCTGGGAGCTGTTGTCCAAAACATCTGGAGAACCAAACTTTGGGAATCATTTGAACCAGTGTGGTGTAATGACTTTGGACTGAGTCATAGATTGGGTCAGAATCCCAAAGGTAAGCTATTAAGCTCATGCAAAGATCTCAGGCTTTCAAGCTGACCCACCTCCCATGGCTGTTGTGAGAAAAAAGGTGTTTGTCTCATCCATGCACACCACCATGAGCAAAAGGGAGATATTAATGTGCATAGGAAGGGAGCTGGGGTGTAAGCATTTGCTGTTGTTGTTGCTGTGTGCCTTCAAGGTGTTTAATCATGCTGACCCTAAGAAAACCTATCATGAGGGTTTCTTGGCAAGTTCCTTCACAGGGGGTTTGTCATTGCCATCCTTTGAGGCTGAGAGTGTGTGACTTGCCCAAGGTCACCCAGTGGGTTTTGATGGCTGTGCTGAGAGTCAAGCTCTGGTCTTCAGAGTCATAGTCCCACATTCAAACCACTACACCACCAGGGTGTAAGCATAAGACAGGGAAAAATAAGGATATTGCCTACCCACCCGAAATAAGAATTCTGCCCTCCTCCAGTGATTTTTTTAAATTTAGTCCCCCAATTTCTAGCACTGCAGAAACTTAAAACTTCAGTTGAGCATTTAGAAAAACAGTTTAGGCATCCAAAGAAGAGGGGAAGCAAGGTTACCAAGAGAAGATAAGCACAGCAAATATAGGTGGAGTTCTAGGTTGGGGACTGATGGAAACATCTCGTGTTGCCATTCAGTGTTTTCAAGTCATTTCCTACCCTTCGCAGGGTTTTCTGGCAAGAAGAGGGACGGTTTGCCTCTGCCTTCCTCTGAGACTGAGAGAATGTGAGTTGCCCAAGGTCACCCAATGGTTTTTCATGGCTGGGCAGGGATTTGAACCCTGGTCTCCAGAGTCATAGTCCAACACAAAAACAGTGGCTCTCATAGAGGGGCAGAATTCATGTTTGAGGAGGCAGTGCTCCCATGCTCTGCTCAGCCGTGAAACTCACTGGGTGACCTTGGGCAAGTCACACTCTCTCACCCTTAAAGGATGACAATGGCAAACCCCCTCTGAAGAAAGATGCCAAGAAAACCCCATGATAGGTTCACCTTAGGGTCACCATAAGTTAGAAATGACTTGAAGGCAGAGGACAACAACAACAACAAAGGTCTGTAGCCTTCTCAGCCAAGGAGTGCTGGTGCTTCACCAAACTGTAAATCTTAGGTTTCTGTAGGATGGAGCGATGGCAGTTATAGTGGTGTGACACTGCCTTATTTCTACAGTATAGATGCCTCCTTTTCCATGGTAGATTTCTTAGCTGGGGTCAAGCGTTGGAAAAAGCATGTGGAGGAGGCCCATTCTGTGACATGAATTACTCCGTTGATAGATGCCGTCCCCACTGGAGGGGATGTAGACACTGCCTGGCGGGTGAGGGGGTGGGAGTTTGGGGCATCAGATCCCCCTGGCAGCCCCAAAGCAGAGGCGAGCGCTTGCCAGGCCGATATGTAGGTCAGGCTGAGCCTCACAGCTGCAGCTGATCCAATTTGCTCTGTGTGTGTGGTGTATGTGTGGTGTATGTGAGGGGGGTGGAATGGGCCTGTAAGAGCCTCAAAGAACGGACAAAACACAGAGATGTGTGTTTATCTCTCCATCGTTCTGTTTCTATCCTTCTTATCTCTCTCTCTGCCTGCTCCTCCATCCTTCCCAGCAGCTGGAACTCAAAGCCTACCTCTGATCTGAAAGCCCTTCCCTGACCCCAGATGGGAAGGAGTGAGCTAGCCAGTGCTGATGAGGGGAAAGCTCTTTGCACATTCTCAGAGACAATCTGGTCTCTGATCTGAGACTAGCAAGTGAAGGGGCTGGGTGTTGGTAGCCAGTGTGGCTGCAAAGAAAGTTCTCTGCACATTCTCAGGTGCAGTCTTGTCTTTGATCAGAAAGCTCTTCCTCCAGACTCATTGGAGGGAGCTGGGTGTAGATAGCCATTGCTGCTCAAGAGAAAGCTCTCTATAGATTCTCTGACGCATACTTGTTTCTGATCTGAAAGTCTTTCCTTTTGCCCCAGTTGAGAGGGAACTGGGTGTAACGAGCTAGTGATGCTGAGGCAAAAGCTCTCTGCACATTCTCAGGGGCATTCTCGTCTCTTCCTTATTTTCTCTCTGTCTGTATTACCTACCAAATCTCTCTGCCACCACCACAGCCCCATCCTTCCACACAATAAAGGGGCTACACAAGGCACTTTTCTTGTTTAGGGATGGGGTCAGCATTTTGAATAGCATCTTTAAAGTTCACACTAAAACCCAGAGTTGAGTCATCATCCCAGGGATATGGAAGTCATGAGCCATCATAGAGTTAAAGTTCCCCTGTGATGCCAACAAAAGTTGGAAGGGAGTGCATTGACAGAAAATTCTTTTAGCAAAAAAACCCCCAAAAGCTGATATGGTTGCTAATGGTACTTACTATTATGTCTATTTGGATTCATAGATGTGGATGGCTGTGAATTATGGTGGCCTTGTGGCCTACTTTACAGAGGGTAGGATGTGTCCTCTATCTGACGGCTATCTGTCCAGCCAAGTTCAATTTAAGGCATTAAAAGAACTATAAGAAAAGAAACTGCCAGTGCTTGAGGATGTCCATCAATCATTTGCAACAAACTGAGCGGCACACTGGTCACTCATCATTTAAACCATAGTTCTTACATATTTCCAGGCATACATTGACAAATGTACTTAGCGTGTGTGAATTTTGTGCAGGTCCCTGCTCACTTGCATCTTCTTTCTTTGGTGATGCACTTTTACCTTAGAGTACCTTTGTGTAGTAACTGTACCTTAGTGTGAACTGAAAATGGGAGGAAGATTCCAGGAACTAATGACAGGCTGGTTAGAAAAATGAGCATAGCAGGCATGAGACTGAGTGTGGGCTGTGTTATGAATTGGGTGATGAGGCTTTGGGGAGAATAGATGGATGGCAGTAGCTCAGTAGAAGGATGGATTGTGTTTGGATCAAGGCTGGTTATGTCTGCACTGAAATTTATATGACAAAAAATGGATGACTGTGTACACTTGGATGAATCCTCCTTCTCGTGACTGGTGATGCATTCAGGCCTTGAAAGGCCAGTGAGTATAACTAACTGACCCCTCCCTTGCCCCCTCCAACCGTTCCCCCTGGCCATGCCAGCTGCCGTGGGCAGAGATTGTGGTGTCTAAGCCTCAGGCGAATTGTCAGATTGCCTGTAATCTGTTTGTACGTTTGTGGAATGGGGAGGGAGAGTGCATGAGGCAGATAAACACTTCCAGACCATCCACGCTCTTGTTGTGATGCTTCAGGCAGTAGTATCAGCAATCTGGATGGACTCTGTGTGTGTGCGCGCCTTCAAGTTGCTTGTTGGGTAATGGTGACCCCATGAAATTCTTAGTGTTTTCTTAGGCAAGGAACATTCAGATGTGGTTATATGTAGCCTGACATACTCTGAGCCCCAGAAAAGCAGTTTTATCATTCTGATATATGTGCAAGTAGCTGTGACTGAAGAGAAAGGCCATGATATATTGGGGTCCTGATGCACCTTCTCTTGGGACAAAATAAAGGAAACAAAATGCTCATCCCAAATAAGAAATCTGAGCCCCCAGGAATTTTTTCCTTAAGTGCCCAAATTTCTAGCATTGCAGGAATGTCAAACTACAGCAACACACTTAGAAATGCAGTTTAGGCATCCAGTGAAAAGGGCCAGGGAATGCTACCAAGGGAATGCAAACACAGTAAACATAAGAGTTCTAGGTGTGAATGATTTTCAGTGTTTCATTCTCACCAATGCTACACACTGGGGAAATAAAAAATAATTTCATAGGGAGGCAGAATTCTTATTTAGAAGGCTGTACCCTTATTGCCCCCTTCCAAATAGCTACACCCTTGCCTTCTCTAAAATTTCAAAGATGGGGGATATTTGTGCAGACAACAGGAAAATAAAGTACTGTAATTGGGATGAGTCTTTGTTGGTGTTATTCTTCAGTATTTGTGTAATGAAATTCTAAAACCAAGTCCAACACTTCAAATTTCAGCATGCAAAGGGATCTTGTAGCACTTTTGAGACTAACTGAAAGAGAGACATTGGTAACATGAGCTTTTGTAGACATGAATCTACTTCCTCAGATGGATGGGGCAGAGTGGAAAGTACAGGCATAGATCTAGATAAGCAGTCTGCATGTGAGAATGTCCATAGGAATGCAAAATGTTGTGGGTGTGGAGATGAGGTGACAAGTTCAGTTGGTCATTGGGGCACAAGGCAGGAGGAAGGATGTTGCCTAAAGCCAAGGTGAGTAGATAACCATATGAATGAGTGTTGGGATGTAGTGCCGGAATTAAACAGTGGAAATGACAAAGTGGCCACTAACTACTAGCTAACCACCCAGCCTCATGGGGGCTCTCATGTCTTCTTTTTGGTTCCCATACTACATTCCAAGACTCATTCGTATGGGTATTCACTCACCTTGGCTTTAGGCACCATCCTTTCTCCTTCCTTGTCCCCCAGTGACCATAGTTAAAATGGAACTTGTCACTTCATTTCCACACCCACCAATTTTTGCATTCCTATGGACATTCTCTCTCACACAGACTGCTACAGTACAAGGATGGTGTTACAAGGAGCAGCTTCAGGTGGTGTCAGGAAGCATGATACATCAGGCATCAACCATAGTTGCTCAAAGTGTACCGTTCAAATCAAAAGCACCTTGCAAAACAAATGAGGAAAATACAAATGCACACACTTTTCAAGGCAGTCCTCTTGCCCTGAGATTCTTTCCTCTTGCCTGTAGAATGGACAGGAAGGACCAGGCTGTCAGATTCAAGGTGAGGGCCTGAGATCTGGGAATCCTAGGTGCTATCAGTGTGTATAATGTTTTCCAACCGGTAGCTACAGAGTGTTTGAGGGCCATGTCAGCACCTTTTTTAAAAAGTAGGTAAGATTTGAAGATACTTCCAGTTTTGAAAACAGGGTATTTCGGACCCCATACCAGATCTGATTCGGTAGGTGAAATACTATCAAAGTGGGCAATCACACACACATAACATGCACACAAAGTTTATAGGGCACATTAGTCTACGACAAATTAAATTATTCCCACCCCCCAGTGATGGCAAGATAGATGCCAGGGAAGTCTAGAGACAGAACTGGGAAACCTGATGGGCTGCAGGTAACCAAGTGGCCACCCAGTTCCTGCCACAGCTTTACAAAGTACACAAGTATAGGTCCAAGCACTATTTAAGTATACAACTGAAACGTTGGCATGAAAAGACAGTAGAAGAATGGGAGGAAAAGAGAAGCAAGGATAAATAGGCAGATGTTGGGGTAACTGTTGCAATCATAGCATTTAATTTATAACCCACTTTACCAAATGACTCCATGTGGCTTTCAGATTTTATTTAGAATAAACAAACACCTTGAGCATAAAAACACAATGAACATAAAACTGTAATTCAAAAATCACTTCCCCAAATCCCAGAAGATCACGTTCAAATATGAAGACCTCCAGAAGGCTGCAGGCTCATAAAAATTCACTCGGTGTTTTCCTGAAGTGGAAGGTCTTTCATGTTTTCTGAAAGACTAGAAGCTCTGGCTAAATCAGGACTCTTTATGCATTTTTTGATATTCATAGCTCACCTTTCATTTTGACAGGGAAAAAAACTAAAGGGAGCAGCTAGCAACACAACAGATATAAAAGACAGCCAGCTTCAAATAAACCACAACATCCATATGGTGTAATATAACCGCAAAATGGGGTTTCCCTTATTTGTCTGGGCAGTTAGAAATGTCAAGTAGTGGAATGGCAAAACTATACTGGATATGCCTTTTATCCTCATGAGTATTTTACCCCTTTCAAAAAGGAAAAAAAAAGATGGAAAACGTTGGTCTTAACAGTTTTACAGAATAATGCAAGCCTATTGCACAGGACTACAAATACATATTTGCAGGAGGAAGCATGGGGAAGGGAGCATTAGGGTCCATATCTGTATATAATTGGAAAGTGGAATGAATGATCTGACACAGCGATGGGCAACTGCATGGAGAATGGGAGCCATTTTTCACCCTTTCCCTGTAAATGCTGGCAAAAGCAAACTGCTGCAGCCTCTTCTAGCTTGTGTGTGTTCTTTCTCATTAATAATTTTTTGTGTGTTTTGGTGTTAACACCCACATACTGGTTTCTATCTGTGAAATGTTTGATAGCATATAAGTCACACTCTCTCATCCACAGGAGAAGGAAATGACAAACCCCCTCTGAACAAACTTTGTCAGGAAACTCGCACGATAGGTCTGCCACACATCAGAAACAATTTGAATTGAATAGCCATGCCCTATGAGGAGCGACTTAGGGAGATGGTTAGCCTGGAGAAGAGAAGGTTAAGAGGTGATATGATAGCACTGTTTAAATATTTGAAGGGATGTCATATTGAGGAGGGAGCAAGCTTGTTTTCTGCTGCACCAGAGACTAGAACGCGGAACAATGGATGCAAACTACTGGAAAACAGATTCCACCTCAACATTAGGAGGAACTTCCTGACAGTAAGGGCTGTTCAACAGTGGAACACACTCCCTCGGAGGGTGGTGGAGTCTCCTTCCTTAAAGGTCTTTAAGCAGAGGCTGGATGGCCATTTGTTGGGGATGCTTTGGGATGCTTTGATTGGGAGTTCCTGCATGGCAGGGGGTTGGACTGGATGGCCCTTGTGGTCTCTTCCAACTCTATGATTCTATGATTTTATGAAGGCACATAACACGGAGAGACAACTATGTGGAAAGTGTAACTGCTCTGTACTTTTTATATTGCCTGCACTCTTTCTAGCAGTTAATGAGGAGTAGAAATGTGACAAAGGGAGGGCAAGATTCAAAGTTCATGCTTGAAGAGAAGAGCATGGATTTATCCTGTTTGCCTGATCATGACAATCCAAGGACCCAAGATAAACTACTCTCCTGCTGCTTTAACTTTGTTTTTCTAACTCTCTGCTTACTCTCCAGGCGCTGCTGTTTCTGGCTAGCATCTCAGGCCTCTGCTTTGCCATCAGCCTAGTTCTCATCTGTGTCTACCTGATCCGCTTCTGCTGTTGCAGCAATGAAGATGATGAAGAAACCAAGACGCAAAGGGTTTGCTGCATCACCTGGAGCTGTGTGGCGGCAGTTATCGTCTGCTGGTAAAGGAAGATACCTGTTCCCCCAAAGCAGTCAGTCTGAGACTAGGGCTGCATCTGCACTGCAGAAATAATCCAGGTTGACACCGCTTTACTGTGTTATGGACTTCTGGGAATTGTAGTCTGTTGTGGCACCAAAGCTTTCTTACAGAGAAAGCTAAATGTCTTGCAACACTACAGTTCTCGGATTTCCGTAGCACTGAGCCATGGCAATTAAAGTGATGTCAACCTGGATTATTTCTGCAGTGCAGATGCAACCTAGGAATGAGGCTTCCTACTGGAAGGGTGGAGGGTATGAGAGTAATGGGTGAGTCCAGGAAGTCTTGATCCAGGACCTCTGGCAGCAAAACCTGGGTATTGGGTTCTCCCTAGGCATTTGCAGTCTAATCTCTAATCACTTTGAAATAACCTGTAGATTGAAGTGGAGAATCTCAGACCCTGGGGCTGAGTAAATCCTTCTCAGGATTCCAATCCAGCCTTCGTGGCTTCACCAGATAACCACATATCTTTCTATGACACCATTTTTGGCAGATTCACACCTTCCGTATGGATCTTTTCTCTATGGTTGAAATAGCTTTCCTAAGGCTTTCATACTGACAGTAAGAAATTTTAACTCTTGGCTAAAGAGCTGCCACATAAAAGATGCTGCAGGTTTGCTCTGTGCTCTAAACTCTAGAGAAGAGTTTAATGGTTTTAAATTACAAGAGGGTGCATTTCAATAATAACAACAACAACAACAACAACAACAACAACAACTACATTATTTCTTTCCTGCTTCTCAAGGTTCAAGGTAGGGTACAACATGTTAAAATACAAAACATAAAATACAGTACTAAAAAAAACCCATTAAAGTACTCTCAACTGAGTACATTCTTTAAAATATACAAATTAAAAAGTCATGTTTTAAAATTGATTGGGTGAGCCTGCTGAAAGAGATGTGTCTTTAATGTTGTTTTAAATGCCATCAGCATCAATTAAACATTACAAAGGGCTTCTTGACAATATGATCTGTTTGGCAATGGAGCCAACTATCTAAAGAGGTGGTGGGATCTCCTTCTCTGGATGTCTTCAAAAAAGAAGCTGGACAGTTAACTGCTGGGATGCTGTAGCTGGAGTTCCTGCATTGAGCTGGGAGTTGGACACAACAGCCTATGAGGCTTTTTCCATGATTCCATGATTCTATATATGTTGGTATTTTGAGACCCACTCTTTTCCTTTGGCCCTGCCCACCATATACCCGCCAGCATTTCACATATGAAAACTGGGACACATGTGGCTAAGCAACATCAAAATATGGTCAAGATATTGCAACTATTTGCTTTTACCTGAGCCTACTGGGAAGGGCAAAATTCAGGCCCCTCCACTCCCCCAAACCTGCTGAGTTAACTGAATGCACACTACTTTTGTACTTTGAACTCAGTTTGCAGTTATTGAAGTAAGCTTAGGACAAGTGGGGAAAATGTGAAATGGAAAGAAAAACTAGGACATGCTAAAAGCAGCTGAAAAATTGAAACAATAAAAAATTAATTGGGACTGTCTCTGCTAAATCAGAAGGGTTCGTGGTTATGCCACCAGTGGAATCTAGCCCCAAGAACTCTTCTGAAACTGAATTTGGCCCGCAGGCTGAAATATATTTGTCTTGTTGTGGAAGGAGAATGCACAAGGAAGGAGAATGCTTCTCTGGCCTTGTTAACCACTAAATCTCTGTGCAAGCTAAACTACAACATTTTGCTTGGACACCAGTCTGAGGGTATAGTACTTGGACTGTAATCTTGCTTTAGATTGCCAGTTTTCTGATTAGGGTTGCCAGGTTAGCACCATCCCAGGACCTTAGATTTCTGGGTCAAGATTTGATACAGGGACATGTCCTAGTGATATCACTAAGCATAACACATTGGACATCAGCCACAGTTGCTCAGAAAAAGTAAATAGTGGTTTCATTTAAATTTAAATTTAAAAAAACCCACACCTGTTCTGTGAAATGAGAAAATATAGAGAGACATGTGATTTTTCAAGGCAGTGCTCTCACCCTGAGATTCTCTGCCTTGCCCTGTGGACTGGAGAAGAGGAGCTAAACTCTGAGATCTGGAAAGCCTAGTCCTACGATTAAGGCCTTCCATCTTATTTACCAATGCCAGCCAACAAATAGGAACTACAGGTGACATCGCTATACATGAACAATTGCTAAGTTCACTTCTAATGCTAACTTGAGTCATCTGGTGGTCAAAGAAGAAGTTATTTCTTACTTCTAATTGCCTGCCCTCTGGACATAACCACTTGCTGCTCCAGGATGGAATGAAATGGTACCTGGAATCTTGTATCATGGTTTACATTATGGAAGTTCACATACACCTAGCTATGTAGCTGAGGCACTAAAAAGACTTGCTAGTGAATTGCAAAGATGCATAACAGGACACTGACAAGAATGCCCCAATGTGCATCAGCACTCCCTAGCTGGTATCCTAATGTATAATGGACCAATACATATCATATCAGTCCCCTGTGCATCAGTATTGTTGTGCATCACTTTGCTGGCTCCCCTACATAGTAATGTAACAACAGTTTGTTACTCAATATGGATATTATGGAAGTGCCCAGTTCTAATTCCTGCAGACTTTTTTGTAATTCTTAAATTTATTAACATTCAAAAGAGAGCTCAGTTACATACAATAATTTTCTAACATAACAAAAGCAGGAAAATAAAAGTACGAAAGGAGGAAAAATAATTAAATTAGTCGTAAGTTGCTAAAAAGCTGATCAAGATATTTCAGGGAAGAAAGAAACATTTGAGCACAAATACGGTATTGATTCTTGGCACCATTAAGGGGGGAAATTCCAGTGCCCCACATCTGATACCACGAGGAGCTCAATTTTAGAAGAGAAAGCTCTTTCAGTCCCTTTTACAAGACCACTGTGAATATGTGTTCAGATGCCGGCTTACCAAGAACAAACTATCTGCTGATACACACAGCTTCTTCACACTCACTCAGTTGCTGCTATGAAAATAACCAGGAACTGAAAGCTTACCATGTCATCCAAACATGATTACTTGCACCCCTTACCAACCAGGATTGCTAAACAAGTTTGTTCTTGGTTTATGAATCCTGGGTTCTTTGAGAGAAACAGATCAGTATCCCTAATGTAGGGGATACATAAATGATCTCTCCCAGGTTAGTTTTTGCATCTGATACTGAAGGTAGGAACTAAGTGAGAGCAAGCAAGCCTTGCACACTCACTGGCAGCCAAGTCATGGTAAATTAGGATTTTCCAGAAACTTGGCTTGCTGTTGCAAGCACTACAAGTGGCTTCCTTGTAGTGAGGTGGTACATCCACTCTATAGATTTCAGTGTGGAGCTATCCAAGGTGATGAAGACTATCCCTAAAAATAGATTTAGCATGCTAGATGACTCCTGTTCAGTTCAGATTAAAGGCCAGAGTGGATTCACTGTGCCATGGACATGGAACACACCAACATATGAATGAGATAGTATACACTACAAGATACCCACTACCTGCCCTCTTAAAAACCTGCCACCCCTCAATATCTTTACTATCCAGACATTAATTCTCTGAAATATTATTACTTTTCCTGCTTCTTTTAGGCCACTGACAGCTTGCTCCTGACTCTCACACTAGATGCTCATTCATTCCCCATCATCTCCACCCCCTTTTTCTGAACTGAAACCACAATGAGCCTCTTGTTCCATCAGGAGAATAGGAAATTGTGTCCCATTCTCTCTATCCCATCACCGCCTCACCAGGCCCCTTTGTCTTTTTGTTATTCCAGTCCCTGTACTCTTTGCAAATCCCTTGCCAACTCCACTTGTCTCTGCTGCCATGACCCTCCATCTCCCCACCCTCCTCTGCACACACACACACACCTAACTCTGCTTTGGTGTAAAGTGTTTGAAACACACACTAATATCCCACTGTCTCAAAGAAATCCACATCTAGCAGGAACAGTGCATCATTCAAGGTTTCACAAAATACGAATACTATTATATCTGTAACAATAAGCAAGTGTGTAGGAATAACATTATTTGAGCAAGGGGATAGCTGTAGAAGCATAATCACTGAATTTCTTCAAATCACCCACCCAAAGTTTATCACTGTTTTATGAATTTGCTGCAGAAGCTGGATATACATAGCATTGACTTGCTGGTGTTGTGATTTCTTGAATCTACTCATGCTTCCCATTCAGCTGGAGCAGCTCAAATAATGCTTGCTCAAATAATGTTACTGAACACCTCTTAATGAATGGACTTTGCCTTCAAGTAGGGGTGAAGAAGCATGCAGACCTCCAGATATTGCTGAACAGCCATTCCCAGGATTCCTCACTGTTAACTAGGGCTGCTAGGAGTTGTAGGAGTTCATTCAGAGGGGCGGGTTATAAATAAATATTTATTATTATCATTATTATTATTATTATTAGTAGTAGTAGTAGTACTAGTAGTTCCACCATCTCTGGAAGGTTGCATGATGCCCATCTCTGTATTAAACCAAGGAAAGCAAACAAAAGGTACCAAACAGTGGCAGTTAGCGGCTTTCATATTAGTGAGTGGGTGAATCTGCCCTGGAGTTGAGTCAGGATCTTTAAAGGAGTCATCCAAAATGCTGAACTATATCCCTGAAACAGGCTTGGTACCTGCAAAATCCATACTAAAACTGGAACAAAGTGACTGTGGGAGCCACCCTTGGCACCAAACAAATGCTTAAACGAACAAAACGTACAAGCACCAATTTGTTGAAAAATAAAATAAAGAGAGTTTGCCTGGCTGAAGCATGTCACAAAGCCAAGATTGACAACTGAACCAATTTTCAGTTCAGCACTATATTTGGCTGTTATTCACACAGAATGAAGGAGGAAACAGAAGACAAATCCCTATGACTCTGATACTGCCTCTTTGCAATCCATAATTGTAAGGGCTAACACAATATATTTTGCTGTCCAAGGTAAACGACAAGATAGTGTCCTTCCTTTCTCATTCTGTTTACAGAAGCTGAACAAGTGGTAGCTGGATCTGATTGTTGAATCTTATTTCAGCTTCCTGGTAGCTGAATTTTGAGAGTCAGTATGGCGTAGTGGTTTGAGTGGTTTGACTACGAGTTTGATTCCTTGCTTGGCCATGAAACCCACTGGGTGATCCTGGGCAAGTCACATGCTCTCAGCCTCAGGGGAAGACACTGGCAAACATATCTTGCCAAGAAAACACCACAATAGGGTTGCCATAAGTTGGAAATGACTTGAATGTACACAACAACAACAACAACAGCAACAACACTTGAATTTTATTTCAGCACTGCTGAGTGAACAGCATGTTCCATCACACTTAAGGGCAGCAAACTGGTTTAAGAGGTACAAGGCAGCTGTATGCCACACATAATTCTTTCTCCCCAACACTTTTCTGCCACTCGTCCCTCAGTATGCACTGCCTGGTAGGGCCCACCCTGCTGTTTTTCATCACAAAGATGCCCTCTTTCCACCATTACACACTGTTGAAGACTTTTCTGCCTTTCGTATGCTGTATTCATTCATTTACTGTGCAACAGCTTGTTCTGCCCTAGTTTCCAAAGCAACGGTGTTCTAGTAAACTGATCATAACAGCTTTCTTTTTGGAAAGCTTAAGGATGTCTTAACAGAATGTTTAAGCTCCAAATGGATCTGGTTGTACTTATTATAGATAAGCAACAACTCAAACACGTCCGGCAGCATTTACTAACAAGACACTAGCAGATGGGAGGAAAGTAATGCGCTGTTATTTTTGTGTCCACATTTGTACATTTATGTGCATTTACAGCAAAAGTCAAGATGTACCCATTTCCTGCTCAGTTATTTAACTCTTTAAGGTCTTGAGATGGGGACTGAAGCCTGCATACCATACATATATGCACACATAATTTCATTAAAATAATCCTTAATATTACCTATATTAGTAATATATACCAAATATTAGGTATAACACCTGCCACCCCAAAGATAATACTGTGTTTCCCCAAAAATTATATTAATTTTTACTCCCAAAGATACACTAGGTCTTGTTTAAGGGATGTCTTAATTTTCCATGAAGAAGAATTCACATTTATTGTTGAACAAAAAAATGAGCATTTATTATATACTGTATATATATATATATATATACACAAAAACTTTGCTAGGTCTTACTTTCAGAGGAGGCCTTATATTTAGCAATTCAACAAAAACTCTACTAGGTCTTATTTTATGGAGATGTCTTATTTGGGGGGAAACAGGGTAGGCATGAGACACAGCGTACCCTGAGACAGCTCACAGAAAGTAGGAACTGCCCAGAAAATTGGGAAAAGTTGGTAGCTAGGCAGAGGAAGGGGCAAAATGATGGCATGAAATTTCCCTTTATTCCCCAAATTTCTAGCATTGCAGAGACTGAGACATTGAGAATTGTTCACTCCTGGAACTCTTATTTGCCATGTTTGCATTCCCTTGCTAATTTTACCTGCCCCTTTTCTTTAGATGCCTAAACTGTATTTCTCAATGTCCAAGTGAGGTTTTAAGTTACTGCAATGCTAGAAATTTGGGGACTAAAGGAAAATTTCACTGGGAAGTGGAATTATTATTTGGCAGTACAACGTCCTCATCCTCTCCCTACGGGTAGCTACATCCCTGGTATGATGGGGAAAATGTGCCGCTGAATTTCAGGGTTGGAAAGAAGAGAGAGCAACCTTTGGACAGGAATGTAAAATTGGACCTTGGAGCCTCCTCACTTCCAATTCAACCACCTTCCTTTAATTTGTGAAGCCATTTGCTTCCCCCAAAACCAAGATGGAGCCACCTGCATCCTTCTAGAAGATGCACTCTTCTTTAACACAGATGCAGGCATCCTCTGAAGCCCAGAGGGCTCCACAGCACCTTTTCAACCTTCTCCAGAACTCCAGCAGGCCACACTGCACTGCAGCAGTTTTCATTGCAGCAACTGAAGGTGACATTGTCACTCCTAGTTATCTGTCAGTCCTTTTGTGTTGGGTGTGTGTGTGTGTGTGTGTGTGTATATGTGTGTGTGTGCTTTTTGGAGGTATCCCCCAAAAGCAGCATTTCAAGGCATTTTGAAGCAGAAGGGAGTATTTTTTTCCCAACAAAATGCTGCATTTTTGACCCTGTAGGGATGGGCTATACAATTCCCACCCCTGCTTTAACATGGTTCGTTCCCAAAGGACCCTGAGTCTTGTCTCCTAGATATCCTCCTTTGGTCAAACCTTCTCTAGCCCATAAACCTAGAAAATTCTGGATTATTCTGTTGTTTTGATCCACCTTGGCTTCCTCTTTTTAAATGCTCATCTTTCCCCCCTTCATATTCACCTAAGGCTTCACATGATCCTGTCCTGATTTGACAGGAATGGTCCCAATTCATCCTTTCTCTTCTCACATTTTCAGATACTAATATGATGTCCCAGTTTCTCTGTCCTCCTCCCATTTTCCCTTTCATCCTTGGCTTCAGTTGCTGCAAACTGTGTTTACTGTGCAAAAGTAGTTTGTACTCAGTTAACTGGTTGTGTGTTGGGGGGGGGAGAAGGAGGTAATCTTGCCCTTTCCTGTAGACTGAGGCAAAAGCAAAGTGCTGCAGCTCTTCTGCCTTGTCTGCTTTATCACATTAATAATTTTTGCCATCTTGACCATATTCTGATGTTTCCTGGCCATGTGTCCCAGTTTTAAACTTAGGATCTTGTAAGTGGGGTGGTGGTGGTGGAGTGTGCTCTCTAAATCATATTGAAACTAGTCTTTGCTATCTTTAATACAGGAGTAAGAAAAGTCTTAGGGAGCTACACTAGTCACACTACCTTTCCCTACTAATGCCCCCTTTAACTTCCCCAAATTCACTAGCAATCATGATGGCTTTTCTGTCGTTCAGAAGGAGTCTAAAATATTCCCCTACACCACCGGAGCCTCAAGATAGATTTTTGTGTGTACATGCCTTCAAATTGCTGTCAACCCTGGCAACCCCATGGATTTCATAGGGTTTTCTTAGGCAAGGAATACTCAAAGGTGGGTTTGCCAGTTCCTTCATCTGAAATATAGCTGGTATTCATTGGGGGGGCTTCCATCTAAATATTAACCAGTGCTGACCTTGCTTGCCTCTCAAGATCAGATGGGATCTGGTGCCTTTAGGGTACTTAGATGTTACCACAGGATAGATATGGTTGTGATTTCAATTGTTTGGCTGGTGGTGGCTAATTTTGTATGGGTGCCTGGAGAGCTTCAAAAAGTCATGGGTCTCATACAACTTCTGGACCACATTTTCTGTTATGTTCCACATGACTTTATAGATACCAACACTGTCCTGTTTTAAATAATTATTTCTTTAATACTACACAGGCTATATTTCTTTTTCCAGATGTAGCTATAAGGGGTGTGAAGATTTCCTTTTCCTTTTAATGAAACCTTTAATTAAACAAACATGGTATCAAGGTCCTTTTAGGTTCAGAGCATGTTGACTACAAGAGAGATGAACAGATGTTCCCTGTGATCCCTGGATTTTTTTATTTCTCCCCACCCCCCCTTTTTTTTTTGACTGAAAAATAAACTTCAAGGAGACTGGCTGATACAGAAAGATTAGCTGTTCTGCAGACCCAAACATAATTTGAACTTGCACATTGACAATGAGGCCCATTGTGGGCCTGCAGGCTCTTTCAGTCCTGTCTCTTAGAATATCCCCCATGATAAATCCATGTGAGTCCCAATTAATATTTTTCCCCTTATGTACCATCAAAAGTGAGCTCAGTGATGAAGCGTGGAGCAGCAGAACCCTTGTGGGCCTACACCTCTCAGATCATACGGTGCATCTATTGCTTTCTGCCTTTGCTGTGTGAACCACTTTCCCCGATGTAAAATGTTAGAGAGCATGGTGCTGCACACATAATAAGGCGATTGGTAGCATGTGCTGAATAGGTGTCATAGGGAAATTCAAAGACAATATTGGCCAATGGCTTTAGAACTGCCTGTCCCCAGAATCCCTTTCACACAGCCATTATTGTGTTCTCCCAAACTGAGCCCTTGTTGTTGTTGTATGCCGACTTATGGCGACCTTAAGATGAACCTATCATGGGGTTTTCCTGGCAAGGTATGTTCAGAGGAGGTTTGCCATTGCCTTTCCCTGAGGCTGAGAGCATGTGACTTGCCCAGGGTCATCCAGTGGGTTTTATGGCCAAGGTGGGAATCGAACCCTAATCTCCAGAGTCCAACACACAAACCACTTTGCCGTGTGAAATATTTTCACTAGGCTGAAAATATTTAGTAGACACAGAAGAGTCAAAGGAGAAGGCTCTCAAATTTGTCTCCTAACCTTCAGTTGTCTCTTCTTTCAACCCACCAGAACCTAAGCCCCGCTCCCAAAATGTTCCCCACCTTCTCAGTAGAAAAAAATAATCATCATCTTGCTTCCTATCCTTCCCCTCCCACAAAGAACACCCCATTCCCTGTCCCAATTTGACAAGGGTCGCATCGGGGTCCATTCCCAGCCACTTTGGGAACAAGCCCAGCAACCACCAAAAAAAAGAGAGAAGGCTTCCATTCATGCCAAGACTGTACCCATTCATGGCTGAAACAATGGCTCCTCTGTTTCCTTGGCCCCAATTGGGATGGCTTGGGGGTGCAAGGGAAGGACTGCTTAAAGAGACCCACAACGCAACCATTCCAAATCCTTCCCAACAGCAAAGAGCCCCAACAATGGAGACGGGATCGGCCCATGGAGCGAAGCACAAAAGGCGTTGCTAAGGGGTTGTTAAGTATGGGCTTCAGACTCATCGCTGGGCCCTGGGCTTTACATACAGGCGACATTTATGCTAATGGAACTTTGTTACCCACACCTTGCCAGGGACGTTCCATGCTTGTTACCCTCCTGAGTGACAGCCTGGGGTTAGGGTTCAAAAGAGGGCGAGGTGAGGAGATTTGTTATTGGGTTGCCAGACACAATGCGAGACAGGGCTCCAGCCGTCTTCAGCATTTGGGTGGAAAGAGGAGAATTTTAGCAGCTTTCCCCATCAGGTTAGGAGGAAGAGCAGAATCCAACATTCTGCCCTTAATGCAAGCATTGAAGAAAGAATATATAGATATATATGGGGTTGGGGTGGGGGTTAAGTCAGAGTTGGAGCAGTTTTTTTAAAAAAAATAATTCAGTGGGCATCCACTGGGTTTTGGTTCCAGGACCCCCTTTGATACAAAAATCCATGGATATTGAAGTCGTATTAAATACAATGAATAATAAAATGTTGTCCCCTATATAAAATAGCAAAATCAAGGCTTGATTTTCAGAATTTATATATTTTTTTAATATTTTCAAGCCATGAATGCTTGAATCCAAGAAGGAATCCATGAATACAGAAGGCCAACTGTATTAATTTTTATTATTAAAAAACATACATTCAAGACAAGAAAAAACATTAAAAACCAACAATGACAACAAAACAACACATAAAATCTACAATTAAACATTTCTATACACAACTAATGAATACAGACACACAATACACACACACACACACTTTCTTTCCCTTTTAAAAACAGACTTCCCATTTCACTCAACTTTTACATTCCTAAATACCACTCACATTTTTCTTTTGGTATGAACTGTGTACCATTATTTTACTACACATATGATAAACTATATATTCATAAAACATGAACTATACAGCACTGTTGAGAGTCGGTGTGGCATAGTTGTTTGAGTGCTGGACTATGATTTTGGAGTAGGGACAGGCTTAGGCCACTCTGTTTCTATATCTGCCATTACTCAATGTGATAGCTTTCCTTGGGTGCTTTTCATTTAAAAATAAATCTGGGCAATGTATTATTGACATTAAGTCTTCCATGTGTTGACTTAGGGTAGAATCTTAAAGGGGGGAAAGTCTTTTTATTCTCCTCTTGAATGTGCGTACAAGCTAGAGACTGGGGTAAGTTGAGGGGTTATCTCAGGATAAATAACTGTGCTCAGATACAAACACAACTCAGAATGGGATCTGAAAAGTAAAAGATATTTTAGATTCACACCCATATCGAAAATCATTGACACAGAAATATTTATTTCAATTAAAATTTAATATAACATTGAACTTGGGGCTTCCAAATATGTGGTTTAGCACTATCAACTCGGTCCATTGGGTGGTTGACCTATGGTGCAGAGTTTGGACTACAGCTCTCAGAATCTCCAGCTAGCCTGGGGAATTGTAGACCACCAAAATAATAATTTTCCAAGTTTATTGGGAAGAAGCAGATCAGATGAGGCTCATTAGAGCACATGACCTGCATTCTCTCTCTCTTTCTTTCTCTTTTATTTCTGGAGCTTAGCTCAGAGTCAAAGTCATCACAAGGAGCTAAAGGCAAATTAAGGGATTCCTTTTTAGTTTGGGGATATTCTTTTCTTTTCTATGTGCAGGACATTCAATCCTGGCACACCCCCTACCTTGAGACTGAAGTGACAGGATCTGTTCTCTCACCTCGGGATTTATTGACCCCATACAACAGCATTTATAACTCAGGTCTTGACCTTGTCCTTTACTTGATTTAGCCCTCTGAGATTCTCAGGGTGGTGAATTCTGTATCTAATGCCAAATTCTGCACTTGCATGAAATATACTGCTTGAAATATATCGGCTACACCAGCTAGGGTTGACAGGAATTGTAGTTGGACACCTTTCAAGGGCACCAGTGTGAGGAAGACTAGTTTAGGGCTGTAAAAATAATGACCAGTTCTTTGAGCTGGCCTCAGAAACGGGCTAAAACCAGTGATGTTGACGTAACAATTGCAGTCGCATGATCCAAATTACCGGCTCTAGTCACAGCGTTTTGTACTATCAAAAATTTCCCTCTAGAACAATTACTAAATCCCTTTTGTTATCTGATTAGTTGGTAGATCCTTGCTGCTTCACATAGCGCTGATGTTCAGTGCCTGTTAAATAGCAGTAAAAGTCACACAACAACTAGGCCAGAACTACAATATTCTCTTCTAGCTGCTTTATTGTTAAGAGAGTTGCTAGTCTATTCTTACTACAGTCTTTTCATTTCTTGTTGATGGATCAGTAGAGAATCTTTACTGCATGCGGTTACTACATTTGTAGCCAGTTCTAACCAGAATATTACCGCATTCTTTCTGGATAATTGTTCCTGCCCTATAATAAGAACATTAGCAGTCTAATTATTGCTGTTAATTACCCAATGTTTTAAAATCATCACTAGTCCTCCTGCCCTCATTTAAGAATGGCCAGTTCTTTGTTACTACTCCACTACTGTCACAAGGTTACTGTTAACCCCCTGCTGTTTTCTGCCGACTGCATTATAATTGACCTGTTATCAGAACATCTGCTGGTTCCCTTTGATAAAGCATCATTATCCTCTCGTTTCTAGAAGGTCACAAAGGATTTTACTTCTTGATTACTAGATACCTCTTGTTCCCATTTAAATACTCGGTAGTTAATTAGCACATCAGTATCTCTTAGTTTCTCTCTGTGCCTTCAAGTTGCCTGTTGACTTATGGTAACCCCATGAATCCCATAGGGTTTTCCTAGGCAAGGAATCCTCAGAGGTGGTTTTGCCAGTTCTCTCCTCTGAAATACAGCCCACAGCAACTGGTGGTCTTCCATCCAAGTACAAATCAAGGCGGACCCTGCTTAGCTTCCAAGATCAAATACAATCTAGGACCTTTAGGGTTTTTAGGACCTTTTAGTATCAGTATTTCTTGGACTTTTGCTAGGGACACATTTACACCACAGACTTATTTTTTATTCTTACACCACCAATTATCATAGCCTTTTACATACACCCCCCCCCCCCCGGAAATTATAGTTCAGCATGGCCAGATGCAAAAATATAAACAAACAAAACCAGAACGGGGCTCTTAACACCTCTAACGGTTGTGCAGAAGGGGGAATTTCAGCAGGTATTGTGACAGGGAAGCTACATCTGCTTGTGGTTTCTCTTATGTATAAACTACTGAAGCACAGGTGCCTTGTCCTCATTAACCTATTGTACCTAACAAGGGCACCACAGCCATTCCTACCATTCAGCAGGATGAAGTGACCCATTTTAAGTAGCATCATGAAAAGGTGATGGGAGACAGATAGAAGCCAGCAATGGAGTCAGATTGATTCAGAGAGAGCTTTTAAATTTTTGGCCTCAGTAGAGGTAGGGTAGATGTATTGGGGTCAAGTAGCCCTGTTTAAACAACAACAACAACAGGAAACTCTTTTTCATCTGACCTGAAAGCATAACATACTTTTTTGTTGTTCTTGTTGTTGTGTGTCTTTAAGTAATTAATAAATGGAGACCCTAAGGCAAGTTATCACAGGGTTTTCTTGGCAATATTTGTTGTGGGAGGGTTGTTTTTGCTTTCCTCTGAGGATATATGTTGCTGTTGTTGTTGTTGTTGTTGTGTGTCTTCAAGTCATTTCCAGTTTATGGAAACCCTATCATGAGGTTTTCTTGGCAAGAAATGACAGAGGGGTTTTTGTTATTTTCACCCTCCGAAGTTGAGAAAACATGACTTGCCCAGGGTCTCCAGTGGGGTTCCATGTCCAAGCAGGGATTTGAACCCTGGTCTTCAGAGTCATAGTCCATCTCTCAAACCATTACACCACACTGTCTCTCTTTCTCTCGAGGATATATTACACCTGATGAAATTCCCTCTGTATACCTGAACTACCTGAACTGGGGTCCAGATCTTGCACCAGAATGTCTTAAGGCAGCACTGATAGTTCCCAGATATCCCCAAAGATGGAACGATACATTTACTATACTCTGGAAAAACAATAAACTAGAATTGCTGAGAATTCTGGCTTATGGATGGTTCAGTTGTGCCTGCAACATAATCATTCCTGCTTGGCCAGAGGAATGGCTAAATCAATCAGAAACTAATAAGGAAGCAAAAACTTTGTAGAATGTCTAAACCACTATCTGCTGGTTATTCATCTGTTTCTGGCTCATTGATCCCTTCCTATTGCTGGAAGGAGCAGGATGTATGTGTGTGATATAGCAAAGTCCATGAATGTATTGCTTGTGAACAAACAGTAGGACAAAATTCTTACAGAATCCTAGTAATTTGGACAGTCTGCAGTAAGTGGAGAGTAGTAACTGGAGAGCAAGGGCTGAAGACTAATGGACTGACTGATTTAGGATGATCTCAGAAAGGGCTGTAAATTAAGTGAAATTTTTATTTTGCGGAGGAGGTGATTTGCATAGGAAATTAATTGGCTGTCTTCTGTGGAATTTTAATAAACCCTATTAATTATTCCCAAATGTACATCTTCAGATATGAATTAGCATACACAAATTTTACACAGATTTGTATCATGTGGGCTTATGCCCCACAGGTATCTAGCAACACCCTTGACTACATGTACAATTGTATTCTATCTTGAAGTAAGGGGAAAGCATCTTAAGGTTATAATGTTGATACATCTTAAGGCTTTTTGTCTCCAGTTCACCCAGTCAATGAACTAAAGCCATGGTTCACAGTAGACTGTTGTGGGGTGATGACTTCCATTTTGATGGGCTAGTGAATCTACTCTGGGTTCTAGTATGAAATTTAAGGATCAGTCTATGGTGCTAAATCCTATTTCCAAAATGGGTTTAGTGCCTTGAATAGCTCTTTCATAGTTTAGGCTAAAACCTGGATTGGATACACAAACCCTTCAGGCATATGAGCCACTAGCCACCTTTGAAAGCGGAAATGTTCCTCCATCCTGTGCTATGCAGATGGATGACCTACATGATCCCTTTGCTCTTTGGTGTGCATTAAAAGGATGGATGGTTAAGAAGTATTTTTAGCATGAGGACCATTACTCATCTCGCCCAAGGAGAAATAACCCTTCCAGCTGGATGGACAAGGAGGGTTCAAACAGCCAGATGCCACCCATTTGCAGCACAGAAACCAGCCTGAAGCAGTGAATGGCCATTGACTCATCAGAGGAAAGATATTGGTTCAAACTCAAGTGCTAAGACTCCTTGGTTGTTTGAAACAGAGGAGTGATGGGGTGAATTAAAAGAAGACAAGGTTTAGGAACCAGAAGGTATTTTCAAACAAGTGCCTCTATGAGTTGGAAAAAGAGAATAAGGTACCAACAGGAACTAAGAATGGGAGGCCATCAACAAATACAAGTTGCTGTATGCTTTATTTCAGAGGAGGAAACTGGCAAAACCACCTCCGAGTAGTCATTGCCTAAAAAAACCTCTATGCATTCCATGGAGTTTCCAACAGGTAAGACAGCCAAAACGACAAACCAATGGGTCCTAGAGTAGATCAAACCAGAAATCTCCTTGGAAGCCAAGATGACAATGAGGCTGTCATACTTTGGACACATCATGAGAAGGTACAACTCATTGTAAAAAACAATAATGCTAGGAAAGGTGGAGGGAAGCAGAAAGAGAGGAAGACCACATGCTAGATGGATGGACTCTATTAAGGAAGTCACAGGTATGACTTTGCAGGAACTGAGCAGAGCAGTGGAGGACACGGAGTCTGGAGATGTCTCATCCTCAGGGTCACCATGAATCGAGATCTATTTGAGGGTGGTTAACAACAAAAAAACCCTCAAAGGCACATAGATGCACACAAGTACAAAGCCCCTGATCGAAAGGCAGCATAATCTATCTGCCAGAACAACAGTTGATCAATGATAACTAAACTGTAATGTATGTAGAGAGATCTTGTAGCACCTTTGAGACTAACTGAAAGAAAGAAGTTGGCAACATGAGCTTTTGTAGACTAAAGTCTACTTCCTCAGATGTCATGTAACGTGTAAACTGTAATGTGTAGTGTGTCAGGTACAAATTAGAGGCAGGAAAACATTCACCCTCTAGCTGTTCTTGACTTCATCTCCCTGAAACCCTAGCCAGCATCATTAACAGTAAGGAATTGTTATGTGCTATGTTACTGATCCAAGGCCAACAAGTTGGTCACTAAAAATATACAGGTTGAAAGTTGAATTGAGTCATTGTGTGGAAATATAGAATCACAGAGTTGGAAGAGACCTCAAGAATGATCAAGTCCAAGCTCCTGCCATGCAGGAATATAGCATTTATTGCCAAATTATGTCCAGGTCAAGTCACTGAATCAACCAGTCTGACTTGAGTCAGAGGAGATTATCACATGGCTTTCCCCTCCAATCTGAGCATAGGCTGAGACTGTGTAAAAATGGATGTTATCGCACAACCCCATGCGCCAGATCAGAGGCATCCCATACCTGATCAGGACTTCTCCTGTACTTTGCAAAGAACAGAAAAATCCCATTCTTTGCAAAGTACGGGTATGGGATGCCTCCAATCTGGGCATGGAGCTGTGTGATAATATCCGTTTTTACACGGTCTCAGCCTGTGCCCAGATCGGGAGGAAAAAAAATGGTATGATAATCTCCTGAGTCTATCAGCATAAGTCTACATCACTAACTGGAATGAAGTAAGATTCAACTGCCATTCTGTTTGGCTTTTGGAATGGGGAAAGGAAGCTGTCTTGTCCTTCACCTCATATCACAAAATGTGCTAGGCTAGCCCTGCAGTTGCGTGAGATAAAGCAGAGCTGCGAAAGTTGGAGTTTCTGCCTTCTCTCTGCCCCACCCCAATTGAAAAAGGAGTTTTGAATAAAAAATGAAGCTTTGATAAAATTTGGCCACATCGGACAAAAATCTAGGGGGTTTAAAGGAGGGGGGGTGGCATGGCATTTCATGGCATGGGAACCAGGATTTCTGACTTCTTTTGGTAAAGAGGGTCTTTGGAGGGGTCTGGGATCACAGCCAGGACCTCACTGCCACTACCAGCAGACCTGTTATCCCCTCACCCCTTCAAGTCTGGGAACTGCCTCCCATCTAAAGGAAAAAGCTTGATTACCATGAGAATGTTGCTGCCTCTCTAGGCTGTGAGAGGAGGAGAAGAGGAGGAGGGAGGTGGTTGTCATAGAGATGAGATTTAGGGAGAAAGAGAAAAGAGAGGGCCTGGTGTGATTGAAAGAAACGGGCGGAGGTTGGGGGGCAAAGACCTGTGAGAGAGTTGGGAGGGTACATGAATGGAGGGAGAGAAAAAGAAAGAGAGAATGGATACATGAATGGAGGGGCTGATGTGTGAAGGGAGAGCAGGTGGATCCATAAAAGCAACGCCAGAACCCCGGGTTTGAGAGATCGCTCAGGTCAGGCTGCTCAGTGGACATGCCAACCCAGAAGACTCTTTACAGATGTGCCACCAACCACCATAGGAGTCCTCCTCATAGTGAAACCCACAGCCCGGTTGCTGGTGGTCGAGTTGCTAGTCTCGAGCCCATGCCAGCGATAGAGATGAAAGACTGGAAGTTTAAGATTTTGAATCGCTAGCTGTGTGGTTGCTTGACTGCTTTCAATGGATGGATAGTTCTCCCAGTCTATCTCAGTCAAGGCCAACATGAGGCATTTGGCTGCTGGAGAAGGAACAGCAAATTGCCTCCTTCCTTCGACACAGATCAATGTATATAGTACAGTCAACCCTCCATATCCCCAGATTCTTTGTCCACCAATTCATCTGTGGCTTGAAAATATTCCAAAAGATGTAAACTCTGAAAAGCAAACTTTGATTTTGCCGTTTTATATAGGGGACACAATTTTACTATGCCACTGTATTTAATAGGACTTGTGCATCCAGAGATTGTTGTATTCACCGGTGTTCTGGAAACAAACCCTAGCAGATACCAAGGACCCACTGCACTCAAAGCCAGATAGATGAGGAGGAAGAAAAACACCTACAAGCACATCTTCTCTTCTCTGGTACTAAAAATGAAAGAACAACAAATTGAACATCTAGCCATTTTCTGCCCTTTCTTGAGCCCCTGAATCTTCTACATAAGGGAGACATGTTACTCTGTCTAGTGGCGAAGCCAGCCATGACCAGAGTGATTTTCCCTCACTGCGGGTTAAACTACACAATACATCAACTACACAATACATCAAATATGTTGCCTGCAGGTCTGTATCTTTTGTTGCTTACACTAATTTTTAAATAATTAAAAAAACAGTTCAATGATCTAAAGAGAAACACCAAGAAGGTAGCTGCAACCACCACTATCTCAGTTCTGCACAAGTTCCTTGGGGTCCAAATGGCTCAGGGGCAGACTGGATTAATTACCAATTTATCCAGGATGTGTCAGCTGTTTTACCTGGTGATTCTTCTTCTTTTTCATTGTAGGACTGCATCCTGTCACTCACTCCAGCTCATCTCACCCTTGTCAAGCTAATGGGAAAGGCACCAGTGATTCTAAGAAAGGGCAGGAGAGCACCTTGCCCAAGTCCCCCTCAGGGTCTGGCATTGTCCCAGATGACTGTTTTGAAGCTGTTACCTTGAGATCTATAAGGGAAAGCTTGCCACCTGTCTTCTGCCAGTTGCTCAGTGAGAAAGAAACTGCTTCTATTTTCCAGAGTTCAAGCCAATCAGTGCAAAAGTACTGGGGTAACTGAGAAGTGTTAGGAAATTAAGTTTGTACAGATAATCAATGCAATTAAATGACTGCGGACATATTAGATTATCTTTGTTTAGGTCTGAGCAATTTTATATTGCCATCATTCATCTATACAGGCTGAAATTCCCCCTCTCAAAAGACAGTATAAGGAATAGAAGCCCTGTACTTTTTTGGCATATGGCCACTCTAATAGGAGGAATTGAAGGAGATAGAGAGAGATCATACATAGAATGAGAAAGAGATTTTCTATATATTTATTCTGGTTCATAGTTGGCCCTGTCTAGAAACTGGGAACCACGTATAAAGCACTAGAAAGGAATACAGGTTGAGTCACCCTTATCGGAAATGCTTGCAATCAGAGGTGTTTTGGATTTCAGATTTTTATTTTTATTTTTGAATACCTGTATTTGCATATACATGCATAATGAAATATCTTGATGCTAGGACTCAAATCTAAACACAGAATTTGTTTATGTTTCATATATACCTTATACATATAGCCTGGGGGTGATTTTGTGGAAATTTTTAAAATAATCTTGTGTTTGAAACAAATTTTGTGTACATTAAACCATCAGAAAGCAAAAGTGTTGCTGTCTCAGCCATCAATGAATTATGTTTTGGATTTTGGAATATTTTGGATCTTGGAATTCTGGATAAGGGAGACACCCTGTAAAGGTATCATTAGATGATTATGTTTAAAATCTAGGCATTCATTAATACACACCGGTGACTTGACCCAGAAAAAGGAGCAGCTGATTGTTCCCATCTCAGTAGTGTACTAAATCTGCTCCAAGTTTTAATGTGAACTTTAAAAATGCCAAACCTATTAAAGGAGATATTTGCAATGTCAATCCTGTCTTCAGGATAAGGTTCCTTAGACAGATCCCTCAAAGTAAAGGTAAAACCTCATAGGAAATTCCTTGCTGTCCCGAACCATTGCAACCATCACCTTCCTGTGCCCTGAAGTCACAGCTCAGGTGATATGGTAAAAGGCTGGGATTAGGCAACTGGAAGAAAGGCATAAAGTACTTTGGTCTCTCGTGGTGGAAGAATTCAAAGACATAGTCATGTTAGTCCCTGCAAAGGGATCCTGTAGCACCTTAGAGACCAACTGAAAGAAAGAAGCTGGTAGCATGAGCGTTCATAGACCTATGACTACTTCCTCAGATACATGTATGGAGTGGAGAGTCCAGAGATATATAGATCTATCTCTGAACTTCCCCTCCAAACATGCATCTGAGGAAGTAGGCTCAAGTCTACGAAAGCTCATGCTACTAGCTTCTTTCTTTCAGTTAGTCTTAAAGGTGCTACAAGATCCCTTAGCATATTGGTCTCTCATGGGTTAATCCCTGTACGTTTTGGATGCAGCTGTTTCCTGCATACGTATGCCATTACCAGAAAGACTATAATTACCCACCCAGTATGCTTCATAATTACAGTTAAGAAGCAAGCTAGGGGGTGGGTGGGCAAATGCTAGTTGTCAGGAGCCAGCATCAGATAGAAAGGCCCAATCCAGTATGAGACAGAAGGAGAGAGAGAAGGAAATGGAGCTGGAGACAGATATGGAGACAGGATGGGCAGATATTAGCTCTGCCTTATGCACTGTTCCTTTCACACTCACTTGTTCCCTGGCTATGCAAATCCCTTCCCAATCCCTAGCCAGATGCCGTAAGGAGCTTAGACAATTCCCCCCCAGCTCCTGCATCCCCAATGCATCTTTATGCTCTTCCCTAGGTTCCTTTCCTGCTTTCCCTCCCCATCTGCACTGCTTCTCCTGATGTGACTCCAACTTGTAAATATTCCTTCCTCTGGAAGTAAAGAAAATTTCCCTTTTGGCTCTTCTGGGTACAGTTGCACAGCATTTCGGAAACAATGAGCGCATGTCCCATCTGCATCCAAATCCCTACTGTCCACCTGTGCTTTTGACTGTGCATATCAATCCATCATATGCCCTTTCCTTGTTGACAGCACAGGCAAATGACAGTGGTGGGATCATGGGGCTGCATTTAGGGGGCTGGAACAAAGATGGAATCTGCTTTTGAAAGGCCACCTTTTCCTGCTGTGTGGCATTTAAACACAGTTCAGCCACAGCACAAGAAGTCTTGCCATCTAAGGCAGGGAAATATGTAACTTTTCCCTTCCTGTGCCTCCACTTGCAATGCCTCAGTCCATGATTGATTTTAATGCATATTCCATATTCCAATTTACACATTCATTCAGGAAATATGAATTAGGACAGCTTGCTTCCAAATGCATAGGGCATGAAACCCTTAAGCAACCCTGGAAGATCCCAGCTCTTCTTGAGGTGATAAGCTTTGCCACTGGGCTTATGTGAGTAAATGTCATTCCATATCAAATAAATACATGCATTCCTTCACATAGAAAACTTATATGCCCATGACGCTAGGCTTGTACAGTGGGTCCTTGGTATCTGCTGGGGTTTGGTTCCTTGATATAAAATGACAAAATCAAGGCTTGCTTTTTGGAATGTATATATTTTTTAAAATATTTTCAAGCCATGGATGCTTTATTCTGTGGATAAGAAATTCATGGATATGGAGGGCTGACTGTAAAATGGTTTTCTTTGGTTTAGCATTTAGGATTCTGTGTAGAGAGAATTAAATAAATGTATGTATATATGTATATATATGTGTATATATGCACACACACACACACTTACATACAGCTGCATTAAATTATGTTAATTCCATCCCAAAGTCTGATATGCTGTAACCCAGGCACAGGTTCATTTCACTCTAAATGTAAAAAAAAAAAAGAGAGATCTAATTCATATTTTCTATGCTGCCAAATTACATAGACATATATGACACAAAAATAGGGATTTCAAATATTGGGCTTTATTCAGGAACAGGGCTATAAAGCTTGAAACCCAACATTCTGATATACCTCTTTTTTCTTTTCTTTTCTCTTTTCCTTCCTTCTTCACTTTGTCGAACACAGTGCTGGGATTGGCATCGGTTTCTATGGAAACAGCGAGACCAACGATGGTGTATACCAGGTCACATACTCGCTGCTGAACGCCAAACACACGCTAAGCTCCATTGATACTCTGGTGAGTGAGAGTGAATGGGGAGGGAACAAGGAAACCCCTGCCGCTTGTTTATATGGTCATTTACTCTGAGATGAAAACCTCTAAACACTGTGCTTTCACACACTTCAAAATGACTCAGAGCTAGAAATGAATTGAGCAGGAAAGGTTCTCATAGATTCATCGAGTAGTAGATTTGGAAGGAACCCCAGGGTCACCCTGCCAATGCAGGAATCCACTGCTAAAGCATCCCAAACCGATGTCTGTTTACAAACCTTCATTGAGGGAGAGTCACATCTCTTTCTTCCATGGATATATGTTCAAGATACATCCCAACCACATGCTAACGCGTCCGTACTTTGGTGGTAAAATTCAAAGATCTAGCCATGTTAGTCTGGAAAATCAGTATGCAAAGGGATCTTGTAGCACCTTTGAGACTAACTGAAAGGAAGAATGTTTGCATATCCTCCCACTCTGAGGTCTGCCATTAGCAACAGAACAATACATTTGCAAATTACACCTTCCTTCTCAGGGTCACACAGGATATATATATATCCAATCCTTTTCCAGGCTATCATTTTCTGAAGATGTCAGCCACAGATGCTGACGAAACGTCAGAAAGGAACTCTTCTAGAACATGGCCACATAGCCTGAAAGCTCCATAAAAAACTATGGATGCTGGCCATGAAAGCCTTCAACTCCACATTGAAAGGAAGAAGTTGGTAGCATGAGCTTTTGTGGACATAAGCCTACTTCTTCACATGCATCTGGGGAAGTAGGCTCAAGTCTACAAAACCTCATGTTACCAACCTTTTTTTTTTTCCAGTTAGTCTCAAAGG
This sequence comes from Urosaurus nigricauda, assembly GCA_034509955.1. Classification (NCBI taxonomy): domain Eukaryota; kingdom Metazoa; phylum Chordata; class Lepidosauria; order Squamata; family Phrynosomatidae; genus Urosaurus; species Urosaurus nigricauda. The sequence continues at coordinate 15,866,949 of JAOEGL010000006.1, forward strand.
TGCTACAAGATCCCTTTGCATACTGATTATCCTTACTTTATTCATTTAGTCATTAATTTCATCCTGGCTTTCCATTGACAAATGCCATGAAAAGCAGGGGTGTCATGGGGAGGGGGAACGGGGATATGGATCACACCAGGTGACACCCTAAGGGAGGGTGACTCTTTTACTCCCCAGACATCTGCTTTTCAGCAGAAATGGGCTGCAAACCTTTACAATGCTAAAGCTCAGGAGAAGAGATGGTGTGAGTGGAGTGAGGTGCAGTAGAAGGAGAAAAGAGATGCCCCGGGGGTTTTCCCCCCAAAATTAAAATTATTTTAATTTTTTCTTTTAAAACCTCACATCTTACCAAGTTTACACTTTCATCACATGAAACTATATATTTGTAACTACATTTGGGGTGTGCATATGATATTATCATTTAAAGATATTTTAATTTTGCTAGTTGTTCATGTCACAACAATTGCCATTGCATTCAGTGATACACAGGAATTAGGATTTATGAGTCACATCAGTTAAAAAAAATACTAAGGATTCTGTATGGTGTGGAATGGGAGGAGGCCAATGGGGGGCACCATAAGTTATTGCACTGGGTGACACCCATCCTAGTGATGCCAGTGCAGGAAGGTGGGTAATAAATGGTTAAAACAAACTAAGAAAGATGGCTGACATCCTACATATGGATTTGCAACCTACAATTATGAATCCATAACTTAACTGTTTTCAGTTTTGCTTTGTATTCACAATTGTAGCATTATTACCACAATTGCAAATGTCCCTCCACACCTACCTTAACAGCCAGCAGCCTCATCAAGTCTGTTCTACTGGCGATCAGGGTCCAGCAGGATGGTATTTCCATCCTCTTCTTATCAGTGATCTGTATGATGAGAGTTGTGACAGAGGTCCTACTTCTGATTGTTGCTGTGGAGATCACTGGTAGGAAGGAACTGGAAATGCCATCCTGCTGCACCCAGATCCCCAGATGAACAGACCTCCATTTCTCGATGTGTCTGCTGGCTGTTAATGTGGACTTGGAGAGTCAATTGGGCAATGAGACATAATTACTACACCTGGGATATAAGTATCTTTGCAGATTAAAAAACCCACCATCAGTACCACCATAACAAATCCTTTAAATCATCATAGTAATCAACTTGTGTCCCCAAAAATGTGAAAAGCCCATTTGAAGAGTTTTGTCTTCACACCCATTCTAATTACTGCAAGATAATTAACTTTGTATCACCTAGATGGTAACATTATTTGCTTTAGGCACCAGGAAATTATGTACTTATTTTAACATGGATCTGAATAATTCTTAATCGCTGTGTTTTCAAAGGACTGACATGACATCTGGTGTGTGAACAAGTTTGTTAGAGGTCCACAGTGGTCCAAATGTCAAGTGCATTTTATGTAATTTTATCTTACTGTGGATTTTTTTTCTTATGCTGTCTACTAAATCGTAATGGCTTTTTGCTACATGCAGTGAAGATTGGCACTAAACTCTCTCTCTAGTCATGATGCCACAGGGTTACTGAGGGTTAGTTTGTTTTTGCGGTGTTCCCCCCTCCCCCCCCCCCAAAAAAAAGCTAGCATGCTGAGGATGCTAGTCAACCAGCGCACCATGTGCCAGGACCAGGAATACTGTTGGAAGGCATAGTCACAATGCATGGCATGCCAAGGGGCATGTCATACTGATAAGTGAACACAAGCAGATGTCCCCAGCAGGCTGGTGTGAGATGGCATGACTACACCATATGGCTAATATGGGCTTGTATGTAGCATTCAGAAAGCTTTTGCCCAATTTATGAATCATCAGTGAGGAGCAGATATCTAAACAGATGAATAGTTTGATCAAACAGAATGCACTGTCCAATGTATTTACTTTGGTTTTCACTGTCTAAAGCAGAATAATTGTGAAAGACTAGAGGGGCATATTAGCTCTCCAGAGTTTAGAGGTCTGCACCACCTCCACCCCTGCTCCCACATACAGTGGGCTTTTCTTATCCGCGGGCTTGCCGTCTTTGGGTTTGAGCTTCCATGAACAGCAAGCCCTGTTGTTTGTAAAGGGAGTGTATACACATGACTGCTCTAGTGGCAGCATACATGCCGCACCGGAAAAAAAAAAACTATGAGACTTGAGGTCCTGTGTTTTTTGTTATCTGCAGGGGATACAAAACAGATCCCCTACAGATAAGAAGGGATGACTGTGTACACATGCACACACACATACACACTCCAGAATTTGTTGTAGCTCACTGGTGATGCATTCAAGTGGTCTCAGCTAGGAACTGTAGGTGACCATTAGGGTGTTCTGACATTTTGTGCTTTTGGTCTGTCTTGTAGTAAATGAATCTTGGATATTGATTTTGCCTTGTTAATATGTTTCTTCACTTCCATAGCTGGGTATTGTAGTTTGAGAAATGCCTGTTGCAAATACAAGAGGTCTGAGTCTGTTTTGTGGGTCTAAGCAGATAACAGTTGTATTGGAGAGCTTGCCTATAAACAATAGATTTGGTTGTGTGTTCTGGGTGGAAACTGGAGGCATGTAAGTATGTATAGAAATCAGTGGGGTGTAAATAGAGTGTTGTGCTTGGAAGTCCGTTGTTCAGTTGTACAGTGGTGTCAAGAAAGTGAATTTGTTGTATGGATTGTTCCAGGCTCAGATGGATGGTAGAGTGTAAGTTACCAAAATCCTGGTGGAACTTATCAGATGATTGCTTTCCATGCAGCCAAATTACAAACATGTCATCAAAACATCATAGGTAGAGGAGGGGTAGTGTTGCTCCAGGTCAGCCATGAAAATATTTGCATACCATGATGCCATACTGGTGCCCATGGTAGCACCACTGACTTGGAGGTACATATTATTCCCAAAGGTGAAGTAGTTATATTTAAGTACAAAGTTGCAGAGTTTGGTGGCTAGGTCTGCTGTAGCCTCATTCAGGATGGTATTCTTGATGGCTTGTAGTCCATCTTGGTTTGGGATGTTGGTGTATAGGCAGTCTACATCCATGGTGTCTAGGATGGTGTTATCTGGGAGGTTGGCTGGTGTGTTCTGAGAGTTGTAGGCCTCCAAAAAGAGTAATGTTTCCAAACACTTGCTTCAAAATGTGAAAAGTCATCCCTACAATGCTTGGGACCTGCTTGGTCTGTTGAACTGAGTCCTGGATGCCTAACCTGTTGTCCTGTTCTGATGGCATCACTGCTTCACGTGGCTTAGCCTTCCATGAAATCCTATTGTATTTCAAAGGTGTGGTAGAGGCACCTATACCCTGCTTCTTCCCAGCATTCATTACTCAGAAGGATCCACCCACTTTCTTGACATCAATCAGTATTTCTAGTTATTGGAAATAATAATTAGTAAACTTTCCTCAAGCAAAATAAGCATGTCTCAGCAATTAAGATTTATTTGCATAATTTGGGTCACAGAATCTGGATTCCCCACTGCCACAATAGAGCACAGAAGATTTCTGCAGTGCTGGCAAAACAGGAGAAAATCTACAGATGTTCAGATCATTAAGTAATTGGTATAAGGATAGTCTGTTCTCAACAGAGGCATCCCTACCCTTGGTATCACCCGGTGTGGGGGTGGCAGCCAAAAAGGCATATTCGGGCCTCTTCTTCGCTGCCGTGATGGAGGTTTCCTTGTGAGGAGGGAGGCACCAGCATGGCAAAGCTGGAAAGCATGCACTCGGTGCCTGTCACCCCATAGTGGGACGCAGGCCTGACCGGGTGTCACCCCTCTTCTGGGGTGTCATTCGGTGTGGACCACAGAAGTTTAGAAGTTAGCTCCCTAGTGAATTGGAGTACATAGGACGCAATGCCTTAAATTTCTACTTGTTGCATAAAATCATGCTAAGGATCCATGCACCACACAATGCCATGTGGCACATACAATCCCTTTTCTTGCATATGCCAGGTTGTGACTCCCATCTTATTCTCCACAAAGGTTTCAGAGACAGTGGAACTGCTTTCAGCAACAGTACGGGGGGATCTCACTCAGCTCGAGGAGACACTGTCCCCACGAACGGAGCTGGTGGCTGTGGTTCGGAACACACGCCGCCAGGCTGAGGCTGTAGCACAGACTCTGGATGGCATTCCCTTCTGGGAAGATGCCCGTGGGGGGCCCAGCATCCTCGCAGAACAAGTTGGCTACCTGGAAGACTACAGGTGAGATATGGGATTGACAAGAAGGAAGTGGTTTGAGGGACGATGGGAAGATGAAATTTTCTTTAAAAACATCACATCTTACCAAATTTTCACTTTAACCATATGAAACTATACATTTAGGCTGTGCATATGATATAGTAAATTAAAGGTATAATTTTAATTTTGTTAGTTGTTTATGTCATAACTATTGTTATTATATTCAGTGAAATACAGAACTTATGATTTATGAGTAACATTAGTACAAAAAAAATTACTAAGGATTTTGTATGGTGTAGTATGAGGGGAGGGTGGCATTATAAGTTTTCACACCAGGTGACACCAACCCTAGTAACACCAGTGGACTGATTGGCTCAATTGTAAATTATGAATCAACACAGGTAAATCCACTAGTGGCTGGTAACTCCCATGTCAATAGGACAATGAATTTCCTCCAGGTTTTAACCAAGGCTTCACAAGAGCTTGAATGAAAATGGGTATAGTGGACCCTCCACTTTTGCTGGGATTAGGGATACAAAACTTCCGTGAAAGTGGAAAGAACACAAATTAAAAAAACAACACTTTTTTTTAACCTGAGAGATCAACTGTCTAGGAATCTCTAGGTCCTCTGGGGCAATTCTGTGGTGAAGATCTGCCAGAAGTTGACCACAAAATTGCACAGGAGGATCTACAAATGCCTAGAGAAGCATTCTCTCTAAGAATCTCTAGGTCGTCCAGTGTGACTTTTGGCAGAAGTTGACAATAGAGTCATGGTGGAGGACCTAGAGATTCTTAAATGTAAAGGTAAAGGTAGTCCCTTGACTTGAATGTCTAGTCATAACTGACTGTAGCAGGCGGTGCTCATCTCCGTTCCTAAGCCGAATAGCCAGCGTTGTTCGAGGATTGCTCTGGTGGTCATGTGACAGCACCGAACGCTGCTAACTTCCCACCAAAGTGGTGCTTATTTATCTACTTGCATTTGCATGCTTTCGAACTGCTAGGTTGGCAGAAGCTGGGACTGGTGACAGGAGCTCATCCCCTCATGCAGCACTCGGACCTCAAACTGCCAACCTTCCGATCTTCCGATCATCAGAACTGGTGTCTTAACCACTAAGCCACTGCATCCCTTCCTAGAGAAAATATATTAATCAAATCCATGAATGATCAAATCTGCAAAAGTCAAAGTTGCAAATTTGGGGGCCAACTGTAGAAGAAGGGAGAGGGGGAGCGTATGCCATGTGGCTAAGAGCAAATAGATAATCTCCTGTTGTGCCAATGTGGTTGGTGTTGGTAATGGAAGGTGCAACTAGGGTTGGAGGTGGAAGACGGGGGCTCTTTGTGTCATTCTCACTTCCCTGCTCTCTGGCTTCCCCAGGTGGCTGGCCTACATTTTACTGCTCCTGTTGGACCTCATCATCTGTCTCTTCATCTTGCTGGGGCTGGCGAAGCAGATCAAGTGGCTGGTAATCGTGTGAGTGCGCCATCTGGTGGGCACACTCCTGAGCACTATAGTCCTGGGAGTGGAATGGGGGCAAGATGCCGACTGGGAGTGTGAATCATTCGCAGCAGCCCAGTGGATGAGTCTTACACTGAGCAGAGATTTCATTTAATTTTGCTATCATGCACAGACATTACCTACTCAACAGAATGAACCAAGTATGAATGGGCTTTGAGCCATGCAGCTTCCCTTAGAGGTTATATCATCACCATGGCATCAAACATAAATATATTTTATGCGACCACACTTCTGTGAGAAGCCCCAGAAGGCAACACTATCAATTTTAAAGTCCTTGAATTATGGTATATCCACAAGCTTCAACCTATTGAGAGCAGTTTGAACAAAGAATATGGTTTCCTGGCACACTGGATATATTATAGTGCCAGTTGACATCCCAGACCCAAGTAGGTTCTCATGCTTCCTTTATTATATCATCTTTTTGGTCCTGAGTCCTTATCTGTGCCCCAGACTATGAACTTCTTCCACTATTCATGGGTTTATCCATTCATTGTGGCTTGATATAGGCCCTGTCTTCCACTTTTGTCCCCCAACTGTCCTTTAGGAAAACTGAACTTGTCACCCCATTGCCATACCCACATGTTTTGCATTTCTATTATTATTCACATCCCATCCCCAGTGGATGCATTGGTGCAAATATCTGCCCATAGAGGCTCCATTCCATGCATTTGATGAAGTAGACTGTGTCTACGAAAGCTCATGCTCTTTCTCCCAGTTAGTGTAGAAGGTGCTACAAGATTCCTTTGTTTGTAATATTCATAAAACCATAGAATGTCAGAGTCAGAAGGGACCACAAGGGCCATTTAGTCCAACTCCCTGCCATGGAGGAATACGCAGCTAAGGTATTCCTGAAAGACACCCATCCCATCTCTGTTTAAAGATCTCCAGAGATGGAGAGTCCACAACTATCCAAGGCAATCTATTCGTATGTTGAACAGCTCTTACAGTAAAAGAAGTTCTTCCTAATGTTTAGGTGGAATCTCTTTTCTTGTGATTGGAATCCATTACTCTATGTTCTAGTCTCTAGAGCAGCAGAAAACAGGATGGCTCCATCTTCTACATGACACCCCTTCAGATATTTAAAGCTAGCTATCACACCACCTCTCAGTCATCTCTTCTCCAAGCTAAATGTATCCAGCTCCCTGACTTCACTTACAAGAGAGGTGGACAAAGCGCAGCCTGTGGGTCACATGCAGTCCCCATCATCATGTTTGTGACGCAAAACCATTTTTGAAGGGAAAAAAGTCAAGAAAAGATTGCAAAGGTTCGCCCCCCCCCCCCAAAAGGTTTTGCTCACAAATGCCCCCAGATGACCTGTGGAGGGCATTTCTATCATATTTGTAGGTCCCCTGAGCTCGCCAGCAGTAAAGAAAATATAAAAATGTTCCAAACAATTCCCCCAAATCCCTAGTAGGCAGTGTAGGGGGTACTTCCACCACATGGGGGGACTGGGCCAATTTTGGCTTGGGAGAGGCCTTTATTGGAACAGGGAATGAACAGAAAGTGACTTCCAGTAACCAAAAAACATGGGGACAGTACCTTCCTATATTACCTAGAGAACTTTACCTAGGCAAAAACTTTTTTTTTTGGTGGAAATGGATACAAGGGGAATGCCATCATTCAAGATCTCCTTGGGGACTAATGCAGTCCCCTAACCTTCCAGAGTTGCCCATCCCTGATTTACAAATACACACAGAATGTAGAATTAAAGGCAAGGAGGCAGCAGATCAATTCCCTTATCACCAGGAATAGGTCCTGCACTCCAAGGTGCTTCACAGTCAGGCTGCACCTTTTAATAACTCATTTTAAGGGCTGATAAATTCCAGACCTGGTTTAAGACCAAGCCTGAGGCTGACTGAAAATTTAATGTCCCTCCTTGGCTTTCTTCCCTCCTAATCTTTCGTCCATATCACTTTCCCCCTTGCTTAAATATTCCTTGCCATTTTTATTTGCTATAAAGTTTTGTGAGCTGTCAGCCATCCATCTGTAGTTCACAAAAGCTGATGTCATATGAAACTCATTAGTCTTCTAGGAGCCCTAAGATTCTTTGTCGATTCTTTGCTGCATCAAAATAACATTTTAGAAACTGATGCTGATGTGACCCCATTTGTGTCCCTGTTGGTTCCACTCAGTCTCCAAGAAGGGACAGCAACTACTGTCTATACTTGACTATAAGTCGACCTCATGTATAAGTCAGGAGCAGGTTTGGGGGCTAAAATTATGGATTTTGGTATGACCCTTGGATAAGTCAAGGGTAAAACCTAGGGGCATGCAACAAAACATCTAAAGGATGAAGGAAAGGAAAACAATGCCAAATAAGTTACAAAATTCCAGCAAACATAACGATGCTCACACTAAAGGCTGGATGAATTACAGAGTAGAAGAGGGCCAGTGCTTTCAGGAAAGATTGATGTTCACTAAGGGATGGTTCCTTTTTAAAGAAGAGTTAAAGTACAGAACTTAAATTGACCCATAGATAAGTCAATTCAGGTTTTTGGGGTCATTTTTTGACTAAAATTTCTAGACGTATACATGCGTATATACAGTAATTTGCAGTGTGCTTTCTCTCTGCTTCTCTGTCTTCACAATTTACACCAGCCTTTCTCAACCTGCTACTCTCCAGATGCTTTGGAGTACAGCGCCCATCATGCCTGACCATTGGCCATGCTGTCTAGAGTTTATGGGAGCTGTAATCAGAAACGCACAAAGGATACCTGGGGCCCATTCACACTACACAATTATAGCACTATTATACCACTTTAACTGCTATGGTTCCATCTCATGGAATCCTGAGATTTACATTGTAGGGAGAGATATTTAACATTCCCAGCCAGAGCACTCTAGTGCCTCACCAAACTACAAACACCATAATTCTATGGGATGAAATCATGGCATAATAATGCTAAAATTGTATGGTTCGAATGGGCCACGTAGCTGGGGAAGGCTAGCTTCTGCCAGTGTTTCTCAGACTTTGGTCTTTAGGCCCAAGTCCCAAAAGCCCCAGCCAGCTTGGCAAGTGGTAAAGGATAGTGGGCACTGAAGTCCAAAATATCTGGAGAACCATAGGCTAAGAACCACTGTTCTAAGGCATCTTGTTCATATGCAGACACATAAATCAAGCTTGCTTGTGCAGGTCAATTGCTCATTCAGGGCATCCTCCACATAATAACAAGGACTATAACATTCTTATGGTAAATCCTAATTGGGCACCACTGTAAGAGAAAGTTTAAGAGATCAGCTTAAGTAATCAGACAACAAACACACACCAAATAATAGCCAGGCTACCTAAATGCAGAAGCTTGAGTCCAATGTGAAGTTGCAAGGAGGGAAGGAGAGCTGCTTCTTTTGTATTGCTGTCTGCCATGCAGCAGTTTAAGCTGTAGATCCCTGTCAAAAAGAAAGTTGACCAAGCCCTGCTTTGAATGGTTCTGCGATTGTCTCACTGCCTATCTGAGCGTCTTCCTTTTTGCTTTTCCCCAACAGAATGGCTGTGATGAGTTTCCTTGTTCTCATCCTGAGCTGGGGCTCCATGGGGCTGGAGACAGCAGCAGCGGTGGTGAGTAAGGGGTCACAGATGGTGTGAGAGACAACAGAGTTTGTAGGGAATGGGATATCCCAGAAGTACCAGCAGAACGTGGATGCTGAAACTATAGGCCAGGGGTGGACTTTCAGCTTTCTAATGCTGTTGGACTACAGCTCCCATCTCCTCTAGTCAGCCAAGGCAATGGTGAGGGAAGATGGGAGCTGAAGTCCAACAGCACTTGGGGGATCATTGTTTCTTAGGTTGAATTTGCAGGAAAGGAGAGTGGAAAGCTGCAGAACTGGTGGCCATTCTAGGACTGACCTGGCCACACAAACAGAGCAAAAAGCCAGCACAAAATATTTCAAGACAATTCTGCCCCTGGCATGGTCTGCTCCTCACTGATAGATGAAAACAAGGGTATATTTGTAACATCCTGTGCTCCTCAACCCAAATCTAATCCCTATCTAACCCCAATAATTGGTCAAGGCTGTATTGCAGGGTGTTGCATTTTCTTGCCTTGTGGCAGGATTTTGCACTAGTCACTTAAAGTCAGGGTGTTGGACTGTAGCATAATGGAAACATTCTTTTTTTTTTTTCAAAACAGTGCACAAAAATTGTAAACAGGTATAGTCAGACTATATCCTTATGCCCTAGGAATTCTCTATAGGATTAAGTCCTGTGTCATACTCTCCATCAGATATAGATACCCTAACTGGCCTTGGGGTAAACAGGGTTGCTGCTATTTCCCCCTCAAAGCACAGGTTCTGTGTCTTATGCCAGTGCTTGCCATGCTGTCCGATGTGGTGGACTGGCATTTTGTCCCCTGAGTGTTAGGCACTACTACCACATTTGTGCCGTATTATTATCACATCAGCATAATTTCCTGAAAACTAACTGTGGACAAGCAACCAATGGCCTTAGGACCACTACTTTGAGAAGCACTGTCTTGTGTACAACTGTTTCCACGCCACCCTGTTTTCCTTGTTATACTGAAACAGATTAACATGACAGTTTCTTTGAAGACTCTTAGAAAGGCAGGAATTCAGTTTTGTGTTGGGGAGATGAGTACATTTTCTGCTTGCCCTACAGGTATTAAAGGCATAGGAATCTGCGACTACCTTGCAGCAGGTGTGAGAACTGAGGGGCATCCATCAAATTGGGCCGGCTGGGTGGCCTTGATGCAGGACTCTCCCTTTCTGGTGTTCTCTGAAGCACAATAATTTAATTGCTGGCATTTCCTGCCAGGGTTATGTGTTTATGTGTGTGTGTGTTTGGGGAGGGATGAGACATTCTCTCACCATTTCCACTCACTCTGCACACACATAGACACACGCACACACACACACATTTTCCCCTCTTACTGTTGCTTTTAATTAGTAGGCCCTAAGTTATGTACTGCCTGTGGGGAGGAAAGGGGACATTCTGTGTACTTTCCGGCTGCCTTGATTAATATTCTCAGTTCTGTCCCTCTGGGGATATTTTTTTTTCCCCAAAAGAAAAAAAAAAAGAAACAACTAGGGCTTTTCCTCTCAGTGCTCAGCCTTTTGCTTTCAACTGCAGCCCCCCTTCCTTTGAGCAAGCCCATGCCCCCCTCCCAACAATACCCTTCACTCACCTAAATTCTGGTCCAGAGCTCTTGTCATCCCAATCATGTTATCTCTCCCCGCGTTCTTCCAGTTCTGACCTGCCCTTCACTAAGATGAGTCTAAGGCTCCTTGCTGCCTGCACTCAAGCTCATCAAGCATCTTTTAGTTCTAAAAAGCAATAATGACAGACAGTGGTGTTGTGGAGGTCGGTAGCACCCAGTGTAGGGACGAACTGTTTGCCCACACCCCTGATCACCTGTCCAGACAACTGCTGAGCAGGGCAGCACTGTGTCCTCTGGAGTAACCATTCAGGGTCTAGTGTGGCTGCTTTCTCAGTAGCTGTGCCAGCCCTGAAGGCACCATCCTCTTGGAAAGGGCTTCAGAGTCCTTGAAGGCACTCTGGGGGATGGTGCTGTTGTTTCTAGGGGCTCATTTAGGGCCCAGTGTGATTGCTGGGCAAGTAGGAAAAGGAGATGACACTCCTTCTTGCTTGCCCAGTAGCTGCGCCAATTCTTCTGGGTGTACCACCCCACCAACTGACACCCAGTGTCTGGAGTGTCACCCAGTGCGGTCTGCATCCTCCACAGCCCTTAGTGGTGCCTCTGATGAGAAACTTGTTTCCCTGAGAGAATGCTCTTAGCCATTTCTAGCCACCTTCTTTGACAGTCCAAAGTCTCTTGAGAATAAATGTATTTGTGAATGTGTTATAGCCTTAACTTCTTCTTGTGCACACACTGTCTTTCTTCTTTAACATTCACTATGGATTGCCTGAGCAACATGCCCTCCTGACATCTGTTCCTCACTCACCATTTTGAAACCAATTGCAACATGCAGGTGCTTAGAGGGTGAGGGTCCTTAGATGACACCCTTGGGCAGCTACCCAAAGGCTGCTCCCCTCCTTGATCTTGAGTTGCAGAACTCTTTTCATAGTGGCTCCCATGTCAGCAGGGGTGGTGTATCCATTCCAGATTTCAATCTTGAATTTAAGGGCTGCTGCCTAGGGTGCTCAACACTGTTCTTTCCAATAGGTTCGTTGCTCTGGATAACTCCTTTAAAGTTCAGGCCAAAGCCCAGAGCAGATTCACAGTCCCAGTGACACTGGAAACACTGAAGAGGGACAGTTAGTGTTTTACTTCAGATATGCTCCTTTGGTAGGACTGGCAAGATGTTATCAGAACGAGGCCTTCAAAAAGTTTCAGATCTTTTAAATTGCTCTGTTTAAATTGCTCACAGTCTCCCACAACCCACAGGTTTAAGCAGCTGCCTTGCCCATTTGAGCTCTCTGCTCTCTGCTGTCATGCTGACCGTAGGGACCCAGGGCCTGGACTTCACCTTCTGTAGTTGGACATAGTTGCTTTCATGCTGTTTGCAACTGACTGCAATAAAAGAGACATTTGTTTCTCCCTCCTTCCTCCTTCAGGGACTGAGTGATTTCTGCTTTGAGCCAGATGGCTATGTGATGAACACAACCCAAGCCAGGACTGGACTCAGCCCAGGTAGGAATGGAATTACTGTGGTCCAGAGAATAAGACTTTTGGATTTGCATCTTGTAGATGCAAATGTAGAGCTGCCACTGTCATTATGCCTTCATAACAGTTGCTTGATCAGTAAGCATTACCTGATGCTCAGATGTGTCTCCAGGCTATTAACAGCTTCCCATACTGACTTCTCCAGATATCAAAATGCTGCTGAAGGTCCAAATGCCAGCTAGATACTTTTTTGGCATCCACACTTAGGAGGCTTGGGTTCAAATTCCCATGGGGCTTGTTGAGGTAGTTCTGATGAAGTTCAAAAATAACTAGCACTATTGGCCTCCAAAATAGTAGAGATCTAGAGGGTTTCTTGAGTCATTTCCAGTTTACTGGGTTTTTCAGCAGAACTATGTACGTCTAACAGATAGAGGCTTGGAACTAAAGTAGATGTGACACTAAATGCATCTCTAGAAGTGCAGTGGTGGTTCTTTTATTTTTAATAGCCTCTGGGTTTGTACGTGTCTGTATTTGTGTAAAAGTTTAATCAGGGCCATGACGCATGGAGCAGAATGAATCCTAATGCAGTCTAATAACCCTCACCAGCAACCCCAATTATTTATTCCAGAATGCAAGCTCCCCAATGCAGCTATGGTAGAGAAAGGGAGGGAGGGAGGGAGGAAGGAAGGAAGGATCAAACCTATGAAACTGACCCATGAATTCAATGTATCCTGTTAGTGACTTATGGTGGTGTATACTGAAAAATTTACAATTTGGGTGTGTGTGCAGAAAATGGCATTTTCATTTTCCAGGAAGTTTAAATTTCTTGTAGAGAAATTCAATTTTCCTGTTGTTTTCTATGTGGAAAATTCTGTTTTCTGCACACACACAAAAGTATGTTTTTAAAAAAATACAAAATGAGTCCCAAACTGCAAAGATCCATTCAGGATTCTCTTCATCCCATCACTCAGGAAATCTGATTTTAACCATTTGGGGGGGATTTTTTTTTACTATTCTTTCTCTACTTGCTTGGAAATGCTATCCCTGGTGAATTTCTGGCCAGCCATATATTATTATAGCACATATATTAAAGGCACCAGATCTCTGTTAAGGAGGTGTGGGAAATTTGGTAACCATTTATTCTTTGGCAGCAACACATAACCACTCAATATATATCAATATTGTCCTTATGTGCTTTCACTTCTGTCAAAAAGTTGAGTCCACAACATTTTTTAAAACAGAGCTTTGTGTTTTTGGCACACACTTAAGGTCCTTCCAGTGGTTTTTTTGTTTGTTTGTTTGTTTTGTTTTTTGGTGGTTGTTTTTGGTGTTTCCATTCTTTCTTCTCTCATTTATTATTTTTCTCTCTTCAGGGTTTGGGGGAAGAGACATGTACCCCAGTTAGATAATTAAACCCGGGATCTATGAAAGGAGAGGATACGTGGGCCTAATGGTTTGGTTAATTATTTTATTTTCCTCTTAACCCTACAGATATCTTGCAATATTACTTAACCTGCAGCCAAGACATCTTTAATCCTTTTCAGCAGGTTGGTGGTCACTCTTCTCTTTAAAAAAAAAGTGTTGGATCTACACATGGATGGGTTGGGAAAATTCAGTACCAAGGGTTTCCCAAACTCTCCACCATGGAAAGTTGAAATCTGCCAATTTTTTAAATTGTGAAAATAAGGAAAATCCCACCTAGCTTTTTACTGTGCATTCATTTTGCTTTTACTTACCTTCCAAGAGGCTTGTCATACCATACGGTTATACCAGGTTATAACGTTTAAAAAAGTCTTACCTGTACTTATGATGACAGCTGAATGTTGATATTGTATATCACATCCTTGCTATATTTGTGCTGTAATAGCATGATTTGTCTGTTGTTGTTTTTATTCTGTACTAATACTCCAACACCATTTGCCTTGCCTTGCATTTCACGATTGGCTAAAAAAATAGCCATAATAATGCAACTGCGGCATGACATCATTACAATACACCCATCCCTGGCCAAATCTTTCGTCATGGACCACAACGTCTCCACCATTTTTGATATCTTTCCTGTATAAAAAAACAAAACAAAAATGTTTAGTCAGTCGTTTCAGATTCAGGTCCTGTTCAAAATTGTTTCACTCGTAGTGATTAAGCCATCATAACACTATCATGGCACTACAGCATATGCATCATTACCAAGAGATCTTGCAGTGAGAGATGTAGCACAGGAAGAGAAATGGACCACATCATCCCCAGTATTTTTATATCTTTTCTCTTGTGAAAAACAAAAAATGATGCTAATCAATTGTTTCAGGTTGTCCTGTTCAAAAACCACTTCATTTACACTCATTAAAATGTAATAACGCTATTTTGGCATGACATCACAGTGCTGTTATACTATTACCTTTAAAAAATTAATGATAATTAAAAATAAAATGTTTAAAAAGCAATCCTGTGGTGGAAACCCTGTTGTGCTTGGTACAGCAGGAAAGCAGCGAAGAGATCTTTGGGAAATGCCCACATGCTGTAAAGGCATCTGAGTAGTGACTTCCAATGGTTAACAGGTGAGAATCACACCATTATTACACTATAAAAGCAAACTACACACACACACACACACACACACACACACAGAGTATATATTCAACTATACATTGATTGAAGCATAAATTAGGGGCAGGTTTGGTGGCCAGAATTATGGATTATGATATGACCTGTGGATAGGTCAAGCTCTGGGGCATGTAAGAAAGGATGTAAATTACAAAGCTAAGGAAAGGGATGGCAAAGAACCTACAAAATTCCAGCAGGCTTAATGTTTGTGCTCACTCAGAGACTGGATGAATGAGAGAGAAGAGGGGGGTCAGTGTTTCCAGATCAGATTACACTCTTGTCTTTCACCAGGGGATGGTTCCTTTTTAAATAAGAGTTAAAGTACAGTACCTACATTACCCATGGATAAGTTGACTTGAGGGTTTTTTTGGGTCAATTTTTAATTAAAATTTTTAGACTTATACATGAGTATAGACAGTATATCTGAAAAACAGTTTCAAGAGAACAGAGTGCAGAAAAACAGCTATTATCTTGGGATATCTTGTCTTCCTCCATCCAAGTTCCAGAAGTAGTCTAAGGTCCCTCCCAAAGGAGGGACAATCAGACCATACCTACATTGCACTCACTAATTGATTGCCCTCACAAGGAAACAAAATGAGATATTCACACTCAAAATGTCTGCTGATTTTTAGTTGGAAAGGGAGTCATTACCAGAATATTTTCAGCATTAAAAAAACCCACATTCCCAATAACTGTACAGCAGAACAGCACCAGGAGAACCACAGTGCCATGTGATAAGGCTGAGACATAGGCAGGAGAAATCCACTACTATAATGGCATAATGGTGTGGTGTAATAAAGAGCCAAAATAGCCAAGGAAGACATAGGTCTCTGAACTACTGAATGATGCTTAACCTCTCCTCTGCCCTCACCCATCAAAACAAATCGCCAATTGCTCTTAACATTCCTCATACTTTTCTTCCCAAGCAGTACAGATTAATGTCCATGCCTTTTCTGTTTTAGATGAGTGCTCATTATTCTGGATTCTTTGTCCATAGCCGGTTTCTGTTCTTAGCACAATCATAAAATTAAATGCTACAACAAATTCTGCCCATAGGTCCTTATGATTAACTGAATTGTTTGTCCAGCTGCCCCCCCATACAGGCCAGTAGACAAAAGAAAATATTTAAAGCTCTCTCTCTCTCTCTCTTTGTATTATAATCTAGTGATTTGGTGACAATTTTGTGGAAATAAAAAGGATTTTAGTCTTTAGGCTGCATGATGATAGCCATCACAATCCTTGTCTCCCCCACCCAGCTTCTAAGAGTGCAAGTTGTCTAACTGAAAATGCTTTGTGTTTCTCCTATAATCCATCCCACCATATTGACAGAGGCTCACCATGTGTCAAAGGGCACTGTCCAACATTCACTCTCAGCTGTATGGATTGGAGAGAGAAGCTGTTCCTCATTTTCCAGCAGCTGAGGTCAGTAGGAATACCCAGAAAATAAGGGTGGGGAGGGAGAACTGCTAGATGACCTGGACTGGAAGGGAATTTGATGGATTAGAAAAAGAGAAGGAGACAGGCTGCAAACCAGAACTACTAGTTTCTCTCTTCATATTTTTCAATCCTTGCAGAAGAACATCTTATCCATCCAGAGCACTTTGAACATCACTGAAAGCAATTTCCACCATCTTGTTGCTCTGCTCAACTGCCGAGGACTTCACAAGGTACCTTCTTGATTCTTGTTCTTCTTGTTACATAGTTGATCTGGAGACACCTTTTCTGAGCATTGCATCAAGTCTTTCTCCCCCCTGTTCCTAACCTTTCATTTGTTTACAGCATTTCCCGGTATCCATAGTTTTTTTGTGGAGCTTTTGGGCTATGTGGCCATGTTCAAGAAGAACTCTTCTAGAACATGGCCACATAGCCCAAAAGCTCCACAAAAGTATGGATGCCGGCTATGAAAGCTTTAAACTCCACATTTCCCAGTATCCTCCAGGATCCCATCATTTCACTGTGTTTCCTTAGGATATGGTACATGTACACAGGTATATTACTGGAGATGATATTATAGAAACTATCTAAACACGGTACAGACATGCACACACACAGCTCATTATTTAATACATGTACTGGATACAGCTAGTGGAGTGGGAAGAAGAAACCAAGCTAATTCAAACACCATAAAACTGCAAATATAATATACATCCACAGATTTTTTTATCCACAGATTCTATATCCATGGCTTAAAAATATAAAAAATAAAAATAAAAAACAAATCTTGACTTTGCCATTTGATATATGGGATACCATTTTACTGTGCCATAATATTTAATGGAACTTAAGTATCCATGGAATCTGATATCCAAAAGGGGTCCTGGAACCAAACCCCAACAGATACCAAGGGCCTGCTGTAGTTGCTTTTCAAATGACTGACAAGAATGACTGCTGTGAAGATAGCTGTGGGATGGACAGAACCAAACAGAAATTAGTCTCGCTCAGACAAGCCCATAAAGAAAAGGTTTAGCCATCTGTCCTTAAGATGCTGTTGTTGTGTACCTTCAGGTCATTTCTGACTTATGGTAGCCCTAAGATGACCCTATGATGGGGTTTTATTGGCAAGATTTGCTCAGAGGGGGTTTCCCCTTGCTTTCCTCTGAGGCAGAGAGAATGTGATTTGCCCAAGGTCACCTAGCGGGTTTCCATGGATGAGCAAGGATTTGAACCCTGGTCTCCAGAGTCCTAGTCTAATGCTCAAGCTCTCTCCTCTTATGTAGCCAGGTATAAATGACCATAGTATCTCAAGGTAACACAGTAAATATATTTCAAGCTCTTGCAGTGGCTTTCTCCAGCCTATTTTCCCCTGCTACATTCAAGTTGGAATACAATCTGATTTACCATCAGCCATCACGGCAACTAAAACCAGTGAGCTAAAAGCACAAACAGACAAACAAAAAAAGTATAGCAGGTCTGGGGGCAAGCCAGCCCTTTCCACCATAATTTAATATGGTAACATTATACCTGAGATATGGCATTCAGGGTAGGTAGTAGGCGGTGATTACTTTGCATGAAGCAAGGACCCTAAGGATTTTTTATTTTTATTTTTAGAGGTCTGTGTAATCTTGTGAAGCGAATGAAAATTATTTGGTATGCACCTGGCAATTACTATTTTTAAAAACCCACAGGGGACAGTGTATATAGGAATGAGAGAGCTGGCCATAGACTAGGGTTACCTGAATCTAATTTCCTGTTCTGTAACAAGTTTATGGGTAACCCAAAACTACTTACTGTCTTTTTTCATAACCTACCTTACAGATTGCTTATGTATTGTTATTTTTATGTGTCTCCAAGTTGATTCCAACTTCTGGGACCCTATCGTATGGTCTTCTTGACAAGGTTTATTCAGAGGAGGTTTGCTGTTGCCTTCTTCTGAAGCTGAGAGTGTGTGATATGCTCAAGGTCACCTAGTGCGTTTCCATGACTGAGTGAGGATTTGAGCCCTGAGCTCCCAGTCCAATACTCAGACCACTTTGTTGGCTTTCTATGCTGTTCTTCTTGTTGTGTGTGTCTTTAAGTTGCCTGTCAAATTATGGTAACCCTCTGAATTTTATAGGGTATGCTTAGGCAAGGGATATTCAGAGGTGGTACCCATACAAGTACCAACCAGGCCTGACCTCCTTAGCTTACAAGATCATACAGGATCTGGTGCCCGTAGGTTATTTAGGCCCTTGTTTCTGTGTGCCTTTGAGTAATTTCCGACTTATGGTGACTCTGAGTGAACCTATCATGGGGTTTTCTTGGCAAGAATTGTTCAGCAGAGGTTTACCATTGCCTTCCCCTGAGGCTGAGAGAGTGTGACTTACCCAAGGTCACCCACTGGGTTTCATGGCCAAACTGGGAATTGATTCCTGGTCTCCAGAGTTGTAGACCAAAGCTCAAACCACTACGCCACACTTTAGGCTTTACTCCCTCAGCAATTTGGAGGAAGGATGAGATAAAAATTAGATCAATCGCAAGTTCATTCTTGTATCCAACCCAACTTAAAAGCAGAAAAGCAAACCTGAACTGTAACCATCACTTTTGTCTAAAAACTCCTATTACAGTGAAAACAATTTATTATTGTGCATCATTTACAATATACATATTCATATATATAAAACAATATTGTGGTTGTCATCTCTATTGTATAACACCTCCAAAGGGGGGGGGGGTCAAAATTATTCCATTATCGTATCTCTATTTACTATCATTCACAATTGCCGAAATCAAGCTTAATGCAAAGGGCTTGATGATTTCAGCAAAAACCTTTCTTAACAGCCGTTCTAAATGTCAATATATGATCTTCTGACTATTGTCAGAATAGATTATTGCTACTTAATAGCCCATTGTGGTTGGTTGAAGTTTCAGTAAATGCTGAAGCAGATGCTTAGGTGATGGTCTCCTGAGAGCTTTAAATTGCTTTGTGTGTTTGAATAAGGTGCAGTATCAATTCTCCTGAAGAAAGAGAAGGAGAGATAATGTGGAATAAAATGGTCATGTTCTTCACCTTTGCTAAGGAGTTTAACACGAGAGGAATTTCTCACAATTTTGAAAGAAATGAAAGTGGGTCCAGTTCGGAAATGAGTGAAGTCACTAGTTCAGCGAATTTACCTGATTGTGTTTTGATGCTGCATCGCATTCGGAATGGCTTCCCATTGCCCGGAATTGCTCGAAATTGCGTGTGATAGTTTCTTACGCAATAATGTGAAACCCCACAATTGTGTTTGGAAGGGCTTCCCATTTCCCGAAAATGCATGTGGTAGTCTTTCACGTAATAACATGAAACCCCGTGATTGCATTCGGACTGCTATTGGATTATGCTTCCAATTTCTGTCGTCTGATAAACTCTTAAGCCTGGTTTAGTAAATCAGCATACGCTTTATAGAGTATAGCAGTGATAGCAAACCTTTTAGAGACTGAGTGCCCAAATTCATTGGTGTTCCTGCACTGGGTGTCACTCAGTGCCCGGGGTTGGACTGTATGCTCCTTGGGAATCTCTTCCAACTCGATTCTATGATTTATTGTGGGCAGAATTCATATTTGAAGGGCAATGCTCTCATTTTGCCCTTCTCCTATAACTACGCCCAAGTTTCTGGGATATCTTCTGCCTAGTCAGAGTGCCTCTTTGTCTCCACTGATGCCTTGACCTGTATTTCAGAAAGACACTTTGCAACAGCTGTGTTTGCTCTCTCTCATCCAAAGGAGTCCGAATGTGGGAAGTGATGCCCCTGAGACATTTATTTATTATTTGTTTGTTTTAAACATTTATACCCTGCCTTTGGATGCTGAAGCCCTCAAGGTGACTTGCAGGCATAGCATTGCACAATTTTAAGAGGCAAATGTTACACAACAGCATTACACAACAACAACAACAAAACAAGGAGCAGATAGCCCTCACCACAAATATAAAAGTGGATCCAAAAATAATAATTAAAAAAAACAACATCCAATTGCAGCCATAAGGAACTATTAGAAATAAAAGTGATTAAAATGGACTTTCTTAGATAAATAAATCTGTAATCTAGTTTGATGCTGCATGTCAGTGTCATAAAAAAAAAACAACTTTTGCAAATGCTGCTTGATTGTAAGTGTTTGTCATGTTTTCTGTTTCCTAGGACTATGTGGATGCCCTGAAAGGGCTGTGCTACGATGGCATGGAAGGGCTTCTTTTCCTCCTCCTCTTCTCCTTCTTCTCTGCTCTTTCCTTCACCACAGCTGTCTGCAGTCTGCCCCGGGCATGGAAGAGGTTCCAGAACAGGTGAGGGTCAACGCCCAAAATTTTGGGGATAATGTGCATAAGATGGTTGTAATGTAGTGAATGAAACCATCAAAGTTTATTCACACTCCCCCAATTCCTCTCTAGCCAGTTTGCCCACAGAGAATTTTATGATTTTTATTGGATTTTTAAAATGATGTCATATTGCAATTACTCGGATGGTTTTATTATGAAGGGTGAGATATTAAAAATAAATAAAAATAAATCTGTAATCTAGTTTGGTGCTGTATACATTTTTTTAAAAAAACAACTTTTATAAAACATCAATCTCGCTGCATCCACACTACAGAAATAATCCAGTTTGACATGACTTTAACTGCCATGGCTCATTGCTATGGAATTCTGGGAATTATCATTTTGTGAGATATTTAGCCTTCTCTGTCAAAGAGCTCTGGTGCCACAACAAACTATAATTTGCAGTCATGGCAGTTAAAGTGGTGTCAAAGGGGATTATTTCTGCAGTGCAGAGGCAGTCTCTATGAAGCAATTTCACACTTGTCTAGGTTTATGTATAACTGCAAATCAGGTTGTGACTTGCTGAATTCTGGCTTGTTATGTCTGAATTTATTCATGTAGACAAACCTTGGCCTTCCACAAGGCCACCTTTAGAAACCATGGGTTGTTCTTAGCTTATGCATTCCAACTTGTTTAAACCATGTTTGGTTCTACATGCAAAACAGCAGCTTGTTTCTCTAGCTCATCTTGCTCCAGCAAAGAGAAACAAACCAGAAATGGAGATGGGGAGCAGTTGTTTGCTTGGTTGTCCACAGGACCACTTGTGCCTAAAGCAACAAACCAAAGCCAACATACATCATGGCATATGGTCATGTGCCCATGTGGCCACTAAATCAGGGCAGTGATGTGTTTAATACTAATATACGTATCTGCTGATTCTAAGAGAGGAAGCATTCTGGGGCAAATTATTATTATTATTATTATTATTGTTATTATTATTACTACTACTGCTGCTACTACTATTGAAGCCTTAAAAGCACAGGCAAGGCAGTTTCTTCTGTCTTATGTGTCTTATTAAACTGCTGCATGTTTTAATTAATATGTTTTAATTTATGTTATGCATTTTTATTTGTTGTTGTTCCCCGCCTCGATCCATGGGGAGAGGCGGGTAAGAAATTATTATTATTATTATTATTATTTATATCCTTGAAGTAGCTTCTTCTGTCTAATTACTGTGTTTTAATTGATGTTGTGCATTGTTTATTTCTTGTTGTTCCCTGCCTCGATCCATGCGGAGAGGCATGTAAGAAATAATAATAATAATAACACAGCCCTCCACATTTGCAGCTTTGACTTCTATGGATTTGATTATTTGTGGATTTGATTACTATGTTATCTCTTGGAATCTCTAGGTCTTACAGTGCAACTTGGCCAGAAATTGACCATATAGTTGCACTGGAGGACCTAGAGATTACTAGGGAAAACACTTCTCTAGGCATTTGAAGGTCTTGTAGCACAATTCTATGGTTAACTTCTGGCAGGCTGACCATAGAGGACCTAGAGTTTCCTAGAGAAGTGTTCTTTCATTTGTATATATTAGTGTTTTTATTTGCAGTTTTCCCACTTTAACGGGGGTCCTGTGCTCTTAACCCCAGCGAATGTGCAGGCCCCACTGTAATTATTATTATTATTACTAAATGCTCTTCCCTGACTCACTCATTCTCTGTATGTAAAGAGATCCTGTAGCATCTTTGAGACTAACTGAAAGAAAAAAAGGTGGCAGCATGAGTATTCGTAGACTTAAGTCTGTTTCTTCAGATGCACTTGGTGGAGAGATCTGAGGAAGCAGACTTAAGTCCACGAAAGCTCATGCTGCCAACCAGTGGCACTGAGTGTGCTCAGCCCTTGCAGAGGCCCCTGTGGCCTTGTGACCATTGCCACGCTGGATCCGGAAGGCAGCCCCTTCTCCACCCCCAGCCTTCTAAGTCCCACGTGGCCATGGCTACACCACACCCGGAAGGCAGGTGTCCACACCTTCCCCCCAGTCTTCCAAGTCCCATGTGGCCATAGCCGCATGGGTCTTGGAACACAGCCATCCATTCCCCCCCCCCCCCCCGAATGTACTACCCTACTGGGTGACACCCCCGCCTGCATTGTCACCGAGTGCAGTCCACACCACCATACCACTGCAATCCCTACTGATGCCACTGCTGTCAACTGCTTTCTTTCAATGACTCTCAATGGTGGTACAAGATCTCTTTACATACTGATTTTACAGACTAGCACGGCTATATCTTTGAACCCACTCATTCTCTGTCCTTCTGTCTGTCCCTTCCCTTCTCCCTGGATTTCGGCACAGGGACTCGGACTACGACGACATGGAGGACGACGACCCTTTCACGCCCCAGGCACGTAGGCCGCCGACGGTGCGCGCGGGGGGGCCCGGGCCCACCCTGCCCGGCTCCTATAGCCACTGTTCAAGCTGGGGCAGCCGTGGCAGCTTGCGCCTCTCAGCCCCCCCCATTTCCAACGCCCCCGTCTCACAGTACATGTGAGTAGCCCCAACCACCCACCACCCTCCCAACCCCCTCCCCGCGCGCTCGGTCATGACACCCCCTGCGAGGCGGGAGGGACTTGGAGTGGCCAGCAATGGCACTGATCTGAGTGCGCGAGTGGTGGGGGGGAAGGGAGGGCTAACTCCCTCCCCCAAAACCAGCCTTTGATTACTCCCTACAACTTTTCCTCCTGCACTATCCTCCCTGTCCTCATCTCCTGCAATGACATATTCCTCATACCATCCATCCATTCTTTCTTTCTTTCTTGTACATCTCCCTCCCTACTGTGCCTTTGTTCATTTCCTCGAAACAATCCCATGTGTTCCTTCTGCATGTCAGTCCTAAAAATTCATCCCCTTAAGGTCTGTTGTTACTTTTTTTAAAAAAATGAAAGTTCAGCTTTTTGTTGTTGTTGTTGTTGCTGTTGTTTTTGTGTGCCTTCAAGTCGTTTCTGACTTATGGCGACCCTAAGGCAAACCTATTATGGGGCTTTCATTTGTTATAGCTCTAAAAACCTTTTTCAGTGAGTGGGGTAAGATAGCTTCCTGATAAACATGAGAGCCAGGCTGATGCCACACTGCAAAATTAATGCAGTTTGACACTGCTTTAACTGCCATGGCTCCATCCTGTGGAATTCTGGGATTTGTAGTTTGTTGTGGTATCAGAGTTCTCTGACAGAGAAGGCTAAATATTTCACAAAAGTACAAACCCCAGAATTCCATATATTGAGCCATGGCAGTTAAAGCAGTGTCAAATTGCATTCTGCAGTGTGTATGCAGCCTTGGTCAATTAGCCCATTGGGCTGCTAACCAGAAGAACAGGTGCTCTTCCACGCTACACAATTATAAAACTATAATTCCACTTTAACCGCCATGGGTAGATTCTATGGAATCCTGAGGTTTGTAGTTTGGTGAAGCTTCAGAACTCTGGCTGGGAATTCTAAACACTTCACCCTAAACTACAAGTCACAGGATTCCATAGGATAGAACCATGATGGTTAAAGTAGAATATGCCCTCCAACATTTTGCAGATGAAAACCAGGACATATGTGGCCAAGGTGCAACAAGATGTGGTAAAAAAGGATGGGGCCAGGCAAAAAGAGGACAAAAGTTATTAATAAGGAAGAATACACTAAACAATTATTTTAAGCAGAGAGATCCTGAAATTTATGTTTTGAATTTAGACTCCTACCGGTACCTCTCTGCTCCCTTCTGATGAGTCAATGAGTGCAAGCTACTTTGCCACTTTGAACTCCTTGCAGCAAGCTGGGGACAAAGGAGAAAAATGAGAGGAAAAGAAACTGGGACACTTAAAAAGCAGCTGAAAAGGAGTGCATCTACACTGTAGAAATAATGCCGTTTGACACCTCTTTAATTGCCATGGATCCATATCAGTAGCATCAGTAGGGGCTGCAGAGGTGAGGGGGTGTACACTCAGTGTACATGCTATGAAGGACTGGTGTGGCACCTGGGCAAATGAGAAACGGTGTCATGTCCTTTTCTCATTTGCCCAGCAGCTGCACAAAACCTGAAACGGACATCCAGAGCTGCAACATTGTGGCCCCAATGGTTGCATGAGCCTTATTACATTATTAAACAAACCCAGTAGGCAAACAAAAAGACACTTGGTTTTTTCCCCCTCCCTCTGCGTGACATGGTTGTCTTTTGTTCTTTTCCAGTTTTAGGATTGTAAAAGTGTCATAAAAGTGTCCCATTTGCTAAACCCACATAATCCATTTGGTAAAAATGACACTTTTGCTCTCCCGCTCTTTTATAACCTGAAGAGAACAAGAGTCATGAGGAGGGAGAGAGAAAAACATGTCTTTTCATTTGCCTTCTGCGGCTGTTCAATAATGCGATAAGGCTCCATGCCAGATTCCAAATGACCGTTGGAGCCCAAATGGCTGGCCCAGCATAGAGGGCCAGCTTTTCTTCCCACACTACCTTTTTATCTTCATAAGTATCCTGTAAGGTAGGTTAGGGTAAGTGACAGTGACTAGCCCAAAGCTATCCACTGAGCCTCATGGCTGAGCAATGATTTGAATCCAAGTCTCCTCATTTTAAAACCAGCATTGTAATCAATATGCCAACATTCCCCTCCCAATTCCTGAATTCCATCAACATGCATTATGTGTCACTTTGTATTTTTGTTGCCATTATTACCTCAGTCTCCCCCAAAGGAGCTTCTCATGGTAGGGTGGAGGACAGTTCATCCTTTTGTTTTCTTCACATGTCTGTTCCTTACATGTCTCACTGACCCTTTCCCATCCCCTCTCTGGCCATGTAGGCTGGGGGAATCCGGGAGTTGTAGTCCAGTGAATTAACTTTTCCAAGCCTGGTTGAAGTCCACCACCCAGAAGACCCAGGCTGTGCAACGCTGCTTAATATATTTTCAGTATGCAAAGGAATTTTACATACTTTGGGACTAACTGAGAGAAGTTTGTAGCATAAACTTTGATAGAAAGCTTGTGCTATAAACTTCTTTCTGTCAGGCTCAAAGGTGCTACAAGATCCCTTGCATAGTGATACAGACTAACACGGCTACATCTTTGAATAATATATTCTCTGTTGCTGTTCATTTTCTCACTCAAGTAGTCCCCATTTAGGGTCAATTCTTGGAATTACCAAAATCAGCTACTATTTTGTTTCTCCCTCCCTCTCTACTTTGTTACCTACTGCTGTGATCTATCTTTTAATGCAAAATTTAGATGAGAATTAGAGCCACCAAAAAGAGGGTGGGACCTGGTTGAGCTTTGTTGTTGTTGTGTGCCTTCAAGTCATTTCCAATTTATTCAAGATTTTCCATACCATAATGGCTCAGTCATTAATCAGAATGAAGACAGTAGTCAAGAAATCAGAAGAAGACTAGGACTTGGAAGGGTTGCTATGAAGAAACTGTACAAGATCCTGAAGTGTAAAGATGTATAATTGAATACTAAAGTTAGGATTGTTCATGCCATCGTATTTCCCATTTCTGTGTAAGATGGACTGTGTAAGATGGACAGTGAAGAAAGCTGATAGGAAGAAAATCAGCTCATTTGAAATGTGCTGATGGAGAAACGTTCTACAGATACCATGGACTGCTAAAAAGATAAATAAATAGGTCCTGCAGCAAATCAAGCCTGAATTCTCCCTAGAGGTCAAGATGACTAAGTTGAGACTGTGCTTTGTAGATATCATGAGGAGACACACCTACAGTACTAAAGAAGACAACAATGCTTGGAAAGACAGTAGGAAAATAATAATAAAATTTATTTATATCCCGCTCCTTTGAGAACAAAAGAGGTAAGACTTTATCACAGTAGCCTGTTGAGATGCTGCAATCATGTTGTTGAAGCAAACAGGAACATATTGGCTTGAAAACCATCACTATCACACTTTTCAGCAATTGTGCTATTATACTGCCATGATCTCATATTCACTCTTCAGCATTGCCTCACTAACCCCACTTTTCTTCCCATGTATGCCCTATCCAACACATATGTGCCTTCTTGGGAATAGCTAGGGGAAGAAGAGAAGATTCGCAGTTGCTCACTCCATATGACTGCTGGAATATAGAACTGTAGCAGAAGGGACCTACCACACTATATATCCTATAGAAAAGCAGTGATATTGGTGGATTTTTCCTGTTAATGAAAAGGTGCATTCCAGCATTGATTGAAATGCAAAGCAGCAACAGGAGACACATGGCACTGTGTGATAAGTAACAGCCAAAGAAGCTATTATCGAACAATCATTCCGATCTACCAGCCTTATGTGATAAAGTCTGAAGACCACACTGCAGATGGACAGACTCAGTCAAGGAAGCCAGAGCCCTTAGTCTTCAAGAGAGGAGTAGGACTGTTGATGATAGGGTAACTTGGAAGTCTCTCATTTATAGCGTTGCTTTCAGTCAAAGTCAACTTGGTGGCAATTAACAACAACAAGGCTTTTCTTGGCAAGATTTGTTGAGTGGGGGGGGGTTGCCTTTGCCTAAGCGAGTGAGACTGGCTGAAGGTCACCAAATGGGTTTCCATGATGGAGTGCAGATTCAGACTCTGGTCTCCAGAATCCAACATTCAAACCACTACACTAGTCTGACTCCCCTAGCTGAGCTTTTGATTGCCTAAGGAACACACACTTAGGCTGTTAATTCTCTATGGAGCAGTACAGACCACCCAAAAAGGGTGCTCTGGCACCACTTTTTTTGCTGCAGAACTTTGCCGCAGTAGCTAGATGCTGTAGCGAAGCTGCGCAGCAAAAAAGGAGTAGGGAAACCCCGCTCCCTTTTAGCGCCACAATTGCAGCGCAATACACAGAAAAGGCAACATTGGGTGCCTTTGCTCCATCGCAACTGCGCAGCTCCATCTAGAAGCTGCACAGTTGCTGTGGTGCCATTACATACACCGTCTAAACGGTGTTATGTAATGACACAGGTGCCATTACATGTTAGGGTTCGGGAGCGAGAAAATGCTGCATGCTCCCTAGCCCTAATGATGGTGCTCGTCTGTTTTGGCCTTTGTCTAGAGCAGGATTTAGTTGCCTCCTCCCCTCCATGCACACAGTGTGTGGTAATTTCCAGCACAAAAAGACAGCTGTGTGTCTGCACCCACTTAAAGTCTTCCTTGATTGCTGTCCAGTCAGCTTTTTTAAGAAAGAAGAATTACTCCATACTAGCCACTGGGTGCACAGGCAATGTCTCGATTAGGATCAACTAAAATGACCAAAACTGTGCAAGATTTCTACTTCTCCAGAACTTTTTATTGGGCTAAGTGGTACAAAAATGTATTGGATGAGGGAAGAAACTGAGAAGTCCCCAGATTAAGCCAGATGTTGCAGCCATAAATTCTGCAGTAAAAAACTGTCCCAAGATGGAGATTATAGACTGAATTAATCTATGTGCCTGGTGGGGTGCAGGTACCACATTACACCTTTCAATTGCTAGAAGTAATCTGCTGTCCTACTTTTTTCTACCACTTAGCCTGATGAAGAGTTCTAGATAACTCATAAACATGCACTTTTGTGGCATTTTGGGTCCTACCCAACTCTGGGTATGTAAGGAGGCATGTGTCTACTCCTTCAATGCATTAAGGGCCCAGGTAAGTCTATCTGCTGCACCATAATGAACCCATTAATTACTTTGGGTCTTCCAGACATGTGACCAGACTAAACCAAGAATCTCACTATGTGCTGCCTACTGGATACATCTCTGGAAATTCAGTGTGATTCACAGACATCTCTGTGAATGACTGGCAGGACAGTCTTGAGGTCTCTTTGGTGCTGGCTGGAAGTGCATAAATAGTCTTAATTTTGGGTTGTGGATTGGGGAGGGGGGATACATTTTCAGCTTTTTTGTTGGTGTTGCTTGCAGGAGTCAAAGCGCTTCGTACAGTGGCAGTCCTCGATTTGAGAGTGTCCCCCTCATTGACCGTCATTCCCCACCCCCATCGGTAAGTTAGTGCCGCAGAGCACACCTTACTGCACAAGAGTCACATGTGGCACACCAGCGGTGAACTGTGGTATGGCAACTATTTGACGATTCACTATGGAAAAAGGAAGGGGTGCTGTTAGAAATCTGGAGAGCCACATATATATGGACAACGTGTTTAGTTGGAAACTTCTGATTCCAAAAGTTCTGGAATCTGAGTTGAGACTAGATTGATGATGATGGCAACAAACTAATAACTAAAGCTTCCCTTTTGCATTTTACTGTGGAACTGATATCACAGATAAGATAAGCCAAGCTTGTTCTTAAATTTTCATATAAAGTGAAGTTGCTAAGGAATGAAAGCCACTGGCATGTTACTTCACAAACCCATTTCTTACTCTTTTAGCTCACCAAAACCCTACCAAGAATGGCTATAAAGAATACACATGCATCTTATTAGTTAGTTGCTAGTGTAGCAGCATCCTCTTCTCTGAGATTTCAGGGCCAAAACTTGAGACTGTGGGAGTGATATCTTTATAATGTCACAAAGGCAGAAGAGGCATGGGTTAGAAGATGGACTACAACTGTTTCCAAGTCATCTGCCTGTGAAAATTAGCACAAGGGCAATTGGGTGAATGGGCTCAGAATTTGCAATGATATGGCCAACTAGGCAATACGGCAATCCAGAGCCAGGAAGAAAAAAAAAAACAAACACACACAGACACACCAATTATCTTTGGGCAGCTTGGCAAACAGAAAAAAATGTGCCCAGTAGGTTCAGCAGTTCCCGCTAGGGCTTGCTTCCCACCTGAACCTAAACTACAAAACACATGGCATGTGATGGAAAACTTACCATCAGACCATAGGGAGGGATTGCTTCTCTCAGACCCAGTATCATTGCTGCCATGACTTGTACATGAAGGCCATGAACTATGACAGTGCATTCCACTCTGTTTTGCTTCAAATAGCACAATGGGTCCAGCTGCATGCACCCACTGTCTCTTTTCACAGTCTCTTGCCATGCTCCTGGCTTTTTGGTGTGCTAAAACCCTAAACAAAACAAACACCTTTGCACTGAGCCAGGGCCATGTATGAGATAAGTCAAGCATGTATACTAACTTGATATTTCTATGTTGACACTTACTTAAAAAAAAATAAACAGCATTTACATGCACACAAATTGAAGCAATTGGCCTAAAGGCTTCCAAATTATACAGAGCATTTTCTGTAGACAATTGGCAACTTTATGCTGTATATAGTCTGGAAAACTAGGAGTTTTGATATGCCTCAACTGGCAAAAAGAAAGGTGGGAAACTATTTCACAAAGCAAGAGATTCTAAGAAACAGAATCAGGGCTGTTGATTGGCCAGAATTTCTTTCTCCTGGTTTCTTGCTAGGGCAAAGCAAAAACACAGGAAAGGCATCTGGCCAAATTTTTGCTGTCAGTGTAGTTGAACATTAAATCTCTTTAAAGCTGCATAGAATGGGTACTTGCTAATTGTCAAAAAGACTGGCTTTTTGAAATGATGTCAATGTAATGGGCTGGTGAAGGGATTATTCCCTCATTACAGAAAACTAGGTTGGAGAAGAGTTATACTTTGTGGTTAATTACTATGGCTAAGACTTACCGTATATCACAAAAGTAGCTTAAAATACTTTACTACACATTCTGCTTTATCACACTAGGGGGCAAACAGGATTTAAACGAGATTTAAACAGGAAATCCCCTATGTTTATCAGGTATCTTCATATCTGATGCTCCAAACCACAGCCACACAAAGCAACAGAGATCTGTTTTGATGGCAATCAGAGTGCAGCAGGATGATGGTTCCAGTCCTTATCCATCAGTGATCTGCAGTGCAACAACCAGAAGTGGGACATGGTGCAACTCAGTTCTCTGTTGCACCTTGCTGGCGGGAGTGGGCTGGAAATGTCATCATGCTGCACCCCAATCGCAAGCAGAACAGGCCTCTGTTCCTTGGTGCAGCTACTGGCTATTGCAGTAGGTTGGGGAGCAATTTGAGGTCGTGGTGATAGTGCTATGATTGTAAACACGAAAACTGAACGGTTATAACTTTGTAAATCTAGCTTACCCATTTGTAACTGCTCAACAGGAGGACAGCCCATATGTCCTATAAAAAGGAGATGGTAGTGCATCTTTGGACATTGCTAAGAAGATGCAGAACCACAACATTTTGGCAGCATTTGTTAGTAAGAGCTGAAAAACGACCTCATGTTGGAGAAATGGCATGGACTGTGTCCTCACTTTCTCATTTCCTCACGTACCACTCCAGTCCTCCAAAGTTGCCATATAAATTTGCCAACAGACAGAATATGATGAAATGGAATGTTCTCTTCCTATTGGTATTGATATATCTGTTTTGGATATTAACTATTCCACTCCTCTCTGTATGTCCTCCTATAGTATTCCCCCAGCATGCGAGCCTCTTATGTTGGTGCTAGCGAAGAAGTGGACCTCCCCTACCGGACTGGATTCCTGCCCTAGACGCACCCCAGAAGACCCCAACCCATATCCACACCATTCAACTAACACAGAGCAGACCCCACCCACCTGCCCACCTCTTACTGGAGCGCAACTGAAGCAAGCTCTTGTACCACCTGCCCCCAGCCCTTTCACCTGGACCTCTTCTTCACTCATTTCATTTGCCTGCCCTCTATAAGCAAGCAAAAGGAGCCGAGTGGGGGAGGATATCCCTTATGGGATTTTGGGGACATGAACAGACAGAGGTGGGAGTGAGGAGGAGTATATGGCAAAAGAAAGAAAGGGGAGCTGAGCAGAGAGTGTAACAAAACCAGGTATTGCTGAGCAACAGGACAAGGATGAACCAGGCAAAAGGCATGGATCAAACCATGAATGCCAGAAGGAATGAAAGGAAATTGGTGGTAGATAAACAGATTTTTAAAAATTAGAATGGATGAATGGATGTTTATATACAAATAAAAGTATGTTTGAGAGCCAGCGGTTGAATGAAAAGATGTAGGGACTGACGGAATGAAAGAAGGGACAGAATGAAAGAGCAAAAGGATGAGGGATACAAATGGTGGCGATGTAACTATCAAAACTGGGAACAGCTAAAGCCACTTGGACAGCAACTCATCCTTGTTCCAGGCTCTCCCAACGGGCCTACCAGATAGGTAGAATATACGTCTGAGACCCTCGGAGAGACCTGAAGGAAGAGGGGAGTCCAGTAGGGGCCCAAAGCCACCCCTGCTCCCCACCAACCACCTTGCTCCTAATTAGAAACCCTCCCCCCCAACACTAACAAGAGTTTGGAACTTGCCCAGTTTAAAATAAAAGGGAAACTTTATTTTACACAGTGTTTGATCTTCATTGTATGTGGGGAGGATGTTTCACCTGGGTCGCTTCTTCACTCATTTCATTTGCCTGCCCTCTATAAGCAAGCAAAAGGAGCCGAGTCGGGGAGGATATCCCTTATGGGATTTCAGGGACATGAAGAGGCAGAGGTGGGAGTGAGGAGGAGTAAAGGGTGGTCCCTCCACATTTGCTGGGGTTAGGGGTGAAGGTTATGATTCTATGGTTCCCTGCGAATGTGGAAAAACCGCAAATTAAAAAAAACACTCATTTTATCTGAGAGAACATCTCTCTAGGAATCTCCTGGTCCTCTAGTACAACTCTGTGATCAACATCTGCCAGTGGTTGATCATAGAGTCATGCTGGAGGACCTACAAATGCCTAGAGAAGTGTTTTCTCTAGGTTCTCTAGTGCAACTCTATGATCAACTTCCAGTTGCACTGGAGGAATTAGAGATTCCAAGAGAGAGCATGACATATTAATCAAATCCTTAGAGCTGCAAATGTGGAGGGCCAACTGTATATTCATGATGTCCTTTTTTATATCTTGGAAACTTTTAAAAAAAATTATTTATAGAGTGCTCAT
The DNA here is from genome assembly GCA_034509955.1 of Urosaurus nigricauda. Taxonomy (NCBI): domain Eukaryota; kingdom Metazoa; phylum Chordata; class Lepidosauria; order Squamata; family Phrynosomatidae; genus Urosaurus; species Urosaurus nigricauda. Next base: position 15,899,380 of record JAOEGL010000006.1, read on the forward strand.
CCAAAATTTCAGTGGAACATTGAAACTACCATTTCAGAAACCCCTCTTTAGGCAAGAATGGTGGTGGGAGGGTTCAGGTAATTAAAAGTCTTGATGTTAAAATGGGAGTGTTGGTATATCTTATTAACAAAGTAGATGTGTTCTTGGGTATAACTTCTTTTTACAGAAAATTTGTGACCAAAAGGCAGAAATAGCATGGAAAGAAGAGGAATATGTTCCTACTTCACAAAAAAAGAGGAGCAGTCCAACAGATTTTAATTAAAATATTTATGTTATGCCCTATATGAAAGATCTCAGGGATGCTTACAAAAAGTATTTTTTAAAAAGTTACAAAATTTAAAACAATAAAATAATTAAATAAACCAAAAACATATTAAATTGCAGTAATAAGTTTAACAGAGATGTAAAGGATTTAGAAAATTAAAATTTGAACAGCCAAGTTTTAACTTGGTGCTTAAATGACATGAGTGTTGGTGCCAGTTGGGCCTCCAGCGGGAGGATATTCCATAGTTGGGGTACCACAGCTGAGAAGGCCCTCTCCCTTGTCCCAAATACAGTGCATTGAAATACCTGGTGAGACACAGAGAACTTCCCACCAGCAGATCTTAATCCTGAGGTTCATATGAGGAGAGACATTTTCTCAGTACTGTATCAAGGTCCCAAGCCATTTAGGGCTTTAAATGTCATCACAAGCACATTGAATTCGGGCCAGAAATGTATTGGTAGCCAGTGCAATTCTTTTAAGACTGGCATGATACCTGTTTATCTATATTTTGCACTAGCTTCAGCTTCTTCAGGGGCAGCCCTACATAAAGCACATTACAGTAGTCTGATTAGGAGGTTACCAGTACATGGACTACTGTGGTAAGGATATCCCTATCTAGAGAAGGCTGTAGCTGACACATTTGTTGAACCTGGCACCAAGCACTCCGTGCTACAGAGTCCACTTGGGCCTCCAACAAAAAGGATGTATCTAGCACTCCCAAGCAAAGTACCTGCTCCTTCAGGAGAGTAACCCCATCAAAGTTTACCCAATTCACAAACTGGAGAACCACCAATCCACAGAGCCCCCATCTTACTAAGATTCAGTTTCAGTTTATTGGCCCTCATCCAGGCACTGGCCCAACACCTGCACAGCCTTAGTTGACACCAATGATAACAGTATTATGCAGCAGCTAAAAAGGCCAATGTGATTCTAGGCTGCATCAATAGACTATAGTGTCTAGACTGAGGGAAGTAATAGTGCCACTCTATTCTGCTTTGGCCAGGCCTCAACTGGAATACTGTGTCCAATATTGTGTCCAATTCAAGAAGTATATTGACAAGTTGGAGCGTGTCCAGAGAAGGGCTACCAAAATGGTGAAGGGTCTGGAAACCATGCCCTATATAAGGAACGACTTAGGGAGGTGGGTATGTTTCACTTGGAGAAGAGAAAGTTAAAAGGTAATATGATAGCCACATTTAAATATTTGAAGGGATGTCATGTTGAGGATGGAGCAAGCTTGTTTTCTGCTACTCCAGAGAATAGGACCCGCAACAATGGATGCAAACTACAGGGAAAGAGATTCCATCTCAACATTATAAAGAACATCCTGACAGTAAGAGTGGAATAAGCTGCCTCAGAGAGGTTTTTAAACAGGCTGGATGGCCATCTGTCAGGAGTGCTTTGATTGTGTATTCCAGGGCGTTGGACCAGATGGCCCTTTTCCAACTCTATGATTCTATGATTCTAAGAAGAAATAGATATGAGTTTCATCAGCATCCATCTCCAAAACCTGCCCTAGCGGCTTCATGTAGATTTTGAACAGCATGGGGGATAAAGGAACCCAGTGACACTTCTAGCTTAATAGCCATGGGGCTGAAGGGGAAGTCCCCAATGTTACTCTCTGGAACCTCCCATTTATTGTTTCATAGCCCTGTATCATTATCATTTCTGTTAGCACTTATCACATGCATTTATGATTAGATGGTTGAAGCAAAAAATTGTTAACCACAGTTTGGGAACTGTAAAACATCCCAAAATTCACATAACTGGGGTTTGTTTTTGGTTTTTTTGGAAATTTATATCTGGGGATGGATATTCGGAAACAAGGGACTTGAATTGTTTGCTCTCGGATTCCTTTATTTGTGTGTTTGCTTCCAAGTCATCTGTCAACTTATGGCAACCCCATGAATTTCATAGCGCTTTCTCAGGCAAGGAATACTCAGAGGTGGTTTTGCCAGTTCCTTCCTCTGAAATCTAGCCCGCAGCACCTGGTATTTGTTAGCGGTCTCCATTTGTGCCAGTGCACAAAAATAAAGCAAAAACCTAGTCAAGCATGCTTCAGCATTTGGTGAGGTATCCGTACATAAAACAAAAGATTTATATATATAAAAAAACCTGTTGGGAGATGGCAGAAGCACTTGGCATCAGCTGCTCTTCTCTACTAGTGATATAATGCAGCTAAATTTAGCAAAGCACTGAACGGCACAAGAAGAGCTCAGTCTTGTGGTTGCATCTGCTGTGATAATTGTTCCCTTCCTTCCAACTTATATGGGAATAGTATGTGATCTTTGTTACTCAGTCCTCTGTCATTCCCACATCCCAGTCAGAACACAGATCCAAGTGGATCAAGGAAAGTACTGTAATTTAAAAATTGTAAAGATACTAAAGATATGCCTGTATCATTCTTGTCTTGTCATCACATCTGGATTTCAAGTACCAGTATATTCAGTTATTCTGGAATCTATTGTTCTAATTTTTCGATGGTACACCACATTTGAGATTATTGGATGGTGAAAAAGGATAAGAAAGAAGCAGGATGTTCCTGTCCTTATCAGGTGATTGTGGAAAAGATTATCAGATGATGTCCTGCGGCATCACTTTCATCCTGTCTTTCTCCGATCAGCGAAGTAGAATGGAAACTGCCGTCAATAAAAAGTTACAGAGCCATTCCAATTCACTGATGGGAGAGGAACAGGATGAAAGCAACACTGTGGGACATAATCTGATATTCCTGCTTCTCTCTCATCCTTTTTTGCCATCTGACAATCTCTATGGTCCATCACATTTGAGAAAAAGGACAGGAAAGAAACAGGATGCTCCTGTCCCTGTCAGGTGATGGCGGGAAGATTATCAGATGATGTCCCACGGCATCTCTTCTGAAACACCTACATTTAATCATTTTGGGATTTCATAAATAGTGTTGATTGTTGCAGGCTTCATTCCCACTACCTTTTAAACTGGATCGCAAACCGGTTTGAACCGGTTCAAACGACCCTGGTTCCCACTTAATCTAACCAGTGAAGCAATTGCAAGAGGAGGGCCATGCTCCAGACCCATTTAACCCATGTCTTTTTGAGGCTGTTTTTTTTTCTGCCTCTTTTTCAATAAATCCGAATCAATTCAAATTTCCCCTTTAGCCGGCTGGAACCGAATCATTTTGAATCGATTCATTCATGAATGAGAACCACAAGTGGGTTATTTTGGTGCCAGAAAATATGATCAGGGCAAGTGTAGTGTAAACCATGATCCAATGTCAAATCAATCCATTGATTCATGTTGCACAATGATTTATCTGTAGGTGGGAATGAGGCTGCACAAAACATTTTTTGGGTATTTTTATAATTTTAAAGTCCTTTCTGCACGAGATTTCCCCTGTATGATAAACTCCTGTGTCTACCTATGCTTCCCTAAGAACTGAAACTGATTCAGAAATAACACAAGTAGCTTGTAGTTCTAACAAAAGTTTACGAATGGCTGTTATCTATATTTACATTAAGGCTATGTCCTAATCTAGCTAATGAATTACAGTACTCGGGTAAAGAGAAATCTTTATCTCACCATCTTTCCAAAGAAAGTTGAGAGAGGGGAATAATGGAGAACCAACAGTTCAGTAAAAAAAATCTTTGAGAAAGTGTTAGCACTTCCCTAAAAGACCTAAATCTCATGGTTAGTTTGAATGTGAGCGAGAGAGAGAGAGAGAGTTTGCATGCAGGAAATCCCTATCTATCTAATGAGAGGGAACGAGAATGCAAAAATCGTCCAACACAAGGAAACAACCTTATACAGGTCAAGGTGCTTAATTCTCAAGGCCTGCCATGGGCACATGGGCCAGAAAAAATATCCCAAGTTCCTCTCTGATGATCCTTTTTGGCTGGTTGAGTGACAAGCAACACCTGCAGAATCTCCCTCTCCTCTCTTTGGCTTTTCTTCGCTAACGAAGATTCAGGAAGGACTCATCCCACGCTTATTGCAAGCACGTTGATGACTAAAAAGGCCGATCCGGGATAAACAAGTCCAGTTACAGAAAGCACAGTGTATGTTTAGGATTATGCATAGACAGCGCTGATGAAAGCGTTCGAGGAGTCGTAGATGTTGGCAATAGGTGACCCATGTTTCAGACCCATAGAGGAGAATGGACAGTACAATGGCTCTGTACACACTGATTTTTGTGCTTCGCCTCAGGTGTTTGTTACTCCAGACTCTTTTGTGAAGCCTTCCGAATGCACTATATGCCTTTGCTAATCTGTGATCGATCTCTTTATCAATCTTGGCATCTGAGGAAATGATAGGTAGGTGAACTGCTGGACGGACTTAAGCAAAGATTTGCCTATGGTGACGTGGGGATGATAGTGCTCTTCCTGTGGTGCAGGCTGGTAGAGAACTTCCGTTTTCTTCAGGCTGACTTCCAGCCCAAACAGCTCTGCAGCCGTTGCAATCTGGTATAACCCCATGAACAATTATAAACCTGTGATTCCACTATGATTTCCACACATGCATCCTATGGAATTTTAGGGTTTGTAGTTTGGTGAGGCACTACAGCTCCTTCTCTTGGAATTCTAAATACCCTTCCCTAAACTAGAGCTCCCAGGATTTCATAGAAAGCAGCCATTGAGGGCAGATGAAATGAAATCATAGTATGGCCTGAAAGGGCCTTCATGCACTGCAAAATTAATGCAGTTTCACACCACTTTTATCCGTCGTGACTCCATCCTGTTGAATCCTGGTTTTTAGTTTGGTGAGGCACTAGAGCTTTCTGACTCAGGATTCTAAATACCCCTCCCTAAACTAGAACTCCCAGGATTTCACAGAAAGCAGCCAACGCAGATAAAATGAAAACACAGTGTTTGTTTATTTATTTTATTTATTTATGTATGTATGGCCTGAAAGGGCCCTCAGCCCCTCACTCATTGAAGAATGAATACACTCTTTAACTGTCATGGGTCCATCTTATGGAATCCTGGGATTTGTAGTTTGGTGAGGCAATCTCTGTTGTAGAATTCTTTAAAAAAAACACTCCCTAAACTAGAGCTTCCAAGATTTCACAGAAAGAAGTGTGGAACCATAGTACGGCCTCACAGAAATTAATATAGCTGCTTGACACACTGCTTTAACTGTCATCATGGCTCAATCCTACGGAATCCTGGGATTTGTAATTTGTTGTGGTGGTGGCACCATAGCTCTCTCTCTGAGAAAGGCTAATCAGCTCACAGCACTACAACTCCCAGAAATATCTCGCAGAGCCACAGCTCCCAGAAATATCTCACAGAATCACAACTCCCAAAAATATCCCTCAGAATTACACCTCCCAGAAATATTTCACTGAACTACAACTCTCAGAATACCTAACCTCACAGAACTAAAACTCCCAGAAATATCCCACAGAACTATAACTCCTAGAAATCTCTCGTAGAACCACAACTCTCAGAAATCTCTCACAGAACCACAACTCCCAAAAACATCCCTCAGAACTACAACTCCCAGAATACCTCACAGAACCACAACTCCCAGAAAATCTCTCACAGAAGTAACAACTCCCAAAAATATCCCTCAGAACTACAACTCCCAGAAACCCATCCCACTGAGCCTTTAACAGCGTAGGGGAGTGACGTAGCCTATAATAATAATAATAATAACAATTGTTGTTGTTGTTATTATTATTATTAATTATTTCTTTAGTCCCGCCCCCTCTCCGTCCAGATTGTGATTGACAGGACACCTCCTCCTATCACGTCGCGGTGACGTCAGGGCCCGTGACGTCGGGCGCCTTGTGTCGCTCGTGCGCATGCGCGCCCTCTCCTGGTGACGTCACAGGAAGGCAGGCGGCTGGGCTGGGCAGCAGGCAGCAGTTAGTCATCATCATCATCATCATCCTCGTTCCAATTATTCCAGTCAGTCGAAGTAGGTCGGGCCGGGGAACTAGATTGAGAGGCCGCGTCCGCCATTTTGTGACGCGGGAGGAAGAAGGGGAGCGAGGAGGGGTGCGTGGTGGTGGGCGAGGGGTGGCTTGAGGACCCGGATGTAAGTAGGCCGCAGCAGAGAGAGCAAGGAAATCAGGGAGGATTCGCGTTTTTTGGGAAGGTTCGATAAAATTGTCCCTTTGAGGCCACCGTACTTTTTTACAAAAAGGGAGGCTACGGAGAGCACGAAGGGCCTAAATTGTGGAAAATAGGGTTTAAAAGGGCAGGTGGCTGTTGAGGAGCCTTAAGTCTAGTCGAGCCACTTTGGTTCCTCCCAAGGCGTCGGTTTTGATGTTGTTCCTCTTGCCTGGCTATTAACCTCCTCCTCCTTTGTTTGGATTCCCCAAGAAGAAGAAGAAGGAAGACAAGACTCAGAAGGCCTTCCTTCCTTCCTTCCTCCTTCGCCGTCTGGAGTTCGGTCCTGTTTCCGCAGAGGATGGCTGCCAATCTAGGCGACCAGCGCGCGCCTCCGGAATGGTGAATGACGCCTTCTTGGTTTGTTCGGCCGCCCTTCGGGCCTGGTTTGACTCTACGGATGCGTCCGCACTGGAGAAATAACCCTGTTTGGGAGCGCTTTAAGTCTTTGTCTGACTCACTGCTATGGAATTCTGGGAGTTGGAGTTTGTTGTGGGGCCCAGAGCGGAGCTCCGCTCCGCTCTGGACCCCACAACAAACTCCAACTCCCAGAATTCCATAGCAGTGAGCCAGACAAAGACTTAAAGCGCTCCCAAACAGGGTTATTTCTCCCATAATCCAGCTTGACGCCACTCATTAACTGCCGTGGGCCAGAGCTGTGGCATTCTGGGTATTCTCAGACATTGATCCTCCTCTTTCACAGCGCCCTGTTGCCGCAAGGAACACCCATAATTCCATGGCGTTGAGCCACGCGGCGTCAAACTGCATTATTTCTGCAGCACAGATTAGACCTAAGAGCAGTGCTTCTCAGCCTTTCCTGACATCACGACCCTTTAATACGGTTCTTAACGTTGCGGTGTACCCCAACCCACCGTAATGTTATTCCTAAGACTGTCGGAAATAATGTGTTTTCCGATGGTCTTAGGCAGTGATCCCCAAACTCTGGCCCTCCATATGTTTTGGACCTCAGCTCCCAGAAACCCAGAGCGTTCATTGGCCAAGCTGGCAGGGAGGGCATTATGATGTAGGAAGGAAATTTGCATGTGGGTGGTGATTGGCTGAGGGGCAAAGAGGAGGGAGGGGCCTTTGTGGGACTCTGGAAGTCTATTCAGATTGACTGTAGAATCCTGAGGTAGAAAGGAAATTTGCATGTGGCTGGTGATTAGCTGAGGCTTCTGGGAGATGAAGTCCAAAACATCTGGAGGACCAGAGTTTGGGGACCACTGGTCTTAGGCGACCTCTGTGAAAGGGTCACGACCCACAGGTTGAGAGGCACAATTTGGATTCCCCATAATGCCGCGAGAATGTACCCAACGCTTGCTCCAGAGTACTGCAGGAATTGTAAATGGCAGCGGCTTTTTAAATTTCCTGCAGGGCTTTTAAGAGTGAGTCTATAGCAGATCCACTCTAGGGTTCTGTAGAAAATTGAAATGGCATTTCCCCATTTCATTATTCAAAGCATTGCTGCTTTTGTCCATTCCAGTGGTTCTCAACCTTGGGTGCTCCAAGCATTTTAGATTTCAGCTTCCAGAATCTCTGATCATTTGGGCAAGCTGGCTGGGACTTCTGGGAGCTGAAGTCCAAAATGTTAGGAGAGCCAAAGATTGAGAACTACTGGTCTATTCAGCACATCTGGGCTGTTTTTTTTGGGGGGGGGGCGAGAAGCATAGATATAGGAGAGACCCATGTAGACAGTTGACTCTGGGCCACCTCTGTTCTGGGGCAAATCATGGGAATCATTCAGTTGTTGTCCCAGGATTCCATAGCCTGGTGCCATGGCAGTGAAAGTGGTGTCAGTCTGGATTATTTCTGCAGTGAGGACGGAGTCCCTGAAGATGAGACATTTCCAAGTCCCCTTAAACCATCAGTTCTCAACCTGGGGGTCGAACGACCCTTTCACGGATTGCCGAAGACCATCGGAAAACACATATTTTATGTAGCAACAAAAATAATTGTAAGGTTAGGAGTCACCGCAACATGAGGAACTGTATTAAAGGGTCGCGGCCTTAGGAAGGTTGAGAACCACTGCAAACTCTGCTTAGGTCCATGACCTCCTTGATTGAGTTTATCCATGTGGCTTGTGGTCTTCCTCTCTTCTACTGCCTTTTGCCCTTCCTAGCATCATTGTGTTTTCCAATGATTCATGCCTTCTCATCATGTGGCCAAAGCATGACAGCCCAAATTTGGCTTTCAAGGTGATCTTTCAGGCTTGATCTGTTTAAGGACCCATTTGTTTGTCTTTTTGGCTGCCCATCTTGTTCTCAACATGCTTCTCTATCACCATATCTCAAATGATTTTGATTTCAATAGCTTACTTTAATTTGATAGGCATAGTGGGGTGGATTAAAGCAGGACTTGAAAGCCATATGGTTTTCTGTTGGGAGACATCTCCTAGCAGGCATCTCTTGTTTTGCAGTGCACAGTAAAGTGACGTGGCCTCGGCCACTTCTGAAACGAAACTTGTTGAAGCAGCCTCATGGTTCCTGGTTTTTACCAGCTGCAGCTGGTAATATTCAAGCTTAAAAATGAGTGTTTACTTTCTTCTTGCAAGCAGAGGAGCTAGTTGCTGCCCTAAGTTGTGACTATCCTCTTTTTTATATATAAACTTTGTCCCCAAACAAAGGCTGCTCAATCTTCAACTGAATTTTACATTCAGAATTATTTTTAGAATGTCACAGATGTACTTGTTCTTTGAGGATAGGTTAACACAAGCTGCATATTTGGCCAGGTTAATCAGGTATAGTTTTTATTTCTCAAAGATTTTCTAGAATCATTGTCAAAAAATTGCATGTAGATTTAAAACTGATTATTTTGAATTTGGCTCTTTTTCATATTTAGTTACTGTTTTAGTGACCTCTTTCAGATTTGCTTCCTTACTCATATATTTGTTTAATCATATCTGTTGTTTTTGTTACTGCTGGGAGTGTGTCTGACCTGTTTTGAACTCAGCTCATCTAGGACCTAGCACAAGATGTTCTGGGCTGGAATTCATGCTATCATGCCTGAAATAACTGAAAGTCTCTGATTAACATAGACTGGCCAGATGAGTTCAGCTACGTAAATGTGTTTGTCTCTAACATGAAAATTTATCTACTCTAAATTCTTGGCTGCATTTGGGCTTTCTAACATTAACAGAAGAACAGAGTGAAGTTAGTTTTGCAATGGATGATAATCTAGGGGCAAGAGATGAAATTTTTGTTTTTATAATATATGACAGAAATCTTCATATTGATCCTACAGAGGTTTTTTTGTCCATATTATTCTGTTGGTTACTGTATATAATCATGTATAAGTCTAGAAATTTTAGTCGAAAAATCGACCCCCAAAACCTGTGTCGACTTACCCACTGGTCAATATAAATACTATACATTAATAGTTATTTTAAAAAGCAACTGTACCCTGCTGAAAGGCAAGAACATGGTCTGTCCTGGAAGCACTGACCCTCCTCCCTTATCTCATCTGTACAGTCTTTAGTCAGAGCACAAGCAGTTAATGTTTGCTAGGATTTTGTATGTTCTTTGACATTGTTTTCCTTTGCATCATCCTTTACATCCTTTGTTACATGACCTTAAATTTTATCCTCAATTTATCCATGGGCCATATCAAAATCCCTAATTTTGGCCCCCAAACCTGCCCTCAACTTATAGTCGAATATATACGGTAGTTAATTAATCAGATGAGTGTTTTGTACATTTGTTACATGTGTGTTTCATTGTTTTTAAGAGTACCTTTATTTGCTGCCTGTTGTATCATAGAGGAAATGGAGGTGTTAACAGAAAGGGAAATTGTGGCCAGTGTTTTCAGTTTAAAGAATAATGCTGTAGTGAGGAAGCATGTAAAACGTAGAGATCTTTTTGAAACTTTGCTCAAGATTGAGTGGGGGATTCAAACCAACAAGTACTGCACATTTATCTCACCTCATGGTCAAATGTGAAAGACTAGCAGGCTTATGCCATCATCATCATTATGACATCACAAGCTGAGATCAGTATTTCAGCTTGTGATGCCATAATGGTGATGATGTCACAAGCCTGCTGGTCTTTCACATTTGACCATGGAGGTGAGATAAATGTGCAGTACTTGCTGGTTTGAATCCCCCACTTATGTAGGCACCATATGTGAGTATTTGCACTTACCTCTGGGCATGTAAAATTAAATTTGTTCAAGAAAGATGACTTGCCTGAATCTAGGTAACAAAAATTCTACTGTTGAACTGTTTAATTTTTTTATAAAGTTAACTTTTTTAAATGGAAGGCTTTCTGAAAACTCAGTTTTATATGGTAGCATAGAATTACCTAAATTTGTAGTTATGTTTTGAGTGCCTTTCTGTGTATGGACTTTTAAAATGGTTAACAAATCTAAAAACAATTGGAAATTGAATACAAATATACAATAATAATGAAAAGACTAATTCCATGCACATTCAAACCCTCTTCTTATCTGCTGTTCACATACAAACCCAGCTATTGTCTTGTTTGTTACACTGATATCCTGCCCTTCCTTCAAAGGAGCTGAATTTTCTGGTGTCAAGTTGTCAGTCCAGTTCTTTCACATTCATTTATTTTACTATAAAAACAATATCTTTGGGGTGGGTGGGATAGCTACATGATTAATCTACAGGATAAAACAATATGAAATGAATCATGGAATAAACCAATTTCTTCAATAAATAAATACCATCATTCAGCCTCTGTTTTAAGACTCCTGGTTTTAAAGCTTAAGGTTTGATGGATCAAGAGGAAGGGAGAGAAAGGAGATCTTCATCAGGAATGAAAAGTACCATATTGATCCTGCAAAGTTTTTGGAGTTTGTTTGTTTGTTTTTGACCAAACAGAATGAAATCCAGTCTGTATTATTCTGTTGGTTAGTTGGTTAATCAGATGAGTGTTTTGTACAGATGTTACGTGTGTAGCATTTCTCCTTTCTCAAGTACAGGGATGTTTGTCTTGACACTGATGGTCTCAAGAACCAAATAACATGACACAGCCATACCTTCTGTCCGCATGTTTTGGGACTAAAGCAAAAGAAAGGTCACCACCAGGCAAAGGGGTTATCATAGAATCTACAGGATTATCAGCATATTTAGTGAATAAATTTAACATGGTACATGTCAGTAGCACCTGATAACATAACAGATTTATTCAGAGAACTATAGTCATTGAAAGCTTATGCAGTAACAATGACAATCATCTTTGTTTCTGCAAGGGATCTATTGTGGAAACCACCACCCCCCCCCCCACACACACACCAATAACAAAAAATGTAGGACCTCAAGTCCTGTTGTTTCCTTTGGCAGCATGACATGTAGGTGACCACTAATGCGGCCACGTGCGTATGCCTCCATTACAAACAGAGCTTGCCATCCACAGAAGCTCAAATGCATGGATGGTAAGCTTGTGGATAAGAAAAGCCCACTGTCTGTTCATCTTCAAGGTGCCAAAATACACTGTATTGTAACAAATTAAAATAGCTTCCCCTCTTGAAAATCAAAGGCTTTGGCTAGACATGGCCTTGAAATGTCTGAGGCCACAGTAAGACAAAAGTGAGCTTATTTTTCCTCTCAACATTTGAAACTATTTGAAACAGATCTGCTTTGTACAAAATATTCAGAATTAGGATAAGCATCATGTACACAGCCATTTTCTTGGTTGCTAGGAGCTGGCAACTGACATTTGAGTATCATCTGAATACTGATAATTTGACCACAAATAGTTTAAGAGATCAAACGTATAAATGGCCTCTTGTATCACGTGTTGCCCAGAGTGAGGGTGGTTTATCTCAAAGTGCTGCAGGAGTCAGGGAAAACTGAGCAGCAGAGTAGATATCTGGCTGTAACTCATCTTTGAACAGGAACAATCCTACCTTCCTTAGGCAAAAGACACTGACTAGTCTAGGGTCAGCTTGTCAGTGGCAGGAACTTGGATGTTTTGTGTGTGCCTTTAAATTGCCTGTCAACTTATGGTGAACCCATAAATTTCATAGGGTTTTCTTAAGCAAGGAGTACAGTGGTCCCCCGGGATACGAAGCCCCCGGGGAACGAAATCCCCGGGAGCCGTAACCGCCGGGACCGCCAAAAAGCCCCCAGGAGCCGAAGGAAACCCCGGGTTAAGAAAAAGAAAAACCGCGCGGCCCCTTTAAATCGGCCGCGCGGTCCGTTTCCTAAAGCGGTCCCCCGGGAAACGAAGATTTCCGGGTTACGAAAGGTAATCCGGAACGGATTACCTTCGTAACCCGGGGGACCACTGTGGCTTTGCTATTTCCTTCCTCTGAAATACGGCCTATAGTACCTGATACTTGTTTGAAGTCCCCCATCTAAGTGTTTACAAACAACTAGATCTCTTTTGAGTGATCAGATGCCGCCCTTAATGGTTGCTTTTGGTGAGTAAGAATTGTGTCAATCAGATAGGTAATGATGCAAAATCTAGTTTTGAGAGAGGTGGAGAGAAGAGCTGCAAATGGCGAGCATAGATGTATGAGCGTGAAACCTGGTTAAATTTTTAGGGGAAGGGATCTTAAGTACCCAAAAGACCTGATCCTGTCTGATCTTGGAAGCTAAGCAGGATCAGCCCTGGTTAGTACTTGAATGGAAGACCACCAATGAATATCAGGTACTATGGGCTGTAGGAAGGAACTGGCAAAACCACCTGTGAGTATTCCTTGCCTAGAAAACCCTATGAAATTCAGGTTGATATGTGACTTGAAGACCCATGCATACACACACACACAGCTATTATGAACCTTATTTTTAGGGTTGTGAAAATGAAATAAAACAAGGCTGTGGCTTGTCTTGTATGTGTTTACTTCTAAGTAGTCATGCTTGAGCTTAGGCTCTAAATCTTAGATAAATGAGAAGAGCATGGAACTTCAGGAAGCCTCTCTTTCTGGATTTTATCCACTTAAGGGCTTACTCCTAATTACAGTTATGTGAAACAAATGATGCTGATTCTCTTCCTGCACTTCTAGTTTGTCTGCCTTAGCAACCTGCTAATGCTATTCCTTCATTAGTTCTAATGTCACAATGGACCTCTTGTTAGCCTTATGTGAATGAGTCAGCTCCCTGGCCCTGCTTTATATCCTATGTTCTCAGGGACATTTAAGATGCCATTGATTAAGCATTTCTGATGTTCCAGAGGGCCAAGCTCAGCTTTACCCTAAGTACTTTTGGTTTAGGAGGAAGAAGAAAGCCTTTAAATCTGATTTCCTAGGCTTTTGTGTGTTGGCATGCCATGAGTTTTCATAAGGTGCATATCTTGCAAGAGACTGATATGTAATAATAATAATAATAATAGGATTTATTTATACCCTTCCCAATCACTGGGAATCCGGGGGGGGGGGGCTTACAATAGTGGGAATAATACAGGCGATAACAATAAACATGAAATAATAAGCAAATATAACATAGCAATACATAATAAAAAAAACAATTCATTAACAACAAAACAATACAATAACTGCAAAAAGCATAATACAAAATATACATTCAATCAATAATTATTTAAAAAATCCCCAATTCCAACTCCCTGTACAAAAATTAACAAAGCAGATACTAATAAACAGTGAAGTAGTAAAACAAATACAGCATAACATGTTGAAAATTACTGTTTACAAATTACAATTAATAGATTACATTTTAACATCCCGAAAAAGGAGGAGGCAAAAATTTAACAAGATAATACTCTTAATATCACCTGAGGCTTATAGGCTGCTGCCCATGCTGGGATGGTCCGGGGCTGGAGAAGGGCCAGATGTTAAATTATATGGGTAGAGGTAGCTGTAGGGAGATAAAATTACTGGGATTGTTCATTGGCTGCTGAATGAGAAAAGGATGGTGTTCAAGTTGGACTAGAGTTTGCACTGTTTCTATTATTTGGAATAATACTAGAATAATAGAACAAACTGACAAAAATTCTCATTCTTGATCAGAAAAGCTGACTTGACACATCAAGACAGCCTGCTGAGAAATTGCCAACCTCTACAAGTTCTTGCCTTCAGCTTGGCTTTTCATTAACATTTCCATAATTCTTCCAGAAATGTGTCCACATCAAACTACTGGCTTTTTGCTTTGTAAATCAAAGTATGTACATGTAGCAAGTACAGAAGGTTTGGCACATTGATCAAAAATACAGAAATGACCTATTGGATGTGATTATTCTTAAAAACCCTTTCAGTGAGGCAAGAGCTATTGTAGTTTAGCTACATAATTTCCACAATTTCTGCAAAGATAATTTTTGCAAATGTGGACACTCTTGAGGGTGGCATATTTTGCAAATGTAGAGAAACTTTTTTCCTGATTTCTCTTTTTCTCATATGAGCTTGATGCTAGCAAAGATTTACTCACTGGATGGCCTTGAACAAACAGTCCTGTAAATTCGGAAGGAAGGTTGCTTTCCTTAAGGAAGAGGAAACATAAAGATTGGAAACACTGGGAAAATTAAATGCTATATTAATAATAAATGGAAATAAAAGACCAGAACCTGGAAATAATTAACCCTGTTTCTTAATCCATCACATTTTAGGGGAAATCAGTATAACCTGGGTAACGGAAGCAGCAGAGAGAACGGAATGGAAGGCCCAATGCATGAAAACCCTGAGTGGGAGAAGGCCCGTCAAGCACTGGCTAGCATTAGTAAAAACAGTGCTGCTGCCTCTGGCAACAGTAAACCTGCCACCAACGGGCAGGCTAATGCACAGGTAAGAGGGCTCAGTGTTTCTTCAAGCAAATACGTATATCAAAGATAAAAATAATCTAAGATTGTACAAAATTCATTTTGAACTTTGTCTGTTTAATATTGCACAAGTCTACTTTTTGAGAATTCTCTCTTAACAGTAAAAGTCCAAAGTCCTTTCAAAAGCTATGCTCTGGGAGAGCGGAAAAAAAATGGACTTGAAATATTTTATTATTTGGGTGGGAACAAATATATTTCAATATTCAGTGTATAAGTCTTGTATCTCTTGAGGAAGCTGAAATTGTTTTTTACTTGGGGTAGCTGTGTACTTGAGATCTAAAAGAGTGTTTCACTATCATGGGTTTCCAGATTTTGGAGTACAGCTCTCCAGTCATTGGCCATTGGTGATGCTGGGTGGGTGTTCTAAGCATTTCTGAAGATCCAACCTTTATGGTCACTGGTCCAGAGGGCTAGGAGTTTTGGGAGTGGCATTATTGGGATATGTGGCATTTGGAGAACACAGTCATGCTAGCACTCTGAAAATTGAGATGAAAGAAACTGGATTTATTTGACAGAGAACCAGGCTCCTTATCATCACATTTTTCTACTGACATGGGGAGCCAAGGAAGCTTCTTCCCAGTTAACAAACTCAAATAGCTTTTTGAGCCTCCCTTTGTCACAAACATTTATGCTGCTTTTTTCCTAGTACTCAGCCCAGCAAGGGGAATCTCTACAGCAACAGCAACAGTACTATCAGTGGTATCAACAGTACAGCTACCTCTACCCATATAATTATTATTACCCTATGGTAAGTAACAACGACTAGCTGAGTTCCTAAACTCTCCCAGAATGCATGCTTATGTGCCTCTGCTGGAAATGTGGAGATGTTTGCAGCAAGGAGTTGCACGATGGGGAGGGACTTGTAGTTCAAGGTGGGATCCTCAAAATTTTGGGCTTCATACTTCCAGAACCCCTAGATGTTAATAATTTCAGCTGCAAGTAAGGTACAAGCACATGGCTACAATTCATGCCCACCGCATATAAAATAAACGGGACCAGTGTATAATATTGTAGCAGAGGGGTCTTCCTTTGTATGACAAGTTGGCTGGAGGCTTGTTAAACAAAATCCAGACATGTGCATGAGACATGCAAAGAAATTAAATTTTAGCCACCATTAACCATTAAGAAGATAACCACTTGCACAATTTCTATTCTGTTACCTATCTGTATTAATCTGGTTCTATGGCTTGCCCTCACCACAGAATGTCTACCCTGGGTATGGTTCTCCAGGACAATATGGTGTCCCCGGTTCTTATTCATCAGCAACACCACAGCAGCCACAAGCTCCTGGACAACACCAAGGGAGCATGAACCAGGTAATGATGCCTAACTTGTATTTATCCATCCTAAGGAAACAGACCAAACAGCAGGCAGCGTTGTGGCACTTCAGCAGTGTGGCATTCATACGCCACAGAAACTCCACAAAGTGGCAGAAGAAAGTGTACCCTTTTGCTGGCTCAAAAAGGAACAACATTTTGCCTCCCTTTTTTGAGCTGGCAAATAGCCAGATTGGGCTGTGGCACATGATTGCCATTGCCCTGATCTCACGCTGAAAGGGGTGGTGGTGGCATGCTGTCCCTTTAGGTCTGTCTGTTTTGGCCCTTTGTTTCCTTAACTTCATACCCGTAATTAAACTCATCCATCTTTAATTCCACAGTTAGTGATTCTTATGGCTCCTGGGTTATGCTGCCACCACAATAAAGGTGAAGAGTGAAGTCTGCTGTGGACCCCACTGTGTAGTTTTCTTATGTGATTTATTTATTGACTTCCTAGTTCATTCCTTGCTTCAACAATTTGCAGGGGTGATGCAGTTGTTAATGACGGTGGCCTGATAGGAGAGAGACACAGAACTAGAAATAAGCCTAAGAGGCTAAATGGAATGGATGCTGGATTCTGACATTTCCCCTGTGTTCTGAGAGATAGAGAACGGAAGCCAGCAGTTGTGGTTCTAGATTTTCACAGAGATGAAGGGGGTTTATGGGTTCAGAGGAGTGGTCTGTTGGTCCATCCCCTGAAGGTAGACACCAATGCAGTTAGCATGACCATTTGTCAAGAGCTATGGGGAACTGCAGTCCAGCACCATCTGGAAAGATCCAGGTTGCTTACTCCTTAAGTGATTTAAGCCTTACCTCCATAATACTTTCTGTTTAAGTGTGTGCTTGGAGAGATAGCAGTGACAGAAATCTTTTTTCTTTTCTGTCAGCCTCCAGTCCCAGGTATGGAAGATGGAGGGATGCCATATCCAAGCCAGCAGCAACAAATGCAAGTTCCAAACCCACCACAGTCCCCTATGCAACACCCTGGCCACCCCTCACAACATAATAGCCATCCCATGGGCTCTGCAGGTCAGCAGCAACAGCAAGGTGGGCCTCCTGGAGGACTGCATCCCCAACAAAACCAGTCAAATGCCTCCTATAACCAGCAGCAGCATTCCTACCAGGAGGCACCAAAGCCCAAGAAGGGACAGCAGCTTTGGAACCGCATGAAACGTGAGTTTCTGGAGATTAGAGGAGGTGGGACAGTTCTTACAGAAAAGGAGTTGAAATAGGTTATTAGGAAGAAAGGTTGATGTAGAACTAGGAAGCTTCCACTAGCCTTTTATTTCAGTTGTAGTGAAAAAAATTGTGCAAAAAACTACTTGTAACAATCTCCTATATGGCAGAAATTTAAATTAATATGTAACTATTGTAAAGGTAAAGGTAGTCCCTTGACACAAATATCTGGTTGTAACTGACTTTAGGGGGTGGTCTAATAATCTCCACTAATAAGCCGAAGAGCCAGTATTGTCCAAGGACTGCTGTGGTGATCGTGTGGCCAGCATGACTGCACTGAATGCTTGGGCCTCAAACTGCCAACCTTCCTATCTTACAGTAGTCAGTACTGGCGTCTTAACCTCTAATCCACTGCATCCCTATAACTATTGTGAACACTTGACTATAAGTTGACCTTATACATAAGTGGAGGACAAGTTTTAGGGCCAAAACCATGGATTTTGATATGACCCATGGATAAGTCGAATGTAAAACTTAGGGGCATTTAACAAAGGCTGTAAAGGATGAAGCAAAGGAAAACAATGCCAAAGAACTTTTAAAATTCCAGCAGGCTTGTGCTCAGTACTTAAGGGTGGATGGATGAGCGAGTCATGCTTATGTGTGCTCCCAGGACAAATTACACTTCTGCTTTTCACCAGAGAATGGTTCCTTTTTTAGTATGAGTTAAAGTACACTACTTACATTGACCCATAGATAAGTCAACCTAGCATTTTTGGATCAATTTTTGACTAAAATTTCTAGATTTATACATGAGTATACGCAGTAGTTAAACTGTATATTGTTGTTGTTCACTGCCTTCATGTCGACCTTGAGTTGACCTTTACATTTTCAGAGTGAAAGAAAGTCTATTTCTATAGTTTAATGATGCCACTATTCAATAACACATTACAGTGGTCCCCCGGGATACGAATCCCCCGGGTTAAGAAAACCCCGGGATCCGAAACCGGCGGGACCAAAAATTATCCCCCGGGATCCGAAAAAAAGGGACGTCCCTTTTCCTCCGAGGCCTGCCTGACGCAAAAAGAGTTGGGCGCGGAGGCCCAGGCTGGCTGGGGAAGCCAGGCTGGGCCTCCGCGCCTGACACGAAAGGAGGCCCGATCCCGCCGGATTGGGCCTCCTTTCGTTAGGTGCGGAGGCCCAGCCTGGCTTGGGAAGCCAGCCTGGGCCTCCGCGCCTGACGCGAAAGGAGGCCCGATCCGCCGGATCGGACCTTCCTTTCCTCAGCCAGGAGGCCCCCGCCAGGCCCGGGGAACGGATTACCTATTTCCTATGGGAAATAGGCCCCGGGTTACGAAATTTTCGGCTTACGAAAAAGGTGCCGGAACGAATTAATTTCGTAACCCGGGGGACCACTGTACAGGGACTCATTTACAATGGAGAACCTTAGACCTCAGTTGATTAACTGTGTATCGGAAATTGGGCTGAGTTTTTCTTTGTTAGTATCTGTGACCGTAATAATAGCCAGTAGAAATCTCTTTTTGGGTTGATCTGTTCCTTTAGGAGGCCAAAGGCTTTTTTAAAAAAGTCACCTCTTGTTCCCTACAGAAGCACCTGGGTCTGGTGGGTTGAAATTCAACCTGCCCAAACGCCCTTTTGTAGTAACAAATCAGAACTTCAGCAATTCAGAGCAGCAGCAACAACAGCAGCATAGCAACTTTGGTTCCCAGCAGAATCCTGAAAAACGCCACAATCACAGGTATGCATAATTTCTTCAGTTTCATTCCTCTTTAGAATGGTAGGTGACAGCACTTAAATTGGATAGCAAGTGGGTCTCTAGGTTTTAAAATTTCCTTGTGCCTGTATTTCAAACAACTTCCTGTTTATGTATGTCAGTGAGATTTCCACATTTCCAAGAGATACTAATTTTTATTTTGTTAATTTTCTATCCCTCTTGTTTTTTGTAGAACAAGCTTCAGTTAGGATTTTCTGGGAGCAACCACCTTGTCCCTCTCCTTAATTAACTACCCTTGCTGTCAGTGGTGTCACTAGGAGGGTGCAAACTGCTCGGGTGACGTCCTAAGTGGAGGTGACACCACTGCACCCCATAGGTCCAAAAAGTGTGGGGTGAGGTGCGGATCGGTTAGGAGTACCTGTTATCAGCTTTGGCTGATCCGCCAGCTGCGCCCTTTCCTGGATGTGAGGGATCTGAAAACTGTGATACATGCACTGGTAACCTCACGATTGGACTACTGTAATGCGCTCTACATGGGGTTACCCTTGTGCTTATCCCAGAAACTACAACTGGTTCAGAACATGGCAGCCAGACTGATTACAGGTACATCTAGGGGAGAACATATGGCACCTGTGCTTAAATCTCTCCACTGGTTGCCAATCAGTTTCCGGGCACAGTACAAGGTGTTGGTCTTAACCTATAACGCCCTACATGGCTCGGGTCCATCCTATCTAAGGGACTGCCTCTTCCCGTATGAACCCCCCCCCCCCCGCACACTCCATTCCTCTGGGAGGAGTCTGTTACAGCCCATGAAGACTAGGCTAGTGCAGACCTCCAAGAGGGCCTTTTCAGTGGTCGCCCCCAAGCTGTGGAATGACCTGCCGGATGAGATGTGTCTTATTCCATCCATTGTTGGCTTCAAGAAAGCCCTAAAGACGCATCTCTTCTGGCAGGCCTTCCCGGAAAACATTTAACATCTCCTGGCTCCAAATTTTGGTCAGTTTCTAGTCTTCATCCTCCTATACAGCTCAATGAACGTTAGTTTGATATTGTTCATTGTTTGTCTATTTGCACTATGTTTTAACTAGTTGTTGGTTTAATCTTTTTTTTTAAGGGGGGGAGCTGGGGATGGGACTGGACATTTTAACTGTTGATGTTTTAACTTCCTTCTGTACCCCGCCGCAATTGCTCGTTCAGAGGGGCGGGCTAGAAATAAATAATAATAATATTTATTATTATTATTATTATTATTATTATTATTATTATTATTATTATTATCACTGAGGGGAGAAAGAAGGCACTCGCTTGCTCATGGTGAATAATCAAGCATTTTTTCTCTGCCCTCTGAGCCGCATCTTACCCAACTCCTTTGAGCAGGCTCAGTGGGTGGAGAAAAGTCATCCAGGCTCGGAGGGCAGCCAGGGTGTTTGCCTGTGCAGTGAAAACACGAGAATTAGCAAGTGTTGGAGGAGGAAAAGCAGGAAAGGGTCACTGCTGCTGCCACACCATTGGCAACCAGCACCACCAACCCTATTTTTATTGCTGAAGAAGGTGCAGAGAAGGTGGGCAATGGAGGCAGCTGGCGCGTCCACTTGCCAAACTCTGAGGGGAAATGCCAACGCTCCTGTGGGAACAGGTCCTCTCCCTCCTCCCTCATGGTTGCCATTGCCTCTTGGCGCATTTGCCTGTGCAGCCCCGCACAATTCATATGTCCCAGCTAATGTTGTTTTAAAGCTTAACCTTGGATTTTCTTATCACTTTGATGGGAGATCTAAACCCCTGGGGCTCCTGAAAATTTCTCTTCCCCAAACACAGCAAAATCCTCCCAGTGTGCAATTGAAGTTTAAAAAAAGAGAAGTATCTTAACACAAATTATATATCAGTTGGGATTGGGTGTTTTAAACAATTTCTCTCTACAGTTCTTCAACAGGTAAGCCAGAGGATTGGCCTCAAGATATGAAAGAGTATGTCCAGCGCTGTTTCACAGCCTGTGAGTCAGAAGAGGACAAAGACCGCACCGAGAAGCTGCTGAAGGAAGTTTTGCAGGCCAGGTTGCAAGATGGCACTGCCTACACAATTGACTGGAGCAGAGAGCCACTTCCAGGGTGAGTACAGGTCCAGAAAGATGAATAGGGATTACTGGGTCAGATTTGGAAGGATTATATTTGTGTTGTCCCTTGCACTCAGGACACTATATACTTACATATCCCTACTGCATTATATCTGCAAGTGATCCTGTGAGGTAAGATTAGGAAGAGAGATTGTATCCAGATGAAGGCTACCCAATAAGCTCAGTGGCTGAGTGTCCAATTTCGGTCCAGCAGTCTAGCTCAGGGCTGGGGCATTTGGTATCTGGATGATGGACTATAACTCCCACCATCCCTCACCATTGCCCGTGATGCCTAGAACTGATGGAGACTGCAATCCAAGAACACTTGGAAGGTCATACCTTACCTGTCTGTGCTCCAGCTGTTATAAAATCTGGCCTCTTATTTATTTGGTTTGAGTGTGCAAACAGTTAAGCATCCTGAATGGATAATAGTGTAGGACAGTAAAGTGTTATATTGTCTAACACTGGATGTTCAGCAAAGGATTTGAAAAGCAAGGTCCATAATTATTTTTTATGACAGATTTCTCTTGAGGGAAATACAAGTTTGCACATAAGTAAAGAATTTATCTATTATAATAAACTTGCTGATACTGATGAGTAAAGCTAGAACACTTCTTGCTTATGTCTATGGATTGAGCAGTTCTGTTTCTGTCTATGCAGCCTGGGCAGGGACAACATGGTTGAAAGCCCCAAGAAGAAACAGCAACATTGGGAAGTGTCTTCTCTCCACTCTCCACGTGCCTCTATGCAGTCTACACTTTCACAGCAGCAGCAGAGGACTAGTGGCAACTCTCAGCCTCAACGTGGGGGAGGTAGTGGTGGAGGAGGGACTGGTCGGATTCGTGGCAATGGCTTTCCCACCAAGTTTGGAAATCGCAATGTCTTCATGAAGGAGAATAGCTCATCCTCAAGTGTGGATTCACGTTCCAGGTCACGGTCCTCATCACGGTCTCCCAGCCGGCACTTTCGAAGGAGGTAAGTGTCTCATACAACAACAGCAGACTAGGAATAGAGTGGGTGTCTCAGGCTTTCTGCAGTTACATGTTATGTCAGTAAGGGACCACTCATAAGTGTGCATGTGGAGAGAGAAAGGTAGGAGCTGTGCATTAAAGCTTCCTGAAAGTTGGTAGGACAACGTAGAAGTTTCATTTGGGGGGAAAAAAATACAAGGTGAAATTCTTAGAAAACTAAATTTTGTGTTTCCCATTTGCACAACAATGTGACTAGCTGCAGTAGTTTTGTTTGTTTATAATAACAGCTTTTAAAGTTTGAGCACTAGCATGATTGATTATAGTATGCAGCACTTTCTTGAGTACAAGAGTTAAGTGAAAATGATTTTCTCCCCTCTTTTTCCTCTGAAATAGCGATTCAGATACAGATAGTTCCTATTCAGGCAATGAATGTCGCTTGGGTAGCCGCAGGAATACACAGAAGACCCGAGGCCGTGGGGGCCACATGGATAGAGGCCGGATGAGAGCCCAGCGAGGAAAGAGGCAAGTTGTGTGAGAAAACAACATCGCCCATTGCTGATGTGTAGTCATAGAATAATGACTGAAAGTCTACTAGAAGAGTAGTAGGAAGTACTACTGGGGAAGTACCATGTTCTGTCTGCTTCTCAGAGGATCTTGGTGTAAAAGTGTAACTGGGTCCAGTGGCACTTCCTTCTATAAGTGATCCTCTCAGCCTCTTGCTTTTTCTCTTTCTCAGGCACGATCAGGGGCCTTCCAAACGCAACCGAAAGCGTAACACAATGGACTATGAAGATCCTGAGAAAGAGTTCAAGAAAGAGCGACGGGCAGCCCGTTTCCAGCATGGTGCCCATTCCAAAAAGCTGCGACTGGAGCCCCTTATCCTTCAGATCAATAGTCTTGATACCACTGGCTCTGATGGGTTTGACTGGAATGAACTGAAGATAGTGGGCACCTGCCAGGAAATAACAAAACATTATCTGCGCCTCACTTGTGCTCCAGACCCCTCTACTGTCCGGCCTCTTTCAGTGAGTAATTCTTAGGCCAAGGATGGGGAATTGTGTGGCTTGCAGATGTAGCCTCCCAGCACCATTTTAAGGCTCTGAAACCTCCACCAGACTCTTAGCTAAAATGTCCAGGAGCATGGGGGGAAATTCATCACATTTGGGCCCCCAGGCCATTTTCAAACCGGGAAATAGATTAGAAGATGACTCTTTAAAGTCAGTAATCTCTGCCCAGCCATAAATTGACTGCAGTTGGCATTTTGCCTGTCCCTGTTCTGAATATGTTTTAGTAGGTTAGTGTTTGCTGTCTTCCTTGGCTGGTGAGCTTTCATCTTGGACATCATTTGATCCTTATCAAGTATCTCTACTTTATTCTGACCAGGTACTTAAAAAATCTTTGGCCATGGTGAAATCACACTGGAAAGAAAAGCAGGATTATGCCTATGCTTGTGAGCAAATGAAATCCATTCGACAAGATCTCACGGTAAGCAGGTTCAGGCATTGGAGGTGAAGATGTCAGTGGTTGTGGAAAGCCAGCTATTCCTAGTCTATTGAATTGCTACTTGCCAATGAAACCTATAATTGCTAGTTACACTGGGCCCTCCTTATCCACGGACTTGTCATCCACAGATTTGAGCATCCGCGGATAGCAAGCCCATATTGTCCTCAATGGTGGCACAGACACAGCTGCGCAGCCATTGGGGACAAGTCCCTCACCTCCCCCACCCTCCTCCCTCCCCCTTCCCCCCACCCTCCTTCCTTACTGGCTCATTTCCTTCTACTCCACCCCAGCTTGGCTTTGAGGGTGCAGTCTGGCTCCCAGTCAGCCAGGACCTCAGCAAGGGCTTGAGTCTCAGAGTCCCTGTCCCCAGCACCTGCGATGGAGCCTCTGGGCCCTGAGACCCAAGTCCTGGCCCTGGCTTCCTATGGCCAACGGGCCTCCGAGGGAGCTGGGCCCAGGGCCCAGGCTTGATTCTCAGGGCCCAGAGGCTACTTTGCAGGTGTTGGGCCTGGGGACCAGGCTTCAAAACTCAAGCTTTGGCCCTAACCCTGACCTGAGCCCTGGCTGCCTGGGAGCCAGACTCCGCCCTCAAAACCAAGCCGGAGTGGAGAGGAAAGAAGGAAGCAAGTAAGGAAGGAGGGTGGGTGGGTGGGTGGAGAGGGGAAGGAAGGGACTTTAATGCCATGTTTCTTAATGGTGTTGCAGCTACAAGGCCGTGCCACCATTGAGAACAATGGGACTTTAGCATCTGTGGATTTTGGTATCCGTGGAGGGGGGGGTGCAGAACAGATCCCCTGCAGATACTAAGGTTCCACTGTACTTAGTTTTGGGGGAAGAAAGAAATTTGTTTGGACTGTGTGGAGGGGAGGGAGTTCTTCTCATTTTAGATGCCAAGTTTGCCATCCTCAACTAATGATGGCAATGAGATTTCAAGCGAAATTATCAGAATGAGATGGGTTGGGGTGTGAAGATGGAAATAGAATTTCTGATAACCAAGTCAGGACTGGCAGGATTGCCCCCATTAGATTTTTGTAGAAGCAGAATAAACCATGCACAGCAAATGGCTGCAGAGATAACTTGATGTGTTTTCATTGCTGATCATGGAAGTCCTCTTAAATTTTGTGCAATGAAAATTATTTTGCACACAGGTCTTCTGTGTTTGACTGATTCCTCAGTTCTGTACTTGGCCATTCTTAATCAGTCAATAGAGACAGAAGTTGTATAATTTTTCTAATCCTGTGACTTTAATCCAAGTGCCATTCAGGGTACCATTTATTCACTTGCTCTGAGCTGCTGACATGTAATATTACATAACATGGGTGGGGCACCAGTTAATAGCAACTCATTCCTGTCCTCCAGTATCTAGTGAAGCCATTCCCTTCCTGTCATTAAGCATTAAGGAAGAAAAAAGCTTTCTACAAAAGCAGTTGAATGTTATCCTAGAAATCAAAGTTAACAATGCATGCCACTCTACAGGACCCAAAAGTGATGTAGGGCAATTGATGCACTGTGCAGTTACCCAGTAACTGATGGAGATGTTTGCCTGGGGCATATCATACTGGTAATACTGCCTGGGGCATTTCCACAGTGCCAAGTGGCTTTAACAGATTGGTTATGTTAGTCCAGTAAGAGAGCCTAAAATTGCAATCTTGGCAGTTTTACTGAATCGATGGTTAACAGGAAGAGGAAAAGACTCATAAAACTCTTTCTTCACTTACGTCATTTGGTATTTTGGAACACAGTTATGTTCTCATTTTGGCAGATCCTGTCTCTGGGCCAGTAACAGCCATGATGATTCGCCATCCATTTCCCACTTGGTTTAACTGTATATTCAAGTCCCACTTCTTTGTGGAAGAGCAAATGGGAATTCAGCCACAGTTAAACATTCCTAATGTGTGGAAAGTGAAGTTACTCCTGGTTCTTTATAGCATCCTTTCCTGTTCTGTTTAGGTTCAGGGAATCCGTACAGAATTCACTGTGGAGGTCTATGAAACTCATGCTCGGATAGCACTGGAGAAGGTAAGGCCCAGTGTAATAGGTAGTTCTGGGAGCTTCCAAGTTCCTGTCCCCAGTCAGCCTTGAACCGAGTCAGTAACCTTGAGCAATCACTTTATCACAGTTTTGAAGATAACATATTGAGGGAGAGCCCTCTGTGCACTTGAGTTCCTTGGTAGAAGAGTGGGGTAACTGATACAGTAAAGTCAGTGCATTTTTTAGAAATCCTTTTAATTTCTGTGCTGCTTCCATAATAAAATACGAGGTAGCATATGTTTGTTTCCTAAGTGGTCTTCCATCCAGACTTAGAACAGCGTAACTTCCCCAAGACTGCTTCAGGACCATTGCCAAGGAACTTTTTAGTTACCCTTCTCAGTACAGGAAAGGTAATGGAAATCAGACTGTTCTGTTTACAGATGTACTCCAAAAATGAAGAAGCTAATTTCCAGTGAGTTTTCTGTGTCTCATAACTGTGGACAATGTTAGAAATAAGCCAGTAGGGGTTGTTGGGTTTGTTTGTTTTTTGTACACTTTCAAAAATTAGAGGATACTTTGAGGAGGCATATTTGTGTCCTGTTGATCCCTTACTTGTCTTCTGCTTGGTCTTTGTTAATTCATCTGCATCCCACTTTTTCAACTATGAAGGTTGAAATGAAGGTTAAGAGCTTCTTCACACACCTAGTAAAGCTAAATGGAGGAGTTTTCAGTGGAGTGTTGGGGGAATTTTTTGCTTTGTATAAGAAAGGGAGGCCTTATCGAGTTGGGGGAGAGCATACAGGAATTCCAAGTTTTATCTGATTCTAGTGGCTAGTTGAATCATTTCCATAACAAACTAATTATCTTTTGTAGGGTGACCATGAGGAGTTCAACCAGTGCCAGACACAGCTGAAGTCTCTTTATGCAGAGAACCTGCCTGGAAATGTTGGAGAATTTACAGCTTACCGAATCCTCTACTATATTTTCACCAAGAACTCAGGGGGTAAGTGCCAGGCTTGATGGACATGGAGTCTTTGTAGATCTGGGCTAAGCTGTCAGAGTTTCTTTAGTGCTGGTTTATATTATTTGGATCAGGTACTCCCAGCCCATGTATCTGCTCCTCAGAGCCTGCTTTTGCAAAAGATAGATGTCTCTCCACCCATGCCAGTTACTAGGAAAATGTTAATCATGTTGGAAATCTTGCTCTCAAAATACCATGGACAGTAGGAGCATTCCTGGTTGTGGGAAGTAGAGAAGGGTATAAACTCCTTTTTCATGTATAGATTGTAGTTAGTCTTGTTGATGGGCTAGGATAAAGAAGGCTAAGTATGTGAATTTAGACAGTAGGCCTCATTAGTCAAGTGTGGGCAGCAAGAGTAACAAGTAGCAGGGCTGCAGTGTGAGAATGGGTCCTGGTGATTCTTCTTTCTCTCCATTGCAGATATCACAACAGAGTTAGCGTACTTGACAAAAGAGTTGAAAGCAGACCCCTCTGTGGCACATGCACTTGCCCTGCGAGCTGCCTGGGCACTCTCCAATTACCACCGGTTTTTCTGCCTGTATCGCCAAGCGCCCTGCATGTCTGGCTACCTCATTGACAAGTTTGCTGAAAGAGAGAGGAAAACAGCCCTCAAAGCCATGATCAAAACGTATGTGAAGCTGAACCAGGCACCCCTGGGGTGAGGGATGGGGAGATGCCTCACACCTGCCCGCTTACTTCCCTGCTCCAACTGTTGTGTGGCAGAGGGGCAGACTAGTGTCATGTAGATAGAGGAGGGTAAAATATGTTTATGCAGCGTTAGTTAAGAGTGCCATGTTCTTTGCAGGTAAGTAGGATAACAGTTTTCTACTCAGAATGTCATTGCTTCTGTAGATTTAAAATAGCTACTTAACTGTACTCCAGGGCTGGTAGAGGTGCTGCCAGGTGCTGTGATTCACTTAGAGAGGCAAATGGATCCACAGGCAGAAGGGTTTTGACTAAGAAGCATTAATCTAGAAAACCATTTTCAGTTGAAAGAAAGTACACTGTTGAAGTTTTATTTTGGGTATATGAGCCATTAGCAAAAGGAGAAATAAGAAGAAGCAAACAAAAATCCAAAGATGATGTTGTAGAAAGGGTATACTTTCCGAAGAAATAATAATAACCAGAGTACACTTTTTCGACAATTTGTAGGTTATACCTACCTTTTTGTTATATCCCATGCCTCTAAAAGGAAGATTTTTCCCTACCCTCTGATCCATTTAAGGAGAAGAGTACATGAAATCAGCCTTCTCCATACTTCTCATTTGTTGAATTGAAAACCACAGGCCTCATCTGGATAGATGATGGATCTTGGATGTCATCTGTCTGTTGCCTTTCTGGTGGGATACGTGCTTTGAATGTGTATCCTAATGGGGATGGTGTTCTCCATGCGTATTCCACTGAAAGCAGGGCAGTGTGGTAGGTCTGTATCCATGTTCAGATCTACTTTGAATGTTCAATCAATTTTCTCCACTTTCAAGTCAGGGATTGGAATCTTTGACCTTCTAGTTGTTTTGGTGTTCAGTTCTAAGGATTTCCAGCCAACGTGGTCAGTGGTAAGAGATTGTTGAAATCATCATGCAAAACACCTGGAAAGCCAAAGGTTGTTTACCCCTATGTTAAAGATGTGTGGGAGTTTTCCATTTATAGGGATTTTCTGTCTTCATCCCCATTTTGGTGTATAGGACATCCCCATAAAAATCATGAGCTCAATAAGTTGGGAAAGTGATTATAACATTCAGTGTTTTTTTCAAATCTAGATGCTGTAGTGTAGTTGAAAGTTTACAAAGCATTTTGGTATCTGGGTCTGGGTGGTAGCAGGGGTGTTGTGCTGAAAAGTAAGAAGCAGAACATTACAAGCAATTGGCAAGATGGCACTAACATATTGTTACACTGTGCTTGATGAAAGGTGCTGCAGGGATAGTGGGACTTGCATTGAAAGAAATTGCTTTATTGTAAAAGAGGATTGTAAACTTCAGTGGTTTAGCATGTCAGATACTTACAATGTTGTCTTTTCTGACCCCTATCCCAAATCCTTTTCATTCATGTGGTCGCCTTTGAAAGTTAGAACCTTAAAAAGTTGATTCTGTATCAATCAAAGAGGGTATCTCAGGGTGAGTTTTTTCTCTCACTGGCTCCAAAGGCATGTCTGCCTTTTGTGCTTCATTTTTTAAGCTTGCCCTTTACAGTGGGATCAGGGAAACACATACTTCCCCCTACTAGCTCCAGTCCCTTTTCAGCATTGTCAGACTTTGGGGGAACCTCTGCCTCATCTGTAACATGCTATCGTCTTAAAATCACAATCTGGACAGTTCTGTCCCTCCTTTCTTTGTTTAATCAGGTATGAAGTGTAAGCTAGAAAAAAACTACTTTATTTTGCTACTACAAACACAAGTGTTGGGGAATCTAATCTTTCAGAAGCCTTTTATGAGGCAATTATTTGTCAGCTAGAAGCTGTCCAAAAAAAGCTGCTGAGATCAAAATTCACTGCCTTCCTTTTGGCAAGTGTAAATGTGCAAAGAAATCCAACAGAGTTAAATGTACAAACCAGGAACTATTGGCTGACTTCTCGAAGTTTATCCAATTTAACAGGACAGAATGGTTGGGGGATTGCAGCCTGTTCTGTGCCTTACATTCGGGTGACAGGTCTGTGGGCACTACCAGACTATCTGAACTCTTGCCTCTTTCTGCAAATAAAAATCTCCTCAAGAGTGCAATCCATAATAACCTTGTAAAATTCTCCTTAACAGCCATGGGGACTAGAGATGTAATACCTGGTGATTCATTTGGTTTTCATCATTTTGCCAAGTTCACCAAGGGTAACTAAGTGTTATACTATGAGCAGGATTCTGCTTGATATTTCAGCCTGCCTTTTCCTATTCACCAGTGTCTCTTTTTATCTCCCTCAGTTTCCGTCCGGTGCTTCCTGTGTCCTACGTTGTGTCAGAGCTGGCCTTCGAGAGCGAGGAGGAGTGCCAGGCCTTCCTCGCAGCTCTGTCCCTTGTGTATACTAGCCCCGACGCCACCAAGATTGACTGCAAGCAGAGCTTGGCGGTCCTCGCCAATTTCTGAAAGTGTAAATCTCCCCCTGCCCTGCCCTGCCCTGCTTTAACATGTACATATATATATATGAGTGTTTCTGTGTGTATATATGTATATAAAACCAAATTCAGTTAGATGCCATGGGCATTTTGGAGCCTAGCTTTACCACCTCTCCCGCTGTCCACACACCGCACACGGATAGAAGAGGGTAAGATCCATGGACATCGGATGGCATCTAGGACTGCGAGAGATGGAGAAGAGCAGAGAGTTTGGTTTAACAGTTGTATTTTTTTTTTGCCAGCAGTGGGGTAGGGAGATGTGTGGGGGAATTCTTTACACTTCAAGTTTAAGATCATCTGTGGTGGTGTTTCTTCTCCTCGTGTCAAGATGCATGAGAGAACATAGCTATACACACGCATACCCTCGTCATCTGCTGGTCAGAAATTGTTGAGATGAAGGGTTGGGCAAAGAAAAAGGGATCTGTAAGACAAATTCTTGAGACTTACGGATTTAATAGCTCTCTTTGTATTACCGTCCTTTCTACCCCCATGAGAGTGTTCAGGAAGCTAGAATGTTTACTCTGTAAGCCACAGGGTAATCCCTTCATCTAAGTTTTTTTTCTAAAACTACATCAGTATCCTTGCAGAGCCATATTTTCATCTAGATTCCACCTGGCAAACCTCTCAGAAAGCAGCAGTACATGAGAACAAATGGTTCCTTTATGTAAATATGTGGAATATGATTTTGTACAGAAGCACCAAGTTGTAAATAATACTAGAAAAACTGTTGTTTTCTAAAGGGAAAAAAAGCTTTTCTACTTTTATAATGATGAGTTTAACAGATGGTTTTCTCTGAAGACGAAAAATCCAGGTTGTGTTTGTGCGCATTTTGTGTTCTTCATTGTGCTTCTCAGAAACTAACACTGTCTCAGTTTTTTCCTCTTCCGAGCTATGGCCTGGTTCCGAAAAACCGTGAGAGAGATGCCACCTCTCCAGTCAAACAAAAACCAGCCTGAGGAGGAAGAGCAAAGCAAAATCTGCCTTCATGCCTTTCCTACCAGTTCAAAGACTTTTTCCTATGCAGCGGAGAATGTAAAAGACTTTTTAATGCAACCCCATGTGGATGTGGCAACCTGCAGTGAAGAGAAGCACATCAAGGCAATAAGCTACAGCTGTTGAATCAGAGCAGCACACAAGATGATCCTCGCAACCTTCTCCTTTGCTATTGTGTTCTGGAGTTGTCATGCTAAGTTTAATTTATTTATTTTTTTCCTCCCTCTGTCCTCAGTTCTATACAGGTAAACTCAGAAAATGCACCACCTCATTTTCACCTCCTTTCGTCACATTGTTTTCAGTTCTGTTTTAAAGTTTTGGAAGATTGTCCAGTTGTCTTCTTTTCCTTTTTCTCTTTTCTCCCCCCATTCCTTCCCACTCTTAGTTTCTCTAGCTAATCCCTTCCCTTTCTCTCTCTCTCCTCCTTTGCTCTTACTCCTTCTTTCTTTCTATTTTTGTTTTTAAACATGTGTAATTTTGGGATGTTTTGGCTTGGGCTGGATTTTTCAAAGTTTCCTTTTTCCTTTTCAGAAACCTCTGAATTTTTTCCCATTTGATTAAAATTTTTTAAAAATCAGTGACGTTATCTCTGGTGTGATGCTTTTGAAGGTTTAGCTGTTTTTAGCATTGTGGTTATAACAGTTCAGTTTCTCCAGATAAAAGGAATACAAAAAAAAAAAAAAAAAAAAGGAGTTCAAGGTGAAGTTGCAGGATTGTGTAGTCCAAGTATCTGTAACATTGCTACAGGTGATCCGAGGAATAATAATAATAATATTTATTTATTTATTTATTTATTAATTACCCGCCCCTCTGAGCGAGCAATCGGGGTGAGGTACAACATACCTCAATAAGAAGGTCTAAAGCAGGGGTTCCCAACCTTTTTGACTCGCAGAGCCCTTTATAGAATCAATTTCTATGGTGGAGCCTCTAAGTGGCCTACCCTATGTCTTGCAAGTTAATGGTCTTTAGGAGTAGTGTTGTTTCGGGGAGATAGGGTTAGGTGGAAGTGCACACGGAGCTCTAAGGGGTCCTCAGAGCACAGGTTGGGAATCACTGGTTTAAAATAATTCAGCCACTGCTTTTATTGCTTTTTAGGTGAGCTAAGTAGGATTTTGCACTGAAGGAGGAGCCTCCTTGGTGTTTCACAGGAAATAGAAGTTGGTTTCTTCCTTAGGTCAAGAACTAGTACAGTACTTTGATTGTGCAAAGTTAAAATAAAATTGGCAATGTTCTATCTAGCACCTTAAACCTAGCCTCTCTGTTTATCAGTGCCCGCATTAAAAAAATTTTTTTAATGTTCCATGCTGGGACAATTATATTTTATTTTGGAGGGATGGGAATGGAATTAACATGATATAAAGTACTTACTATCAACAAGACTGATAAGCGCCACTTGTTTAGAGGAGATAGCAAAAATCACAGCAAAATCCCCCATATTAGTCACATGACAGAAGCCATGAGAGTCATTAGTTTTTTTGTTTTGTTTTGTTTTTGTTTTCAGGCTATATGGCTTTGTTCTGGAAGAGTTTATACCTGACATTTTGCCAGCATCTGTGGCTGGCATCTTCAGAGAATGCTGGTGAAACATCAGGAATAAACTGTTCAAGAACACAGCTACATAGCCCAAAAAACCCACATAAATCTATGGATGCCAGCTGTGAAAGCCTTTGACTTCACAATGAGAGTGCTTTTCCCCACTCCATCTCTCAGAATCTACTAACAGATGTGTAAGCACTAAGTTTCATAAGTCACTTAATTCTCTGGTTCTGTTTTTGTGTCTCAGAAACCTGAAATGATACAAGGGAATTTGTTAAGCTGGTTTATTTATATGCTTTATTTATACAGTATGCTGTCTTTCTCCCATGCCAGGACCTTAAATGCTTCCATAACAGCAAACTAAAAATGTTTACAAAAAGTCTTAAACCATTTTAAAAACACCACATTAAAACACTATAAAAGTGGTTAAAAATCAAAGTTTAAAACAGATAAAACGTCTACAGTATATTAAAAAGCATTAAAAGCTTGCTTAAATAAGATTGTTTTTGTTTGCAGGTAAAAGGAAAGCAGGGAGATGGGAAGACTAGCCTCCTGTGGAAGGGAGTTCCAGAAGGTGGGAGCACCAAGGCTCCCTTGTGTCCTCACCAAGTGAGCCTGTGATGGTGGCAGGACTGTGAGAAAGTCTGCACACAAACATACGCACAGGCATAGTGGTAAAAGAGAATGTCATGGGCATTATGTTGCTGGCGTATGTCAGCTGCTACTCAAGAGAGATGGGAAGCACTAGGAGACATGTAGTCTCAAGCCTTCCAAAGATTTTCAACATGTCCCTTTAGTCAAGTGGTGTGGGAGTGTTATGTGCATGGTGCTTGCAATCCTTTATGGCAAACAGCCATTGAAATCGGCATAATTAATTTGCACAGTTATTTGCCTTTCATTTCAAAGGGCCCTGGTTATGACTAATACTTGGATCAAGTTTATTTTCATTATAAAGCCCTGCCTCATGTTACATTAAAAAACAGGGGCATATCTGCCAAACCATTTCCCTTCTCTATTATAGAAATCCTAGAGTCACAATTCTCTATTTATAAAAGTCCTAGAGTCACAATAATTTTTTTATTAATTCAATGTAGAAGAGAGAGTGTGGGTCTCAGTTTCTCTCTATTTTAATCCAATATGAATACATATTTCTCTCAGGAGGAGCTGGAGAGGTTAAATAGGCATAGTTTCCATTTCTTACAGCTGGACTCTGCTACTCTGTGCCTCTGGATAGATAGTGATTTTTATATTTGGTGAGTTTCATCTGTTCTCTCCACTGAAGCCATCTGAGGAAGTTAGTACAAGTTTCTGGCTCTAGATTCCACTGTTACAAATTCATTTGGGGTGGGGTCACAGTTATGCTATTCTTGAGCTGGAATTTTCTTCGTTTTTTAACCTAGGTTACACCACTGTTACACATTTACACAGGCATTGTGTAAGGAGGTATCCATTTCCTCCTTGCAAACATCCCCTGCAGCAAAATGGCAGCCAGGAGGTGTCCAAGGACACCACCAGCTGCTGTTCACAGAAATGTCCTTGCATGTAGCTCCACTCTCTGATTCCAGAAGGCTGATTCCTGAAGATAATTCGTGTTGCACAGCCAAGAAAAGCATCCTCCAGCTTTCCACTCTTATCGGCATTCTCATAGGCTCCTGGTCTAGCTCTTCCTCCTAAATGGAGTAGATCTGGGCTGTAAAGCTGCCTACCTGTGGGATGATACCTTTAATATAAATCTATTTTAAGTACAGTGCTGTAAAACCTATCAGTCTTACCTGTTCCTACCTCGCATAAGCATAATGCCTCTACTGTCTGTGTTCCTAAATGTTCAATAGTGGGAATCCATGAGAGATCTTCTGGCAGTCGAGGTCTTGCCTTCCGTCGTGGGATCTTTACCATGGTCAAGTGAAACTTCTCTTTGCTTGGAAGATGAATCACTGTCAGGTCCTTCTTGCTAAAGGCATCCTCTAAAGTTTGGGCCAATAAACCCAGCTCAGGTACAGATCCGGGAGCCATGTAGAGGACACGTGAATAGAAATTCTCAACCCTGTGGAAGGATAGCAGCAAGGCTGGAGGCAACAGGCGCTGGCTGTTGGCTTGTATCTCATGGAGAGCCAGAACTGCCTTGGAAATATCTTCAGGGGTGTTCAAGTGCAGTAGGCCAACTGTGAGGTGTAAAGTAGCCAAGGGCACACAGAACTCAGCTAAGTCTGGGTGAACTTTACAAAGGGCCTCTTGGAAAAGTTTCACAGCTTCCCGGACCTCTGGGCTGGTGACTGGAATTGCTATGAAATGGGTGGTACGCCGTTTAGGGCAAGGAAAGTATACTCTTGCTTCATTTTCCAAAGTGATGCTTTCTTCCATCAGTGGTTCATCTTCCGGTTCAATGCTGAAGATATGTTTGTCCACTTTTCCTTCCTTAATGGGATATCCATCCATAACTGAGCTGACTGCCTCTGTTTCCTTCCCATCAGTCACAATGTTTCCATCCAAGGTGACATATGTGTCTCCAATCAATTTCAAACAACTCATGGCTTCCTCATTCTCCTTGACCTCATCAGTTCCAGTAGTTGTCCTATTCAGCTGCTTTTCTCCAACTAAAACACAGACACCCCCCTCTTTGCCACTGTGCTTGGCTGCTCCTTCTAGAGCTCCTGTTTCTTTTCTTCCACCTTCATTTGAAGGATGGCTGTCGCTCTTCTCTTTGATGGCCTGATTGCCTTCTTCCTTGATCACATCCAAGATGGTTCTTCCACTTCCTGTGGACCCAAAGACATCATCGGTGCGACTGACTTTGTCCCACACCACACGAGTCCCATATTTGAAGTACTGGATCCTGTGTTTGGGGATAGCAAGTACACCAGGCCCAACTGATGCCAAATCTTCCCATGAGAAAGCAGCAAAAGGTTGCTCCACTATGCCCAAAAACCGGTCAAGGTAACCAATAGAAAAGCATTCAGCTGGCACCTGGGGGTCCCAGAGGAGGCGTGAGATAACATCCTCAGCTGTTTTCATGGGAGGCTTCTTGCTAACTGGCAGCTGCTCTTCAGTTTTGCAGTTGGATCTGTGCTCTTCTATGGGATCGGCATCAGTGGTACCACCAGGATGATAGTTTCGGCAGCGGGCACCAAAGCGGCAACGTCCTTCCAGGAAAAATGGGCATGCAGGGTTGATTTCAGAAGATGCGTATGTGGTTAGAACTGAACCTGGATCTTCAAGTGCTTCCACAGTGTTATCAGAAAGAGGCTCAGTAGGTTCTTTTTCCAGCGAGAGATTCACCTCAGCCATTGCTGTAAATGGATAGTTAATCTACAGGAGAAAGCAGAATTAGAACCAGAACAGGAAAATTTATTTGCATCCATCTCTCATGTTGTGGCCTAGGGACAATGCAAGAGAGTCAAGGGAGTTTATCACATGATGGAACTGGAAGTATAATCCAATGGCAATCTGAATGCAATCATGGGGTTTCACGTTATTGCATGAAAGCTAATCACACACATTTTTGGGCAAAGGGAAGTCCTTCCGAACACAATTGTGGGGTTTCACGTTATTGCATGAGAAACTATCACACACAATTTCGGGCAGTTCCGAACGTGACGCAACGTCAATACGCAATCACGTAAATTCGCTGAACTAGTGAATTCACTCAATTCCAAACTGGCCCCACTTTCATTTCTTTTGAAATTGAGAGAAATTCCTCCCGTGTGATAACGTCCAAGGAGTTGAAAAGTGTTTACTGGAATGACAGTATCTGAGATACGTTTGCCTTGAAAATGTTGAAAAGAGACCCAGTTTGGACTCAGCCATTAACAAATTTGTGTTCTATTGAAACACCAGAATAAAGACCTGGCTTCAGTTGGTTTAGCCATGTATTGCTCTGTAAAATCAACATATTTATCACATTGATAAATGACACCAGGCACACATTTGTACAGTGCGATGCTGATGATTTGGAGTAGCAACCAGGAAGTCCTTGGCTTAAATCCAAGCCCAGCTATGCTCTTGCCGGGAATTAATACTCAACACTAGGATAGTGCAGTGCCACTTTTTTACCATAGAGATGACAATTTATAGGCTTCAGGAGGTGAATTGCTGAGCAAAATGAACTCATATTTCTGAAAATTCAAGAAAATGCCCATCTCATGCCCATGCAGAAATACGTTGCATGGTTTCTGCAGTAATACCTAACCTCCAACATGGGATAACAATCATTACTTACTTGCCCTATTTTTTCTAGTTAAGATTGAGCCCAGTGTAAAAGCTACAATATTATCATGATATTGCTCAGGGTTAGTGGAATTTCTCCTGACCTGTGACAGTAGCTTACAACCTCTGTCTCCTAGAGTAGCGCTGCTCAAAGTGGCGGCCCATGGGCTGGTGCCTGCCCATGAGCCACTGACTGCCAGTTCCTGGTGAGTTTCCAGGAAAGAAAAAATTGTACCGAATGGTCATAAATATGATACTGATGCCTGGTGCACTGGGGGGAAAAGCTGGTTTTCCCCATCAGCTAGCCTGAAAAGAAATGCTCTAGAGGGAGAATCAGAAATAGCTATAAAACCAATCTTACTTTTTTTATATAGGACTGATATTTATAGGACTGGATAGGATATTTATTATTGGACTGATAGCACACCGCAAGAAAGTACTGCAACACATAAAAACCCCCACTGATTAAGTTTATGTTAATAAGCTTCAAACACTAAATAAGCATTTACATGGTGCCAAAATAACAGCAAGTGTCTTCCTAGAGAAAGAACTAACAAAGCTGGGCACTCTTTGCTGGTGAACTACCTGCAACGCCGCAAGACCCAGAGAAAGACATGGTACAATAACCTCCAAAATTCACAAAACAATGATACTTTAACTGGCCAACCATATTGCACAAAATACTTGTTGCACGCTTTCAAGGCTCCAATGGCTGCTTCGTCAGGCAAAGATGTTAATAAATCACACCGGAGAGCACCTTTGCCCAATGAAGAAACTAGCGGAGCTTCAAATGCTTGCAACATGTATTTTGTGCATTTTGGTTACCAAATAAAGGTATCACTGTATTGTGGATTTTGGATGTGGTGGTACTTTGCTTCATGGCCAATGTGGCTACGCTTGGATATGTTTTATGGGGTACCCTAGACCCAAGCCCTCTTTCCACAA
Organism: Urosaurus nigricauda; assembly: GCA_034509955.1. Classification (NCBI taxonomy): domain Eukaryota; kingdom Metazoa; phylum Chordata; class Lepidosauria; order Squamata; family Phrynosomatidae; genus Urosaurus; species Urosaurus nigricauda. The sequence goes on from JAOEGL010000006.1 coordinate 15,937,041, forward strand.
CAACCTCTCCCTATATTTTTCTTAGGCCATAGTTTCATTATAGGGTTACTAATTGCCAGTCCTTACTCTAGTAAGGCCTGGGGACTGAAGTTCAGAGGAGTAAGTGAGCAGCAAAGAGGTTTTAGGGCCACACTGAACAACAGTCCTCGAGATTTACACATAATAGTGATGCATGAGAGATGACCATGTACCAAACTGGTCTGAAATTCATTATTGTTTATTCTTATTACTGTTTAAAATGAAAAGTTGATGTTGTATGGGTAAGACTCGTCTTCAGTAAAGCCGCTCCCTATTTGTGGGATCCATTTCACTGACTGAGGTCCAAGCGGGTGCTGGCAGAGGGAAAAAGCGTGTAACCAAATATATCAACATATTTGAGTTTACTAGCCGTGAGTAATCCTTAAGCGAGCCAGTCCAATCTCTTAGAATGAGGAATGACACTGTACAAATCTGGGAAACTCCCAGATGATGATATCATGGGGAAGGTAGTGAGTGTTGCCAGGTTTTCAAAACAGCAAAGTAGACAGAACTTTTATTTAATCTGAACTACATATTAATATTAATGCAGAAGACCACAAAATAGGGATTGATTTATAAAAGGAAGCTTTTAGTTCTATCTTAGTGGGAAACTATATTGGTTTTGATTTTGTCTGAATTTTTTTTTTTGTCTGATGTAAACAATATGTATATTCATAATCTGGCATTCATAAATTGAATGTAAGTATTGTTTTTAAGGTAAATAAAATTTTCTAAAAAAATTAGCAAAATACAGCCATCAAAATAGGGGTTGAAGTGTTGGCCTAAGTTTAAGAACCACTGCTATATATGTACTATATTATACAATACATAGAATCATAGAGTTGGAAGAGACCACAAGGGCCTTTGACAATTTGCAAATAACTTCTTTCCAAACCAGGCAATGTGACTGTCTGGATTTGTTTTCTCATTTTGTCTCTGTGATGTCAATTGCAGGCCTCTCTCATCTTTGCAAGTGGGAGAACTTGCCCAATTGGTGGCTGACTAAATCCTTTTTTTGCCCCACTGTATAGCAGTGGTTCTTTAAACACTGGCCCTCCAGATGTTTTTTGTATCCCATCTCCCAGAATCCTTAGCCACCCCAAACACCTGGGAGGCAAGAGTTTGGGGATGATCCCTGCTATAGTACCTAGGAGACTGCAACAAGCCTTTTTTGCAAGGGGGAGTCCTGAACCAGTACAGCACCTAAAAAACCTTTGGGATCAAAAAGGCAGTGGAAGAAAATCAAGAATTGGAGAGGGGAGAATCATTTACCTTTCCTCGAAGACTTGTCAGTCTCTTCCCGGCCTAAATAGAGGAAAATCTTGGGCTGTTTAATCTCTTAAGAAGAAGAGTCCAGATCTAGAAACCCTCCCCTTCCTTCTGCAACCTGGACTTTGCTGCTTCCTGGATTCAAAGAATGGCGTTTTCCCGAAAGTGGCCAGCAGAGGGCGAAGCCCCTCCAATTTCCTCTCTTGTCTTCCAGCTCTAGGTAATACAATGCAAGAATGAATGAATGAATGGGAGTATGGTAGACTGGGACCTCCTTGTGAATTATAGAGAAACATTTTGTAGAAATAATGCAGTTTGGCACCACGTTTAAAGGCCTCATTCCCACTTTCTTTTAAATCAGATCACAAATCGGTTTGAACCGGTTCAAACGACCCTGGTTCCCACTTAATCCGAATCGCTGAAACGATTACGAGAAGGGGGAGGACCATACTCCAGATCCATTTAACCTGCGTCTTTTTGACGCTGATTTTTTCCGCTTCTTGTTTTGATAAATCGATTCTGCGCAAGCGTGAACCACAAGCGGATCAGAATTGATTCAAATTTCCCCTTCCACTGGCTGGAACCGAATCATTTTGAATCGATTCGTTTGTGAGTGGGATCCACAAAATGTGATCGGGGCAAGTATAGTGTAAACCACAATCCAATGTCGAATCGATCCATCGATTCGGATCGCACACCGATTTATCTGTAAGAGGGAATGAGACTTTATTCTGTTTGTTGTCATTGCTGTATGCCTTCCAGTACTTTTTGACTTATGGCGAACTTACCATGGGGTTTTCTTGGCAAGACTTGTTCAGATGAGGTTAGCCCTTGCCATCCTCAGAGGCTGAGAGAGTGTGACTTGCCCAAGGATGCCCAGTGGGTTTCATGGCTAAGCAAGGAATCGAACCCTGGCCTCCAGAGCCATAGTCTTTAACACTCAAACCACTATGCCTGGCTAACTAAGGAACTAAGAGCTGTAGGTTCTTCCTATAGAATCCTGGGATTGGTAGTTTTACAAGGTTTTTAGCCTTCTCTGCCAAAAAGTGCCAGTGCCTCACAAAACTACAAACCTCAGGATTCTTGAGGATGGAGCCAGGGCATTTAAAGCAGTGTCAAACTGCATTATTTGCACAGGGTAATGTTGTGTCTGCGCTGCATAAATAAAGCAGTTTGACAGCACTTTAACTGCCATGGCTCAATGCTATGGAATTCCAGGATGTGTAGTTTTGTGAGATATTTAGCCATCTCTGTCAGAGAGCTTTGTCGTCCCACCAAACTGCAGATCCCAGACTACCATCACATTGAGCCATGGCAGTTAAAGTGCTGTCAAAATGCTTTATTTAACCTGCCTTGAATCCCATTGTGGGAGAAAAGCGGTATATAAATCCTTGAAATGAATAAAATTTCTGCAGTGTATATGCACCCACTGTCTAACTCTTGATCATCTAACAAGAGCAGCAAAGCCAAAGAGGCACCTTCAAAGGAGCTACATAACTGGGCTGCCAAAAACAAAGAAAGCTATGTCAGAAGTAAACAGATGTGTATTTCTACGTGAAAGGACTATGAGACGGGTTTGAGTATGAAGTTCCCGGCATGAGTGAGTGTTTTGTAGGTTTCCTGCTTCTTCATTCCAATCGTATGACTTCCCATCCGTCACACATTCTTTTTACTAGTCCTAGTAGGGCTTTAGGGGCTAATCAAAAGGCCCCACAAACCTGAAGTTAGCCTGCCCCTTGCTGGCCTATATATCCATATATAACAAAATGCTTTCATCGGGGTTTAATTTGTTCCTGGACTTAGCCTTAGCAGGAAAAAAGGCTTTTTAATAAATTAATTAAAAAAACAAACAACGGTGCCCCCGAGCATGGGCAGAGTGCCATTCCTTCACTACATGAGTAATCGTTACAGCCAATTCTCATGCTTGGGGCATTAAAGGAGAAAAAGTTTGAAAACAGGTGTGGTTCCCCAACTGGTTTTGAGCCGTGGTACCTCCTGCTTGTTTGTTTGAAGAGAAATTTGGCACCACCTTTAAACAAACATGGTAGGGAGGGGAGTGTCTCATGAACCGATGTTAACTGGCTTCAAGTCGACTTCGACCCAAAGCGACCCTATAAATGAGATACAGTAGGCCCTTGGTATCTGCTGGATTTGGTTCCAGGACTCCCCATGGATACCAAAATCTGTGGATGTTCAGGTCATTTCCTCATTTAATTTATTACAGCAAATAGCCAGCATAGATGGTCAAGTTGAACATGAGTCAACAGTGCGATGCAGCAGCTAAAAAGGCCAATGCAATTTTAGGCTGCATCAATAGAAGTATAGCGTCTAGATCAAGGGAAGTAATAGTGCCACTCTATTCTGCTTTAGTCAGGCCCCACCTGGAATATTGTGTCGAGTTCTGGGCACCACAATTCAAAAAGGATGTGGAGAAACTGGAGCGTGTTCAAAGGAGGGCAACTAAGATGGTGAAGGGTCTGGAAACCGTGCCCTATGAGGAACGCCTTAGGGAGCTGGGGATGTTTAGCCTGGAGAAGAGAAGGTTAAGAGGTGATATGATAGCCCTGTTTAAATATTTGAAGGGATGCCACATTGAGGAGGGAGCAAGCTTGTTTTCTGCTGCTGCAGAGAACAGGACCCAGAACAATGGATGCAAACTACAGGAAAAGAGATTCCACCTCAACATTAGGAGGAACTTGCTGACAGTAAGGGCTGTTCGACAGTGGAACACACTCCCTCAGAGTGTAGTGGAGTCTCCTTCCTTGGAGGTCTTTAAGGAGAGGCTGGATGGCCCTCCGTCGGGGATGCTTTGATTTGGAGTTCCTGCATGGCAGGGGGTTGGACTGGATGGCCCTTGGGGTCTTTTCCAACTCTATGATTCTATGATTCTAAGTGGTTCCCAAACTCTAGTCCTCCAGGTGTTTTAAACATCAGCTCCAGAAGCTCCTGCCAGCTTGATCAATAGTCAGGAATTCGGGCAACTGAAGTCCAAAACATCTGGCTGACCAAAGTTTGGGATTCACTGCTCGCTTTGTGGGATTTACTCTATATACTCATGTATAAGTCTAGAAATTACATAGTCAAAATTTTATCCCAAAACCTAGGTCGACTTATCCATGGGTCAATGTGGGAACTGTACTTTAACCTTTTTATTTTTTTAAAGAGACATCCCCTTCTCTGAGTAGAGGGGCAAAAGGCAAGTGCTTAGTTCATCCCGAGAGGATCTAAAAGAAACACCAGCCTTTCTGGAATTTTGCAAGTTCTTTGGCATCATTTTCCTTTGCTTCCATCTTTTATCCAAAAGACTCTTCTCCAGCATGTGTTGTGCATGTTGTTTGCCTTCAAGTCGTTTCCGACTTCTGGCAACCCAAAGGCAAACCTATCACAGGGTTTTCTTGGCAAGATTTGTTCGGGGGGGGGGGGGGAGTGCCCTGCCATCCAATGAGGCTGAGAGCATGTGACTTGCTCAAGATCACCCAGTGGGTTTCATGACTGAGCTGGGAAGTGAACCCTGGTCTCCAGAGACGTAGTCTAATACTCAAACCACTACACCACACTGTCCAGCACCACATCTCAAATGAGTTGATTTTCCTCCTGCCACCTTTTTTTACTGTCCAGCTTTCACAATCATACATAGAAATTGCATGGACCATTCTGAGTCTAGTATTCAGTGATAAATTTTTGCACTTCAAGATGTCATCTAGTTTCTTCGTAGCTGCCCTTCCAAGTCCAAATCATCTTCTGATTTCTTGACTGCAGTCTCTTCTCTGATATGTAATTGAGTCCAAGTATTGGAAGTCAGGAATGCAGTCGTGGTTTGAGCATTGGACTATGACTCTGGAGACCAGGGTTCGATTCCCAGCTCATCCATGAAACCTACTGAGTGACCTTGGATGAGTCACACTCTCTGAGCCTCAGAGGAAGGCAATGGCAAAGCTCCTTTCAACAAGTCTTGCCAAGAAAACCCCATGTCAGGTTCACCTTAGGGTGCCCATAATTCGGAAACAACCTGAAGGCCCACAACAACAACAATGGAAAAACTTGAGCAATTCCAGTATCTTCATCATCTACTGCAAAATTATGTAGATCGTCTGTGGCCTTTATTTTTTGGTTTCTTAATGTGCAGTTGTAAACCTGCCTTTCCACTTTCTGTCTTGCTTTTTCTTCAATAATGAGACAGTAGTGTGTCAAAAAGGTGGACTTTCACTTCCCATCCAAGGCTGGCCTCAATCCTTGCTTTCTCTAAGGAGTTTATCAGACGGGAGGAATTCCTCTTTATTTCGAATGGAGCCAATTGGAGCCAATTCGAATTGACGTGAATTCGCTAGTTTAGCGAATTTGCGTTAATTCCAATTGCGTTCAGAATGTGTTCAGAATGACTTCCCATTTCCTGAATTGCCCATTGCCCAAGATGCTTTAATACGAAATACAAAACGTGGAACTTCATGATTGCGTTCGGATTGCCCTTAGATTATACTTCCAATTTCTGTTGTCTGATAAACTCCATAGGTAGAAAAATATAGTGCCAATATCCTCCAAGCCCATCCTGAAAATAAATCCTGTTACCTCACATTTTTGGAAGTGGGATGGAGGTTGTATTTCCCTTTTGGGAATTTTCCCACCCAGTGGCTGCTCCTCTTCCTTGCTAGATGCCAGTAAATTACTCCTTTTATGTGAAAAGTACCAGGGATAGATATTGGAATAAAAGGAAAAATGGTAAAGACCCAGTAGTATCCAGAACCTGTTAAACAGTCAAATATTTGTTGTTGTTGTTTTAATTCCACTCGGCTTTCTTAATTGTTTTAACTGCCTGGTATCCTTTATAAATTGCAATAATAGTGTGGATAGTTTGGTCCTACTTCAGTCTTTATTTCCTCACAGAATTTATATCCTGCCTTTCTCCCAAAATGGGTGTAAAAGGAGCTTATGATAATTTTTTTTAAATTAAGCTAAAATATTAGTTTACAAAAGTTAAAAAAATTAAATAACAATATTATTGTTTTTAAAAAATGCAAATAAAATGTATCAATCAGTTAAAGGACACCACTTCACACACAGATGTCATAAACGATGTGGAGGCACACAACAACAACAACTATTGTAGAATCACAGAATCATAGAGGTGGAAGAGACTACAAAAGGCATCCAGTCCAACCCCCCTGCCATGCAGGAACTCACAATCAAAGCATCCCTGACAGATGGCCATCCAGCCTCTGCTTAAAAACCTTCAAAGAAGGAGACTGCGCCACACACCAAGGCAACACAGTCCACTGTCCATCAGCTTTTACTGTCAGGAAGTTCCTCCTCATGTTGAGGTGTAATCTCTTTTCTTGTAGCTTGCATCCACTGCCCCTGGTCCTATTCTCTAAGGCTGCAGAAAACAAGCTTGCTCCATCCTCAATATGACATCCCTTCAAATATTTAAACAGTGCTGTCATATCACCTCTCAACCTTCTCTTCTCTCAACCTTCTCTGGGTAAACATACTCTGCTCCCTTAGCCTCTCCTCATAAGGCATGGTTGTCAGACTTCAACATTTTGGTCACCCTCCTCTGGACATGCTCCAGCTTTTCAACATCCTTTTTGAATTGTGGTGCCCAGAACTGGACACAGTATTCCAAGTGAACCTATCACAATGTTTTCAGGGTTGAGAGTGTGTGACTCACCCAAGGTCACCCAATGGGTTTCCACAGCCATGGGGAATCAAACTCTAGTCTCCAAAGTTGTAGTCCAATGCTCAGACTATACCACACCGGCTCTTTCTCACATACATATTAAAATTCAAAGGCCTGCCAGAATAAAAATAACTTCTGGCTGAAAAAGCAGGGAGGAGGCCAACCAGACTTCCCTTGGAAGGGAATTCATAGCCCAGGACCAGACATGGAGAAAGCTTTCTCCTGCATCCTCATCAAATGTGCCTACGAATGTGGGGAGACCAAGAGAAAGTCCTCTCCTGCAGAAGTTAAAACTCAAGCTCCACACTCTGATGTCATTTGGCCCCATGGTTTCCATCTGCGAAACTTTGGAGGGTATGCAACAGCAAACCTCCTCTGAAGAAATCTTGCAAAGAAAACCCTACGAGAGGATTGCCATAACTTGGACACACGCCCTGTTTCCTGTCCAGCAATGCATGTTGAATCTAGGATTGGAGACTTTTTATCAGCTAGAGAAGGGTGAGGACTCCACTCCCATCCGCCTGTCTTCCAGCTGGTATGTTTCACAGGTTGCCTTTGCAATGCTCTCCCTAGCCTGGCTTGTGTCAATGAGGGCCCCTGGTCTGTTTATCCCCTGGCAGGAAATTCACAGCTGGGATCGACCAGCAAACGGAGCCATCAGAGTCCCAGATAAGGTCCAGGATGAGGGAGAAGAGAGAGAGAAAGAGACATATTACAGCTGGAGTCAATTGTAGGGGCAAGCAGCATGATCAACAAATGTTTTCCGCTTTGATCCAATTCCCCCGTTGCCAAGAAAGCAAGTCTGCCGGCTTCCCTGCATCTGTGGCAAAGGCTGGATTCCAGCATCGCCAAGCTGAACCAGATCCATTTTGTTGGGCCAAAGACAAGGCCTTCTCCTTCCAATTTCTTCTCCAGCATATTTCACCATCTGATCCTGAGGTTCCTGATCCCTCAGTTCTTTTTATTTTGTAAGGAAATTTCACTGAAAAAGTCTGCAAACTACAAGGACCCAAGTCCACCAGGGTCAGGGAGACCCGACATTCTCCTTTTCCAGGTTATGTCCTACATTTCTTTTAAAAATATTTTTATTATCTGCTCCAAAACTAAACAGAAAAATTGAACATCTTTCATAACCATATAAACATCCCCCATTTTATAGGTTATTAAAAAAAAAACCTTCCCAAAAGCCCAGGCAAACATGGCCAACAGAGTGAGATTCTGGTAATTGCAGTTCAACATTGGGCTGAATAGACGAGTGCTCTAACATTATATGGCAATTCACTACTCATTCATTTGTGGTTACCATCAAATTAACTTCCAACTTATGGCAACCCTATAAATGAGAGGAGAGACAGTGTAGTGTAGTGGTTTGAGCACTTGACTGGAGATCAGGGTTTGATTCCCCACTCAGCCATGGAAACCCACTGCATGATCTTGAGTGAGTCACACAGGACTCTTTCAAACGGGGAGGAATTTCTCCCAACTCCGAATGGAGCCAATGCGGATTCATGTAAATTCGCTTGTTTAGCGAATTTGCATGAACCCCTGCTCCGTTCGGAATTACTTCCCATTACCCGAAAATAACCCCCTCCTGCCCGAATTTGCATGCGAAGCTTTAATTCGCAATAACGTAAAACCCATGATTGCATTCGAATTGGCTTCCCTCTTGCCCAAATTTGCGTGCGAAGAGTTAATTCGCAATAACGTAAAACCCATGATTGCATTCGAATTGACCTTAAGTTATACTTCCAATTTAGCCTTGTATGAAAGAGTCCAAAGTTTCAGCTGCAGAAAACCTTGTGATAGATTCATCTTAGGGTTGCCATAAGTTGGAAACAACTTGAAGGCACATAACAGCAACAACAACATGAATGAGAAACCTCCAAAAACTCTAGTCATCATCTGCCCGGCTCAGATCTTGCAAAGTCAGGGCTGCAGCTTCCTTTGACTGAATCAATCCACAAGTAGTGGAATCTCCCTGTTTTCTGATGGCCTTCCAGATCCTCAAATCCTTCTCAGTGGAAGCCAGAATATTGGCTGGTATTCTGTTAGAGACATAACCAGGCATAACTCCAACTTACACCCCCGTGTGTCCTTGTGGTCATAGTAGGAGGAGACTTTACTACTTCCTTCCTCTGTGTGATGACCACACTGCATGAGAACTGACCTTCTTTTGTCCCCTTTGGACATAACAGTTTAGTGGTCCAGGGACCACAAATATATGACTGTGCTCCTAAAGCTGGGCACACAGTGACAATGCCATCGCCCAGGACCTCCAGAGGACCCTAGAGAGCCTACAAACTTGCTTTTTATCTGGAGTTGCTTCTATGTGACAAAACTGGTTGTTTTTCAGTTTGTTTTCCCCGAGCCACCAGTTCTGTTGAACTCATTAGGATTAAAAGGTGCTTCCAGAAGTTAGTGCCAAAGTAGGAGAAATACTTCACCATGTTAACAACAACATCTCTTTGCCTCTGGGAACAATATATTAAACCTTCCAACTATTTTCACAGCATCTGTTGAGACAGTACTCTGCTTCAGTACATAATTGAGGATCTTTGTATGAGTATAGAGAAACAAGAAGCTTTCCCCTTCACTTCCGCCACTCCATCAATTTAAGAAAACAAAACTCTGGACACTGCAATATGCCCTGTGATGTACCAGAAGCTGAGCCACCCCAAATAAGAGGGACTGGCAGATGGTAGCAACATTATTCAGTCATATAAGTTAGTCATAGGTTCATTAGGTGAAAGGAATCCCTCTCATTTGGGCAACGAAAAACATTGTTCTAATGGCGAAACACCATTAAGGGTGTGTGCCTTATGCAACCACGCCCTTTCGGTTTTGATCAACTAAAAACATGAGAGTTGAGACAGTCTTTGTGCTTAGGCAGCAACTGACAACATCGACGCAAAAGATTGGGACATAGTTTGAGAGCTCAATTCTTGAAGGAGCACCTCTACCATCATCGCCATCACCATCATTTTCATTTATTTATATTCCATCTTCCTCCTGGTATAGGGACTCAAGGCACCTCTCCCCATACACATTAGACTGAGGTCTAATGGAGGGACCCTCTTTCATGCATCACTAGTGAGAACACACTGTATATATAAGAACATAGAATCATAGAATCATAGAATCATAGAGTTGGAAGAGACCACAAGGGCCATCCAGTCCAACCCCCTGCCATGCAGGAACTCCCAGTCAAAGCATCCCCGACAGATGGCTATCCAGCCTCTGCTTAAAGACCTCCAAGGATGGAGACTCTACCACACTCCGAGGGAGTGTGTTCCACCGTCGAACAGCCCTTACTGTCAGGAAGTTCCTCCTAATGTTGAGGTGGAATCTCTTTTCCTGCAGCTTGCATCCATTGCTCCGCGTTCTGGTCTCTGGAGCAGCAGAAAACAAGCCTGCTCCCTCCTCAATATGACATCCCTTCAAATATTTGAACAGGGCTATCATATCACCTCTTAACCTTCTCTTCTCCAGGCTAAACATCCCCAGCTCTCTAAGTCGTTCCTCATAGGGCATGGTTTCCAGACCCTTCACCATCTTAGTTGCCCTCCTTTGGACCCGCTCCAGTTTCTCCACATCCTTTTTGAATTGTGGTGCCCAGAACTGGACACAGTATTCCAGGTGGGGCCTCACCAAAGCAGAATAGAGAGGAGAGGGCCTTCTCTGCTGTGGTAGTGCTCACAGTTGGAGGCCCAAAAGGTATCAACACCTATTGCCAAATAAAAACATGAGCCAGAATTCTGTACCAGCTACTTGTATGTGTTGTGTGTCTTCAAATTGTTTCCAATTTATGGGGACCCTAAGGCAAACCTATCATGGGGTAATCTTGACAAGACTTGTACAAAAGAGGTTTGCCATTGCCTTCCCCAGAGGCTGAGAGAGAGTGACTTGCCCAGTGGGTTTTATGGCTGAGCTGGGAACTGAACCTTGGTCTCCAGAGTTATTGCCTAACACTCTAACCACTATGCCATGCTGGTTCTCTTGTCAGCTATTGAGTTAAGTGTATTTAACGAAGGTCTAATCTGCACTGTAGCAATAATGCAGTTTGACACCACTTTAACTGCCATGGTACAATGCTATCGAATCCTGGGATGTGTAGTTTGTTGTATCACCAAAACTCTGAAAGAAGGCTAAATACTTCACAAAATTCCAAATCCCAGAATCCTATAGTATTGAGCTTTGTTAGCGAAAGCAGTGTCAAACTGAATTATTTCTTCAGTGCAGGTTAGATCTAAGTAACCTCTCTTGGCCTGACCCCAGTCACAGATTAGTACATTTAGGTAAACTGTTCTGTATTTATGAACACATTGTGGTAGGTGGTGTCTGCTTTCAAGTCATTTTTGACTTATGGTGACCCATAAGGCCAGCTTATCATGGGGTTTTCTTGGCAGGTTTCTTCAGAGGGGTTTGCTGTGGCCATCCTCTGAAGTTAAGGGTCACCCGATGGATTTACAAGGCTGAACCAGGACTCAAACCCTTGTCTCCAGTGTTATAGTCCAACATTTCAAACCACTACACCAGACTGTCTCTCTTATTCATGATCAGTACTTAGTCATCATTGTGACGCTATTACCTCTAGTACAATAGCTTACAGGGTATCACTGCATTCTGCCAGTGATCAGAGCTTGAGGGGAATCATTTTTCATTCAGGGTTGAGGAGATCGGGACAGGAGAGGTTACTCAGTATACTTAACTAAAATAACTGATAACAGAACATGCACTATAGCTTTTTATTAAAAACTTTGGGGCCCAACGAACTGCTTCCAAACTGCACAACTTTCTTAACCTCCTAAGTCTTTTAAAATGTTTAATATTTTAAAAAAAATTCTGCTTTAAATTTTAAATGATTCTTGAATTGATGAAACTGACTTCATTTGTACACCACTCCAATATCCCCAGATATTAAATTTTAATAGATAAATAAAAATAAATAGCCATTGTTGAATCAATACCTCAACTGTCTACACTATGCGCAATAAGAAACACTGGTGGGAAAGAGAGAAAACGGATGAAGAAAATTCAAAGAGAAGCATCCGAAACTAATTTGATTTTAATTACAAGAAATATCAAACACTTTTTGGTCACTGTACAAATATTCTGCTAGTAGGGATGAAAATTAACATGATGTAAAGAAGGGAGGTCTATACAGACATTTTCTTACACATGAACCCATAAAATGAGCTATTACAAAATAATAAATGTTCATAAGAGAACCATCTTGCTGCTGCATTTACTCATGGGGACCTAAGATTTAGGTTTCAGGCTTAAAGCTGGGAGGTGAATAAATGAAGATAAACAATGGGAGGCTTTATCTTCTCCCCAAGGGAAGGGAGATCAGAGCCCAGCCCTGATCTTTTTTGCAGTCAGTGGCTGGAACTTTGTGGCTACATGCTTGGAACAGCTTTAAAGAGCATCTGAGACCCAAAGAGTCACTACAGGAAACCATTTTTCACATTTCCCATTCAAAAACAGAGATAAACAGAGTCCACAGTGAGAGGGAAGGACAAATTTGAGGTTACATAAGTTAGGCCATAAAATAGGAAAGTTTAAAAACAAAACCCTTAACTTCACCACCCGTTTCCCTACCGCTCCCTTCTGCAAAACCACAATGATCCTTAAATAAAATAAAACAAAATAAAAAAAGCTTATTCTTGGAGAGCCACCATTTTGACACTTTGCAGATTCAGGGTCCACTGTTAGACCCAACCTGAGAGAAGCAATTTTGGGGATGCACATGATATTGCTCCTCTTCTTCTCTGGAACAAATCTGTATTACAAGCATAGTGGTTTCATACCCCAGGGAACTTCAGGAACTATTATGCAAGTGTGCATGAGAAAACCTGCCCGACTAAGACTGTCTAGCCACAGTTCCTAAGATTGAAGGACAACTGAAGTTTAAAACTATCTGAGAACCTCTCAAAGGATGTAGCCTATGCACAACCTTCATCGTCTTCCTTTTTCCACACTGCAATCTCTCTACATGTCTCTTTCTCTTTCTTCATCACTCCCATCTCTTCCTATTTTCTTTTGGATCTCAATGCACCCACACCTTTTGAAGACCAGTGCCTGTGCCCATAGATAGCTGCAGTGTCCCCAGCTGAAGCATAGCCAAGGTGCAGATCAATAATAATAATATAATAATAAAATTTATTTATATCCCGCCCCTTTGAGATCAATCAAGACCCACCAGCTCAAGGATTGCTCAAGTTAGGAGGGATCTTGCTCACCTCTGCTGCCTATTTTTGTGACAGCTCCTTTAGTTACTGGTTTTAGAAGACTACAGTTGGGGACTAATTCAATGGAAACTGATGGGGGACAGAGGAGGTTGAAGCCCACTTATGTTCCTCCACCCATAATAAATTCAGGAACTGAGCTGAAGTTCAGTTTTCATAGATTTTAGCTTCTTTCTCCTTTGATTCTAACCTCTTCCTGGACAAGCCAAATCAGTGGTTCCTAAACTTTGGTCCTCCAGATATTTTGGACAGAATTCTTGACTACTGGTCAAGCTGGATGGGACTTCTGGGAGCTGAAGTCCCAAAACACCTGGAGGATAAGTTTGAAAATCACTGATCCAAATGAATTTCTTTGACCTGCCTCACACATTTAAGTTCCTTTCTCTTTCCCAAATAGCCCAGGACAGCCAAGGCCTACCAATTCTCTCTTAAGAAGGCCCACAGGTGGGTCAACATGAATGTAAAACCAACCAATTCAATGAATCTACTCTAGTCAGGACTAACAATAGGCTAATACATTAAAAATCAGATGATAAGGAAATCCTTCCCATTACACAGGATGGCATATACTAGAAAGCGTGTGAATCAAGATTGAGGCGCAACACTGAAAACTACCTTTCCCACCTGCAGAGCTGGCCTGAGATGTTTTGCTATCTGAGTTGAAGGACAAGATGAAGGTTCATCCGATGTACAAAGCCTGAGCAAAATCCCAATATTCAATTGAACAAAGCACCTTCACCCATGCCAGTGAGTAGCTGATGAGTTTGGGAAAATGGGACATGCCACATGGGACACACAGCTCTATTTGGTCATAAAGGATGAACAGCCAGGGGACTGTTGCCTTCACCTCTTAACATCTGTCACCTGAAGAGGATATCTTGATTTATTTTAACAGTACAGTGGATTCTCCCCAACCACTTCCAAAATCACCTCTTTACATACAAGAGGTGAGGGGTACAAGTAGAAGAAAATGTCCCATGCCATATCAGAGGCACAGCCATCCGTTAGATAAATGCTAGTGCCAGTGTAGGCGGTAAAAACATCATTGGGGACATTGTGCTGATAAATTTAAATCATATCCCCATTATGTGGCAAGGATAGGTGGTGGGAAATCCCATCTGAACAATGCCAGCTAGTTTTCTGATAGCAGATAAAAACCTTCATCTAAGGTTGCATATGTCACAATGATCCTTTTTCCAGTTTTGATGAACAAATCTGGAGTAAGTACACAAAGAGAAGTTAAAAAAAAAACCCTACTACTCACATGGACTAGATTCTCTCCCTTCCCCCCACATTTGTAAGCACCCATAGAAAGAGCTCAAAACCATTAATTTTTCCAACTCTGAAATCGCCTTGCCCATAAAAGGGCCTGAATCATATTGGTAGACCCTTCCAACTAAAGTAGACCCATTGAATCAGCTGTTGATTGATGAGTCAACACTTATGTAAATCCCATTGATCCAACAGGAATGCTGTAGCTGGGACTACCAAAGGGTACAGGGCAAGGTGATCTTGTTTTTTATACAGTTATTGGATATCACATGATAACAGGAGTACGGCAGATAAAACCAACATCAGAGAAGATGCCAGCCAAAGTAACAAGGGAAGGAATGGAAGGAGGCACTAGAGGAATGGAAGGAGACACTAGTTGTTCCTGGTTAATTTTCTAACTGCTTGCCACTACTTCCTGATGATGTGCAGACACACAGGAGATGGCCTGAGTTTTCTAAAACATTCCACCAATAATACCCATGCAGTTCGTTTAAGAGAGGCAAGGATGCCTTCAATGGAATGCCATTTTAAACAGAGCACAGAAGAAAGGACTTAGGAGGCCCAAGGACAGGCAGTTATGGTGATGAATAGGGTCCTGAGATCACAGGTTTCTTTTTAAAAAATGCCTGTCAGCTACTATCAGCCACTAAATTCCCCTCCAGTTATCACCATTTCTAGCCCACTAATTGTATTCAGCTTAAAAGCACCTTATTTGGAAGGCTGTCCAGTTTGTTTGATGAAGATGCAATCTGTTGATGCAACCCTGTGCCCCTGACCCCATCACAGCTTCAAAGGGGAAAAAAGAGAGGAATGTTTTCTCCACCTGAACATTTCCAGTTTTGTCCACTGTAAATCTGCCAAAAAAAAAGTTACTAGCATAAAAAAATAAAGGTATTGGGGCTGATCTGTTTTGTTCAAGCATACCTTTGCCAATTTAAAAAAAATATATACTGATGGGGTGAAGACAATGCGGAAAAGCCTCTTAACAGTGAACAAAACATCTTCTGTCTGGTCACCTATGTGTAATTGTTACACTCATCATAGGTGACCAGTTGAGTGGCTATTTACAATTCTGCTCAACGGTCAATTCACATTATGCTCCAAAATATTCTTCCTTCATTAGGGCATCCTGTCCTCCACCTCTTGTCTGGATCCTTGAGAAGATATGAAAGATTCTCTCCTCCCACACATAGCCCCAGATAAAAAGCCATTTTCTTCAATAACCTCCCTGAAACCATCCAATGTCTCCTTCCTTCTTCTCCAGACTTACACCATGTTGAGCCTGGAGTCCCATAGCGACAGGCCTTGTGGTGCAGATAGTACTGTTGTAGGATATACAGATACCCTGGTGTTCTGACTGAACAGAACCACCACCACAAATGGTGAAATGATACCTAGAGACATGAGAACACTGGGATAAATGGATGGATGAAGAAATGAAAAGATAATTATGGACAGATAAATACATAGAAGCATGGCTAGGCACCACTGACTATTACATTTGAAGATGGGTAGGAAAACAAAGTAAGAATTGTCTAGAGAAACTGCTAGAGACTGACAGAAGAAGAAGAAAAATTAAAAATATTTACATATTCTTCTTTGTTCATTTTAAACACATTCCCCTCTGTTCATACTTAACAAGTGTACCACTTGCTACTTCTCTCTATCATAAACAGTTCCAAAGTTGGACAGAAAAAACCTACAGTTGAATAGAGAGCCACAGGTAGGTTGAGTGAAAATGACCCAACTGCTGAGATATTGAAGATGTCCTGGACAAACAAAATGTTTTCTAACGGTATCCATGATGTGCCACTTTACTGATTCCAGGGTTCTGGAAATTCCAGATTCATTTTTCAGTACATCAAAGGATGTCTACCATCCTAAGCCTTGGAGGAAATATAATAAATTGCAATAAATTGCAGGGAATATAATAAAGGGAATAGAGAGATGGTTATGTACTGCCACCCAGATTTTCAGAGATGGCACTCTGTACTGTGTCCTGTGATTTATGCTCGTTCATAAAGTCCAACAAGTTTCCAATCTGGGACAAATCACAGGATTAGGAGGCCAAACTGCTTTCCCTTCTGAAAATAAAAAAAGAAAGCCCAACCAAACTGAAACTGATGCACAGCCTGTGTGTGCACAGGAAGGAGAACTGCGAAAATCATGCTTGCCTCAGTCCATTTTCCTCTTCGACTCAACTATGGAAGATTTGAAGGCTACAAGGTTCCTTGAGAGGGGGCACAGAGAAGCAGTGGATCAGCCTGTAGTCATTTGCAGCCCAGGTTTGACCCATTGGCTGCCAGTTGCTGCCTGATCTCAGAAAGCCTGAGAAATTCTGTTGGAAAAAAGCAAAGGAATATTGAGGGACGGGGCATGATCATCCAAAGAGAGCAAAGACAAGTGTCACTCCTGCATCCTATAGCCCAATCTCTTCATCCTGCTCATCCTCAAAACTGTAGCTCTGCCCTTCATCTTCTTCTTCCTCCTCCTCCTCTCCCTCCTCTTCCTCCTCCTCTTCTCTTGCTGCATCTTGGTGGAGCTGCTCCACCGGGCTAGAGTTTTCAGCCCTCAGTGGTTCCTGTTCCTCCCGTTTGACACTGTCCCAGTCTTTATCCATCACTCCCAGCACATCCTCCAAGATGGAAGGTCCCAAGTCCAATTGGAAAGAGAGAAGGGATTCAGCATGTTCCAATGTGGGGCTCTCCAAGGAGAACTTCTGCTGTAGGTCCCAGTCTTCTCCATTAGGAGGCTTCTGGGGCTGCCCGTCTTCTGTCCCAGGGTGCTGTAATACCACAAAGCTGCCATCAGGTGTCAATGTTGCTGGGCTTTGAAGGACACCATTCCCACTACCAGGGGAAGATAGCAATTCAAGGCGCCCAGAAACATCTCCTGGATTAGATGGAGTCCCAGGAGATACAGCCACTTCAGGGGGCAGCCCATTGGCTTTGGAGCCCCCATGGTTGCTGAGGAAAGATGTGTCACCAAAAGCATCTCCACCACGGCCAATGTGCATCGTGTGCCGGAAATCCCCCAATGGGGCACTGATCATGGCCCGATCCAGACGGGGCCGCTTCTTGGAATGGGAAACCGGGGACTGCTTGAGGATGGGCATCTGGGAAGGAAGAAAGACAGAGACTGTGAGGACACAAAGAAGCATTTCCACTGGCTTGCCTGCTAAGACAGCTTGAACTGCAAGATCTACACCTGGGTCCCAGTCTCTGCCATTCATTTCTCATTTGACCTTGGGCAAGTCTCCATCACGGGCTAGATTGCAATCTACATAATGGGAACAGTGAGAGACGCCTCACAAGATCATTGAGAAAGTAACCACACAGACTGCCAATGCCATTTGCCAATTAAAAACAAGGAGACTGTAGCACGCAATCACAGAATTATAGTTCGCCAAGACAGTACATTCTGTAACCTTTGGTCTCAATTGTGATAAGGACCTTTTAACAAATTGCATCTATATTTCACTAAGATGGTAAATTCCGTCACCTTCGGTCTCAAATGTGATAAGAGCCTTTTAACAAACTGAATTGTTAAGTAGCCTGCTAATGTCAGAATGATGCATAATCCCAAATATCCTTTCGTAAATAGTTGCCATTATGTTTTCATGTAATTGTCACTGTCTTGTGGGGAGGGGTTTGGGGGAGCAAATAAATAAAACAAATGAATAAAATGAATAAATAAAACAACATTAAAACAAACAAAACAGCAAATTAGTAAATAAAGATTTGGAGATATTGAACCCCGAAAAAAACTCTCTTTGGTAGAGAGTTTGTGGGACTGGTAGTGAGGTCTGGGGGGGCCACACCTCTTATGTAATGTGTATGGCAGCCTTTAAATATTCTTATACTGGGACCAAATAAAATTAGCTTAATATAGAAAATTCTCCAAAAGGTCCCCCTGTGTCAGCAGTTAAAAATAGGCAATATTTTTCAATATTATTCCATTGCAAAAGCATTGCTCTGGTCAGCCCTCTGAATACGGTATTTTATATCTGTATCCATGCACTCCTTTATGACCTAGTCTTTTTCTGGATGGTGATGGTTGTTGTTATTTCCTCTATCATTTTTGTAACATTTTGTTTGTGTTGTTTTGTTCTATGATCACTGTTACGTTTTATGCAACCACATGCTGTACTTTTAAATGAAAATCTTCAATTAAAAAAGTAACCCTTAAAAATTAACCCTCAAAAAAGTTTCCCTATACTGTACCAGATATTGCAAAATCAGGTGGCCCTGCATGTGTTGCTGGACTACAAGTCCCAGAATCACAAAAGATGGAGGGATGCATCATTCCCACTCAGGCAACAGAGTAACCAGCAACCCCACCTCTCCTTCGAAATTATACATGAGAGTTAGTTAGCTGGAAGCCGGCCATTCATGTCTGATGGAAGCTGTCTTTTTAAATTTGCAGTCCCTTCTTTCTTCCAGGAAGCTGAAGGTAGTCTGTGTGAGCTTATCCCTTTTTATCTGTACAATAAGTGCTGGGAGGTAGATTAGAAAGAGAGGCTTCCTTACTTTAAGGCTATGGATGGATTTGAACTCAGGCCTCTATATTTTGTTTAACAAGCTAATCTCTACAATCTTTTGACCAGAGGATGGAGGACAGCCAGCGTGGCATAATGGTTTGAGTGTCAGGGTTTTGATTCCCTGCTTGGCCATGAAATCCACTAGGTAACCTTAGGCAGATCACACGCTCTCAGCCTCAGGGGAAGGCAATGGCAAAGCTCCACTGAACAAATCTTGCCAAGAAAACCCCATGATAGCTTTGCCTTAGGTTCGCTGTAAGTCAGAAATGACTTGAAGGCACACAACAACAACAGAGGACAGGGAGAGGCTGATGGTTAGAAGTCTAGGGTGTTTTCCTCTATGGGTTGAAGTTTCAGAATCTCTGCAAAGGCAGAAATAACTTCAAATAGGGGTGAGCCAGTACAGCCACCAGGCCCCACCACCAGGCCCCCAAAGCCCCCTGAACCCACACATTAAAAAAATCATCCCAAGTTTAGGGCAATTTTTGCTTCTGAGCCACGGAGAAAGTCCTCATAAAATGTGTAAACAAGGACTTCCACACAGGAATCCACTCCTGATTACCCTCAAGCATTTTCATATCAGTAGTAAAACTTAGGATGAAAAAGGTGTCCTTTCATTGAAAAATCATGTACTGTAAAACCAACGACGAATCAAAAATCCTTACTGCTGTAGTGCCAGTCACTCAGACCAACTGGTACTCAGATTCATATCTTCCTTTTGCCCACTTTGGCTATAGACAACTGGATCTGTCGTCAAATTTATTTTAATACTAAGAAGTTAGAAACAAAGGAAAATGGAGACATAGGACATAGGAAGATGAGAACACAGGAAGATACTGAATCTTTCCTTGCCCTATCTTAAGAGCTGTTCATCAGTGAAAAAGACTGTCTTGCAAGTGATGGACTCTCCTTTTTGGAGGTCTTTAAACAGAAGCTGGATAGACATATCTTGGGTGTGCTTTAGTTGTGTATTCCCCTAGGAAGGCTTACAATAGATAGCCCCTGTGGCCCCTTGACCTCTATGATTCTACCCCACAAGAACTCCAAAATCCCAAACTTTTAAAGGGAGAAGTGCTCCAGTCCACAGGTGAGGATGTTGTGCTTTCACACTCACAGCCCACAGGACAACTTGTTCAACCAGCTTCAAGAATGAGGCACGCCTAGGGCACCCCTGGTCTTGCAACTCAAGATCCCCAAGTTTCTTAAGAAAAGCAATAGAATCATGGAGGCCAGAGCATAAAGAAGAGCAGTGGGGTCTAGAGTGCTAGAAGTGATTACTTTTGAGCAAAGCAGCAGGATTAAAACCTTATTTCAGCTGCAAATTAACACCAAAGTCCCAGGAAAACTCCTTAGCTTCAGTAGAAGATGGAGACCACACCTAAGTCCATGCAACTGAAATGGACACATTCTCTCCATATATTTTTCACTCCTCTTTCTGTTGGATTTTCGTTTGTAAACTCCTCAGGGTAGGGACCTGCAATTGTGTTACCTGCAGAGTTTTGTTTGTTTGTTTGTTTGTTGTTGTGCCTTCAAGTCATTTCCAACTTATGATGACCTTGAGGCGAACCTATCATGGGCTTTTCTTGGGAAGTTTCTTAAAGGGGAGGGGGTGTCACTTCCATCCTCTGAGGTTGAGTAGTGTGACTTACACAAGGTTACCCAGTGGATTTACATGGCCGAGTAGGTATTTGAATCCTGGTCTCCAGAGTCATAGCCCAATGCTCAAACCATTACACCATGCTCTCATTTGCAGAGTACCCACACGTTTTGATCGTAGTATAATGCATGAGCCAGCAACATAATGATTTGTTGGACTATGACTTTCCAGCTCTGTCATGAAACCCACTGGGTGACCTTGGGCAAGTCACATGCTCTCAGCCTCAGGGAAAAGCAATGGCAAACCTTCTCTGAACAAACCTTGCCAAGGAAACTCCATGATAGGTCCACTTTAGAGTTGACATAAGTCAGAAAGGACCTGAAGGCACATAACACACATGCATAATCCATGGTGCAGTTTACATTTTGGATTTAAGGGTCTTACCAGAAGGCGAACTTTTGGAAGAGGATGCTGCTTATTTCAAAGTGTGGAAAGCCAGCCTTGCTCTACTTCGGGGTCCCTTCTCCCCACTTCTCCTCTTCCAAGTTCCTGCCACCGCCTATAAGCCGTGGGCCTCTAGACTCCTGAGTTCTCCCTCCCACGCACTGCCCAAATCTCTTTCTCTCTCTTTTGCTCAAGGTGGGATGATCTAAGGTGAGATGATCTAATAGCCAGAGATGATTCACACTTTTAATGGGAATAATGGAGCTGCACTGGGGGTAGGAGACACAGTCTGGACAAGTATGAGGGTGAGAGGGAGAAGGCAGAGAAGGGTGTAGAGAAGGCGGGCCAGTTAGAAGAAACCCAAAAGGCATTTTTCCCTGCCCTCCCTTAGATCAGAAAGCGCTGACGGAAGTGGAAAAAGGGCAGAGAGTTGAGTCAGCATGGGGTGGGGGAGACAAAAAGGGAGCCCCAACTTGGACGGAGGCAGGGAAGGAGTTTTGGCTCCCACCATCCTTTTCCTTTAAGCCGCTGGGCACCCGCTCCCTTTCTATATAACACTGTACAAGAAAATTTGGCTGCCAATCCCCCAGCTGGCTTTAACTCTTCAGGTACCAAAGGTATCTCCAGGAGCCAGAGTTAGGCTGGACTGGAGCCTTCTCCTCCACACTTTGGGTGCTTTGGGGGAAAAATATAAAATAGGAAATTTTCCTTTATTATACATTATTTTTTTAAAAAATCAAAAGAAATACATTAGAGAGATAGCATGAGCGGTTTCACTGCTGGACTAGGGGCTCATTCAGACGTCGGTATTTTTTAGTGCAACTATGGGGTTGTCCACACTGTAGAAATAATCCAGTTTGACACCACTTTAACTGCCATGGCTCAGAGCTATGGATTTCTGGGAACTGTAGCTTTGCAAGACATCCAGCCTTCTCTGTAAGAGAGCTCTGGTGCCACAATAAACTATAGTGCCCAGAATTCCACAGCATTGAGCCATGCCAGTTAGAGTTGTGTCAAATTGGGTTATTTCTGCAGTATGGACGCAACCTGTGCAAATAATCTCACTAATTCATTCTGGATTTGTTGTTCACACTACAGAATTTCATCTCTGTGATTTCTGTTGCTCCCATGTGCCAGCACTCAAATAAAGATGGAGTCGACAATGCAAATGTATTTGAAACATGTCCAGGGCATACAAAGTTTTATTCCGGTTCTATTTGTATCAGTTATTCACACTGCTGATGATGCAAATGTTTTTTTTTAAATCAGTAAAACCCCTAATATCAATTATCCTGGGTTAAGTGGGTCTTTTGGCAGCCCCCTCCCCCCAAAAAATTTAATCGGATGCATTCAAAATATTTGTGAACAACAACTATTCAACCCAGATTATTTTCACCATCTAAATAACCCCTAGGACTTTTCAAGATGGAGATATTTAATGTGCTTTCAAGCCTCCTGTCGTCTTAGAGTGACCCCATGAATTTCATAGGGTTTTCTTAGGCAAGGTATAATCGAGGAGGTTTTTTCCAGTTCCTTTGTCTGAAATATAGCCTACAGCACCTGGTATTCGTTGGCAGTCTCCCATCCAAGGCCTTGTTTAGCTTCCAAGGTCAGATGGGATCTGGGGCTCTTAGGGTATTTAGGCCCATTAGTAATTCTGGAGACCTGGGATCAATGCTCACTTGGCCATGGAAACCCATTGAGTGGTTTGGGGCAAGTCACACTCAAGTCAAGCAGGTCTGATCTGTTCTAAGATCCCTTTGTCTTTTTGGCTATCCCATGGTACCCTTAGCACTCCTCTTCAGCACCACTTCCCAAATGAATTCATTTTCTGCCCTTCCTAATCTTAGTCTTGACTGCAATCCCCATTCTGATCAATGTTTGATTTAAAGTATGAGAAATCCTTAATTATTTTAATTTCCTCATTGTCTAAGATCAAATTCCTGTAACTCCTCTGAGATCATTATTTTTGTTTTCTTAATGGTCAACAGCAAGTGTGCCTTGGCACTTTACTCTCTAACTTTCTTTAGTAATTGTTTCAAGTCTTTAATGTTTTCTCTTAGTAGAACAGTATCATCTGCATATTTAAGCTTGTTGATGTTTCTTCCTCTGATCTTCACTCCTCCTTCGTCCGTGTCTAAACCTGTTCTGCATATTATATTTTCTGCATACATGTTGACTGCACTCTTTCATTTTCAACAAGGTTAGATCAGGTGTCCCCACTGCTTTCCATAAATGTGGACAGCTAGAATTTGAGCCCTTATGCTACCTTTTTTGAAACGGAACCAATTTGATATTCCAGTTATTGTCTTTTCTGTATTATTGATCTTTTAGATATGTCATATAAGTCACTTTGAATAGAGTATATAACATGAATACAGCATACAAGTCAACAGATATTTTTAAACTATGGTCAATAAGTTGTAATGTGATTGAAGTCATTTCTGACTTATGGCAACCCTAAGGCAAACCTATCACAGGGTTTGCTTGGCAAGATTTGTTCAGAGAGGGTTTGCCTTTGCCTTCCCCTGAGGCTTAGAAGTTTATCAGACGATAGAAATTGGAAGTATAATCTAATGGCAATCCGAATGCAATCATGGGGGTTCACGTTATTGCGTATGAGTGTATCCCATGCAATTTCAGGCAATGGGAAGTCATTCCGAATGCAATCATGGGTTTTACGTTATTGCGTATTGGAGTATCTCACACAATTTCGGGCAATGAGAAGTCATTTTCGGGCAATGGGAAGTCATTCTGATTGCATTCTGAATGCAATTAGCATTCACGTAAATTTGCTGAACTAGTGAATTCACGTAATTGCAAATTGGCTCCATTCAAAATTGAGAGAAATTCCTCCCGTGTGATAAACTCCATAGAGAGTGTGGCTTGCCCAAAGTCATCCAGTGGGTTTTCCTGGCTGAGCAGGAATTTAAACCCTGGACTCCGGAGTCATAGTCCACCCTTCTAAACTATTATATCATGATATTTAAAATAGCTAGTGCTGATCAGATGGGATTGAAAAGCCCTGTCCCAAAGGGAACCCTGTGATAGTTTTGCCTTAGAGTTGCCATAAGTCAGAAATGACTTCAATCACATTACAACTTATTGTAAGTTGTCCTCTGCATTGTCCTCTGGTCTCCTCATCTCCCCTTGCCATTTCTTGTCCCTATCCAGGGTTAGATTGTAAACTCCCTAAGGCAGGGACCTCTGACAGTGTTATTCTGCAATGCTCTATGAATCTTTTATTTTCTACAGTTCATCCACAACAAAATGCACACAGAATTGCCAGGTGGTCTCCTGCTCAGGCACTGGCTAGACGTTAGTCTTGTTTAGCTTTTACATGGAGGGCATGCACTAGCCTGCAGTATAACAGGCACATCATGTGCTTTTTGTGATGTGTCTTTTGCTGCTCTTATGGTAATATTGTTTCAAACAATGACTATCTTTCCTTTTAATATCAGGCAGATAAGCCTTGGTTGATTGGGTGGGTGGGGCAACAAACTGGCATAACCCCCAAATGTTCACCCAATACAAATGGTAGCATACCCTTCAACTATCCCAATTTGGAAGAAAGAGTCTCAATTAATCCTCCATCATCTGACTTTTTCAGCTACTTTTAAATTGTCTCCATTTCTCTCTCCTCTCACTTTCCCCCCTTTGTCCTCAGATTACTTCAATTGCTGCAAAGCAAGCTCAAAGTGCAAAAGCAGTTTGTACTCAATTAATTCAGCGAGAGCGCAAAATCTTGCCCTTCCCAGGAGGCACAGGGAAAAAGCAAACTGTAGCATCCTCTCCTAGCTTGTGTGGTCGTCTTCAGTAATCATTTCTGCTGTCCTGACCACACTCTGGTGTTGCTTGGCCACATGGGTCCTGGTTTTGATCTGTAAAATGTTGGCGGGTATGTGATTGTCTCTAATATTCAATGGGATACTGCACTAAGATACAAATGATGAAAGAGAAGGGAGGGAGCCAAATATTGTCAATATAAATCTGGCTTGATGTGCATTCACCTTTTTCTGAGCTGCTATGCACCCATATTATTTAAAATAAATATAGCAAAATGTCAAGACATGGGCAATGCAGAGGAAACTGGCTGAATACTATAGCAGAGACAGCTAATATCATTCAAATAGTGAAAGTGGAGGAGGCATGGCAAGGATGTCAAAATCTGGGTTCCTCTTCTTTTTTACTTGCAATTGATAAAATATCCTGCTTTGTGTATCTTGCCTTTTGTAATGTTACTGCTTTGTGATTTTATTTTGTTCTGTCAAACTGACGGCCTTTGGCTAACCAACAAAGTTTGTAGAGCTAAGAAGCATCATACTTTAGAACATTAGTGGGCAGTTTGTGGACCCTCTAGGTGTTGTTGGGCTACATTTCCCATCATCCTCTGCTCCTATGGATGATGGGAGCTGCAGTTCAACATCATCTGGAAGGTCACCAAGTTATCCTGTTTTCTTTTGAAAAATTATTTTGAGGGGCGCATGCTCCAACAATGGCACTGTATAAGGCAAAGTGCATAACCCCCACCAGGATGAAAAGATGAAATTAAAAGGAAGTTTACAAAATGGCACACCTAATCCACAGAGGGGTAGGGGAACTGTAGTGTACATATTACAATTGAAGGTAGATTTATCAAACATGCTACTGAACTTCAACTGCAAATCAAAATGGAGACGGAGATCTACTTTTCTAATGGACTGTATGGTATGCGCAGGGATAATAATTTTGTTGTTTGTTGTTAAATGCTCTCGAGTCGACACCGACTCATGGTGTCCCTATGGATGAGACATCTCCAAGACCCCCTGTCCTCCACTACTCTGCTCAGGTCCTACAAATTCATGCCTGTGACCTCTCTGATTGAGTCCATCCATCTAGCATGTGGCCTTCCTCTCTACCTTATGCTCTCAACCTTTCCTAGCATTATTGTCTTTTCTAATGAGTCATGCTTTCTCATGATGTGGCCAAAATATAACAGCCTCAGTTTGGTCATCTTCCCTTCCAGGGAGAGTTCAGGCTTGATCTGTTCAAGGACCCATCTGTTTTTTCTCCAGCACTACAGCTCAAATGCATACGGTAGATTTTCCTCTTATCCACTTTCTTCACTGTCCAGTTCTCACAGCTATACAGGATGATGGGGAATGCAAAGGGTCAAATTTCCCTTTCCAAGAACAGAATACTGCACATGTGAATGGCTTGCAAGCAGTCAACCACCTGGAGCCCATCCACACTATGCAATTATAGTGCCATTATTCCACTGTAACTGCCATGGTTGCAACCCTGAAGTTGTAGTACGATGCAGCAATAAAGTTATCTGGCTGAAAATTCTAAATGCCCCTTCCTAAACTCAAAATCCCAGGATCCCATGGGGCAGAACCATGGCAGTTAAAGTGGAATAATAGTGTCCGAATTGCAGTGTGAATAATTAATGGTCAGCAAACAGTAAGGAGACAAGCTCCACATGCTCTAAGATGGTCCACTTTTTTAAAAAGTATAAGCAGTTAACTATCTCAGAGCATATGGAGCTTGCCTTCTCACTGTTTTCTGTTTTTCGTGTGCTTTTCAGTACTCCTTTAACTGCTTTAATGAAGGGTCACCCACAGGTACTATGGAAGAAACATTTTATCAAAACAGGTTCCATTTAGGTCTCAAATGACCCACGCAGCTCAGCTCTGTATTGATAGTTCAGTTCTTAAAACCCCTCCAATGTGGACTAGAAACTTTATTTTATAAGGTTGCTTTGAGTTTAGGAGTGGCATGGGAAGAGAATGCTGCCAAATCCTTGCAACAACAGTACAACCTCAAAAGATGACATATAGACTCTGTGCAACAGAAATGCCCTGTTTGTCCATGCAATGCAAGAAGATGGGGAACAGCTGAGAAACTGAACTGCTGGGGTCTGACATGATGCTGGCACGGGCCCAAGCAGGCTTACTCTGCAGGCCTTTGGGACACTCTATCTATTCCCTTTCCCCTCCACGCTTCCCCTCTCTGCGGATGACAGATACGATTACTGGCCCCAGAGGAGGATGACGGAATTTCCTTCTGAAAATGAAATGAAGCCCTTTGAAACATTTGGATACAGCTGGAATAAGGAAATGCTTGCGGAGGGAGGAAGGCACTCTGGAGTTCTGTGGCTCTACCCAAATGGGGAAGGGAAGACTTAGCTTGGGTAGGAGGAAGCAGAGACCTGAGATCGCTACAGGAGATCAAGGTGGAAGAGAGGTAGAAGCAGGAACCCAAGGTGGAAAAGGGGTTGGAAGCTAAAGATAGTTATTTTTCACCTGGAAGAAGATATGATCTAAGGGATTTAAGAGTGGTAGAAAGAGTGGTTTTTTCTTTGGCTGGAAACAGGGCTTGCCAGGAATAAAATAAAGGAGAGGCTAGAAGAGAACAGGAATTCCGGTATGTATCAGAGAAAGAGATAGAGAGTGTGGTTTACAATAGGACAAGGCTGGACAGTCTAAGAGATATGGGGAAAGGCTGGGAGGATTCACCTGTAAGCCAGCAAAGTTTTGAGTTCTTTGCCAATCTAAGTCTAGGCAGTAGTTTCTGGCTGGAGACCTATTTGCTTTAGCTGTAGCCCACACCCTCCGCTCTTTGATTTATGGCCATTCCTCATTTCTAACACACACACACACACACACACACACACACGGAGAGGCTACCTTCTGCCTCACAAAAAGGTGGTTATTAGTTTCCTTCCCCCCCCCCCACACACACACTTTGGTAACAAGAGACATACAGTCTAAAAACTATTCCAAACTCCTTCCCACACAACATAACTTTCCTAGGAAAGGGGTAGCCAAGAGATCTTTGCCCTCTAGTACTAGTGTGACCCATTTCACTGATGTCCAGTCTTGACTGACAGTACCCAGGACAAATATCTATCTCTTTCCTACTTCCAGAGAACGCCTGACTGCCTTCTGGAGAACTCCGGTGGCTTGACTTCTCCCAGATCCCTGCTTTTTAACCCATTCTGGCTCAAATCTGCTAAATCCTACTCACTCTGTTGATAGAGAAGCCAGGAGTCTTAGCTCCTTGCTGCCCCCATTCCTGTTCTTGGAAATTCAGGAGCCTAGAAAGCTTTCCAAGATTAGTCTCACTCCTGTCACTCACAGGGAAATCTGGAGGGAGCTGTCTGTCGCCACAACACATGACTTGCTCCAAGCAGCCAGCCACATCGAGCTGTCCCTGGAACCACAAAAGGTGTCAATGAGATGTGTGTATGGGGACTTACCTTTGCAAAGCACACACTCTTGTCCCAGTTGCCCTTTCTCGTCCAGCACAGCTCTGGTTGACTCACAGGAACGTCCTGTGTCGTCTCTCTTCCTGCTTTTGTAGTTGTCCCAGTCCACAGCTTCCACTAAAGGGAAGCACCAAGCTTAGCAAAAAGCAGAAAATTGTATATCCTCCCAGCTTTCCGAGTGGGATCTTGCCTGGTGCCACTTTGATCCAGCTACATCCAGGAAGTTTGCTTACAGTTCTCAGAAATCCCCAGAAAGTTTACTCTTTTCTGTCATTTGTCTGCCTCTCGCAACTCTGTCTCTGACTCTGTCTCTCCCAATCCTTTGCCTTCACCCACTTTCTCCGTCACGAGCTTCCACTCCTCCTCTCTTGGGTGGTGGCCTGGAATTTTATTTATTTTTACCTGCATTAAAAAGATGAAATTGTAGATGTCAGGATCTCAAAGAAAACCAAAGAAACTACTTGCTCAGGGAAAAAAAAAATATGTGAAAAGGCAACAAACCCCAAATGTGACAGTGAGTTGGTGGGAGCCAGAAGCCAAGACAAATATTATCCCAAGAAAAAGGAGAAAGGACATTTAAAAACACACACGCACACAAAACCCTTCCACTGCTTTATAAAGTTCGCCACATTCCTCCACTTCCGGAGCTGGTTGGTGTGTTTGGAAACCTGGCTTAGCGCAGGAGAGGAGGTGAACAGTGTGTCGTGGAGACCAAAGACCAAATTTAAAGGCATATTGCTTAATAAGAACAGGAGTGGCATGTAAAGAGAAAGCAAAAGGTTCAAAGGATGAGAGAAGCTGGTGTGGAGGATGGAGAACTGGCAGAGGGAGAGACAAAAGGGAACCAGATGGTGGGAAGAAAAAAGAAAAAGAGGATTGATGATGGGGCAGGAATGCATCAGGATATTGTAGATGGGCTTCATAATATGAAGGAGGTTTTCTGCGTGGGAAAGCACGTACAACAACCATAGTATCATACTGAAGCATCATATTGGTATTTGGGAGAGGAAAGCACAGTGGAATGGGGAATGGTTTGCCTGGAAAGGACAGGATACTGCCAATTTTCCCTTCGCCAAAACCACCTACCTTTCTGTCTCTGCATTCTTAAACCAGGTTTCCAATCCTCATGACACTTTTTTTTTAAATCAAGTTTTTAGTCCTAGTGATTGCTTTTTAAAAATTAAGTAATCCTCATGACACTTTTTTTTTAAATCAAGTTTTTAGTCCTAGTGATTGCTTTTTAAAAATTAAGTTTCTAGCCCTTGTGATTACTTTTGGGAACACACAAGCAGAAAGATCCCAGCGTTGTGTGGCCTCCATGCAGATTTCTCTCCTCTCACTGCCTCCAGCAAGGATCCCTTCATTATATCCCTCGCTCCTCATAAATCTGTCAGGTGATGATGACTGCAACTCTCAAATACAACCTGCATGCACAACCTGCTATCTTGTTGTTGTGTGCCTTCAAGTCGTTTCTGACTTACGGTGACTCTGTCGTGGGGTTTTCTTGGCAAGGTTTGTTCATGGCCATCCTCTGAGGCTGAGAGAATGTGACTTGCCCAAGGTCACCCAGTGAGTTTACATGCCTGAGATGGGACCTGCTATCTAAGGCATACCAATCACATGTTTGTTTATATTTTTAAAAACACATTTAAAACCAGAAACACTTCAGGAAGGTTTAAAAAATGAAAACATGAAACAGTAAACCTTATATAGAACTGGAGGGAGAGAAGGAGATGAACTGAAACGGAGGCATTCTGTTCCTGTACAAATCAACAATAAAAATATTCAACAATAAAGGAAATGCAGGCTTTTAAACCAGCATCAATTAAACATTGATAGATGCACCCTGATCTTTAAGGTTCATTTACAAGTTGCCAGGGTGGGAGCTAGACAACTATATTTGCATAATTTGCCTATTTTAAATGTAACAGCTCCCAGCTCGCTCTGACAGGAGCACTACAATGTACAAGAAGATGGACAACAGAGCCAGGAAAAGAGATAACACACTCCATCTCATCAGCTCCAAACTCCCCATGTACAAAAGTCCCCACAAGCAGGTTACAGCAACAGATGGTTCAAAATCTCTCCTTGAAATGGGCAGGCTCTCTCCTTCCAGGAAATCCTCTTCAGCAGAGGGCAAGCCCACCATATATCCCAAGTGAAATGAGATTGCAATTACTCATACTTATGATGCAAAGTACTTTGCCCATGTTCAGAGGCATCCTAATGTTTGTTGCACCTTATATTCCAAGATCACAGACACCTCATGGACCAAGCAGGGAGAGGCTTCGTCTCAACAGTTCATTGACAGGCATCCTGCTCACTCCACAAACTGAGACTCTACAGCACTGAAAACAAAATCCAAAAGCATACCTCAGTTAACAAAGTCCCTGACAAAGAAGCTCCTTTTCACTAAATCTTTTAACGCCTGCCCAGTCAACTTTTCTTCCAGTCCTCTGTCTAGCTGCAAGCTTTTTAGAAGCATCACCATTGGGAGGATTGTAAAAGAGGGCTGAAAAAACAAGCTTTTAGCACCAGGTTGTAACAGCAATGGAAATTGTAAGAAAAGTGAAGACTGATGAGAGAGAAAATGATCCCTGGCTGCATTTTGGAGGAAGCCTTCAAGTGGTTTCCAAAAGTTTCAAAATGTTTTTATTTACTTAAACAGGATCTAACTGCCCTGGCTGTTCCATTTCACATGTGCATATTGATAGTTTTGAATAAAAAGCATGCTGAAGCATTTTGAATAGCATTTTTTTTTAAAAAAAAAATGGTGGTGTTGGAACCTAACTCCATTCTTTCCATGCCATTTCGGCCTCTGGGACCAATTCTCCTCTTAAAGACGTAATGCTCTGGAAGACATCTGCTTTGTTAACTGAGGTATAGAGTGGGCCCTTGGTATCTGCTGGGGTTTGGTTCCAGGACACCCCATATATACCAAAATCTGTGGATGCTCACATCTTGTTAAATACAATGGCGTAGTAAAATAGTGTCCCTTATACAAAATGGCAAAAATCAAGGTTTGCTTTTAGAATTTTAGAATTTATTCTTTGAATATTTTCAAGCTGTGGATGGTTGAATCTGTTGATAAAAAAAATCAGTGGATACAGAGGGCTGACTTTACCTGTCTATGTTGTCTGTTTTCCTTTACAAATATATATATATATATATATATACACATACAGCCAGCCACCAACAATGAAAGCGTAATGAAATCCCAATTAAACTGGCTGGTGGGTCCACCAGAGAACCCAGCTCCCAAACTCTCCCTGCTCTAATTTAATAAAGTCAATGGCATTTTCCGCCCATGGATGTTTTCGCTATCAGGGACTTAGCAATCCAGTTCCCTGTTATCTGTAATGTTTACTTACTATTCCCCCACTCGCATACTGATGTGTCAGCTAAATGATGCATCGCCATGTGACTCATTGATTGGTTTCCATCTACTAGCCATGGGCTGAAAACAGAAAAATTAAAACTTTTAAGCCTAGACCAACAATGCCCAGCTAAAATCAGGTTGGGTGGTAACAAAAGGAAACTAGCACAAGTTGGGAAACCTTTAGCCCTCCAGATCTTTGGACCAGGATTCCCATAATCTTTTGCTACATGGCTGGAGATGAAATCAATTGCAGGGCACATCATCTGGAAAACCAACATTTCCCCTCATTTTACCAACATTTCCCCTCATTTTTTTAATTCAAAAATCCTGAACTCCATAGGACAAGGCAGGAGGAGAATAGAACTACAACTAGACTATGCTGGCTGGGGATTCTGGGAGCTATAGTCCAAAAAAGTACTTTCCAAGTATTCCTTGTTCAACACAGCAGCCAGCATTGAACAGAACTTTTACTCTTTCCTGGCTGCTGTGTTGATTTCAGAACTAAAACCTGGGAAAGGTATTCCTTAGAATTACAAGTCCAACTCTCATATTCTTATTCAGGGTGTAGTGTCAAATAAGGAGCTGGGAAACTATGGTTGAATTCAATTAATACAGTTTGACATCGCTTTAACTGCCAAGGCACAATGCTATGGAATGCTAGGATTTTCAGTTTAGTGAGATACTTAGCCTCCTCTGTCAGAGAGGTCTGTTGCCACAACAAGCTACAAATCCAAGGATTCCATAGGATGGATCCATGACAGTTAAAGCTGTATCAAAGTGCATTATTTTTGCACTGTGGCAGCCTATCCACCTTGAAGGAACTGAAGCCATTTCAGGCTAGGTAAAGAAACAGAAAAATTAGGATCACTTACAACCTCTGCCTGTGCAGTGTTTTTGAATACATGCAATAACCCATTATTGGCTACCCCAGGTGCACTGTGCTTTCAAACACACAAGTGACTTCTATGTGGAAAAATCAATATTGTGAATAGCAGCCTCTATTCAGTCATATCAAAATATCCATTCCATTCAGCAAGCTGTTTCCAGGAATGAGCAGTCATAGAGTAGTGTCCACCAAAGATGCAAAGATAAGGTAGGAAAGGTATGGTTGGTTCCTGGGATGTGTTTTGAGTAGTGGTGCACTGGAAGGGAGACCTGAGGCAACACAGCTCCAGGATTATTATTATTATTTTTCTTCAGAGTGCATCAAGTGGTGGCATCTGCCAGAGGGCCTGGCAAGTGGGAGCAGTGAAAGCAATGCTTTCAAATTTGCTATTTTTGTAGTGTGTCTTCATGTAGACTGTGACTGGTGCTGACACAGGGCTTTCTTGGCAAGATTTATTCAGAGATGGCTTGCCTTCCTCTTGAACTGAGAGTCTGTGACTTGCCCAAGGTCACCTAGTGGTTTCTATGGCTCAGCACACCTAGTCAAAGAGTGAGAGAGCAAAGTCTTAGTCTAGCTCTCATACCAGAACACCACAGTGGCTCTCTTTCAAGTTTTACTTACGAATGTTAGACATAGGAGAAAAATCCCAACCCCTTTGTAATAAAGTTCCTATTTTGCACTAGCCATTCAAAAGTTAGAGTATCTTTGCAAGATTTTTTGTACAGTGGGCCCTTGGTATTTAGCAGGGTTTGGTTCCAGAATGCCCCATGGATACCAAAATCAATGGATGCTCAAGTCCCATAATATACAGTGGCACAGTACAATGGAGTCCCTTATATAAAATGGCAAAATCAACCACTGCTTTTTGGATTTTAAAAAAAAATGTAATCCAAACTCTGAATGGTGGAATCTGCAGATGCAGAATCTGTGGATAGAGAGGACCAGCTGAATTTCTAAGCAAAACCTACACTAAGGTTTCAATTCAGCTGGCTGAAGATCTTTTGTTTAAAAAAAAACCTGTATGCTGCACACATTGAACATATGCATTCAGAAATGAGCACCATCCCAATGTAGTCCACACACACAAAGTATAATCAAACAAATGGTGCACTATGCTGTGTACTGCTTTGTCTTGTGCACAGTGTCACGGGGATCTCCAGAACTTTAAAAAATGTGTCACTCCATCACTGGTGCAGTGCCATAGCAAAGCATTATGGATATGATGCAGAGCATTGCATGTTCAGCTTTTAGGTGTCTTGGGAAATGTGTCTGATTTCTTTGCGGTATTCGGTTAAGTGGCCCATTCCTAGAGAAAGCTGTCGAGTTAGCAAATACCACAACTGTGGTTTCAACTCCCTGATGAAAGGGAGAGATTTGCTGGCCTCTTGGAAGATGTTATCTCCCGACTTTGGTTTCCCCGTCTGTAAATATGGGGCCACAGAAGAGTTATCCTTCCTTCCTTAAGTGTTCAGACTATTAACAAATATCTATTTTGCAACGTGCCTGGATAAAGCTCAACCACAGTGTATATCACACTTCTCAATGTACTCCAGTGGTTGTATGTCATTACATTATGCATCTCAATATATTCCAGTTGTTATAAGCCATGAAAGTTAAACAGAACTTCTCTGTCCACAGGCAGTGTATCTTTGAATGTCAAACACTGGGGAGAAAATAGGGAGCGGCTGTTGCTTTCCTGACCTGCTTCTAGGCTTCCGCAGACTAGCTGCTGTGGGAACAGGATGCTGGACTATGGAAGTGTGATTGGATCTAACAGGACTCATACAGATATATATATATATAGAAACATAACAGGAGGAGAAACCAGACCTCTGATTTTTCTAGGAAGTGAGCAAGGCAAAATATGTGAGGAATAAGTTCTCCAAACAGCTAAGGAGTCCGAAAACCAGAGTCTCAGAAAAATTAACATCAGCAGCAACATCAAATTTGAAAATTAGAAAAGAGAGGGGAAGAATCAATTAACTAAACAACCAGGAGCAACCAGGGCGGGCGGAAAAAGCACATGATGCTGTTCAATCGGCAGGCTGACACCAATAAGAGAATCCAGATTTATATAACATGCACGGTGCCCTGCCCCCTTCAACTGCCCTGGAGATCTGGAACTTGCTTCCAACATGCCTCCTGCCATGTGATCCTCAAAGGCAAGGCTGGGGCAGCACAGGCCTATGCCCAAACAGGGCAGGTTTTGCCTGGGGAAGTAGACTGGTTTTGCCAAGCGCAGATCAATTCTTTTTGAGCTGCGCATGCAAAAGAGAATTCACACTCTCCCATGCAATAGCTTTGCCAGTCCAGTTAACATGGAACTGCAAACCTGGGCTACTTTTACACACATACGCACATGTTCAGGGTCACAATGCCACCACGCATGAGGGCAAGTAAAATTCTTCAACCAATGTATCAAGTGATGAATAAACTTCAAGCAATGTACCTAGTGACAAGTAAACTAAAACCAACGTACCTTTCCTATGCTGCCCATGAGCACAACTATATAACACATGCAAATCATCACTCAGGAAAACAGGGTTCAGATCCCGCTTAGCCATGAAACCCACTGGGTGATCCTAGGCAAGTCACACTCTCTCAGTTTCAGAGGATGGCACTGGCAAAACCTCCTCTGAAGGAACTTGCCAAGAATACCCTGTACTATGCTGCCCATGAGCACAACTATATCACACAGGCCTATCAACACTGGGGAGAACAAGGTTTGAATCCTTGCTCAGCCATGAAAGCCCACTGGGTGACCCTAGGCAAGTCACACTCTCTCAGCTTCAGAGGATGTCATTGGCAACCCATCTCTGAAGAAATGTGACAGGAATACCCTGTGATAGGTTTGCCTTTGGGTTACCGTAAACTGCAACAACTTGAAGGCACAGAAGAACAGAGGATGCACGCACTCTGCAGAAATAATCCAGGTTGACCCCACTTTAACTGCCATGGCTCAATGATATGGCATTCTGGGAATTGTAGTTTGTTGCAGCACCAGCGCTCTCTGACAGAGAAAACTGGATGTCCCACAAAACTACAGTTTCCAAGATTCTATAGCACTGAGCCATGACAGCTAAAATGGGGTCAACCTGGATTCTTTCTGCAATGTGGATGCAGCCAAAAATCAACACGTGGACCCTAGGGACCAAAATCTACAGCCAGAGTGGCTGCTTTGCATAAATAGCAAGGCCCTGCCTGACCCATGTACATATGTTCTCTTGTGCATATGTGTGCTGAAAAAGTGTGTAAACACCCCTACCATACAAATCCTCTCCATCACAAGCCTCCCTCTCAAAGACTGACGTAAATGCCTACCTATCATTTGACTTTCCAAGGTGCTTGCAACACTTGCTCTCCCCCCACTTTAATTGCTCATCCTGTTTGCTCTCAGTTCGTCATCCAAGAGACTTCTAATCCACATTTCCTTTTCCAACCCACCTCACAAAGAGAAAACAGAAGCCAAGAATTCCTGAGGCTGCACCCTTTCTCCTTTGGTCTCTGCAGATGTCACAGGAGGACCACAGCAGACTCACCTCCAGCTCAAGATCTCACCTATGCTGCCTTCTCAAAAAACCCCAACTAGTGTCTTTGAGACCAACGCTGAAAACTATTAGCTGGGGTTGATGGGTTCATTGGCAAAGGAATGTAGCCTTTCTGCTCCATCCATCAGACTACACTGCCCTTCCAACAAAGTCCATGTTGCTCCTCTAGTAGGCATCCCTTCCACCCCTTGGCTCCAACCCAACAGTCCAAATTCCACTACCATTGAACCCACCAGCCTCTCTGTGACACCTACAAGCCCAACTGTTCTGCACAAGGGCAGTTTCTTACCCACTAGGCTATACTCCCTCCAGGGTCCCTCTAGTTCTTATCCACTAGGTTACCGTTACCTCCAAGGACCTTCTCCTTTTTCCCCACTAGGGAGTTTATCTCACTGGGGCTAATTCCAGCATTAAAGTGCATTTAAAGCATCCCACAAATAAAGCGAAAATGGAAAGTAATTGCGTGAATGATTATCACACGCAATTGTGCAAATAAAGCAATATCGGAAATGCATTGTCGCTGAAATCCTGAAAGCAAAAAGATGTGCATTAATGTTGTGACCACTTTAACGGTGGGTTTTTGTGCGACGGCATGCGAAATTGTTTCGCGCAGTTACGCAATTTTGGGGGGGATAAACTCCCGATCTCCTTTGTGTGATAAACTCCTAGGCTACACGCCCTCCAAGGTCCCTCTATTTCCTACCCACCAGGTTACACAACCTCCAAGGTCCCTGTTCCCTACCAACTAGGTTACACTGCCTGCAAGCTCCCTCTATTTCAGACCCACTGTAACTAGGTTACACTGACTCCAAGATTCCTGCTTCCTACTCAAAGTTACACTCCCTCCAAGGTCCCTTTTTCCTACTCATCAGGTTACATTCCCTCAAGGGCCTTTCTATTCCCTACCCACTAGGCTACACTACCTCTAAGGTCCCTGTTTCCTATTCATTAGGTTACCCTCCCTCCAGAAGCCCTCTGTTTCTTAACCACTAGATTACTCTACCCCCCCAAGGTCCCTATTTCCTACTCACCAGGTTACACTCCCTCCAGGTTCCCTATTCACTACCAACTAGGTTACACTACCTCCACAAGGACCCTCTCTTTCTTACCCACTAGGTTACACTCCCTCCAAGGTCCCTGTTTCCTATTCCTTAGGTTACACACCCTCCAGGGTCCTTCTGTTTCTTACTCTACCCCCCAAGGTCCCTATTTCCTACTCACTAGGTTACACTCCCTCCAAGGACCCTGTTCCCCACCAACTAGGTTACACACTACCTCCTGCATCCCTCTTGCTCCATCTCCCCTACCTGTTGTTGCTGATACTGTTGTTGTGTGTGCCCTTATCAGGTGCTCTCCCCTTGCCTTCCTCTGAGGCTGAGAGAGTGTGACTTGCCCTACACCCCTGACTCCCCTCCAAAAGAAAAATAACCCCCAAAGTCTCCCCCTACCTCTTTCCATTGCAGCAGCAGCAGCAAACCAATGATGCCTAGTCTCACCTTCCACCACCAACAATGTGTTTCTTGCACCTCTCTGGCAAGTTTAGGGTTAAATGGGCGGGGCGTGTCCTAAGCCACGCCCCCTCCCCCTCCCGTATTTATTTTAATGAGAGCGCAAGCCAAAAAGTAAAGGAAAAAAAAAAGTTGGGAAAGAGTTACAAAAATGTTGCTACAGTACTTTAGGGGGAAATAGGTGAGGATCTGGGCTTTAGAAGGGAAGAGGGGGGAAAGGGAAGAGATTTAATGGGGAAATGGGGGGAGTTTTTCTCTGATTCACACACACACACACACACCCCATTGGCCAACCCAGCCCAGGGATGGAATTTCCTGAAAAGTTTCTTTCCCAGGGAAAGTAATCAGTTCCAGATGGAAAGGGAGAGATTGGTGGGATGGATAGAATGAGACAGGGAGGAAAGGAGGAGGGGAGAGGGATATGGAGGGCAGAGGGAGAAAGGGATTTCAGAAGGAGGGGGGGAGGATGGATGGATTAAAGGTAAAGAAACAGATCAGTGAGAAAGAAAACAAGGCAGAGAATAGATGTTGCATCCCATGTGTGGCCCATGCTGTCCTAAGGGGCATCTACACTATGGCAATAATGTAGTTTGGTCCCACTTTAACTGCCCTGGCTCCATCTTACAGAATCCTGCGGGGTTACCTTTTTAATTTGGAGCACGATTCGGTTCAAAGTGGTTTAAAGGATCATGGTTCCCACTTAATGCGAATCGCTGAAGCCATTCCGAAAGGGAGGCCATGCTCTAGACCCATTTAACCTGCATCTTTTTGACGTTGGTTTTCCCCCCGCTTCTTTTCCATCAAATCAAATCTGTGCAGTGGGGATCAGATTCGATTTCACATTTCGGTTTTAAATGAATTGCTTCGGTGCAATGTGAACCGGATGCAGATTGGAATCAGTTTATTATGACATACAGTAAAGTGAATGGATGTTCTGTGCAGGAGCCGATTCTATTTAAACCGATTCATTTCCCAGTGTGAACCACTAATGGGTTATCTGCTTCAGGAACTGGTTTAGATAGAGCCGATTCATTTGTGAATGGGAACCACTGTTTCAAATGCGATCGGGGCAAATGTAGTGGGAACACGATCTGATGTCGAACTGATCCATCGATTTGGATTGGAAAGCAATTTTTCTGTAAATGGGAATGAGGCCGTAGTCTGGAGAGGCACCAGGCAGAGAAAGCCAAAGAACTTATGAAAGTACAAATCCCAGGATTCCATGGGATGGAGCTCCAGTATTTAAAGTTGGTCTCAGACTGCATTCTGTCTACAGGGCAGATGCAACCCCTGGGGACATTTTGGACAGTCAGCCCTCTGTATCCATGGATTCAAGTTATCTAGGGCTTGAAAATATTTTTTTTAAATACAAATTTCCAAAAGCAAACCTTGATTTCTTATCCATTTTGTATAAGGGACACCATTTAACTGCACCGCTGTATTTAATGGCACGTGAGCATCCACAGATTTTGATATCCATAGTGGGATCCTGGAGTGAAAGCCCAGCAAATACTAAGGGCCCACTGTATGTGGATGTGAATATCCATCCTCCAACATTTCACAGATGAAAATCAAGACACTTGCAACCAAGTTACAAATAAGGAAGGACACATAAGCTAGGAGAGGTTGCAGCAGTTTGCTTTTGGCTGAGTTGCTAGGGAAGGGCAAGAGTCCTCCCCTGCCTCTCAAACCACTGAGTTAACAGAGTGCAAGCTACCATTTTCCAACTCAGTTTGCAGCAATGGGAGTCCGCTGAGGACAAAGGCGACAAGTGGGAGGAGGAGGAGGAGGAGAGAGAAACTGGGACATTTTAAAAGCAGCCGAAAAAGTGGGATTGACAGAGAACTGAGACAGTCCATGCCAAATCAGGGCTGCATCCACACTAGAGAAATAACCCGGTTTGGCACTGCTTTAATTGCCCTGGCTGAAGGCTCTGCTCCGCTCTGGGTCCACAACAAACTCCAACTCCCAGAATTCCATAGCCTTGAGCCAGAGCAATTAAAGTGGTGCCAAACCGGGTTACATCTCTAGTGTGGATGCAAGCCCAGGACAGTTTTTGGGTATGCATGTGGCATAGTAGGGCCCCCAGAACCTTTTTCAAGATGGGCATTGCCAAGGAGAGTGGAGCCATTTTGTCTAATTCAGGCAACATATTTTCCCCACTCCTTAGCATTTTACCATACTAAAATATTAAGATTCTTACAAGCAGTTTGTACATATAAGTGATCTCTATGTGGTCAGTGTTGCTGACTCCTAAATAACTCTGCACAAGATGGATTGCAAGCAACCTTTATGATTCCTGTGAGGACTCAATTACAATCACTATTTTAATATTTCTTAGCACTTTGTCATTTGGGACACTTCTCACTGATAAGGCCTTTGGAGGCTCAGCTACATAGCATACCCTCCTACATTTCACAGATGAAAACCAGGACACATATGACCAAGTATCATCAGACTGTGGTCAGGATAGTAAAAGATATTAATAAGATGAGTGCATAAACTAGGAGAATGTGTAGCACTTTGCTTTTGCCTTCGCCTACAGGGAAGGACAAGACCCTGGCTGCATCTGCACTGCAGAAATAATGCAGTTTGACACTGCTTTATCTACCACAGCTCAATGCTATGGAATCCTTGGATTTGTAGTTTTGCAAGATATTTAGCCTTCTCTCTCCTTAGCACAGAGCCATGCAAGTTAAAGCAGTACACAACTGCATTATTTCTGCAGTGCAGGTGGAAACTCTGTCTCCTCTTGTCCTCTCCCTCTCCTAGTCAACTGAACGCAAAATACTTTTGCACTCTGAATTCAATTTGTACCAGCTGAAGTAAGCTGAGAAGAAAGCTGGAGAATAGGAGGATAAGAGAAAAACTGGGACATTTTGAGCACTACTGAAAAGTGAGAAAGCAAAGGATTAATCAGGATTGTTCCTTCCACTTTGGAACAAAGATTGAAGGTATGACAAAGGAGTTTATCAGATGGGAGGAATTTCTCTTTATTTCGAAAGGAGCCAATTGGAGCCATTTCAAATTCATGTGAATTCACTAGTTTAGCAAATTTACGTGAATTCCAATTGCATTCGGAAGCATTCAGAATGACTTCCCATTACCCGAAAATGACTGCCCATTGCCCGAAATTGCGTGAGATGCTTTAATACAAAATAACGTAAAACCCATGATTGTGTTCGGAATGACTTCCCTTTTGCCCAAAATTGCATGAGATACTTTAATACGCAATAACGTGAAACCCCATGACTGCATTTGGATTGCCATTAGAGTATACTTCCAATTTCTGTCATCTGATAAACTCCATAGTAATTGTTCTTGTGTGTCTTCAAGTCGTTTCCAATATACAGTGACCCTAAGGCTAACCTATCATGGTTTTTTTCTGGGCAGGTTTCCTCAGAGGGGATTTGCCATTGCCATCCTCAGGCTGAGAAAGTGTGACTTGCCCAAAGCCATCCTATGAGTTTCTGTGGCTAAGCCAGGATTTGAATCGTGCTGTCTGCAGACCCTAAAGCAAACCTATCACAGGGTCTTTCTTGACAAGTTTCTTCAGAGGAGATTTGTTATGGGCCATCCTCTGAGGCTAGGAGAGTGTGATTTGTCCAAGGTCACCCAGTGGGTTTCCATGGCTGTGTCAGGACTCAAACCCTGGTTTCCAGAATTCTAATCCAATGCTCAAACCAATACACATTGGCTCTTGACATAGTAGTCTTGGTGCTCCCTTTTTTTCCAGATAATTTTGAGGAGAGGGGCTGAGTCTGTTCTCCCCCATTCTGGGGTCCAGGAAAATTGGCAAGCA
Organism: Urosaurus nigricauda; assembly: GCA_034509955.1. Lineage (NCBI taxonomy): Eukaryota > Metazoa > Chordata > Lepidosauria > Squamata > Phrynosomatidae > Urosaurus > Urosaurus nigricauda. The sequence goes on from JAOEGL010000006.1 coordinate 15,978,475, forward strand.
GGACTAGCCAGAGATACTTTCCATTCTGCTGCAAAGTATCATCTTCTCCACCACCTCCTCTCAGTCAATGGGCATAGTAACCAAAACCAGCTAAGTTATTTTGGCACATGAGACAGAAAATCCCACAAGTGCCTCTCCCCATTGGCGGCAGGAAAAAAACACCTTTGCTATTAATTTTTCTGCTGCCTGATGTGGCAGCTCATGCCTATCACATGCACCTAATGGGAATGGGCCAACCCTGCTGAAAGTAAAGGCCAAGGGCTTCCACCCACTGTATGAACCTGCAGCAAATTATTTTTTGCACACGTGTAACGAAAGGATCACGCCATGTTGCATGAATATTGTTTTACAGACTTTTGTGGCACAGTTCAACAGATGGAAATTACGAGGGCAGCTTACAATAAAATGGCTATGTTCAATCCATATGTTACGAATTAATTCCTGCACAGATGTGCCACATTACTCTTGTAAAGCATGAAGGAACCCTGAAGGAATTAAGAAGGGAAAGGGGGAGAGGAAAAGAAAAGAAATGAGGGGATGGGTTGTGAAGATGGAGGGAAAAGTCAGAGGAGTTGGGTAGAAAAAGAATGAAAGAACAGGGAAAGGGGAACAGGAAGAGGGTTAAGAATACAAAAAGGCAAATGCTAAATCATCTCAAGGACCATCTTGTCTTACATACTCATTCCTACCATGGACAACCAGATTTTGGGGGGAATCACACAAAATGAATAGGAAAGTAGTAGCTTTTTCATGTAGTTGTTCTTAGCAAATGATTATTTGGTGGCGTACAGCATCTGAATACAGATCGTGTAAACACGATGGCTTACGTTGTTATTTGCGTTCAAGTCATTTCTGACCTATGGTGACCCTAAGGCAGTGAAACTATCATGGCATTTTCTTGGCAGGATTTAGTCAGAGGAAGTTTGCCATAGCCATCCTCTGAGACTGAGAGAATGTGGCTTGCCCAAGGTCACCCAGTGGGTTTTACATGGCCGAGCTAGGATTCGAACTCTAGTCCAACACTCAAACTGCTATACCATGTTGGCTAACAACCATGGATAAATCTATGTGCCATGAACAGATAGTTAGCTGCCTAAGAAGAAAGTTGTTTTGTTCACCCACCCCCCTGACTCAAGGTGCATCAGACCTGTCCAACTATTTTGGCACCCAGGGAAGAAAATCTGATAGGAACCTTTTCCTATTTAACAGTACAAAGAAAGCTGAAATACAAAGTAGGGCCCCAAACCCCATTCATCATACTGAAGATGGAAAGCTCCTATCAAGCTCTCATGTATTGAGTGGTTTTTTGCTAAGCAAAGATCTCAGTGCGGCCACCCACTACCACTCCAAAGCCAGTGGGAAAGCCAGTGGTCCAAACCAGATGATGATGTGCAGATGAAGGGGGAGAAGGTGACAAATATTAATAATAATAGCAGCAACAGCAGCAGCTAACAATTTGCTGTCTTTCCTTGGTATCTAAAATCGGTCAGTCCCCCCCCCCCATGTTTTTCTAGAAGATTCACATCTTCTAGATTGGTTGTATGAATAACCAATGCAAATAGACCTGTGATAAACTGAGATAAAACTCTGCATGCCTTGGAGTGCTTCAAATACATCTGCATCATCGTCTCCATCTTTATTCAAATGCCAGCACAAGTGAGATGCATTCCTTAGTGTAAACAACAAACTAGGATGTGTGAGTGAGGGTTCGTTGAGACGTTGTTTTTTAAAAGCACCATGATGAGAATCATCTCACTTATGTAGTGTTATTCACATTATGGAACTATATCAATGTGTATCTGCAACTTTGGTTGCTCACATGTGCAAGCATTCAAATACAGATGGAGTTGACGATGCGAATGTATTTGGAACATGTTGAAGGCATGCAGCATTTTATCCCAGGTCTATTTGGGTCTGTTTGCATCAGTTATTCACACTACTGATGATGCAGATCTTTATTTAAAATGGGGGGAGGGGGAGAAACCCAATATCGATTAACCCAGATTAAGTGGGTTTTTGAGCAGCCTCCCCCCCAACTTAATTGGGTGCATTCAGAATGTGAACTGAACAATGGAGATTCAATCTGGATTCATTCTGGATTATTTTCACAGTGTGAATAACCCCTGAGATTATTTTCAGTGTTGCACTAAAAACAACAACGTGTGAATGACCCCAAGGACAACAATGTGGAAAATATGGGGATTGGAAAAAAATGTCATGGGAATGGAGAATCAAGCCCCAGTATTCACTGGTGAGGGAGTATGAGAAGTTGACTTACAACAAAACTATATGACAGGGTAATGTTATCTCTACATCACAGATGAAAAGGGAGTGGAAAGTAAGGAACAGTTGCTTGCCTAAGGCCTTCCCAGTGAATTGATCACTAGGTTCATTTGCTGTCAGGGACTCTCTGGCTCATTATCTTAATCCTATGCTTGTCAGGCTGGGTGGAGGACATGGCAGTCTCAGAGCAGGGTTTCTCCTTATCACTCAGAAACAAGTAATGTAAACCATTCATTACAAAAGAAAGCAAACAGATGCAAGTCACTGGCCCGTTATTAAGGGTTGGGATGTTGTTCCTTCCAATTTCTTACCCCAGACTTTCTATAAGAACATAAAAGCAGTCTTGGATCAGTGCAGAGCAATTTCCCAATTCAGGGTTTTAAGGGATTCACCAGAGACATCTGAGACACCTTCTCCCTTCTATGGCTACTAAAATCCATGGGGGAATCCATTCCTTGGGCAAATATAAGCTCAACGTATTTTTCCTCTTTTATGGTTTGGACTGAAGTTATTGGCCATTACTACATATTGTGATAGTACATTTCATAACATAAACTGATTACATGTTCACTGAACAAATATTTTCCTTGGTCTGGCCTATTTCATTTGCCAAATCAGTTTCACTGGGTAACCCCTGGACCTACCATAACAGGACAGATATATCTGTATCTATTCACTTCCTTCAAAATCAGTTTGAATGCAAAACCTATCTGGCAATTCCTTTCAAAAGAGCATTGGACAGAGGGATTGAGTTCTCTCCATCCAAGGTGACATCTCAAAGGCTGGCCTGGTTATTTATGAGTTACACAGTTGGCCCTCTGTATCCATGGAGCTTGAAAATGTTATAAATTTTATAAATCCCATAAAAACATAAAAATATAAATATAAATAAATAACTTCCAAATCGATTTTGCCATTTTTATAAGGGTCACAATTTCATTGTGCTATTGTGTTCAATGAAACTTGAGCATCCACAGCTTTTGGTATCCATGGAGAGTCCTGAAACCAAATCCCAGCTGATACCAAGGGCCCCACTGTATTTATTTATATCCTACCTGGCCTCAAGATAGTACATGTGACTCTCCTCCTCTCTACATTATCCTTACGACATTTGTAAGTCAGATCATGGTGAGAGTTGGCCCAAGTAGACAATCCACTGGGTTTCATAGCTCCATGGCACTTAGAACCTGGAAATTAACACCATTAAAGCACCCAAAAACTTTCTGAGAATGTGCTGTGACTATTTGTAAGGAAAAGTCTCCTATCTAGGGAGCTGTTTGAAAGAATTTAATTCATTCTCTGTGTGTATTTGATTACTCTGACTGTGAGCTTTGACATTTAATTGCCAGCTGCTAAACAAAATCATCATTCTCTCGGTAGCTAAGCTTGGATTAAGCGGGGTTGATATGCTCTTAATCAATTATTCTAGGAGATGCATTTCATAAAATCAGATTAGAGAGCACACACCCATTATTTAATTAACTTGAGATTCAAGGTGTGATTAAACTGATTGTTCAACAAAGTAAATCAATTCACTCTTGTTAAAGCAATCAGTCTCAATTAAGTTGATGGTTGTGCAAACCCGTGTAGGTGTCTCATGGCTGAATTTCATTGCCTCCTTGTTGCCTACATTGTACAATGTATCCTCTACAGAATTATAGAGTTGGAAGAGACCACAAGGGCCATCCAGTCCAAACCGCTGCCATGCAGGAACTCCCAATCAAAGCATCCCTGACAGATGGCCATCCAGCCTCTGCTTAAAGACCTCCAAGGAAAGAGATTCCACCACACTCCGAGGGAGTGAGGGAGTGTGTTCCACTGTCAAACAGCCTTTACTGTCAGGAAGTTCCTCCTAATGTTGAGGTGGAATCTCTTTTCCTGTAGCTTGCATCCATTGTTCTGGGTCCTATTCTCTGCAGCAGCAGAAAACAAGCTTGCTCCCTCCTCAGTGTGACATCCCTTCAGATATTTAAACAGGGCTATCATATCACCTCTTAACCTTCTCTTCTTCAGGCTAAACATCCCAAGCTCCCTAAGTCATTCCTACTCTACTGCTTTAAAAACTGATTGCGGGTTTTCTCTGATGCTCATCTTTTATTATTTTATTATTTAGTTGCTAACTTATCTTTATGTAGTCACCATCCATAGGGAGAGGTGGAAAATATAAATAAATTATTATTATTATTATTATTATTATTATTTCCAGCTTTATACATTTTTCCCAGTGTTTCTTTACCCTCCAAATACCATTATTGTAGAAGCCTGCAGATTGCGCATGATGAGGATTTTACACTTCAGTCACTTCTGGCACAGCCAGTCACAAAAATAAAGGATGCAATGAGCTGATTTTCTCAGCAACATGCACTTAGGGACCAATGATGACACTGACAAAATTTCATCTATATGCCATAATAACTTCCAGGTGATAATTATTACTTTACTATACCCCCTCATAAGGTACAGTCTGCAGACTTCTACAATATCAGATATTCAGAGGGTCAAAGATACGCTGGGAAAAATGTATAAATCTTGATAGTGACTACATAGAGATAAGTTAACTACAAATCAAAACAAACTTTCTGTCAATTTTTTTAAAAGGTGATCATTAAAACTTTTGGATACCCCCTCGTAGATGTTTGGGGAGCAATGGTGTCACCCCTCTTTGGGTGTCACCTGGTGCAGCCTGAATCCCCTGCACCTCCCTGCATCTAGGATGTCTTGGTCCAATTTCTCCAACAGCATCATCGGCAATAAAAATTATCTAGAAAGGCTCTAGATCAGGGTTTTTAAACTTTGATCCTCCAGGTGTTTTGGAATTCAGCTCCCAGAAGCCCCAGCCAGCTTGGCCAATAGGAATTTTGGGAGCTGAAATTCAAAACATCTGGAAGATTAAAGTTTTGGAACCACTGCCCTCGATGAATCTCTGGAGAGATGCTGCCAGTCAGAATAAACAACACCTGGACGAGTCCACTGGCTTAGTAGAAGGCAAGTTCTTGTGTTTATAAGGGTGTTCCAGCCTTGCATCTCTAGGGTGAAAAACATCTTACTTTTCATCAAGAATTAAAAGTAGAATTAAGAACTAGTGCAGCCAGTTTTTAAAACAGCAACAAAGACAAAACAGCAACAAAGACAATCAAATTCATGACATGCAGGATTAATAATCAGGAAGTATATATTCACAAGTTTGTGATCTATCTTAAATACCAAGTGAAAATACTGCTTTGAATTAGCTTAGCCATGAGTTTTTTCTGTAAAATTAACATATTGTCCACATTCATAATTTACAAGATGCACACAATTTTTGTCTCTGTGAAAAGTCCACACACCCAAATGCAGGTGTATTTTTTTAGCATATTGTTTATTCTTGAACTATTAAAAGGAAATGCTTTCCAACCCTCAGAAAGGAGACAACCCTTATAATAAGTGACACCTGCCAGCCCTGTAAGAGACAACTTTCTGATCCTAAAATAAGGGGCATCCCTTATAAAAAAAGGGACACTAAGCAACCCTAGTAAGAACTGATTCATACTTTACTACCAAAAGCGAGTGCTATTGAAGATTGCCATGAAACTGTGTCTCTCAGCTGAGCCTTTTTACCTGTTTGCAACCAACCACCAATCTTTAGTGAATTTTGACAGTTGGAGTTTCTTTCTCCGATGCTCATCTTTCTTTTCAGTTCCAAGAACTGGGAAAATAAAAGATGAGCATCAGAGAAAGAAACTCCTTCCGTTTACATCCAAAACACAATCAGTTTTTAAAGCAGTAGAGTATATTTATTTATTTATTTATTTCAGAGGGAAAGATACACAACTTGCTCGTGATCACAAATCCCCACAACACGTCTCATCCTGAGGCTGTCAGCCTTTTCAGCTCAAGTCCTATTCTGCATAGTTCAGGATTAGGGTGTGTCTGGCCCCCAAATGTTCCTGGACCACAATTTCCATGAGGCCTGGAGACCTGCCACACTAATTGTCATGGTTCCATCCTGTGGAATCCTGAGATCTGTATTTTGGTGAAGTATTCTGTCAAGACTACATTATTTTTGCAGTGTGGATATACACACTTAACCAGCATGGCCAGTGGTGAAAGATGACCTGGGGTCCTCTTCAGTTATTACTGGTATATACAGTACAGGTGCAAATGGTTCCTAAAGGTTACCCAGTAAAAACTAATTTCCCCAATGATTAAAGTAAACCTATAATATTTGGTGGGGACCTCCCCAGCTCTGAATCATCTTTTCTCTTTCCATGACATTTTTCTTTTTTTAAAAAATCAAATCTTTTCAAGGATGACATTTTTTCTCATTATTTGTTTAACTCCCCTTGCCCACACACAAAATGGCCAAATTTTTTTTTGGGGGGGGATGCTTCTTAATTAATTTTTTAAATAATTGTTGGGCACACATCCAATCTGGAATAGGACTGGGGTGGAAAGAGAGTAATTTTTCCTGCCAAACCATCATCACCTTCCCCATTGTAAGCTAACTCCAGGGTGAAATAATGGGTTTCCCCTTGGGGAAAATGGCAATTGCGAAGGCCATGCTATCTGGGATTCCAGTAATCTGAAAAAGTAACTTCTCCAAAATCACTAATGCTAGGCAAGGAGGCAGCAAATGAAAGGACTTGAATGGCAAGTTTCAGATGTACCAATTATATCATCCCACCAAGCCTCCTATATGTTAGGTATGTGAGAAAAGCTTAGCATTCTGGTGTTCCACATACTTGGTAACCTTTTTAAACTAGGTCAACTTGCTGATGGTGTTAGCATGCTGGTGATTGCCACATAGCTCATTAACATGTGTGATAATTAAATATGAGTGCTGAGCATCTGAAAAGAATTATTTTGGGGGGGGGGGGGGGGAGGGACTACAACACCCAGACTCTCCCACTGGCTGGGACATTCTGGAAGGTATAGTCCAAATCTGTAATTTTTCCAACCTCTGTTTAATGCCCTTGCGCTTTTAGAGCACTGGTGACAGACACTTCACAGCAGTTACAATCAATGACTGGCAATTAGAAAAGTCAATTAGGAGAGTAGCATGAAGAGAGAAAGGGCATAGTGAGCCTTCTAAATAACATAATTTGTATTTTTAAAATTAGAGATATTATGCAAAGGAATCTTGTAGCATCTTTGAGACTAAGTGAAAGAGAGAGGTTTCGTAGATTTGAGTGTAATTCCTCAGATGCACAGGGAAGTAGGCTCAAGTCTATGGACCTTATCAGATGGGAGGAATTTCTCTTTATTGCGAATGGAGCCAATTCGAATTCACATGAATTCACTAGTTTAGCGAATTCACGTGAAATCTGATTGCGTTTGGAATGCGTTCAGAATGACTTCCCATTACCCGAAAATGACCCCCCCCCCCATTGCCCCAAAATGCGTGAGATGTTTTAATTCACAATAAGGTAAAACCCCATGATTGCGTTCGGATTGCCATTGGATTATACTCCCAATTTCCGACATCTGATAAAGTCCCATGAAAGCTCATGCTACCCACTTCTCTCTTTCTGTTAGTCTCAAAGGTGCTAAAAGACCCCTTTGCATACTGATTTTCCAGACTAACATGGCTAGGTCTTTGAATTATAGACATTAATTCTTATAAAAGTAACTCATGGCCCAATTTACTTATTATCGAGTAGATGTGTTCTTGTCATTTTAATACAACAAGTACCTTGGTTTATTTCATGACAATAAATTTCTACGTGAATCTCTACTTCTTGAGAGAAGCCCATCCTTAGAAAGCTGGAGGATAACTGTGAAATATACTATTGTCAAGCACATATAAGAACAATTTCTGCCAAAGAAGAATAAACATGGTTTCTCTCAAGGTAAGTCTCATCTCACTTACAATTTAAGATTTCTTTGTGAGTATCTCATTTAGTAGACAATGAGCCAGAATAGCATAGTGGTTTGAGTGACTATGATTCTGGAGACCAGGGTTCGATTCCCAACTTAACCATGAAACCCACTGCGTGACTTTAGGCAAGTCACAGGCTCTCAGCCTCAGGGAAAGGCAATGGCAAACCTCTTTTGAACTCTAGAATCCTGAATCACTGGAAATGAATTGCCCAAAGAATTACTGGTTTGATCTCGTCATTGTGAAATTTCAGAATAAATATTTTAAAAAATGTATGTGAAAGCAGGAAAAAAAGGGTGGAAGCCAGGGTTATGTATATTGTGCAGAAAATCGAAACCAGAAATATTTCATCACAAAGCAAGGACTATCGTGCTATGAAAAAGTAATGCAGAAATAAGTATTTTCATAGTGCTATTGCTACTATTGTAATCACATTAAGGAAATTGTGCAAATACAGTGCTACAGCACCCTAGTGCGGTAATATCTGTCGATTCGAAAAGCTTTGACAAAGTTCCTCCCCAAAGACTCCATTCAGCCTAGCAGTCATGGGATAAGAATAGAGGTCCTTTTATTGGTCAGTAACTGTCTCTGAACAAATCTTGCCAAGAAAACCCCATGATAGGTTTGCCTTAGGGTTGCCATAATTTGCAACGACTTGAAAGAACACAGCAGCAATTGGTTACTGAAGAGGAAGCAGAAAGCAGGAATAAACTGGCATTGCCCACAAAAGACAAATGGAAGAAATAAGCCCCCAAAGGATTTAAAAAAAAGTTTTAAAAAACTTTATTAAAAAGTAAAAACCACCACCACCAAAGAGGTTTGCCAAAGGAACACGATGACCTGGTGAAAGAACATGGGCATTGTTAAGTCTGTTTAACATCAACTGAAGCTTAGGAGGTTGAGGGCTACATCTGTACTGCAGAATTAATACAATTTGACAATACTTTAACTGCAATGGCTCAATGTTACAGAATTCTGGGGTTTGCAGTTTTGTGAGATATTTAGCCTTCCCTATCAAAGAGTGCTGGTGCCAAACAAACTACAAATCCCAAGATTCCATAGGATGGAGCCATGGCAATTAAAACGGTGACAAATAGCATTAATTCTGCAGTGTGGCAGCAGCCAAGATTTCATTTGCTTCAGTTAGGGTGAATCCTGCCTTGATCATTCAGAGAAGCGTCTCTCCAGAACTTCTGCTGCAAAAATGAAATGCCAAGTAGACCTGCAAATTTGTTCAGATATTCAATAAAAGTGAACTAAGTTGCTATGAAGTTGTCTGTTTTTATCTCACCCCTAATGGTTCTCATTTTGCTGAGGTTTTTCATTAAAAATTAGCATAATACATAACTCTTTTCAGTCCTCCAAGGAATTATATTGAGAGTGGGGATTTTGAACTTATTCTTAAATTCACTGGAGACAACTAATTTGGTTTAGTAGTTTGGGTGTTGGACTAGAACTCTGTAGACCAGGGTTCAAATCCCACCCATGGTCAATATGTGAGAAATGACTTGAAGGCACCCAACAACAACAGCAGTGACATGATCACTGGCCAAACTTGAGATGATGGTATTGTTCAGGTCTAGTAGGAAAAGAGAGTCCATGGCTGCTTAGAATTCCCCGCCAGAGACCTCTACTGCTGTAGTTTTGGGGAGTGTGCTAGATTAGTGATTCTCAAATTTTGGTCATCCAAGTGTTTTAGACTTCAGCTTCCAGGCAACATTTCCATCGTAGCCAATGGTCAGAACCACCACTGCACTAGAGCTCTCAAGTCCCTCACTAAATTAGAAATCTCAGGAGTCCTTAGGCTGTAACCAAATGTCAGTTAAAGTGACATTGATAGGCTTTGTGTACTGTAAATCTATCTGGGTTGTGCCCACAAATTACATAATAATAATAATAATTATTATTATTATTATTATTATTATTTCTAGCCTGCCTCTCCCTTTCAGATCGAGGCGGGTTCCAAGCAAAAAAGACATGTAATTCATTCAGGCAATATGATATTGTATGATATGAATTGTGAAAGCCAAAGTGGTGTAGTGGTCTGAGCGTTGGACTATGAATCTGGAGAGCAGGGTTCAAATCCCCACTTGGCTCTGAAAACCCATTGGGTGACCATGGGCAAGTCACACTCTCTCAGCTTCAAAGGATGACAGTGGCAACACCCCCCCTCCCCTCTGAAGCAACTTGCCAAGAAAAACCTGTGATAGGTTTGTTTTAAGGTTGCCATAAGTCAGAAATTACTTGAAGGCAAACAACACACAGACAATATGATATTCTATGCTGTGTGTAGTTCATCCCTACCTTGGAACTGGTTGGCTGTCAGTTACAGGGTGGAGGGCTTAAGTCCCAGACTTAAGTCTAAAGTCACAACAAAAGACAATTGGGGACCATGCAAGTGAAGGCAAAACTGCATAATTAAATGCATACCCTATTCCTAGTATAATGCTTGAGAATACTGCAGGTTGAGTCTCCCTTATCTGGAATTCCAAAATCCAAAATTGTCAGTATAGGTGGTGGAGATAATGTCACCTTTGCTTTATGATGGTCCAGTGTTCATTCAATTTGTTTCATGCACAAAATAATTCAAAATATTGTGTATAAAATTACCTTCAGTCTATGTTTAGAAGGTATACATGAATTTCGTGTTTAGACTTGGGACCCCTCTCTAAGATAACTCCTTTGATATGTGCAAATATTCCAAATATGCTGGGGGAAAAAATCTGGTCTCAAGCATTTCAGATAGGGAAACTATATAGAGTTATATTTATATATATATATATATATATATAGTTGTAAAACTCTAGAGTAAAAGTGCATGTCCCTCATCTAGACTGAGACCAGCATATGGGTGGGCTGTGTAAAAATGTATTTCTAATCGAAAAACCACAGTTGGAATGTTTAAACTTTCCTGCCTATGCTCACTGGTCTGGACTGGGGCCATTCACACTCATTTTAGAATTTAAAAATTAGAGACTGACACTATCAATCCACTACTAAGCTGTGTTAATGCCTTGCAATCAATATCAATTCACATAGAACTAAAGAGTAGGAAGGGAGCATGTGGGAAAATGTTAAAATAATTGGTTCTATTTAACTTAGGAGGAAAAAAGGTTAGTAGCAGAATGGGGTAGGACTTGGCAGAGATGTGTGGAATAAGTTGATAGGGATAACTTTTGCTTCTCTCTCTCTTAATATTAAAACATTATACAAACGTAAGATATATTTGTTGACCACCAACTTAGATGGTTTTAAAAGGGGATTAGATAAATTAGTGGAGGATAAGGGTACAGTTCACAACAGCTGTAAAATACCTCCAGGATCAGGGGCTGCATGCCACAGATAACCAAATGCTCAAAAATAAAAAGCATGCAATAGTTATTGTGTACATGATTCCCTTGTTGGTTTTTAGAATCATACAACCATAGAGTTGGAAGAGGCCACAAAAGCCATCCAATCCAACCCCCTTGCCTGCATCCTATAGGCATTGACAGTTTTCTGATGGTCCCTTTCTCTTTGGCACAGATACTTATACAAATCCTTTAATTTCCCCCCCTCACCGGCCATCTACTTACAAGTTAGTGAGGAGGGAGACACTTCAGCCTTTGCTCATATGTTTTCACTTGTCCAGTAAATAGTTGTAGAATTTCTGGTCCAGAAATTTCTGAACATTGATTCTAAATAAGTCTGTTCAGACCAAAGACAATGTACCAATGTAATTGTAATTTTATGTAATGTGATACTATGTATTTATGTGTTGCCCTTTTATGGTTCTGAAACCTTAAGAGTATACACAAGCCAAAATGCAAAATATGTTGGGCTTCTTTATTTCTAACCAAACAGCCATCTTTTCAGCATCTTAAGATGGATCTCTCCCAGTTTCTTTGTGTCTACTGTGGGAATGAAATGCTCACCAAGAGAAATCTTTGGTCTGATCCAGCAAGGTTCCTATAAAATTTGCTCCATAGAATGCCAAACTCTTCCTTACCTGGCATTGTATTTAACATGTTCCCTACTTGGTCCTGCTGACATACCCTCCACTTTTCTCAGTTTGGTAGGAACAGTCTCAATTAATCCTTTCTTGTCCCCCCTTTTCAGATGTTCTTTAAATGTCAGAGATTCTCTCTTCTCTACCCACTTTTTCACTTTGAGCTCAGCTGATTTCATTTTCTACAAACAAGTTCAGAATGAAAAGCAGTTGACACTCATTAAGTCATCAGGGGAGAGAGTAGAATAGATATTGAGTAGAGTAAAAGTCTTGCATTTCGCAATAAACTCAGGCAAAAGCAAACTGCTTCACCACTCCTGGATTGAATCCTCTTCCCAGTAATAACTTTTGATGTCACTCTTATGTTGTTTGGCCATAAATGTCTCATTTGTCATCTATGAAATGGCAGAGGGCATGTGCGGGAAAAATATTGGAGTCATTATGTGCTAATGTCCCACTCCTACAAAGTGGGCTGTAAGCAATTTTTGCTGTCACAGTAGCTTCTGTACTTCTTTAATTCTGAGTTGGCAAGTGGGAAGGCCAGGTAATTTTTTTCAGCGGCTAGGTTTGGCCCCAAATCATCATGTTGCTGATCTCTATATACAGTGGGCCTTTGGTATCCACCGGATCATAGAATCATAAAGTCATAGAGTTAGAAGAGACCACAAGGGCCATCCAGTCCAACCCCCTGCCATACAGGAACTCTCCATCAAAGCATCCCTGACAGATGGCCATCCAGCCTCTGCTTAAAGACCTCTAAGAAAGGAAATTCCACACACTCTGAGGGAATGTGTTCCACTGTCAAACAGCCCTTACTGTCAGGAAGTTCCTCCTAATGTTGAGGTGGAATCTCTTTTCCTGTATCTTGCATCCATTGTTCCGGGTCCTGTTCTCTGGAGCAGAGGAAAACAAGCTTGCTCCCTCCTCAATATGACATCCCTTCAGATATTTAAACAGGGCTATCCTATCACCTTTTAACCTTCTCTTCTCCAGGCTAAACATTCCCAGCTCCCTAAGTTGTTCCTCATAGAGCATGGTTTCCTTCACCATTTTAATCGTCCTCCTTTGGACACACTCCAGTTTCTGCACATCCTTTTTGAATTGTGGTGCCCAGAACTGGACACAGTATTCCAGGTGGGGCCTGACCAAAGCAGAACAGAGTGGCACTATGACTTCCCTTGATCTGGACACTAGATCAAGGAAACCTCGTGGATATTAAAAACCATAGATGTTCAAGTTGCATTAAATTTGTTGTTGTTGTTGAGTGCCTTCAAGTTATTCCTGACTTATGGCAACCCTAAGCTGACACTATCATGGGGTTTTCTTGGCAAGATTTGTTCGGGGAAGGTTTGCCATTGCCATACTCTGAGGCGGAGAGCCTGTGACTTGCCCACAGTCACCCAGTGGGTTTCATGGCCGAGTTGGGAATCGAACCCTGGTCTCCAGAGTTGTAGTCCAACACTCAAACCACTATGTCACACTGGCTCACTCCATTAAAAACAATGGCATATTAAAATGATGTCCTTTGTATAAAATGGCAGATCACGCTTTGTGTTTTTTTAAATATTTGAATATTTTCAAGCCACAGATGCTTGAATCAGTGTAGTTAAAAAAATGTCTGGCTATAGATGGCTGACTGTAGTTGTCTCAACTTTTCTCTCGGAGAACCTAAGAGGGATGTCTTCTTTTCTGTGTCTTCTGTGACTGGCCCATTAGATCTTACACATTTTCAAGAGAGTACCGTCTCCTGAAATCCATTTCTCTCCTGGAGAAATCCAGGGTTTTTCTAATGGTAGATTTTCTGTCAAATGAGTTGGGGAGGGAATATTCTTTTCCCTAGTAAATCATTTCCTTCCAAGCAGAGCTGATGGCAGGAAATGCATTGCAGGCTTTCTTTTAAACCCCCCCCCCTGGGCCCAAGGCCTCTGAGGATTTCCTGAGTTGGGCTGTGGCTTGTGGAAGGACCGTACATGAGAATTTGAAGGCATGTACACAGAGTAGGAAACTTAACCTCTGCCACCCTGAAAGTTTTGTGGCAGAGGGTGAGGGGGAGAGAGACGTCCGAAGCGAAAAGGCAAACGCCTAATATTCGACAAATTTTTTTAGAGAGTTTCCATAGAATGCTTTTTTCCCCAGAATGAGAAATGGCAGGGTGACCAGGTATCCTCCTTTTCCAGAATATGTCCTATATTTCAGCCTTCTGTTCAAGAAGAATTCCAAAATGTCCTTCCTTTTGAGCAATAGCAACAGCAATAGCATAACTAAGAAGTGTGAATTTACATTTATATGAATGTTTTAAGCTTTTATTTGGTAAATGGCCTATGTTTTTCTGGAATGTCCCACATTTTGTGGTGACTTCTCCTCCTTAGGACATCTGGGCACCCTGAAAAATGGAGACTGGGGGGCCTTCAAGGAGCCACATGTTAACCATGGCTGCTGCCACGCTGCAGTATTAATGCAGTTTGACACCACTTTAACTGTTACGGCTTTGTCCTATGGAATCCTGGGATTTGTAGTTTGTTGTGACACCAGAGTTCTCTGACAGAGAAGGTTAAATGTCTCACAAAACTACACTTCCCAGAATTTCATACCATGGAACTATGGCAGCTAAAGGGATGTTAAACTGGATTATTTCGGCAGTGCAGATGCAACCTATGAGGAGAAAATTGCAGAAAGAAAGACAGGAAGAACTGTGTTCACCACCTTGAGCTCCTTAGAGGGGAAGCAGGGTGAATATACAACAAAAATACTCAATATATTAAAAGTGTTTACTCTCTCTCTGTCCCTTCGTATTTGTGTCAGCCATTCTGGGGCTTAAGAGAAATAATAATAATAATAAATCAATGTTTGTAAGGTTGCCTGGCATGTATTTATCCAACGTACAACCTGAACTTTCCATGTACAGTATTCATATTATGGTTGCCTGGTGACAGCATTCAATTCACCAAAGGCAACCAGGCTATATTTTGTAGGTCTGTGTTAAGAAGGCAGCATAGCAACCTAAAGAAGTATGTCTTGTAAGTGTGTCTTCTTTGATGCTAAGAACTAGGTGCCACCTGCTAATGCTTACATACTCTCCAACTGTCCTGATTTGCCAGGTACAGTCCCCATTAATCCTCCCACATTTTCAGTTGCCAAAAAAAAAAAAAAAAAGTTCCAGTTTCTGTCTCCTACTACTACTTTCTCCTTTTCTATGCCTCTTATTGCAGAGAAGTGCAAAAGTACTTTGCTCTAAATACTAGGAAAGGTTCAAAAGAGAGTAGGGGTGGAATTGTGTCCTTTCCAGTAGGCAGCTCCTCCTAGCTTGTCTGTTCTTCCTCATTAAGAACTTTTTTTTCACCCCAGTTTTAGGACCTTATTGCATGGGGTTAAAAAAGTGGCTTACCTTTCCTGGATTCAGTGCTAATTCGGGAGGCAGCTGGTTCTTATCACACAAAAATCACCACTGAATCGCCTCTCGAGTCCGTCCCTGATGCAGCCCGGGTCATCTAAACCGCTTCCGCAGCCCCTTTTCAGAAATGAAAGATTCCGGTGTCTAAAAACGGCTGCCAAAGTGGCTTAGACAACCCAGGCTGCATCCAGGATGAACCTGGGCAGTGATTCGGCAGCAATTTATGTGTGATAAGAACCAGCTTCCTCCCGAATTAGCACTGAATTCGGGAAAGGTAAGCCGCTCTTTTAACCCCATGCGATAGGGTCCTTAGTTTGTGAAATGTTGGATGATATGTGCTTCCAATATAATACCTGTGACTAGTAGTCAGTGGTAGTCATTGACTCTGTAGTTAGCCACTTGTTAGTTAGTCAGCCTCAGGGGAAGGCAATGGCAAACCTCCTCTGAACAAATCTTGCCAAGAAAACCCTATGATAGGTTTGTTTTAGGGTCACCATAAGTAAAAAATGACTTGGAGGCACACAACAACATCAAATGTACCCCTCTGCAGTTGCTCACAAATCTAGAGATGCAGAGGGCCCAGCATGGCATAGTAGTTTGAGTGTTGGACTATAACTCTGATTGATTCCCAGCTCAGCCATGAAACCCACTGGGTGACTTTGAGCAAGTCACACTCTCTCAGCCTCAGGGGAAAGCAATTGCAAACCTCCTTTGAACAAATCATGCCACGAAAACCCCACGATAGGGTTGCCATAGGATGGAAACTAATTGAAGGCACACAAGAACAGAAGTGCAGTGTTTCCCAAACTTTGGTCCTCCAGGTGATTTGGATTTCAGCTTCCAGAAGCTCCAACCAGGTTGGCTAACCGTCAGGAATTCTGGGAGCTTAAATCCAAAACATCTGGAGGACCGAAATATGGGAATCACTGATGTAGAGGAATGCAACAGTAGGCCTAATCATGTGGTGATACCCAAAGCCAGATAGAGGTGCCTTCATAGTGACTGGATTTTCTCGGAGCCTTTAGAAAACTTTATCATAAAGACCCTCAGAGATCATGCAGGAGCTACATTATGTCAGAATACTCTAGCCTAAATATGAGCTTTATACAGTGGGCCTTTGGCTTCCTTTGGGGTTTGGTACCAGGACCCCTCGTGGATACCAAAATCCATAGATACTCAAGTCCCATTAAATAGAATAGTGTCTCTCATCTAAAATAGCAAAATCAAGGTTTTCAGAATTTATATATTTTTAAAAATATTTTCAAGTCATGGATGTTTGAATCCATGGATAAGGAGTCCATGGAAACAGAGGACTGACTGTATTCTTTCTCTCTTCCAGCCACACAAGAAAGGTCTTACAACACTCTCCCCAAATTCTAGGTACGGGTGTTAACAGTGGGATTAATTCCAGCATTGGGCTACAGATGACCACATCTGCATGTAGTTACAGATGCCACATAACATAATGAACCAATAAATGCTACTATACAGTCACTACTTGTATGAACCCGACAAAAAAACAAAAGGAAGCTGCTCCATGGGGGGTCTGGGGACCAACACACTTAGAAAAATTTTGGACCTTTTCCTAACAGCCTAAAATGCTGGCTCAGCTGGGTTTAGATATGAAAATGTGTATCTATATTATTATCTTTTGCTCAGGAAATCATACAAATTGACTTCAAAAACCTATAATTGTGAGGATTTCGGAGCTTAGGATGCACAAGCCAAGTCACCAGACTTGATCTGGTATAAAATCAACAAGAGGTTGGCGTTGTTCAAACAACCTACTGCCACCACCTGCTTTGTCTGCAGAAATTTGTCTGTTGCAAAGGATTCTGGAATACACTGTATTCTAACAGGACTGACTCATGATTTCTTGCCACTCTAGGCAAAATTTAATTTTGAGCACATGTTTAAAGTGATTGTACTTGTGTTGCCAGAGCGAAAACTGGAGACGATTCCAGTACTTTTAATGGTTGCGTAATTGAGAGCCAGTGTAGTGTAGTGGTTTGAGAGTTAGACTATGATCCTAGACAGCAGGGTCTGTTCAACCATGGACCCCCCCTGGGTGATATTGGGCAAGTCACACTCTCACAGCCTCACAGGAGAAACTTGCCAAGAAAACTCTATGATAGGTTCACCTTAGGGTCGCCATAAGTTGAAAAAGACTTGAAAGCAGACAACAACAGCAGAAGAGGGAATATCAGCAGGTGTTGCTTGTTACCTGGTTGTGTGGCAACACAACACTTGGTTAAATTCCCTCTTCTACATAACCATTTGTTTACAATATGTATGATGACATTTCATTTTTAAAAAGAGGTTCCTATTCCCTCTCTCAGGGAATTTGCCATTGCCTGACTACACCATGGTGGTTTTACAGTTTCTTTTTGCTAACATAAATGCCACAGATTTAGATTTTTTAAAAATCCTATTAACATTTAACTAACCATCTTAATAGTTTCCCATTCACTTTCCTATCTCTGCTACATTCTGAAATGGAGGACCCTTTAAAAATGTTCAGTGCTCACTCTCTACAGGTGTGTATCGGGGAGACCGATGATTAAAAAAACCAACCAAAAGCCATGTTGGCTCTTTAGAGCCTGAAAGATGTATTGTGGTACAAACTTTTGTGCACCAAAGGCAACTTCAATAGATACAAAAAGTTACATATACTTCCACTGAGGATACGTGTGGGTAGGGGGACAAAATGGTCATGAAATGTAAAAGACACCTTGTCTATCTGTGGCAATACTGTGTAAAGTTTAGCATATACAAGATAAACACACCCATCATTCACAACTGCAGCAAGAAGTGATAACACAATCTTCTGAGCTTTGCTATGCTAATGTAGCACCAGAGGAAGGAAACATTGCATTGATTGAGGTCTAAAGGAACTGAGTCTAATTTACTGATTAATTCTAGATTAGTGATTTCCTATTCGGGTCGTACTTTGAAGTTCCTTTTCTAAGGAATGGTGACTCTCAAATCAGTAGCACAGTAGCCTAGGAGACTAAAATATTCTCCCACTGGTTACCAAAAGTTGACTTTTTAATGTTAGATTTATATCTGTTTATGCTGCATCTGCACTGCAGAAATAATGCAAAAATAATGCTTTAACTGCCATGGCTCCATCCTACAGAACCCTGGGATTTGTAGTTTTGTGTGGCACCAGCACTCTTTAACAGACAAGCATTCCAGTTTGTACAAATACAAATGCAGTCTGACACCACTTTAAGTGCTGTACGTTCCATCCTGTGAACTTCTGGGATCTGTAGTTTTACCAGGTCTTTAGCCTAACCATCCCAGGATTCTGTAGGATGGAGCCATAGCATTTAAGTAGTGTCAAACTGCATTATTCTACAGTGCAAATACACTCTTGAGTTGTGCCTACACCACAGATATAAAGCAGTTTGATACCACTTTAACTGCCATGGCTCCATGCTGTTGAATTTTGGGAGTTTTGTGAGATATCTAGCCGTCTCTGTCAGAGCGATCTGGTGCCACAACTACAAATCCCACAACTACAAATTTCATAGGATGGAGCCATGACAGTTAAAACGGTGTCAAATTGCGTGATTTTTGCAGTGTAGATGCAGCCTGGGCCTGTTTGTCCCAAGTAGCCAAGATATTGGCATATATAGTAGGGGCATAACACAGATTTTTTTCTATCCTGCAGTGCCTTTAATCTGTTTTAACCTGCCTTTTTCATGCTAGTGTTTTAATAATTTAACTGATATATTTTATTAGCTTTAACTCGTTATTTTTATTGCAATTTTTTATGTTTATAATTAGGAAATTGCTTTATGCCAAAAAGGCGAGGTAGAAATTTTTCTGAATGATTTATAATTCCCTGGGGGAGTTTCTAGTTTAGTGGATTAGCCATATTTTTTTTGGGGGGGGGGGGGGAGTACTCAATGACATCTGAATCTCTTCCAGTTCTGGAATTTCTGGCGGGGGGGGGGGGAGATATGAAAATAATGTATAAATCTCACTAGGAGATGTGAAACCTCTAGCTATTTCTGGTATTAAAACTGTCACTGGTTTGAGTGTTGGAATTATAACTCGAGTTTGAGATAGCAGGGTTCAAATCCCCACTCGCCTATGGAAACCTACATACCCAATTTGGCAGGAACAGTCCCAATAAATTCTCTGCTGCACTACTATTTCAGCTGATTTTAAAACATTCCAATTTCTCTCTCCTCCTCCCACTTTCTCGCTTTGACTTCAGTTTGGTTTACTTGCTGCAGGCTGAGTTCAAAGTAAAGAAGTTTGCACTCAATGAACTCAACAATAGAGAAAGGAGAGGAAAGGTGAGATCTTGCCCTTCCCTGTAAGCTCAGGCAAAAGCAAACTTCTGCAGCCTCTCTCTGCAGGTTTGTTCTTCCTCATTAATAACTTTAGTCATCTTGTTCATACTCTGATATTGCTTGAGTACACTTGCCCAGTTTTCATAGGTGAAATGTTGGAGGGCATGTGTATTGTGTGGTCCTTGGTATCTGCTGGGTTTGGTTCCAGGTCCCCTTGTGGATACCCAAATCCATGGATGCTCAAAAGTCCAGTTATATGCAGTGGCCTAGTAAAATGGTGTCTCTTATATAAAATGGCAAAATCAAAGTTAGCTTTTTGGATTTTTTTAAAAACATATTTTCAAGACATGGATGGTTGAATCCACGCATGCAGAATCCATGGATACAGAGGACTGACAGTACCATACAAAACTAGTCAATTGATAATTGTATGGAAGTTTAAAAGAGAACTGGAGGTTGGAGACAAGCGGCAACCATATCTGTGACATGCTAGGCTGGCTAAGGTCAGT
This sequence comes from Urosaurus nigricauda, assembly GCA_034509955.1. NCBI lineage: Eukaryota > Metazoa > Chordata > Lepidosauria > Squamata > Phrynosomatidae > Urosaurus > Urosaurus nigricauda. The sequence continues at coordinate 15,998,810 of JAOEGL010000006.1, forward strand.
TTCTTACTATCCTGATCCCCACCATCAATATGGCTGGACTCTAGTTTGCTAATGGTAATTGACTTTGGGCCTTTAAATGTGAAAATTTCTTCATCTATAGAAAATCACACTTTGAGAGCATCTAGTCTGACCCCAACAGGGTGACCAGATGTCCTAACCACAAAGAAGCACAAGGCACCGCAAAATATAGGACATTTAAGAAAAATGTAGAACATGTCCAAATAAAAGCTGAAAACACTCATATACATATAAATTAATGCTTCTTAGTCATGCTGAAGCTGGAAGACATTCTGGAATTCTTCCTGGACAGAAGGTTGAAATGTAGGACAGGTCCTGGAAAGGGAGGACATCGGGTTACCCTGAACTCCAACTAAAAGGGAACTTGGAAATCTTGGTTCAAACTTTACTGATATGATCTCAGGATTCTTCTTCCACTCAAGTCCTATTAAATATAGTGGTCTAGTAAAATGGTGGCCCTTATATGAAATGGCAAAATCAAGGTTTGCCTTTGGGATTCTATATAATCAAGCCATGGATCATTGAATCCATGTATGCAGAAACCATAGATATAGAGGACTGACCGTACCATACAAAACTAGTCAAACGCTGCAGATTAAAAGTGCTATAGATGTTTAGGAGAGAACTGGAAGATGGAGACAGATGGGCTCATCTTGCAAGAGATAGGAACTGGGTTCTCCAAGGGGATTAAAGAAAAGCAGTGAGAAGTCAATGGAGGAGTGGAAAAGGTTCAGAGCATTTCCTGTTTTCTAGGGAATGGGCATGTTGGCTGCAGAAGGGTAGCACATGGCCCCATGATGTGCCTCCCACTGTTTCTTTGGCCTGCACTCTGGGGTCAGGCCAAAGCTGACAGGATCCTATTTCAGAATGAAAACAGAGCCACTACAAATGTTTTTGGTTAAACACAGGCTTGTCGGCTGGTGCCAAAGGGCTCTGAATAACAGCTGCATTCCCCCATGGGGCCTGGGTTGGTTGGAAGCACTCAGCGGTGGGGGTGTAAATGGGGGAAAGGCTAGGGGAGGGATTGTGAGTGTGCACACATGTGCATGCCCACAGTATTACTCTTGCTGTGTGTATGTATGATGCAAAAATGCTGTGTCTTGGGTTTTTTTAAAATGTGATTTACTCCTGGCTTCCTGAACCAAAGGGATATGCTGTTCAACCTCCGAAGCGAATAAGAATCAGCCAGAATTGGCTCCTCTCCACAATTTGCCTGGTTCCCAGGAAAGCCAAAAGCATAGCAAGGGCTATGCCAGCAGGATTTATAGATAATCCATTGGGGGCAGGGAAAGAATAGGTCTGGCATCTTCTCAAAATAGCCACCCCATAGAATGCACCTTTATTCTAAGATCACCCAGTGGATTCCATGACCAACCTGGAATTCAAACCCTGGTCTTCAGAGTATTAGTCCAGTGCTCAAACCACTACTCTGTCTGTTGAAAGGCTAGTCTAGAAGATTAAAATACTCCTAATCCCAGTTGAGTAGAATGCAATCACATGATTCACATGAGTTGCTGGTGAAAAATTCCTTAAACTCCGCAGGAAAAGGATCTGCAGTTTTTATTGGAGTATTTGCAGGAATTTGCAGAAATGCACATTACCACACATGTGGCTGCCCATCTGCTTCATATGGATTCGGATGGCTGTCCATTTTCAGCAGAGGGAGGGTGTATAGATGCGAATAGATGTGAATGTGCAAAAATCCACAGCAAATTTGTATAATATACTTATGTATATACTAGCCCTAAGTTGTTCTACATGAGCTGGGGATGAGACCACTAGATTCCACAATTCCATCTAGTTCAGCATTGTGTGCTCTGGCAATGGTCCTCCAGGGCTTTACTTGGCAAGCATAAATACCAAGTATTCTTACACACATACACACCTTACCCCATGTGGGGAGCACAGAAAGATGCAAGTCCATTTGATGAGCACAATTTGAAGGGAGGGCTGGTGTCAGAGGTTAGCATCACCTGGCAGTTCCTTTGATAATCACCTCTTCCTCCTGATTCCTTTTCATGTGCCTTATTGATACATGACAACTGTGAAGAAGATGGAAGGAGGACCGGCCTTCTTTTCTTCTTCTAGGCTCTCCCCTGGGTGTGTGTGTGTAAACTGGGTCCAGGATAAGAGGGGAACGAATTGGAAATGACAGTTGTGATGAAGTATGTTGGGTTGCCAAGTGAAGTAAGGGACAGGGCTCCTCACCCTAAAAGAGTTATGTAAAGGTGATCCTAAGCAGCACCTGTTGAAATCCCCTCTTATGCTGTGTGCCTTTGGGTCATTATGGCAACTCTAAGGCAAACCTATAATGGGGTTTTCTTTCCAAGATTTGTTCAGAGGAAGGTTTGCTATTGCCTTCCCCTGTGGCTGAGAGCATGTTACTTGCCCAAGGTCACCCAGTGAGTTTCATGGCTGAGAGTAGAATTGAATCCTGGTCTCCAGAGTCGTAGTCCAATACTCGAACTGCTACGTTGCAATGGCTCTCAAGGAAAGCTTTACAACCCAAGATTGTGCCATTGGTCTAAACAAGTCATGGCAGGGTGGTGTTAGGATGATTTGTACAGAAGATGCTGTCACAGACGAGAGTCAACCCTGGTTCTTTTTTAATTCCGTAAATTCATTATTTCATGCAGGTTAGACCTAATTTAAGGGAGGTGAGGAGGTGTAATTTCACTGGATGAATTTATAAGTGGCTGGCCCAAGCATCACAGCTGTTTTGCCTTGGTTATCTTGTTTTTACAGTGATACTCATCTCTCCTGCCACCTGGTCTTCACAGACGTGATAAACTTGTTTCTGGGCTGTGTGATTTTGCATGTTGGAGGGTGGCCTGTATAGCTTGAATGCAAAACCTCCAATACTTCACAGATGAAAACTATGTCTGGTCAAGCAACATCAGAACGGAGTCAAAATGGCCAACGTTATTAATGAGGAAGGACACACAAATTTGGAGAGGGTGCAGCAGTTTACTTTTGCCTGATCCTACAGGGAAATGCAAGCTTCTGACCCCGCTTCCCCCGACCACTGTATAAATTATTTCCACAGAAATTGTACAGAAATTGAAGCATCCAAGTACAAAAGGGGGAAATGGGAGAGAGAGAAAAGCTGGTACATTTTTTTTTAAAAGAAGCAAAGTAGCAGTGCATTAACTGAGACAGTCCTTGGCAAGTTGGGATATTTGGGAGTATGCTACATATGCAGAGGTTCTCAGACTTTGCTTCCCCAAATATTTAGGACTTCAGCTCCCAGAATTCCTAACTATTGGCCAAACTGGCTAGAGTTTTTGGGAGCTGAAATCCAAATCCCCTGGAAAATCAAAATTTAGGCATCACTGCACAAACTCTATACAGTGAGCCCTTGATATCTTCTGGAGTGTGGTTGCAAGACCCCAGTCATGGTTACCAAATCTATGGATGCTAAAGTCCCATTATATACAGTGACGTAGTAAAATGGTGTCCCTTATATAAAATGGCAAAGACAAGGGTTGCTTTTTGGAATATATATATATATATATATATATATATTTTAAAGGCGTGGGTGGTTGAATCCATGGATGCAAAATCTATAGGTATGGAGGACTGACAAAAAAGATCCCTGTACACACACGCATGTATACACACACGTGTGTCTGTGGGTGTGTGGGTATCAAGGACCACACAAGGCCAGAATCCTTCTTGACACCTAATTTTCTGTGGTCCAATTTGGAAGGGAAAGGAAAGAAGCATGGCATCATGACAGCCCCACCTGTACCTGCAGTCCAAGAAGTACAAACTGGTTTGCCATCTGAGGAAGAAGTAAGCAACTAAGCTAGCAATGCCGCTGCCTCTGGGGAGGCGCGTGCCTACTTAAGATGGAAAGGGATTGGAATGATGAGGTTGCTGGCTTTTGTTCCCAGCCCTACCCTATTCCTGGCACCCTGTGTGGCTGCTTACTGAATGGGGAATGCTTGTGGTTTTGCAACACATAGCAACGGGTAGGTCCCTGTGGGTATGTGGCAATGTACAGAGTTTGGCAACAGGGCGATACTTTGTGATTCAGTCGCTTGGTCACTCCCAGTCCCATCCAAATGCCCCCCCCCCCCAGCTAACCCAACTCTTGCTTAGTATTTCCAACATTCACTACTACTCTTAATTCCATCTCTTGTCCATGCTGTCAACCACCTGGGATCCACCACCATCTGGTGATGATACCCATTTCCCAGAAGGTGATAAACTTGTGTCTGGACTATGTGACTTTGCAAGTTGAATGCACACCCTGAAATATTTGAAGATGAAAAACAGGACACAGGTGGTCAAGCAACATCAGAATGTGGTCAAAATGACTGATGTTATTAATGAGGAAGGACTCACGTGCTTGGAGAAGCTGCAGCAGTTTGCTTTTGCCTGATCCTACGGGGAATTGCAATGTTCTGCCTCTTCCCCCTCCTGCCTCACTGAGTTGACTGAAAATCAACTATTTCTGCATTGGGATTGAACTGGATCAAGCATTTCTCCCTTCACCCAACTCTGCCCGGCTTGTTCGAGTTGGCAGCTTCAACCCACATTAGGAGCCGCCCATGGAAGCAGGCCGAGACCCGCTCTGACAGGGTCTGGGCCGCTCTGTCAGGAATTAAAAGAATTTGCTCCATAAACAAATTCTCACCACAACACTCATGTTGCAAAATCACACAGACGTTTTTGCCTAACACCACAAACAAACTGCTTGGATCTTCTGCCTTCCCAGAGAAGCGAGGTTGACTGCTTCACGTAGCCTTCAGTTCCCAGCAGAGCAGATTTGTAGGGTGGTCTAGGACTAGATTTGGGGGAAAATCCACTGAGAAAGCAAAAAGACCAGGCATGACATGGTGAGAGGAAATCCAGAGATTGTGGAGAATGCGTGGCAATAGAAGACGCACAAGATTTTATGGGGACTTGCGGGTGTTGATTAAGTGGAAAACCAACCATACCATCCAACATTTCCCAAAGGAAAACTAGAATACGTGTGGCTAAACAACATCAGGAGTTGTGCAAGAGAAAGAATGCACAAGCTAGGAGAGGCTGAACCAGTTTGCCTTTGCCTGAGTGTAATAATAATAATAATAATAATAATTATTATTATTATTATTATTATCCCGCCCCTCTGCACAATGCAATTGGGGCAGCTTACAACATTTGTGTCATAGGAAAGAAAAGCTAGAAAAGGCTGCAGCAGTTTGATTTTGCCTGAATCTCCTGGGAAGGAGAAGCCAGAAGAGGCTACAGCAATTTGCTTTTGCCTGAGTCTTCTGGAAAGGAGATGTTAGCACAAGCTGCAGCAGTTTGTTTTTACCTGAGTCTCCTGGAAAGGATAAGATTCTTCCTCCTCCTCCTCTTCCCACTGCTGAGAGGTGCAAATTCCTTTTTAAAAAACTTTGAATTGTTTGCTGCAATTGAAAGAAGATGAAAGCAAAGGATGGAAGTGGGTGGAGGAGAGAGAAACTGGAACATTTTAAAAGTAGTTGAAAATTTGGGATGACAGATTCACAACTGTGACTCCCAAAAGTGGACAGTTGGAGAATATTGAGGGAGCACACAACTCCCTTGTTGCAACAGCTCTATTGGCACTCAGTCTGTTTTTGGATATACTGTAGTTCAAAGTGCTAGTGATGACCTCTAAAGTCTAATGTGGCTTGGGTCTAAGTTAGCTGAAGGACCATATTCTCCCAGAGTAGCCTGCTCAGGTTTTGACATCTTCTGTGGAGGCCCTTCTGTCTGTCCCACCGTCCTCACAGGTACATTTGGTGGAAGCACAGAAGAGGACCTTCTCAATGGCTGTTCCCAGGCCACAAAACCCCACCAGGTGACTTTAGACTAGTCACATTCTCTCAGCTTCAAAGGATGGCAATGGCAAAATGCCTCTGAAGAAACTTGCCAAAAAACCCAATAGGATTGGCTTATGGTTGCCATAAGTCAGAAAGGTCTTGAAGACAAACAACAACACACCAGGCTCTGGAACCTTTTTGCTTCAGCAGGACTTTGATGCCTGACTGATCAGGAGGGAATGTAGACGATGTACTATATTGTCTATGAACTTTATCACATGGGGAAAATAGGGGGATTTAAACAATAATTATCCAATGAAAACTGCATGATCATGATTAACATTTTAACACACACACTGTGATTAAATTGCTATTATCCTGGGAATAAACAGCAACAAATCATTCATGGGATTTCTCCGTGAATGATTCGTTGTTGTTTATTGCCTGTTTTTCCCCTGGGATAATGGCAATTTAATCGTGACATCGTGTGAAAATGCTAATCACGATGGCATGATTTTAATGGGATTAGCGATGTCTAAACCTCTGATTTTGCCTGTTTCATAAAGTCCTTTATTTTTTTTTTTTTGATTTCTTTTAGATGGTCGTGATTTTTAGTGTTTTTAATTTTTTTGCTAACTTTGACCATATTTTTAATTTTTGTATCATATGAATGTTAGAGCTGTATTTGCTTTAACTTTTGTAAAATGACCTGAGTCCCAGATTGGGGAAAAGGCAGGATATAAAAAATAAATAAATATAAGAATCACAGCAAAGCATGTGCTATTGAACCTACTGTGTGGCCCTTCCATAAAGGTTGGGAGATGATGGGTAAAATGATAGATCATGGTTTCCCACGCACACCCCTGTGGATTCTTTTTTTCCAGAGCAGGTTCAAAAACTACATAATTTTTCAGGATTCACATCAGGGCAACCATTTCTCGTAACAAAAGAAAATATGGTGGTAATGTCTGCTAACAATTTTTTAAAAAATAAACACCCTGAAACTAAACAATTCACTTAAAGTTTGTTCAACTAATTCCAACGCCACACTATTTTGAATAGTTTTGTAAGAAAAGCAGCATATACATATTTCCACATCAGGAAATGCAGGAAACATTTTACAGCAAACAGGAAACTTTTGTTATGTTTCTCACAACAAAAGGAGACACAGCAGTAATGTCACCTGCTAACAATAAAAAAAACACTCTAAAACTACACAATGTTCTTCAGTTCACTTTAAGTTAGTTCAACTAATTCCAATGCCAAACTGCTTTGGATAGTTTTATAAGAAAAGCAGTATACATGTATTTTAAACAAAGAACACTCAAAATTTGAATGATAGTTTTCAGGTCATAATTGTCTCCGAGGTGGTAAAAGAATTGTCTTTGTCTGGAGCATGCAAATGAATCCCTACCATGGAAAAATGAACAAAAATGGAAGGTGGATAGATGGCAATATTATATTTTGGAATATATAACGTTTGATTCTATATAAAAAGAAGACTGTAGTATATGTGTCCATTGAGAGGAAGTGATTGATTAAGGAAATTGAATAAACTAATGGGAATAGCTAAAGAAGAAAAGGGGTATTATAAAATTACAAACAAGACAATTAATGCAATTCTCCACACCAAAGGGATTTTGAATAAACAATAACCTTATTCCCTAGCAAGGTGAGGGGGAAAAGACAGAAAATTATTTTCAAAAAATAAAAGCCTCCACTCATTTTAATTCCTGGTTCATCCTGGAAAGGGAAGCAAATTGTTAATTGCTTGAGAGAGCAACACGAGACAGGAAACTATTTATATTTTTTATTTACAGAACTCTTCAATACAACAAGCAGCTTTGCCAGTGAATGCCATGCCTACATCCGTGAAAATGTTGCACTTCCGTCATGTGCCCTTCCCTTCAAAATAAGCATATAAGCATCTCAGGAAGTTCTGACAAAATCAGATGCTTAAATTTGCAAGTTTTAATTTATGGTAATGTGATCTCTGTGGTCATGTTAGTTTCCTCGTCTAGCAGCACTTACATGTTAAAAGCAGAAGAGTTGTGCTAAATCAGACTAAAGACCTATATAATTCAACACAAACTATTATCAGGCAACATAGTTGTTCCCAAAGTGACCAAAAGAAGCTCCTGTAAAGCCTACAAGGGGCTCATTCCCACTATGATTTAAAGCAAATTGCTGATGTGATGTCCACAGCTTGAAAATATTTTTAAAATATGTAAATTCCAAAAAGCAAAATTTGGTTTTGTCATTTTATATAAGGGACACAATTTTGCTATGCTATTTTTAAAATTTATTTATTTATTTATTTATACCCCACTCTTCAGCCCTAAAGGCTATCAGAGCAGCTTACAATTATTATTTTAATGAGATGGTTCCCTGCCCTCAGGCTTACAAGCTATTGTATTTAATGGGATATGAGCATCTGTGGATTTTGTTATCCACAGAAGGTACTGGAACAAAATGCCAGTAGATACAAAGGGCCCACTGTACAGCCATTGTCACTAAATGGCAATTAATAACCAAATAATCTGTGAATTTTAATCACGCCATATTGACTTACCTAGCCCCATACAACCTGGAATTCCTTAAATATCATAATAAAGTCTTCAGAAACGTGAGCTGTCCCTTCATTATGATAAGAATTGCTAAAGCAATCAATTCTCAAGTTTTCTATGCACCCCGTAAAAATATCTCAGTTGTAGCCAGATTACAGACCACATACAACCCAATATCTCATCTTTCTTTTTTCCAAGGATAGTCTACTGCCAAACTGGAATACCTGTAAACCTTTATTTTCAATTTGGGTTTGATGTTGGATGAGAAAGGGCTCAAAAGGCTGCCATTTGGTGATTTTCTACTTTAAGAGAACTGTCAGACTCAAGTGATGGCAGAGACAAATGCAATTTAAAACCTGTGTTGCCCTCAACAAAATATTTATCTGAGCCAATGCCAAATTAACAATAAATATGCTTAAAACAAATATTTGCTTATACCAGATTTCTTTTGGAAAAACATCTCTAGGTGATTTGGCCAACATTTCTCCATCTTAACATTTCATCCATCTTAAGGCACAGATGAAGGATAAACAATCTGATGAGATCTGCTGGCAAACTTATGCTTAAAACTAAACACAAGGAAGGTCAAACTGAAATGATTTAAGCATTATGGTCGTCGCAAACATCATGTGCTCTTCAACAAATTCTTTACCAAGTTGTGTGAAAACTGTCTGGAAAAGATCCACCTGGATAAATTTCTACCCAAAAAGTTCATTCCTCCTTTCCAAATCAAGCACATGGAAACACATTATGACACATTTCGAGATATCTGATCAAACTTGGCAGTAATCACAGTTTCTTGCTCAAGACTCCTTGAAAGCAGCTGATTCAAGTTCTGTTCATTCCCCCACTCCATAAAGCATTCAGCCAGAGATAAAAGAGCCACACTATTAAAATTTGGCAGCGTTTTTATATATGCAAGTTGAGGGGGAAATAAGGACATTTGTTCAGAAATACTTGCAAGTGATCTATGTTTACTTCCAGTAGAGACTACCATCTTGTGATCCAAGGTGGTATTGCTTAAAAGCACCTTGTATAGCAAGATTGGGGAACATGTGGCCCTCCAGAGTCCAGCTGCTGTTATGAGCTGAAACATCTCTATCCCATCAAATTATTAGGTATTATGGGAGTTGTACCATAACAAAGTCTGAGGGCGCCAGTTGCCTTTTGAGCTGACTACATGGAATGAAAGTGTCGGTGATAGGCAGCCCTTCATAAGGGTGGAGACAATATCTTATGAAATGGCTTTTTCCACAAGGTGACCAGATAGGATGGATCTTTCTAAAGTTTTTTTCCCCAAGGAGCAGCAGCAGACAAGACTTGCCCCTGGAGCTCAGGGCTGTTTTGGAGAGGAAAAGGACAGCAAATATGTTAGGCAATGGGCTGCTTGAGGACACAATGGAAATGCTGAAAGAGTGTTTCTACTTAATTTCAGCACAATGGATAAATGAAAGGAATGGTTTAAACGTAGATTCAATCACGGGTGTGCTGCTAGCAATGTATAATTTTAAACATTTGTCTTGCTCAGAGTTCTGTTAAGTATACAGTATTGCAAGCCAACAAGGCATTTTAATGAAGACAACTTCATCACAAAAATAAACACAGTATATGTAATATAGCTGTAAATAAACCATATGAAATGAATTTATATTTATATTAGTGTTTTAGCTTTTATTTTGTAATATCTTACATTTTTTCTTGAATGTTCTATGTTTTGCAGTGCCTTGTCCTCCTATGAAGTTATGATATCTGGTCACCCTGTTCTTCTATTATTTCCCATTTTACACTAAAAGAGGAAATACTGCCCTAAATTTAATTGCTAGCCCACTTGGATGGGATTCATTGAATCAGTTGCTGAATGATAAGTCAACATGTATGCAACTTCCATCGATGCATGAGATCAAGCTGGGACTGGCAATTCACTAGCCCAATATATACCCAATTATATAGTCCCAATTAATTGTCTTCCCCCCTTTTCAGCTCTTTTAAAATATTCCAGTTTCTCTCTTCTTCTCCTGCTTTCTGCCTTTTTCCTTAGCTTTCTTCAATTGCTGCAGACTACAAAATACAAAACTAGGCTGTGTAGGAGAGGAGAGGGTGGAATTTGGTGTAAGCAAAAGCAAACTGCAGCAGCCTTTCCTAGCTTTCGTATTCTTCTTCATTAACAACCTTTGCCATCTTGACCACACTCTGATGTCACTTCATCACACATGTATTGGTTTTCATCTATGAAATGTTGGAAGGTATGCCACTGTTCCTGAGATATTTTAACATTTTTGTGCCAAGTTCTCCCACTCTCTCTGCAGCCTCTGTTGATCCTTAATCGGGTAAGGATAGCTGGATAAACCTGGGAAAGATAATATTCCTGGCCTAAAACAATCATGAGCTGCCGAATGTTCTTCATGTGATGAAGAGTCAGGGTCTTGACTACAACCTCTATGATGCAGTGTGCAAAATAAACATGAGGGGGGAAATGGCCATTTTAATGCATCTTGATGGCTAAGAAAATCATGCCCCACAAACCAAAGAATATGTGCAACAATAGCTAAGCCTAGATTTAAATGAAGAATGGAAAACAGAACCAATGATAAAAAAAGGTAACATTTCATATTTTCCTATCTACACACAAGACGCCTAAGTAAACATCACATTTTTCACAAAAGAAGATAAATAAGTGCAACATGACTATTCTGTGTTACAAAGGAAAAGGAGGGTGCCAATATTTAAACTTTTCCCATGCATGCGAGGGAGAGGTCTCGGCGCTAGATAAATGCTCATTGACAGCTGTTTCAACAGTGGAAATTGAGGGAACCAGGAATACAATTGGAAAAGACCATTTTCTTTGCAAGTGATCAGAAACATAAATTATGTATGCAACACAAAAACCGGTTAGCTCAAGTAATGTTCCTCTAAAAGGTGCATTTTGGGTGCGTGGAAGGAATTTTGATTGTGATGTCTGCGTCTAGCACCCAGTAGTTCAGGACTTCTTCAGCAGAGGGCACTCCCACATCAGAGAAAGAGGATCTCCCCTCTATCCAGTCAATCCCTCCAGTTTCCTTTTTTGTTTCTCCATCACTGCTTCTAGTTCTGATATTTTTCCAGAATCCTTGAAGAAAATGATAAAAGTTAGGAACAGATGCCATTCTGCATTAAATCACTTATCACAACCTCCTTCCAATCTACTTTTTCACTTTTTAAGACACATGTGATGTTTTGCAAAATCAGCTTGTCTCCACCCCGTCCTCCTCTCCTGAGTCTTTGCATCTTAGGTTGCATCCAGACTGATTAAAAAGACCAGAATTGTGTTCCCATTCTTTTTGATTTTATTTTGGAGATTCACGCATGTTTTGTTTATCCTAGAATATTTTCTGTCAGCTCCTGGTGTGATCAGAGGCTTTTTACTACCAGCTCCCCAGGCTTGTTTATTTTAAACCCCTGTAAAATCGGAAATAACAGGAACAAAATATGAAACAGTACAATCAGTCTTGATGTGTTGTTTGGTTAAAGCATATCAGATGCTTCCCTGAAAGAGATCCTACAAGTCCTGGCTCTTGACAACCATCACCACCCTTCCAATTATTTGGGGAAACTTGTACCTCCAAGAGGGCTCTCTGGACAGTAACCTGGCTGTAGACTCGGGCTCCTTCCTCTGGACTGACAGCTCTGAACTCATCTTTCTGCAAGGAGAACAGCTGAGCTCCGCTCAGAACTCCGAAGGCATTTACAGTCCTGTAGGGTCAAGGGATGGAGAGTAGCTAGATCCATAGACCATGGAAAGAAATAATGTTTCTCTAATTTACATTAATCAAACTCTAAACTCAGTACAGTTATGAAGCTGATTAATGTCACACTGACATAGATCTTTAGACAGAGGGATGGAAGATTTGTTCAGATGAACACCAGTTAGAATATACAACGGGCAAACAGCAACCAAGCAGATAGTTTGGCATTTCAATGACCCCATAGCAATAGCTATAGCAATAGCAAGTACATTCTTATACCACTTTATCAGTGAGCTGGCACTCCCTAAGCAGTTTATAATGTGTAAACCAATTGCCCCCAATAGGATGGGTACTCATTTTACGGAACTACAAAAGGATGGAAGGCTGGGAGTGGCAGTGGCCAATGAAGCACTAGGACAGCCTTTCCCAACCATTTTGCTTTGCACCTTGAAATCAGATCTCAGGAAACTTCTACAAAAAATATGATATCTATAGCTAAAAAAGTTTTTTTTCCAATTGTGATCTCTTGCGGAACCCTTTGCAGACCACTTTTGGAGCCCTAGGGTTCCAGGGAACTCTCAATGAGAAATCCTGTAGCAGGGAGGCACTACAAAAGCCAACCAAGGAGGCATTCACACTCAATTTTCTGTCCTGAGGAGATGAGGATCACTGTGCTGATGCATATTGGGGTCATTGTTCTCATTATGTTTGAATTTGCAAATCTCTCTGAGTCATTTGAACCCTTGTGTTATTCACACATGCCATTGTTTTGGGATAAAATGGAACCACTTCCATTCCCTTGAATGATGCAGAGCGATTGGAATCGATTTGGAAGCGTACTCACATTGCCAAAGACGCAGATTGATGCGGATCTTTCAGGAAAACTTGTGGGAAAACCCAGTATCGAGGATCCTGAGTGAACTTGGGGTGAGTGTGAACACCAGGGAAATAACCCAGATTATTTTTGTAGTGTGAACGGAGTCCAGGAATCTTAATCAGGACAAACCTGCTTTTCCACATCTCAAATTTACATCCACTGAAGTGACCTTTAGTAAGCAGATTTATTGTTTTCAGTGGTCAATACTCACTGACCACTGTAAATATCTGAAAGACCTGTATAACCTCAGACAGCTCTTTGTGGATTTAGAGTAAGGCTCATGATTTGCATTGTTCTGGATTCTATTATGTTCTATCCCTCTCCTACGACTATATAAATATGCTTTATAACCTGAAGCTTTAATATCACTCTGTATTGCATCTGAAGGAGTGGATATCCACAAAATCTCATGCTAAAAAAAAGAATCAATCTTAAAGGTACTGCTAGATTTCTTTACTTCTTCCCTCCCTTTTTCCTTTTTTAATGCTGCAACAGATTAATACAGCTATTCTTACAAATTTAGCTAGCATTAGTCAGGGTTGTAGAACCCTATGCCTAAAAATAAAGCAATGACAACCCATGAGAAGCTGAATATTATTCAGAGTCAGGAAAGCAGCAGCTGCTTTGTATGGTGGCCAATTGGGAAGTTGCTAATAAAATGATCAGATGCTTGCCAAATTCGAAAAATGAGTAGGTTCAGCTGACATATGCAGTTGTTATGCCTGGCCAGCACCCAACATGAAATGTTAATGCATTAATGCCAGTCAATAAAAGAAAGCCAAGAAGTTGTTTTGGTAGATAACAAGGAATATATATACTTGGATGTTTTGCCTAACCACAAACCCTATATAAGATTTTTTTAAAAAGGACTCACAATGGGTTGAACCCTTTGGCCTCTAGCCAGGTCCGGACTTGAGCAGCATCTGAATCATATCCTAAAGGCACACTGGTATCTGGAGCACGCTGGATGTAAATATTCTTGCGGCCAGTTGACCCATTGGCCAGCCTCAGGGCAAGCTCCTCATTGACAGTGTTGAAACGCTCTGTCAGGGCAGGAAGTAACATTACACATGGTCCCACTTAGTTGTAAACATTTACATGGACAGGTAGAATAATTAAACTTATTTCTTATGTGGCTCCAGCGGTAGTTCAACGTATCAGCCATATCCTACTAGTATACTAGCAATAGTATACTTCTATCAATATATAGAAGGACAGCTATAAACTATATGCTATATACCCCTCCATTTTGTCAAGCCAGCATGGTGTAGTGCTTTGAGTGTTGGCCTAAGAACTTTATCAGATGCAGCTTTTAAACCTCCATAAAAGATGGAAAATAGTGCCTTTGGCACTACCTATTGCGTGACACCATCTCCCTCTCTTATCACCGCTTTGTCCTCTAAGTGTTGTTAGAGTGCACCTTGCCATTGATGGGGAAAACACATCAATAAGCTCCCAATTGTACTAGTATAGCATTAGTCATCAGATGCGTAACTTCCTTGCACAGCAGTTCTGGAACTGGGCAGTTAAATGGTCTCCCTCCCTTCCCTTTCCCCTTTGCTATTCCAGAACAGGCTAGTTGTGTTGTTGTTTTTTAAACTTTCTTATTTGTTAAATCATATTAGCATAACTCTGGAATTACATAAAACACACATACACAAACAAAAGATACACTGGGTAGGTTACAGGGCAGGAAGGCAGGTTTAAAGACAAGGGTGGAAGAGATTGTGCAGGACCAGCAACAGCTTGGCCATGCTATTGAAGAGGAATGTGATAGGGAGTGCTCCCAAACCGACATGTATGCATTTCCTTTCATTAATGTGATCACAGTGATAATGAGGGTCATATAATAAAATTCTAGGACTCTGAGAGGCCAGGGTTGTAATCTTCACTGGGCCATGGAAATCCACAGGGTGACTTTGGACAGTGCTGCACCCTCTCAGCCTCAGAGGATGGCAATGGCAAATCCTCGCTGAACAAATCTTGCCATGAGAGCCATGTGATAGATTCACCTTAGGGTCACCATATGACAGAAATGACTTGAAGACACATAACAGCAATTTTGGTTTTGCTCTGCCAACTAGTGCTGTTTCTAAAATCAAATGTAAAGTGCTTTGCTCTAAAGGCAAGATTTGGGACTCACTGAGGAAGAACAGAAATTTTATTGTGGTGGTGTGAACAGCAACACGACCTTCCCCCCCATTTCAATAGTTTTATACTTGAACAGGTTGAACCATAAGCCAACCTGTTATTCTTGCAGTGTTACAAGTCAGTGGAACAAACTAAGAAGTCCCCTGCTCTGTTTCTCCAAAACAGACCAATTGTCAGGCAAAAGAACAAGGTTGTCTCCTTAGAATTCTTCGCTTCCTCTGCAAAGGAAGGGGGTCTTACCTCTCTCACCGATGTCCATGCTAAGCCTCTCTGTGCTGGCCCAGCTCCTGCCATTGGAGCGCAAACCTTTGGTCTTTGGTGGTGGCTGGGGTGGAGTTTTCTACGAAGAGGGGGAAATAAGCAAAATCAATACCTCTAATTTTTTTTCTTGTGGGTCACAAGGTCACATAATACACCACTGATGCCTGTATCTGCTCAGACTTTCCAGAATGGCTGGGTTTTAATGTGGAAGCCCCTCAACCATTTGATTCCTACAGAACTTCTTAGGCAATGTACAACCTTGGGGTCATGAGAAGAGAAGACCTTAGGCCACTTAGCAGAGATCCAAGTAGTCTAGTGCCATGTTTCCAACAGTGACCAGAAATATTCTGCTGACCAGGTATCCCACATGCAGGATAGTTAGGAATGCAGCAACCATACTCTGTTGTCTGTCACTAGTATTTGGTATTCAGAAGGATATGCGGAGCTTGCAATGAAGCGCTGCAGTGTTGGTGTTCCTGCTTACCATTGCAGTTCTTCAGCCATAGCTTATCCCACTATACCTCTTTCATTTTAATCTATGACCCATCATCATGTCAGTCAGCATCCCATGCCCAATGAACTAACTAGATTTTTCTGTGGTTCTCCTCATCCACATAAGATCCCTACCCCCCCCCCCCCCCCCCAGCTGTATTTTGGTACTTTTGCAAACTTCAGAGTCCTTAAGTCTATGGATACTTCCCCTTCTGTAGTTGGACAGAGCTGTTTTCTGTACCTAAGTGAAGACACTCGCACCAGAACACGGAAAATAGAGGGAAACCACTGCCTATGAACACAATAGCATTATGATTTTGCCCAATCACCTCATTTAAGCAGTTTCAAAACTATGAGCATTTACCTTCATTGGCTGACCCTAAATTCTAGTGATTTTTTAAAAAATCTTATTATTCCTTCCTCAGTATTCCTCACTTTATCTAAACAGACAAATGTCTAAACAGACAAGCTCTTTAGCTCCCTTTTAGCTCCCTTTTCTAAACTTGTCTATTTTCATACTTCCTCCCTTGTTGGTGCTGATGGTTAAGTTGTTTTCCTGCTGTATTTCTTATAGAGTGAAAAATTCGTTTTACACCTACATAGATAATGCTCAGCCATGAAACCAACTGAGTGACCTGAGGCAAATTGCATGCTCTCAGGCTCAGGGGAAGGCAATAGCAAACCTCTTCTGAACAAATCTTGTCAAGAAAACTCCATGATAGGTTTGCCTTAGGTTTGCCAAAAGTCAGAAATGATTTGAAGGCACACACAACACACACACACAGATAATTCATCAGAAAAATAGCATTGACAGAACTAGAAACAAGCAAAAATGCCTCAACTGCTGAGGTCCATCTCACCTTGCTTATCACAGGACTAGTCCCATTGATCTGGGCATCTTTCTTGTGGTTCTGGATATTGGACTCCTCCCCAATCAGAACTGAGCTAAGAATATTATAGGGGACATAGCCAATTTGTCCATAGCGGTTCTGAACTTTCCACCATTTTTTGGTGTCTTCGAAAACCTATCAGCAAATGAAAAAGAAATGTTGACTGCTAAGCAGAAATGAAGTTCCACCCAGCTCTCATATTGAGGGGTAGCCTTGCTGACCATGCAGCAAAATACAAATATGTGTGTGTATATAATCCAACAGGCTTCCAGGACTGGAAATGCAGCTACTTAGTGCCAAGTCAGTAAATGGAAAAACTCTCTTGCTCCTGGACCTGATCCTAGATCAGCATGCATACCAGAGCCCTGCCTGGATGAAGCTGAAGTAGCAGTGGAGGTAACCTTTCCGAGCTTTGGACTCTTTCAGACGTGGGAAATTGGAAGTATAATCCAAGGGCAATCCAAACGCAATCCTGGGGTTTCACGTTATTGCGAATTAGAGCTTCTCATGCAAATTCAGGCAAAAGGGAAGTCACTCCGAATGCAATCATGGGTTTAACGTTATTGCGAATTTAAGCTTCTCACGCGATTTCGGGCAAGGGAGGGTTATTTTCGGGTAATGGGAAGTAATTCCGAATGCCTTCCGAACGGAGCAGGGGTTCAGGTAAATTCGCTAAACAAGCGAATTTACATGAATCCGCATTGGCTCCATTCGGAATTGGGAGAAATTCCTCCCATTTGAAAGAGTCCTTTGTTTATCTTGGTTCTCTGTACAGTAAGAGGTGAGGACTGGGGATTGGGGAGGCAGAGTGGCAATGGTCTGTTGGGATTGCCTTTCCCTCTCCCCTTTTCTCCCCAAGTGCCTTGTCACACAGTCTGCTGGGTTCGAGTGTGGGATTTTGAAGACGGATGGCAGAACAGCATATTGTAGTGAGCATTGGACTATGACTCTGAAGACCAGGGTACAAATCCTGGCTGGGCCATGCAAACTTACTCTATGACCTTGAGTAACTCACACTCTCTTAGCTTCAGAGGATGGCAATGGCAAAGCTCCACTCTGAAGAAACTTGCCAAGAAATGAAACTTAGGGTCACCATAAGTCAGAAACAACTTGAAGGCACAAAACAACAACAATAATGGTAGGGCAGAGGAGGGATTTTGTCCACTGCTCAACAATCACCCTTCCTGAGCTAGCTGAACTAGTCTTGATGGTGATTGCTGGATTGCTCCTTGCTTGCTGTCCTGGGGGGGCTTCAACATTCATGCCAAGAGTGGCCTTTCAGGAGCAGCTCAGGACTTCATGATCTCCATGACAGTATCTGATGCTACCCATCTTGCAAGACACTCTGTGCTGGGTGGGATGATGGTGATCGGAGGAACTTTCCATAGTTCTGTTGTTATAGACAGATCTGGTGGGATTCAGAATCATGAGGACATAGAGCTTCTGTAGGGGTGGGAGTGGAGCAATTAAGATGATGCACCACAGGAAGCCTATGGATTCCTGATGGCTCTTGGGGTGTCCCCTGTTGTTTTCACAGGCAATCCTGTCAAAGCCCTGGCTGAACTCTGGAACAGGGAAATGCTTTTGCTTGAGCCTACTGGGAAGGGCAAGATTCTGCCCCCTTCTCTCTGTTGAGTTAACTGGGTGTAAACTACTTTTGCACATTGAGCTCAGTTTGCAGCAACTAAAATAAGCTACAGGGAGGAAAGTGGGAGAAGGAGAGAGAAACTGGGCCATTTTAAAAGAAGTTGAAAAAGTGGGAAAACAAAGGATTGCTTGGGCAAATTGGGACAGATGGAGGGTATGCAATTCTCAAATGCAGCCATCTACTATGTGATAATGTCCAGCAACAGCTCTGTAAATGATCACCCCATCTCACCCCACTCCATGCTGTTGACAAGTGACAGGCACTACTGGTGTCCTCTGACACCAACCCACCTCTAATATGTCTCCCTGAAGCACCGACAGCTCATTACTGTTTCTGGCTGTGAAGTTATGGGTGCAAATTACCACTTTGCTATCTGGATGCCTGTGTCTGTAAAGAGAGAAGGGAGGGAGAGCATACAGAATTATAAGTGAGGCAACATATGGTTTTATAGATTCTCTAGAACATTAGTGAAGGTTAAAACTGCAGTTGGAGATGCACAATTCCAGGATTCAACTGTAAGATGCAAGAATTGCTGTGCATAAGGCTATGTCTGTTTCAGCACACTTGCCACATTTAATTTGATTTCACTTTTCTCCTCCACTGTTCCTGAAATAAGATGTCTCCTGGCAGTGCATACTTATGCTTATGACCTTTATACAGAGCTATAGCCTTTACTTGGTTTAATCTAGGGCTGCAGTTTTTAGCTCACGATTCAGATAGATAAATCCATTCTGACTGACAAAATAAGATTTTTCTGATTAACTGGGTTGTTAAATTTTTTACACATTATTTTTAGATAAAGTGTCTTGTAAAAAATTGCAGCTGTCAAATAACATCCTAAAGGTAAGTGAATAAATGAATTCACTGTCAATTCTAGACTAAATGGGAAATCAACCGAAGATCTCTTTAATTGGATGATAGCTCCCATTTAATCAACGAGTCCTTTAACTGATTAATTATTGAAGGCTATTTGGACTGAAAATGGTAGCTTGCTCATTTTATTTCTTGCACAGTATTTTAGTTTGGTTATATTAGTACATCAGGAAATGAAAAAGAAATGATGAAGCAAAACTAATGTTTAATGTTCATTAAATTGTAAGTATCTTACAATTCCTTCAGTATCTCAGAAACACTGGGATTTGGCAATATGCTGAAATTTTCACAAAACTTGAAATTCAAACATTGACCAAAAAGTCAAATGGATAATCAATTAAAAATATTTGAATATTTTGCAATGTATTTCAATTAGCCCTAGTTTTAGACCCGTTTTACTGAAGAAATGCTGAATTTGTAGAATTCTACAGAAGCACATACAATCAGCCAATTTTGATGTGGTTTCCTCATTTAAAATGTGGTGGGAGAACACTGTGAAGAAGTCAAGTGTTTAACATCCGTCAGTAGTTCAGATTAGCAAGCCACCCAGTCAAATGGAGACAATAATGAAAATTCATGGTTGCACAAATTTTGAACAGAAAGATACTGAAGGAAGAGTAAGATAATGGCCAGGGGGAAAAAGATATTAGTCCACACCAGTTGTCCCTTTGATACAGCATTTCGTGTCCCTCTTCCGAGCTGGAAGTTTATGGAGTTCACAACAGGATCCCACATCTTGCCAAGGGTTCAGAGAAAGACAGGAGATGAGGAACAAAAGGAAGGAAAGTCATCCAGTCCCCCCACCCGGTCCTACCTTAGCTCGCTGCCTAGTGTCCCCCTCTCGGCTCTCTTCTGGGCGCCATCTTTAAACCGCTGTCCTCTTGTTTTCATCCTGTTATATTTCCTTTCTTTTCCCGTCACCACAAGCACCTGACTTGCACCACTTGCTGTTCTAATTCTGTGACACCTCCAGTCCTGTCTGCTTCCCTTTCTGTCCTCTAAACCCTGTCTCAAAAGCAAAAGCTGATCTTCCTGCTGTAGCTCACCAGTTCCCCCAATATTCTGTCCCCAATAAAACTAAGAGGTCCATCTCCTGTCTTCCTCTCTCCATTATTTAGACCTAACAAGTTCCATTCCCTTTCAAGATAACCCTAGCCCTACTGCTCTGATACATTCCCATAGTCTTCTTAGAAAACCTAGGCCTCCTGATTTTCTCTTCCTGTGCCTTATTCATGGATACAACTGGACGTCTTTTGTGGTTAGTTAGCTTTCTGCCAAGTCTGCACCTCTTCAAAGGTATCTAAGGGATGAAAAGTTCATCATGCCCTCTTGAGCTGTTACTGGGAATGTTGTTTTGTTCTTTTAGCCACTCTGTTGTTGGACATTAAGAACTCACTGTATGTGCTCCATTGCAACACAACCACCTTAGGGTGTTTAGCTGTTACTTAGGTGTGCTTTTCTCTATAGCTATTCTCAAATTGATAGAAGTGTTTCTGCCAGGGCTTTTGTTGGGCCAAACTATTGGCCAAACTATTAGGGATGAACAGAAGCCTTTTGGGAAGAGTAGGCTGTATTGCTATAAGTTCTGCACAACCATTAAAACAGTATAGGATCTAAGGCATTTATTCTCTGCAAAAGAGGACTCTGTCTTTTTATTTATTCCTCACTTTAACTGTTCAGTAAGACAACTGGGGAGAGATAAACATAAAAAGCCTACTTAGAGTGTAAGCCTGAGGGCAGGGAATTATCAAATTAAACATTTATAAGACACTCTGGGAGATTTTGTGGCTGAAGAATGGGGTAAAAAGCTCTAAATAAATATGTAGAGTGGGCTCTTAGTATCCGCTAGGGTTTGGTTCCAGGACCTCCTGTGGATACCAAAATCCATGGATGCTGAAGTCCCATTATATACAACAATGTAGTGAAATGGCATCCTTCTATAAAATGGCAAAATCAAGGTTTGCTTTTTGGAATTTTTATCTTTTTGGAATATTTTCAAGCCATGGATGCTTGAATCTGTGGATAAGGAATCAGTGGATATGGAAGGCAAACTGTAATCTATTATTACTGTCTAGGAAATAAAAAAAATGTAATATTTCCTCGAGGAACCTCAATGCATTGTGGTGTATGTGTCTGCTGGGCAATTATGAAATTATGACAACTTTAATTTAGTTAGGTGGCACTGCATAAGTGCTACTGCACTTAGAATAAAGTGCAAACTCCTACAGGGTTTATTCAGAGCTGAACGCTATGCATCCTGAAAGGTCTGGCCATATGTTACCTTCATTGTGTGAGAAGAGCTCAAATGAGGAGACAGTTGGGTCCTGAAAATTCTGAAAGCTTCCCCAAGATCAGGCAGAGAAAATTGGAAGGGATTGGAAAGGAAATGCATTGCACACACAAAGAGGCTGTTAGGTACTGTTCCCTCCTGTACCAGCTCAACCATGAAACTATCTGGGTAACCTTGGGCAAGTCACATACTCTCAGCCTCAGGAGAAGGCAATGGCAAACATCTCTGTGACTTTACGGGAAGGAACAACAAAAATTAGCTGTTAAAAAGAGAAAGAGGGGTTTCCTTGTTTATTGTGTGTACACCTGCAGAATTCTCTCAGGTAACAAATGTAATGTGTAGCCAAGACTCTAATCAAGAATTCTTTGCACTTTTATAGAACTATAATTGCCAGGAGATCATTTGCAGAAGCCACAAGACTAGACTTCAGCATGTTTGTATTTTTCGCATAGATGTGGCTCAGCCCATATTTTTAAAGATATCTGAAAGTGGACAGCCACAGGCTTAACATGTTATTGAAATATGTGCCTGATTTCTCTATGTAAACATCACACCATAAATACTTGTAGAAATCTACCTCCTTTAAATGGAGAGGTGACTAGCCTAGATTGTTTCAGTGACATGTAGGAATCTGAATCAGTCTCTGTCTTCTATATACCTCAAATCCAGAATATCTAGTTCAGCTAGAAAAGAAACACCTGGTTTTGATTTATTTAAAGAAACTTTGAAAGAACTTATTCCTTCTTTGGCAAAATATCAGTAGTCAGTCGCTTCCTCATGTTGGGTGTGCACACCTTTTGTTGGACTGATGATTTAAAAGCTTTGATTAAATCATTGTGGGCATATTTGTACTGCAGAATCTGAAAAAAATAGTTTCATAGTCATTTCCTTTCTTTAGAGAATGCTGGGAACTAGAATTGTTGTTGTTGGAAGTAGACCAAGTCTAGAAAGCTTATGCTGTAACTTCTTTCACACAGTCAGTCTCAAAGGTGCCAAAAGATTCCTTTGCATACTGCTATTGCAAAGTAACATAGCTATGTCTCTGAATTGTTGTCGTTGTTGTGTGCCTTCTAGTAATTTCTGACATAAGTCGAAGCTATTGCAGGATTTTCTTTGCAGAATTTATTCAGAGGGATGTTGCCCTTGTATTCTTCCAAGGCTGAGAGAGTGTGATTTGTCCAAGGTCACTCAGTAGGTTTCCATGGCCAAGTGGGGATTTGAACTCTGGTCCTAGTCCAACACTCAAACCACACCACCAAGCTGGCTCTTGGGAAATGTAGTTAGAGAGCACTAAAAATTATCAGAATCCTCTTCCTACTACATTTTTCAAATTTATGGGGGGAGAAGCCCATGATAATTTGCTCTTTCACCCTGATAAAGGATAGCTGGAAGGAAAAAAAAAACTACTCAACTGGAGAATGCTATAGGAAATTAAATACATATTAATAGTTTGGAACCCATATACCTGATTATTTAATTTCAGCCGACAATTATTTTTGATCTTGTCAAAGATGAGGTGTGGTGCAATGCTACAGAATGGTGAATTTACAGGAGCATGCAGTAAATGAGGGATAGCAGAATGCTCTGGAAGCTACATCTCAAATCACCTCCCTGGATCTGAATCTGCCCTTCAATTTCTTAATAAATAGCTTATTTAAAAAGTGTGTATATGCGGAGGAGTATTATTGCCAAAAGTAAAGAGGACTAAGACTGCTTTTTAAAAACTGGTAAAATATGGAAGCTTTCATTTCGAATTTTGTAGCAACTGCCTGATTGTCTGTCCAGATGTCCTCATTTATACCCGATGTGCGATGGTGGGTAGACAGACTCCTTGCCTATAGCTGCTATAAATCCAGATATAGGGCAATAATTTTAAATTAATTATTACATTATTATAAATTAATAATTTTAAATTCTCGCTGGCATCAAAAAGCTGCTAAACACCTGTCCTAGGCACTCATCCTCCCATCCACCCCAGCAACTGGCAAGTTAATATACAAACCACCACCCTTCCCTAGCTAAACCCCTGGCTACTACCTCACTATTTAGTCCATATTGCTGGTTCCCTGCTCACCACCTGACCCACCTACACCCAGTGCAGAAAGACAGAGAGAAAAAGAAAACTGATTTAAGGGGATGGGAAAAAAAGCATTGCAGAATTTATTAAGGCTCTCCATGAACAAATGCCCCATGATTGTTCTCTGCCCAGAAAAGAGTCCTCCATACCTTTAAACATCACTCAACATTTGCAGGTTGACCCAAACCACATCCCCTCCTCCAGGTTTCCCATTATGAGCCCTTCAATATTACAATCTTCACAGTGATTACAATCCTTACTCCTGCCGTCCGGGCAATGACTTCGGTGCACATGATGCATATTTGGTGAATGAGCACTTGGGTTAGAAATTCTATGTAATTCAGGCTTTGTTAAGGGCAGCCATAGAAGTTTAGTAATGGGAACTGTTTTTTGCTTATTCCTGTGTTGTTATGGGTACTAGCCTCACCTTTCCCTTTGCTAGAAGCCAGAGTGAAGGCTGACATATTTTAAAGAGGAGAGACCACAGTTTTGTACCGTTCTCCATGGAGAGAATCCAAATTCCGCTACTGCTATCTCCACATAGATGGTTTCTACACATCAGGGCTAGGAAAGGTCATATACCTCAACAACCTAAAGGCATCAGATCCCATCTGATCTTGGATGCTAAGCAGGTCAGCCCTGGTTAGTACTTGGATGGTGCTGTAAGCTATATTTCAGAGGAAGAAATAGGCAAAACCACCTCTGATTATTCCTTGCCTAAGAAAACCCTATAAAACTTATGGGGTCACCATAAGTTGAAAGGCAGCTTGAAAGCATATACACACAGAGAGGAAAAGTCCCTTCCTGTCTGAGATTTTGGAGAGTCTCTATCATTTGCAGAGAAGAAAATATTGAGTAAAAATGACTAAAAGTTCAGTTCAGTATAAATTTAGTTTTATATCACCACACACCCTCTCGCTGTTGTGATGGGTTCCTTGGGCTCTAAAAATATAGCTGAATAAACTGTCCCCTGGCCTTGTACAAGTTCTTCTGTTATGAAACCCTGTTTTTAAAGTCTTGGCCTTCCTGGTATGTGTCTGTTTGGGGACTGGAATGGAAAAGTCTGGAGCTTAGGCAATTTAAAGAAAAACAGAAAAGGCCACAGCCTTAGGAAAGGTTAATATTTTGTGGCCTCTCACATATCAGGGAAGGAAAATCGGCATCGTATATTAAATTTTGTTTTAAAAAAACCCACATTTTCGTGACCAGAAAAATATAGCAGACAACATTGACTCCTGGCCTTACCCATCCCATCCTACGCTTCAAGATCCCCACCTTGTCTCCCAACCATCTTTCCCTCTTTGCTTCCCAGATCCTTCCAACCCTCTGTTCCAAAGTTCAATCATATCCCAAGTCATCTTAAGTTCAATACTTTCTTAACTGCCTATAAAGTGCCTGAAGGCCTGGAACATGGAAGAGACTTACCCATTGGCTGCAATTTTGGCAGCTGATTGCTATAAAAGAAGAGAGAAAGAAGTAAAGAGAAGCAGTGAACTATCAAGACATCACGGTCATCACAATTAGCCCAACATCCCTGCTAAAGGAAGTAACCTTCCCTATTTCCACTTTCAACTTATTAGCCCCATGTCATAGGACTCTTTCACAACACACAGTTATAGCTCTATGGCTTCATTTTATTTGACGTGGCTCCATTGTATGTGAGCCAGAGTTTGTAGTTTAGGGAGAGGTGTTTAGAATTCTTGCGTCACCAAACTACAAACTCCAGGAGTTCCTAGGATTTTGCCATGGTGGTTAAATGGAAATATATAGTGTTGTATAGTGTGATGAGGCCTATAGTGATGTAATCAAAGCTCACCTTGAAATCAAAGATGGGCAATGTGTGGCCCTCCAGATGTTTCTGGACTATAACATCCATCATTTCACATTTGCTGTGCTGGGTAGAGCTAGTGGGAGTTGACATTTGTCTATCAGCATTTGGAGGGCCACAAATTGCCACCCCAGTTCTAGATATACTCTGCCTCTGGCTTATCAACCAGAATATTAATGGGAACCATTTTGAGGTAGAGACTAGGATGATAAACTCTGACCAGCAAGACTTGGGTTCAAATCTCCATGCAGACCATGGGCTCTTTGTTGTAGTCTTAGCCACCATATGAGTTAAATTAAGCGCTGCAGTGAAGAGAACCCCAATGGTTGCCAACTGAGTTAATTAAAAGAAGGATGGGACATGAATTTGGAAGACAGATAGATGCATGGATGGATGGATGGATGGATGGATAGATAGATAGATAGACAGATAGATAGATAGATAGATAGATAGATAGACAGACAGAGAGATGAAAGCCAATGTGGTGTAATGGTTGGAAAGTTGGACTAAGACTCTGGGAGACTAGGGTCTGAATCTCTGCTTGGGCATGGAAATATATATCGAGTGAACTTGGGCAAGTTGCACTCTCTCAGACTTAGAAGAAGGTAATAGCAAAATCCTCTGAACTAATTTCTAGGTTTCTTGAAGTTGCATTGAAGCAAGAGGGCTAGGTAATTGTCAGGGGTTCTCCCCCCAGGAAACTTGGAGAGCTGTACATACCCCCACCATTCAAAAGGTTTTTTTTTGGGGGGGGGGACCGTTTTACCCAAAGGCCCTCAAACAACCTCTCAAGGGACTGTGGGTAATTTTCCATGTCTTAGGCCCAGAAGAAGCTTTCTTGTCCGTCATGAAGTTGTCAAGAACTCAACATCTAGTTGAAAAAAAGGCCTCTTCTGGACCTAAAACAACCTCAGGAACCAAGGATATAGCAAAACACACCCTGGGTGGAATTTGGGGGCAAAAATTTGGGAGGATTATGTAAGGCACACTGCATTTTCCCAATTCCATGATAACATCACTTTGGAAGTCACCAAATGGAGGAAATGAAATGGAAATTGTTCTTTCCTGAAAAGGTCCAGCGTGTAAGCAAGCTGAGCAACTTGCTATGGGCAAGGAAAAGCTATCTCTCTCCTCATCCTCAAACAACAGCAGCATTTTTTACAGATGTCCTTTTACTCTAGAAGCGAGTTTTGCAACCATCCATTTTACTGACTTTGGACCACAACATTTACCTGAGCACGACGTTCTTCGTGTCGGTGTTGCATCTCTACTGGATCTTCCCAGGGCTGTCCAGATTGGTCCAGACGTGGTGGCTCCCACCCACTTTGGAAAGTTGGGGTGTAGGGAGAAGCATAGTCCCTAGGGAAGTCCAGTCTGGGGGGGGGTCAAGTGAGAGGGAGAAGGCGATGGAGGGAGGCAATGAATGGAAAGAATTAATGAAGCTACCAAAACCGCTCAATTGAACTGCATCAGGCTGATAAAATGTCAGTAGCTGCTGGTGGTTCCCATGCTGACAAGCATCTTGGTGCTTTAGCTACCCAGAATGCTAAATCCATGGCTCAGCACCTTGGTTAGCTCCTCTAAATATAGGATTAAAAGCTGGGGTGAATTTTCCACCCCACAAGATGCATCTGTAAAATAATGAGCCCGCCATGAATAGGTCTTATTCACCAGAAGCATCTGAGCATTTGAGAAAGAATAGATAAGAACCCAAGATCAAACAGGTCCCGTCTCCCTTTCCCTACCTTGGCCTGATCCAGTTGTCTCCCAGTGAATGCCACAGCTCGGCTTCACGTTCCCCTAGGCATCCGCGCATCAATGTAACCGCCTCCAGGGTTAACATGGGACTGCGCACCTCAGAAGCAAATTCTGGTCCCCCAGAAGACTCCACAATCTGAAGTGGGATATGAGAATCAAAACATAGAACATGTGGCTCCCCAAGATAGATAGATGCCTGACTTTAATTCTTGTCCCAAAGAAACCTGTTGGGGATGCTTTAGCTGGAGATCCTACATTGAGCTGGGAGCTAGATCCAAGGGGCCCTTCCAGCTCTATGATTCTATAAAGCATTCACTTTCCCTCCACACTAAGAGTTAATCTACACATATCACAGGACACATTTTTTTCATGTGAGGGAAACATACAATTGTTGCTTGAGAAATGTAGCACTCATTGCACATGGAATTCTAGCTTGTCAAGGAGAAAAGTTCTTGATCAGCCTCCCCCCAAACAATTTACTTTTCTATGTGCAATTTGTTTTTCACATGGGCTTCAGTCCCACATCTGCCATCTAACTGGTACTGCTCAGGAATCCCTGCACTTTCTCCCCCACAGCCCTCTCTTGAAGCCACGACGTACCATCTTCAAGGGGTTGAAGAGAAAATGTATCAGTTCCTCTGAGGTAGGGTTTGTGATGTTAGACTTCAGCCTTGCCTAGGTGGTGGGAATAAAAATATTACATATTAGCCTTGGCCAGCCATTTAGCGTCAGCTGGGCAGATCCCCCTCTGCTTTCTTGGGATAAAAGATCATTGAGTAAAGCTCACCAGAAGGCTGAAAGAATATTTTATCTTAGCCAAAGTGTCTTCAAACTCCTCTTGGGAAGGGGGGCGAGCTCGGATTGTCAGGAGTCCCTCTGTGAATACAGCAAAGACAGACAAAGATGTCATGGCTTAGTGTTATACTTTACAGTGGACTTTTCCTACATGCTACTGACGTTTTGCCTCCTAGTCCAGAATCCATTTCGGATTGCAAAGACCCTGGTCCTAGTCGAAGCTTCCAGTACAGCAATTCTCCACACAGGTACAATGGTCTGTCATACCCTTCAACTGTCCTGAATTGGAGAGATAACACATTTTCCTATGTGGAAATTAAGACAGAAATCTTAACTAAAGAGGCTGTTCCAAGATCAAGGAGAAATGAGAGGATGATTATTCCTTCTCACTTATTTAGGTAGATAAGGAACATTTAATCTAGCCTCAGAGGATGGCAATGGCAAACTTCCTCTGAAAAATTTGCCAAGAAAACTCTGTGATAGGTTCACCTTAGGGCTGCCATAAATTGGAAATGACTTGCAGGCACCCAACAACAAACAACAAAACAGGCTTCTAGCCAGAATACGGATGCAGAGCATAGGGAAGGGTGAGCCTTGGCACAATAATGGCTGGGAGGGAAGGAGGAAACTAACTAAATACATAGACTCGCTGGAGAGTCTTTGCCTGATGCACCAACCAAACAATTAAGGCTTACAAATTGTAGCAAGTGACTACCCTTGTAGTTGAACTGGAGATTGGCACACAGCTCTTTCCTCTTGTCTGGAGCTGAGCCCCTCCAGACTGGAGAATCTGCAGCCTTGTCTCTTTCCTGGGTTTGATCCACAAAAATCGGAGACTTGATGAAAGTCTTTGAGATCTGACAACCAACCCTAAAGGCAACTGATATTGTTTCCCAGAGCAGGACCACATCTAGCTCTCACCTCCTGGCTCTCGACGACGGCCCCTGGCAGAACGTTTGCGTTGATCAAGTACACGAAAAGCTTCAGCAGACTTCTGTAGCTTCCCCACAAAGGCTTCCACATCATCAAAAACCCGGTTCAACAGCTCCTGTCACCCACAGACACAAAAGAGAAGCAAGAGATAACATTCAGGTTTTGCACTGTACAAGGAATTCACACAGCAGGACTCATTGTACAATCCTTACATACCTGCTCAAAAGAAAAATTTAGTGTGTTGAGAGGGGCTTAATTCTAGGTATGCAAGTACAGGATTGCAGCTTTACTTTCTAAAACCAGAGATGTTGGAGTTCCAATCTACTTATGGAAGAGATTTCTTGCCTAAACCTTTATGTGGATTGAGGGCAGGTAAGGAATTTGCCATTACTCAGTAACTAAAAACCCCCTTTGAAGAAACTTTCCAAGAAAACTCCATGTTAGGTTTGCCTTAGGGTCACCATAAGTCAGACATACTTGAAGGCACACCAGAACAACAAAAAGAAAGGCTATATATATATATATATATATATATGAGAAGGAGAAGGAATCTGTTAACTTTACTCACTACTGCAAATAAAGATTGAATCTCTTATCCAAAATGCTTGGGACCAGGAGTGTTTTGAATTTATTTATTTATTTATTGGATTTTGGGATACCTGCATTTGCACATACATAAAAAATGTATCTTGGAGATAGGATCCAGGTGTCAACACAAAAATCATTCATGTTTCATATATACCTTATACACATAGCCTGAAAGTAATTTTATACAATATTTTAATAGGTTAATTTTTAGTAAATACAATAAGTTTTGTACATCAAATAAAATTTGTATTCAGAAAGCAAAGGTGTCACTATCTCAGTCAGCCATGAAAAAAGTATTGGGTTTTTTGGAGTATTTTAGATTTCTGAGTTCCAGATAAGAAAGACTCAACTTGCATAACAAATATGACTGGGAAATAAAATAGCAATATTAAAAATTTCTCTTTGTTTCTCTGTTGTCTTGATATCAAATCATAGGCTGGAGGAAATAAATGAAAGAGAGAACGTAGACCAGCTTGGAGTTTCCAAACAGATGATCAGCCCAGTGACTGTCAATGCTGGAATGCTTTGTCATCTCTTCTCCAAAGAAGAAGGCTATAAGAACTACTGTGTTGTTGCAGAGGACAAATGGAATTGGGCTTCATTGCAAATTCCTGCTCATTAATGAAGCAGACACATGCAAAACAGATTAGAAGGATCCATGTGTGCAGCTAATCTCCTCCTTAGTAAATGTATTGGTGGTGGTGGTGGGTGGAGAACCATAGGGTGACATTATTGTATAGTCGGCCCTCTGTATCCACAGACTTTTAATCCATGGATTCAAGCATCCATGGATTGAAAATATTCCAAAAAAATCCAAATTCCAAAAGGCAAAACTTGATTTTACCATTTTATATAAGGGGCACCATTTTACTATGCCACTGCATTTAATGGGACATGAACATCCACCAATTTTGGTACATGTTCCTGCTCTCCTGCAAGTTGTAGGCAGTGAACTGGAGAATATAGAAAAATGTTGATCTGTATAAAGCTATATTGCCCCCTACCCCTGCAATTTAACAGAGACTAGAAATGGCTCAACAGCATGCATGCTTATCTACCACATACATCTTAGTTCTGTCTGGTATAGTGGTTTGAGTATTGGACTACAACTCTGGAGACCAGGGTTCAAATCCCTGCACAAGCAAAAAAATCTTGGGCAAGTGACCTTGGGCAAGTTATGCTCTCTCAGACTCAGAGGATGGCAATGGGAAACCCCTCTAAAGAAATCTGCCAAGAAAACCCTGTGATGGGTTTGCTTTAGGGTCACCATAAGTCAAAAATGACTTGGAGGTAAGCAAAAACAACAGCTGACAGGAGGGCCTTAGGCATGCCAAAGGCTGTATCTACACACTACCCAATCATAGCAGTTTGATAGTACTTTAATTGCCACAGCTTCATCCTATGGAATCCTGGGATGCATGGTTTTCTGTCATAGATTTCTGGTGCCTCAACATTCTAGGTTTCCTTAGGAAGGAGCCATGGCAGTTAAAGTGATATGAAACTGCTATAATTCTGCAGAATGGATATACCCTATGCCTCTTAGACTAGCCCAGTTCATAAATCTGTTGCAAAGATGACAGCTGGAGGCGGGGGGTGAAACCCAATGTGAGGAAAGACAAGATACACGTATGAGTAACAAACTACTAACCAAAACACACATAAAAACCCCAAACAGCTTCACACAGCATACCATTGCTGGGCAAAAATGCAAACAACATGTGGTCTGAGGGCTGTGTACAAAGAGTACCACCTCCATGAAACACTTCAATAGAATAATTTTTAAAAAGTATTTTCCCAATTTTTTAGAGGGGAAAAAAAGATTTTGCTTGATTGTACACTGTTTGACCTCCATACCAAGTCAAATATATACAGTGTTTTTATGTTTTTTGAAAAGTTCTGATATACCAAAATGCCCCAACAGATTCTGTGCTTTCAACAGCTGTACAGCAGGCATAAATGCATTGGGTACAGCTCTCCTCATTACTTCTTTCCCACCTTGCATCTGTTAAGGGTAACTGTGCCAGGGACAGAAGATGAATAATCCTACCGGACAGGAGCAAACGAGATATAAGGAAATGCTTAAATCCTGCCTTTGGCAATCACATTTATCTCCCATTAATCTAACCTAATTTAAAGGTCCTTCCACTTATTATACCCTTCCAGCTAACTCACCACATCTTTCTCAGCACGGATGAGGGCTGGGTCAGTCTCCCCTGCCAAGAGGTCTGAAAGTAAATAAAAAGAGTCAGGAAATTAGGATGCTGTTGACAGACTGCAAACCAAGGATTAATGTCTGTTTTCAAATCTTCTCCATCTCCAGCAGGAAACTATTTGTCTGTTACTCATCCAGCCCTTTCACCTGCTCTCCTCTTTGGCTAACTGGAGCAAGAGTTGGAAACAATGTTTTTGTTGTACTTTATAAGTAGAGTGAGTGAAGGGACGAGAAGAAATGTGGACTGTGAATGTCTCCGATTGAGAAACTGTTAGAAGACTGTCTAGGGAATTTATCACACTGGGTCTAATTTCAGCACTAAAGAGAGGCTAAAGTGCATTTAAAGCATCCCACAAACAAAGTAAAAATGGTGAGCAATTGAATGAGTTATTATCAAATGCAATTGTGCAAATAAAGTGATATCGGAAATGCATTGTCGCTGAAATCCTGAAAGTAAAAAGTTGTGTGTTAATGCTTCTTTGTGACCACTTTAATGGCAGGTTTTGTGCGACATTCTGTGAAATTGTTTCATGTAATTACATGATTTTTCTGGAATATTAATGCGATAAATTTCTAATCTCCTTTGTGTGATAAACTCCTAGGTTACTATCCAGCAACTCAAGAAAACAGTTGAAGACTTTTTCATACTACAGAATCATAGTACTGTGATTCCACTTCAGCTGTAATGGCTGTATCCCATGGAATCCTGTGATTTGTAGTTTGATGAGGCACTGGACATGGCAGACTGAGAACTCTACACTTCCCCCATGGCACTTCAAGTGGAATCATAGCACTATAACTGTGTCCAGTGGTCCCTCCACATTCGCTGGGGTTAGGTGTGATGGACCCCCATGGATGTGGAAAAAACCCAAATTAAAAAAAAACTATTATATTTACCGAAGAAAGCACCTCTCTAGGAATTTCCAGGTCCTCCAGTGCAACCCTGTGGTCAATATCTGCCGGACGTTGACCATAGGATCATTCTGGAGGACCTACAAATGCCTAGAGAAGTGTTTTCTTTAGAAACTCCTAGGTTCTCCAGCACAACTCTGTGGTCAACGTCTGACATATTACTTATCCCCGCAAATACTCAAATCTGCAAATGTCACAGATGTGGAAGGCCAACTGCAATGTGGAAAGCCCCCTGTGAATCAGGATTCTCTAGTTCTTCTCCATGAGGTCAATGAGATACAACATCATTTCATGCAAGTTTTCTCTGATGTTGGTCTTGCTGAATTCACTTAATATATGAAACTTGTTTTTAGTAAACATATGAGATTGTTTTATACTCAGTTTGACCACTGGTTTATCTGGGCCAAGGTGGTCTCTACTGACATGTAGTAACTCTTCAACATGAGAATAGTTTAATTGGAGATGCCAAGGCTTGGCAACTCCTAGGAATCTTCTACCTGTAAATCATGTGCTCAGTGGAGAAGAGAATATTTTCCTTACACAAATTATATCCATTGGTACTGAAGTGTACACAGGGTTACACTGCAGCAGGCTTGGACTCAGAGACATATTCTTACCGTTCTCTTTTTGCTCTGGTGTAATGACTTTTGTCCTGGAAGGCACCTGTCGGGGAGGTTGAGGAAGGGTATCCGGAGTCTTTTGTGTCTGGCTACCAATCCACTTTTGGGTAGCTCTGTCGATGAGAGATAAAGCAAACAACTGAGATAAAGAGGGAAGGATCTTCCTCTGTTCTGGATCTCTGTCACACTCTAACTTATACTATTCATCCAGACCACAGAAAAATCCTGGTCCTTATAATCACTCAAGAGACCAATGTTTTTAAGTGTAGGCATATTCCCATGTCTAAATGTGACTTGCCAGGCATAAATGCAGCAGATGAAGTGTTTCCTGGTACAGAGGAAAAAAGTAATGGAATTCTTCACCTGTTTTGCTTAAAGCCTACAAGTCAGGTTGCTGTCAGACCACAAAATGGGGTCTCTGATGGTGGCAAACCAAGAGGATGTGTTCCTCCAAAAATCCTAAAAGCTTGATTGGAGAATACAGTCCTTCAGAAACTCATATGGGGCTTTTCAGGGTATCTGGACTATGCACTCTGAATTGTGTCTAGAAATAGTAGTGAGCAGAGGTGTCACAATCATATTTTCCCTGTACTTGACCCTGGTCAGCAATCTGGCTGCAATATTTTTGGAAAGCTGATGTTTCCAAACACTTTCAGAGATAGCCTCATATAAAACACATTCTAGCAGTCTAGAAGTGTCTAGCAGGATTGAAGTGTCACTGCAGCTAGATCAGATGTCTCCAGGAAAAGGCACAGATGGTGCATTAGCTTCAACTATGCAAATGCACTCTTGCTATCAGTGCCAAAACTTGAACATACAGCTTCAAAGCTGAATCCAGTAGTACAACCAAGTTAACCTCCCTTGTAATTATACTGCTGTTTACGTTAAATATACATCAGGATATAAATATCAATTGTTTTTTGTGGGGCTTTTGGGCTATGTGACCATGTTCTAGAAGAGTTCCTTTCTGACGTTTGGCCAGCATCTGTGGCTGGCATCTTCAGAGAATGAGAGCCTGGAAAAGGATTGGAGATATATATATATATATATATATATATATATATCTCCTGTGTGACCCTGGGAAGGGAGGAGTAATTTGCAAACATGATATAAACCATCCTGGGCATAAAATGCTGTTTGTAAGCACTGAAATTCTGGACCATGCCAACAACTACCATGTCAGAATACACAAGGAAGCCATTGAAATTCATAAACACCTGGACCGTTTCAACAGGAAAGAGGAAACTCTGAGGGTAAACAAGGCTTGGCTACCAGTCCTGAAGAACAGCAAGGTTAAGACTGAACCAATGCAAATGAGAGACAGCCTGAGGTCAGGGGATTCCCAGCAGGCAATGAGCACCAAGTAGCAGACATTAATCCTCTTTTGCATATCCTCCCACCCTGAGGACTGCCATTAGCAACAGAACAATGCATTTGCAAATTACTCCTCCCTTCCCAGGGTCACACAGGATATATATCTCCAATCCTTTTCCAGGCTATAATTCTCTGAAGATGCCAGCCACAGATGCTGGTGAAGGGTCAGAAAGGAACTCTTCTAGAACATGGCCACATAGCCTGAAAGCCCCACAAAAAACTATCAATGCCGGCCATGAAAACCTTCGACTCCACATTAAATATCAATTGCTTGTGAATAAGGACACTTTTGTCCTCATACATTTTAATCCCCCTTTTCTCATCCTTCCAGTTCCACAGGTCTAAGGATCTTTATTCACCTGAGCGCTTCCTTCCTTTGGTTATTTCCCCCTGACTTGAAGTCCAGCAATGCACTGTTAATGTCCTGTCGGATCAGTTCTGCCTGGAAAAGCAAAAGGGGAAATCAGGGATGAAAGCTCAGTGTGGACAGAACTCTGTTGTCTTCTCCTTCCTCAAGACTCAAAGAATATATGTTTTGGGCAAGTCTTCTGCAGCTGGTAGTGGGCTGAACAAGATGACACCACAGAGTCATTTCCCAAACAGTGTCCAATTTCCTTACCCCAATGTGGTTACACTCAAAAAAGTGGACATCAGGTTTCAGCTGACTGGATTCCTGGCACACAAGCAGAAGCAAGGGCTGGGACCGGGATTCGGGTCTAACAGCCTCACAACGAGCCACGGCTGCCAATCCGTAGTTCTCCAGTTCCTCCTATGGGGAAAACAAAGTCAACCAATGTTATGCTAACTCTGAAAACCAGTAATGAATCCTTCTCTAAGGAAGAAGGATGGCAATACAAAGCCTGGGAGGTACTTTTCAGAATTTGTTCCCTTTTATCTTTATAATACTTGAGAAGTAAACTGTTATCCTCATTCGTTGCTATGTTGACAAAGTAATTTGATATTTGTTGCCATTTTCTTGAAACTCAGCCCCTCCCCCTTGAGTGAAAAAAACCTGTTTGGAGTTGCTTTTTTAAAACAAACAAACAAACTCCTGTCAAAAATAAATCCTGTCGAAATGACTCACTTCCTCTTAAAAATTAATGAACGGCTGCTACTCATGGCATCAAGAAAGTAATTTTACTCTTCATTTTTGTTACATTTGAAATGTAACTTCATTATACCCCTGTTACATTCCAAAACATAACTACTTGTAGCAAACTGTGGCTGCATCCACACTGCAGAAATAATCCAGTTTGACACCACTTTAACTGCCATCGCTCAGTGGTATGGAATCCTGGAATTTGCAGTTTTGACAGACATTTAACCTTCTCTGCCAGAGAGCTCTGGTGCCACAACAATCTACAGTTTCCAGAATTCCATATCATTGAGCCATGGCAGTTAAAGTGGTGTCAAACTGGATTATTTCTGCAGTGTGGATGCAGCTTGTGTTATTTGTTACTTTTTCCTTCCAAGCTGTGCCGGGGTGTGTGTGTGTGTAACTCCCAACACCAGGCCTTGGTTGCTCTTTTACCTTTGAGTCTATGTCAAAGAGCTTGATAGCTGATCCATTGACTTGAAGTAACATCTCCTGAACCCAGATCTTCCCTTGGGCATCCATGATGGATAGTTTCCTAGTGGCATCCTCCACAGATGCCAAGTCATCTTCTTCGCCAATTGAGAAAGTCACCAGGTGCTGGAAGACACACAAAAAAAGTGTTAGATTACATATCCCTTACATTTTCTGTTAGTTTATTTAACTGGTTTCAGACTGTTCTGGGAAATTTTGAAGGTTGACTAGGGTAACCTTAATGAGAAGATCAGTTATAGCAGGCGAAGTTCCCCAAAAGACAATGTGCCCATCGTTGCTGATCTTGCCCTAAAATTTGGGCAGCTGGAGGAAGGTGGCTTGTGTTTGTACATGCATTGTGTTTCCACTGACTCTTTGGTTCCATACACGTATATTGTCATTTGTCCTAGCCTTCCCGAACAGAATGTGAACTGGCCAATTTTGCCCCTTCCTCTGAATTTGATGTAATATTGATTATTATATTGTTCCCCTCCACAACAAACCGTGGTTCCAATTTTGTTATATCAATTTATTGTGATTTTCTATTGACATTTGAACTATTTTCTGGGCATGCCACCCTGAAACTACTTGTTCAAAATACAACAATCTCCATCCCTAAAGCACAGTTACTTAAAAAATAACAGGCTTAAGCGGCATCCTGCATGAAATGGGCATGTGCTCTAGAACCCTGGTCTTGAGCTGGTGAATCAAGAACCAGGAGTGGGTGGGAATGGGACACTCATATCACAGAGTTGTTTTCTTTGAAAGGAGGTGGAATTTAAAGAGGAAAAAAAGAAAAAGAAAAAGTGAGGAAATGAAACAAGAAAGATGAGTTTGTATAAATAACACAGAAATGGGTGTGAAAGATAACAAGTGTGGATAGAGGAAGGGAAATGACCACTTCAGGACATTTCCTAGAACCCACTGCAATCACAAGCATCAAATAAGGGATTCCTCTAAACTCTTTCATGATAAATCAGGCAACCAAGAACCACTGTTCCTCACATCACCGCCTAATTTAAAAGTCACTACCATTCCCATTCTTAGTTAATTCAACCGTGATGCCCCAGCTATGGTGCACAGTGTTCAGTGTAGCCCAAACTCAAATGTTGGAGACCTACATTGACAGCGTACTGGGAAACATCTGCCATGATGATGTTGGAATATTTCTTCCGTTGCTCTGCAAAAATACATAAAACATTAGTTATAGGGGAGGAATTTCCTCGGAACGTTGACTAAAGCGGTCAATTAGAAAGTACAGGTCACATTCAGACACAACAAGAAGCCAGATTTCTGCAGACTTAAGTGAGAGCAAGCATGGTGTAGTGGCTTGAATGCTGGACTATGACTCTGGAAATCACGGTTCAAATTGTGGCTCTGCCATATAAACCAACTGGGTGACCTTGGGCATGCCACACTCTTTCACCCTCAGACAATGGCAATGGCAACCCCCTCTGAAGAAATTTGTCAAGAAAACCCCATGATAGCGTTTCCTCGGAGTTGCCATAAATCAGAAACCACTTCAAGGCACAAAGCAACAACAAAAACTCAACAAACCACAGACTCAAACCACAGGCTGAACAAACCAAGGACCTCCTGTCCATGTTGTCCAAACACAACTCTTTGCTTGTCATTTGAGATACAAAGCAGCGTGGCAACTTTGGATGTCACAAAATACAAACCAACAACAGGGTCATCTTAACCAATTTGCAAGCCAATAATGTAATGTAGTGTAACGTAATATCCACAAATTCTGATTCAAGACAGTCTGGTTTAGAGGACTTCATATCATCTAGTGACTTATCCCTCTAAGGAAGAAATTTCTGTTTTTAAAGAGTGATTATCTCTTCTACAGCAGAGGGATATAATTACTGCCTCTCCCCGGGGGAACCAGTTTAGCTTGTGAGAATTACACACACCCTTCTCCTCCTTTATTACAGCTTCTCTGCAGGCTGCTACCTCAGGCTCATCCTGAATTTAGGTTTTAAATCCCAGCAAACTCTTCAGGGTTCTTTGAATTCCAGGGTTCTTTCAGATCAAATACCTTTCTTTAACTCAAGGAAGAACCAGCATGGTGTCTGGGTTTGAGTGTTGGACTACGACTCTGGAGACCAGGGTTCGAGCCCCTATTCAGTCATGGAAACCCACTGGGTAACCTTGAGCAACTAAGGCCTGATCTAGATTGGCAAAAAGAAGTGTGTTCATGGCTGCATGAAACTCTAGCCTTTAGATGAGAAAAAGGGAAAGTGTGCCATGAAAACGCTTTTTTTGCATTTTAGGGGAGAAGAAGTGCCTTTAAAAAGGTGCTGGCTTTCCCAGCTTCTTTTTAAAAAACTGTGGAACAGCGCAGCTCCATCTAAAGGCTGTGGTGCAGCCTCTAAGCATTAAGGAAAAGGCAACTTCATGTCACACTTTCCTGCCAATCTAGAAAGCCCCAAAGACACTTTTAGCCCCAGAAAACCCAGTGATAGGTTCACTTTAGGGCTGCCATAAGTTGGAAGAAATCTGAAAGCACATAACAATAAAAGTCAAGGGACCCTAGAAGGTTCAGTTTGCTGGGATTTAATTTACAATGCAGGAGCAGTAGATTGTGGAGTGATTCCCACACCTTGGTTCTCCAGATGTTTTGGACATCAACTCCCAGAAGCCCCAGCCAGCTTGGCGAACAGTCAGGAATTCTGGGAGATGAAGTCCAAAACACCCGGAGGAACAAAGTTTGGGAACCACTGTGGTAGACAGATTTTCTCATAGGCAGCTCAAATGATCGTGATCCTGGCTGAATAGTGCAGAAAAAAACACCTTCAACCTGATAGAACACATCACAAAATGGTGTACAAGCAAGGTAACAGTTCCAGGTATATTAAATCTTCATGAACAGTTCTGCCCTGAGCAAATCAATTTACAATAGAGTATTATTTTCTACAGCCTAGGATACTTTTCAGAGTTTTATAGGTTTAAAAGGTTTGGAAAATTGATTTGCAAAATAATATAAATTTTTTGTGGGTTTTTCAAGTTTTGTGGCCATGTTCTAGAAGAGTTTATTCCCAATGTTTTGCCTGCATCTGTGGCTGGCATCTTCAGAGAATACCATTCTCTGAACGCATTCTCTGAAGATGCCAACCACAGATGCTGGTGACACATCAGGAATAAACTCTTCTAGAACATGGCCTCATAGCCCTAAAAACCCACAAAAAACTATGGATGCTGGCCATGAAAGCCTTCAACTTCATAATATAAATACAGTGTATTGTTTTATACAGCATAGGATACTTTGAAAAGTACCGTATCTGAACACAGGTTAGAAAAAAATTAACAAAACAATTTGCAAAAGAGTACAAATATTTTATACAGCACAGGATGCCGTTCAGAGTTCTACTGGTTAAAAAAGGTCCCTACCTGCAAGTAATTTACAATCTAGACTGGAGTGTAAGCAATTTGTCAGAGGAAGGGAGGGGACTGGAGGAGAGGATGAGTCAAAGGAGGAATGTAAGCAAGAGCACTTATTAAAGTGTTAATTGGAAACTTTGCAGGAAAGGTGAGAAGGGCAGCAAGGGGTAGTACATGGCAAGTTGAGGAAGTTCTGGGTATAAACGGCAGCAGCAAAGAACCAGTTTTTATGAGAGCAGGTGACCTTGAAAAGTCAAGGATGATAGAATTGGAATTAGGATATCTATTAGGCTTTGAAGTTTACCACCATCTGTTATGAAGAAATCCTCTTGATACAAACCCACATCCCCCAAACTCACCATATATGGCTCTGGCACTGGGTTTAGGGACATCACCAACTAGGCTGAGAGACAAAACAGACAAGTCAGTCAGCAAATTTTTAAAAAACAAATCCAAATTCCCAGAACACCATCCCTCTTTCTCAGAAACTGCTAGGTCCCCGGGCTGTTGAGAGTCTCAGAGAAAGGATCTTCTTACCCTGACATCTTGCATTACAGTAATTCACAAAGATCCACAGTTCATACAGAAAACTGATGCCATTTAGTATTACGTTAATCCATGAGGAAGGTCATGGAGATGTACTGAAGCAATAGCCCTGTCCTGTAGACTTCCTCAGACCTGCAGTTACCAACAGCCCATGCCATCATCTCAGAAGTGGAAGAGAAATAGAGAATGAATGGCTTGCCAACAGGCTCCAAGAAGTCAGGGCTGTAATGGGTCCTTGGCCTGCTCCCCAGTGAGCCACAGATCCTTTTCTAATACAGTCAGCCCTCCATATCCACAGATTCTTTATCCACAGATTCAGGCATCCATGGCTTGAAAATGTTTTTAAAAAATCAAAAATGCAAACTTTGATTTTGCCATTTTATATAAGGGACTCCATTTTACTATGCCATTGTATTTAATGGGACTTTAGCATCCATGAATTTTGTAATCCATGAGGACTGGGGGAGTCCTGGGATCATATCCCAGCATATACCAAGGGCCAACTGTATTACCCCAACCAATTTTGAGAATGATTATGATTTTCTAATCAGAATCAAATGGACAAGATAAGACATGGAGTAATAAATAGGTGATACATATGAATCAGAGGAAACTATAAGTTATAAGCAGTGATGCAAGGCCTGCTAATGTCTGAAGAGAGAGGCTGCATTTGCACAGAGGAAAGGAAATGTTCCTGCTCCATACCCACACTGATCTGTTTAGATGATGCAAAGGTCCAAAATGGGAGAGACATGGATCCAATCTGCACTCAAGGGTGATTCTCTGGAGTAAAAATAGTCCTCATTTGCTCTGAATCAGGCCAGAAACTCTAGAGAATCCCCTGAGCATGCAGACTGTACTCCGGTGTGGAGACGGGGGAAGGAGCGCCAGTGGGTAGGCAGAAGATGTCAAGAGGTGCCCAGGGCTGGACAACCCACTGACCTCTTCCAGCCTGGCAATTCCATCTTCTGCCACAGCACTGTCACTTTCAAGTTCCTCCAGTGCATACTGTGTTTTAATGGGACTAGGGCCAGGATGGGAGGGGGAATTGTGTAGACAGTGCCGCCAGCATCGACACATTGTGG
Organism: Urosaurus nigricauda; assembly: GCA_034509955.1. NCBI lineage: Eukaryota > Metazoa > Chordata > Lepidosauria > Squamata > Phrynosomatidae > Urosaurus > Urosaurus nigricauda. The sequence goes on from JAOEGL010000006.1 coordinate 16,040,061, forward strand.
GTGCTAGTTGAACAGACAGTTCATTACCCCCTATGCATATGAAAGCCCTGACAATCAGCCAGGTTTTCCCATCAGTATGGACATGGCAATCAATAGTTTGAAAGGCAGTAGTTATATTTTAAAAAGAAAAAAAGAGAGAGATCCACTCTTATTCCTCTGTGTTCCTTAGAGGCAGCTCCACTTTCTTTGTTTCCCTATAAGGATGGATGTGAGGCAGTCCACATATTATGGCTGGGAAGCCTAGGGAAGCGTACTATTTTGGGTTTATGTGTAGCTGTCACCATGGTACCTCTTATACGGCGTTAACGTAGGCAGCTGCCTAGTCTGTTTCTTTGTATAGCAAACCAAGGGATGTCTTGCTGTGGAAAGATTGCTGTGTTAAACACAGTTTCAGTTCTTACCTTCCTGAGTCACTCATGATGTCGGCTACCTTATCTGAGATTCACACGAACAACCTGATAAATATAAAAGAAGAAAGTTACCAGTTTCCCGCCAAGGTGGAGATAATAAGACATGGCTACAGGATTGCCTTCTACCATATACTTTGCCCCATACGCTCAGATCCTCTGGCGGACATTTACTCCAGTTGGCCAGGACTAGGTTGGCAACTGTTAGCCAGAGGACTTTTTCTTCAGCTGCCCCTAGATTGTGGAATGACCTACCGGAAGAGATTCAACAGCTGAATACACTGTTTGAATTTAAAACAGCATTAAAGATCAGTCTTTTCTGGCAGGCTTATCTTGATTATTTTTAAATTCTGAATTTTAAATGTTGAATTTTAGACATGGATTGTTTTAAAATATGTACATTTTATTTGTTCTTTTAAATGGATGTGTGTTTTAACAAATGTTTTAACTGATGTTATTTGTTAATTGTTGTTGTCCCTCACCTCGATCAATGGGGTATGTTGCTGTTCACCACCCTCAAGTCAATCTCAACTCATGGTGACCCTGTGAATGAGACATCTCCAAGACACCTTATCCTCCACTACTCTTCCCACGTTCATACCTGTGCCCTCCTTAACTGATCCATCCAGCCTGTGGTCTACCTCTCATTCTAATTCCCTCCACTTTTTCTAGCACTATTGGCTTTTCTAATGAGTTGTGTCTTCTCATGATGAGATAAAAATATGACAGCCTCAGTTTAGTCATCTTTGCCCCCAGGGAAATTTCAGGCTTGGTTTGTTCTAGGACCCACTTATTTGTTATTTTTGCTGTCCATGGTATCCTCAGCACTCTGCTTCAGCACCACATGTCAAATGAATTTATTCTCTTTTTGTCAATTTTCTTAACTGTCCAACTCTCACATCCATACATAGTGATGGGGAATACTATTGCTTGTACAATTCTGACTTTTGTGTTTAGTTGTCTATCTTTGCTCTTTAGGACCTTTTCTAGTTCTTTCATAGCTGCCCTCTCCATTCTTAGTTTTCTTCTGATTTCTTGACTACAATCCGCATTCTGATCTATGTTTGATCCAAGGTATAGGAACTCTTTTACTATTTCTATGTCTCATTATCTAGATTGAACTTGTTAAGATCCTCCATTAAGATGCATGGGGAGAGGTGGGTAATAAAATCATCATCATCATCATCATCATCATCATCATCATCATTTTGAACAGGAACCCTGGTTTGGGAAACCGTCTTCCCCATTCTTGAATCCTAAAGTCAGGATTGTCTATGCCATAACATTTCTGATTTCTATGAATGGATGTGAAAGCTGGACAGTGAAGAAAGCTGAAAGGAAGAGAATCAATTAATTTGAAATGTGCTGCTGGAGGGTTGCCAATAAGACAACTAAATGGGTTCAAGAGCAAATCAAGCCTGAACTCTTCCTAGAAGTCAATATTGTTGAACTGAGACTTTCATACTTGAACATATGATGGGAAAACATGACTCACTTGGAAAGACAATAGTGTTTGGTAAGATGGAAGGCAATAGGAAGACAGAAAGACTGCCTTACAGGGGGACAGACACAATCAAAGAAGCCACAGCCTTTGAGATTGCAAGACTTGAGCAAACTTGATAAAAGGGCAACTTGAAGGTCTCTTATTCTTAGGGTTGCCATAATGTTTACGTCAACTTGATGGCAATTAACAAGTTCCCCAACTTAATGCCCTTTGCTTGGGTTAGACTACAACTCCCATGGCCATGCTGCTTGGGGATGATGGAAGTTGTGCAATGTATTTGGAGGGAACTGGATTGGGGAATGCTGAGCTAAAATAACAGTTGCTAGTTTCTATTCTCTTGTTGAAACAGCAGTTTCGATATGCAAGAAAAGCCCAGCCTCCTTAAACAGACCCAGAGCTTTGCCAGTGCAAACTCGTAAGACTCTTGATTTCAGAGTTCATTTCCTGCTTACAATATTGTCAGCTCTGAATTTGATCCTTTGTTCTTGTCTGCGTTACCTTGAGTGAAGTTTCCTAAACAATATTATTCGCAAATTTGAGCTGGAAAAACACCTGACTTTGCTAGAGCAGGGGAAAATACTTTGCATTGCGTCTCTGATCCCTTACAAACTACCTCTATCTTCACATCTGAAAACCAACATGGGCACTGTCACACTTGACCTATGCCTTAGTTATTCCTAAGGAGGCTCAAGAACCTGCATCTAAGGAGGCAAGTGGAAACCTCACTGCTAAAAAATTGAAGACTGATTTATTTCCTTCCATTTTTCTCACCCAACTTCATTCCTCACCCCCCTCTGTTTGAGCACTTACCGTAATATAATTCCTTCTCTATTGTTGTTGTATGCCTTCAAGGCATTTCCAATTTATGGTGACCCTAAGGCAAACCTATCACTGTGTTTTCTTGGTAAGATTTGTCCAGAGGGGGGTTGTCTTTTCCTCTGAGGCTGAGAGAGTGTGACTTGTCCAAAGTCAACCAATAGGTTTCTGTGGCAGAGGGGTAATTTGAACCGTGGTCTCCAGGATAGTAGTCCAATGCTCAAACCACCACACCACACTGACACTCATCCCTACAACCCACACATCACTATAACTCACACTTATTTTCAAGGAGCTCAGGTTGGGATTCATTTTGCCATATTTATCATCACAATAATCTTGTGTCGTAGACTAGGGGTGCACCTACACTGTAGAAATAATGCAGTTTGACACAACTTTAAGTGTTGTAGCTCCATCCTATGGAATCCTTTGTAGTTTTACACACAGTCTTTCACCTTCTCTGCCAAAAAAGTGTTGGTGCTTCTCAAATCCCAGGACTCTGTAGGATGGAGCCATGGTAATTAAAGTGGTGTCAAACTGCATTAGTTATATAGTGAAGATGCACCTTAGATTAAGAGATGTTGGCTGGCTAAATGGCATCCCATCAGCTTTTTGCCTTTGTGCCCTTTCACATTACACAATTATAGCACTATGATTCCACTTTAACTACCATGGGAAAAACTTATGGAATCCTGGGAGCTACAGTTTAAGGATGGGCATTTTGAATTTTCAGCCAGAGATTTCAAGTGCCTCACCAATTTCAAACCCTGGGATTCCACTGGACACAGACAAGGCTGTTAAAGTGGAATAATAGCACTAGAATTAGGTAGTGTGAAAGAGCTTTGAGTGAAAATTGGAACCAGGGGCTCTTTCCAGTCCTTACCAAACTATGTTGCTATACCATCCTGACTCTTTAGTTGCAGCAAAAAAATCTAGGAGACCTGGTCCAGCGTGACAACTTTCTTGAGGAACTCCATCATTCCTTCCTCAAAAACATTTAGCCTATTTCCCCCCCCCCCCCCCCTTTTCTGGAATCCTAGCTCTTTGCAAACCTGATGAAATCCATTAGACCAAGGGAGAGCAATTTTGGCGGGCCCAAGGGACCCTTTTGCACTTTGTTTAGCAGAACGCTTTGGGAGTTGCAAAAGAAAGAACGAAAGAAAGTAACTGAAAGTCTATTTCTAGATTTGGAGGAAAATGGTGTTTTATCATAAGGAAGGGGCTATGGGTTTGAATTACCATTTCTGGAGGCATTTAAGTTAGGCAATTTTCCAAAAATATTTAAGCCAGAAAAATGGGCACTCGAAGGGTTCTGTGGTGGGATGAAACAAAGTATGTCCCAGTATCTCAGGACCTGTCCTCTCTTCTCTGGTCCTCAGAGTGAGGCAGAAGAATCTTTTTCAGAGTAAGAGTGCTGCCTTGAAATGTATGAACAGGTAGCCCTCCATATCCATGGATTCTTCATCCATGGATTGAAACATCCACAGTTTGATTTTTTTTTAAAAAAGATATAAATTCCAAAACTTGATTTTGCCATTTGCTATCCCATTGTATTTAATGGGATCTGAGCATCCATGGATTTTGGTATCCAAGGGAGGTGGGAGGTGGTCCTGAAACGAAAGCCCACCAGATACTGAGGGCCCACTCTATATACAGATATAAAATCTTCATTTGTTGGACCTAGTATTTTTTTATTTGAATGGCACCCTCTCTGCACCTAATGATGCTACATGTATTATACCTACATGAGGCATCATGTTGGCATGTATTGCCCTTTGTAACAAAATCATGGTCCACCTGTTTTGACCTCACAAGTCTCAGGTTTTGATCCTGAAATCTCAGGATCTCAGGCTACAAATAAAACAAAACAAAACTTGGAACTGCACTTTTCCACCCTTGCAAAAGGCAGTCACAACCAAACCAGTTAAAAAGCATTACATTGGTCCCACTACGTATCCCTTTCAAGGCCCAACATAAAGGCACATAAGGGAAAACTAGTCAAAGAACTGTCACCTCAGAAATTTGTAATACGGGGGGCCAGGGGAGATGGGGACATTCACATTTTAAAATCCTCTGGATATTTTTGCCTACAACTTCCATCAGCCCCACACAATATGGCCAGTAGATGGTGAGAGTTCTAGTCCAAAATATCTGGAGATCCATAGGCTCTGCACCTGCATGTTAAAATGACTGAAGAATGTCATCATTTTCATTTTTAGAAACAGAGATTGCTTGTTATTCTGGATTATTGACAGTACAGGGGCGTGCACACTTGTGCATATAGGAAAGAAAACAGAAATGCTTACGTCTCACTCCCTTCCAAGAGTCTTGCAGCATCTCTTGCCAGTTGCCACACCTGCTTCATTTCACCTGGCAAGGTTGCTTTGTTTATTGAAGGCGGGATTCCACTTTCTTTTATGCCTGACTAGGTGTCCATAAATCCTGGAGTTAAGCCAACATTCCCATTTTACCACCTTTCCCTTTTTTATTGGAGAAAGGAAGTCATACAAGAGGCAAGATGCCAAGTGACAAAGGTTTTCTCCCCCCCCCCCCCCCGGTGGTGGGAAAAGAATCAGGGAGCCAGGAATTATCGTTTGCTTATATATCTCAAGCACAGGTTTTCTGGCAGTTTTCATTTATATACAGATCTAGTACCAGCAGTGGCTGATATGAAGAAACAAGGTCAATATTTACTCAAGTTCATAGGTCATGATGGCATAAGCTGGAGCTTCGGCTTTGGCTTAAAACCTAAGGAGTGGGGTATGACTACTGCTTAAATGTCATTTCTTCCACCCCACTCCCCAATCTAAGTTAGGTGTGTTTACAAGCAAGAGATGACACATTTGTAGTGGTTTGAATGTTGGATTATGACTCTGGAGACCAGGGCTCAATTCCTCAATAAGCTATGAAAACCCACTGCGTGACATTGGGAGAGTCACACACACCCAGCCCCACAAAACCCAGTGATCAATTCTCCTTAGGGTAGCCATAAGACAGAAAGGACTTGAAGGTGCACAACAACAAGAGCTCCTATGTTTTTAACTGACTTAGTGGTAGACACTAATACTTTCCCCAGATTTGCATGACCACACTCAAAGAAGTTGCACTTGATGATTTTCATCATGCCATGCAGTGTTTTCTTTTAAACAAATAAACACAAAGTGATGATCCTGTCATCAGGGGCTCTAATTGATAGATATTGCTACTGTAAGAGGTTTCATCACCATGCCCAAAGTTTAATCCTGGAATAAATAGAAATATAAAACACAGCCTCAGTCCAAGACATTTTGCTAAAGCAGTGTTTCACAAACTTTGGTCCTCCAAGTGTTGGTGGACCTCAGGTCCCAGAAACTGCTAGCCAGTTTTGGCCAACAATCAGGAATTCTGGAAGCTGAAGTCCAAAACATCTGGAGGGCCAAAGTACTATGCTAAAGGGAGTATAAAAATTGTGCCTTTTCCTCCCACATGTTGGTAGGTGATTCTTATTTCAACTCTTGCAATGAGACAGTTTCTTTCTCTCGAAAAGATGCAACAGGTTAGTTTATGCCGTCTAGAAGAGTCTGTGTGACATATACAACTCTGCCCCACAGCAGAGAAAAAATTGTGCAAGAATTCAAAAAGAATGGCCAGCAGACTATCACTATTAGCCCCCCCAGCATCTGCCTCTGTCTCACTCTGCATAATGTTTGGGCTGGTCCTTGTGAACTGAAGTCATAAAAGCAGGAGAGTTCCTTAGAACATTCAGTGTGCTTCTCTCATGCCCCATTCAGTAAACCTCCAGATCATTTCCTATATGTTTAATATTGCCAGATATTACAGTGTTTTTTATGGCAAGGAAGTAATGAATTACTCTGTATGTTCTACTGTTACCCCAGAATCCTAGCTCTATCCTATCCTCTTGTTAAACATTAAAACTTTTGCCCTAAAGTGTCTTTATCTTGCGTCTTGATGCAAAAGGGTATCAAAAAGGCAGTTCACAACAATATGTGCTTGTATAGGGCTGCCAGTTCAGGATCATTTCAAAGGTCATTTTGTGGTTTCTTGGCCAAACCCTGAGACAGGCCCTGGTGATGTCATTGAGGGCTATGCGTTGAATCCCTACCAATATTGCTCACAGCTTGTTATTGAAACACACATACACACACAGGGGTGTGGGGGGTGCGGACCATACCAGGTGACACTTCAGAGAGGAGCATTTTTTGATGCTCTTGTGGGAAGGGACTGCCTTTTGGTGTGTACTGCTGCGCTCTCCATGGGTAGACTGGGACTACTTGAAATTGAAGGTCCTAGGAAGGACCCATTCCACCTGTCCAGATGTGGCAAGGAAGATGTCCAGGATGTTGTCAGCCTGCTGCATTGAACTCCTGGAGATCTCTTGCCAAATGGCACCTGGACTCCTTCAGGAGTTGTAAACAAGACCAGTAGACCTGACCCACCTGGGACATGGATGGTCTCTTCAGGTGCCCCAGTCCAATGCCCCAGCCCTTGGTGGCAAGTAGACTAGAGCCTTTCGCCTCCATAGCAGCCCAATGTACTTCTGAGGGACCACTGGCCTGGTGGCTCTGAGCCTGGGTGACAGCATGAACTACCACACTATGATGATGCCAACAGTAGTAATGCCACTGCACACACACACACAAAATGTATTTTCCTATTTGGAAATCAAGGCAATAGTCTTTGCTAGAGGATCTGTTCACAGATCAAGATGAAAAGAGATTATTCCTTCTCACTTATGTTGTGAGATGGGAAAACAATATTTAATGTAGCCTATTTGGAACTGAGCAAAGCAGTAGAGGATGGGGAGTCTTGGAGATGTCTCATTTACAGAGTTGCCATGGGTTGAGACTGACTAAGGGTGGATAACAACAACAACAACAACAACAACAACAACAACAACAATTTATTTCTAATGAGAGCCAGCATGGTATAGTTGTTTGAGTGTTGGATTATGACACTGGAGACCAGGGTTTGATTCCCAATTTGGCCATGAAACCGCCTTGGGCAAGTCAGTAATGTCACATGCTCTCAGCCTCAGGGGAAGGCAATGGCAAACCTCCTCTGAACAAATCTTGCCAAGAAAACACCATTATAGCTTAGCCTCAAGGTCAGCATAAGCTGGAAATGATTTGAAGGCACACAATAACAAAACTTATTTCTAGCCAGCCAGAAGGTGGATGCAAAGCAGAATAGAAGGGTGACCAAAGTGACTGGGAGAGAAGGGGGAAATAAATATTTTATATTTTGTGAATTCGAATTTTCTAGGTCTCTGGAGCCCAGCAAAGAATTGTTTTTGTAAAATACAGAGAACTCCTGGAGAGTCACTGCAAGTGGCAGCATAACAGCAATCAATCCTTACAAATTGTGGCAAGCTTCTGCTTTACTCAGTGAGCTGGAGATCTGAACACATGTCTTTCCCCTTGCCTGGAGATGAGCCATCCCAAATGGGGAAATTTGCATCCTTGTCTCCTACCCAGAGATGTCCCATGAAAACTGTAGCCTTGGGGCCAGGCTCTAAGATCAGACAACACTATGACCCCCCCCCCTTTCCTGACCCCCAATTCCTGTTAACCAGTGGTATAAACACAGCTGGATCCTGAGCCAAAGTTGAGGGCACTGTAGAGCTTGCCCTCCATCTCCAAATGACGAGACCTAGAAATCCCAGGTACTTGCATTGTGGCAAACAAGCCAGGTAACTGCTCTTGGGCCAACACAGGACACAGGTGAGCCTGAGCTTACTGGACATGGTGCAACTTGCCATAATGTCCTCTCTTTGGTATTTTAGAAACATTTTATAGTTGAGGAGTGGTTGGTAGGCAAGTAGAACTGGTCATTTATTGTATTTACTTTTAAAGCATATTAAAACCTGCTACAACAAAATGGTGCTTATTTGAAAGTAAACATGTTAGCATCAAAGTGGCAGAAGCAAACACCATTTTATTTCACAGTGGTGCTCTGAAATCCAGCAAGTCTAGAATTCAAAACTGCACCTGCTCATAGTAATTTTTAAAAAACCAGACTTGGAAGGTAAACGTTTTTGTTTGCATCTTTTAAGGCTGCATCCATACTGCAGAAATAATCCAGTTTGACATTGCTTTAACAGGCATGGCTCCATGCTATGCAATTCTGGGAATTTTAGTTTTGTGAGACATTGAGCCATCTCTGTCAGAGAGTTCTGGTGCCACAACAAGCTACAATTCCCTGGTTTCAATAGCATGGTGCCATGACAGTTAAAATAGTGTCAAACTGGACTATTTCTGCAATGCAGATGCAGCCTAACCTATCAACAATACACAAGCAGCATAGGATGGGGAAGGGATGGAGAGGAGAAATAGTGCTTAGTCCAGCATCTAAAATTATTTAGCCTCACCATAAATCTCCTTGTTGTTTTTAACTTTTGGGGAATGTATGCCAATTTAAATTTCTGGTCATGTAAATTCTTTAAGCTGGATTCAGACCCAGTTCTCTGGCAATAAAACAACATCTTTGGAATATGTAGTACCTGTGAGGTACATAGGCAGATATGTGGCTGCCCATGCACACTGGAAACATGAATTTAGGGAATGGATACAAGGCCTTGATATGGAATCAGAGCAGGTTGCTGATCAGATTGCTTTTTCTACGGAATAAAAGTGACCAGTTTAAGCATTTTTGGTGCAAAAGATAAAATAACATTATCTGTACCATGTCTCGGATTACAGACAGAGGGATGTGCATTTTGTCTTTAATGCACAGATATGATAATGGGTTTTAAACATCCTGCTTTTTTACAGACTTGTCACATTGTTTTCTGCAATATGTGTAGCAGTGTATATTTTTTTTTCAGGATGGAGGAGACTTTTGCCCGTGGTATTCCCTAACACGACAACAGGAGTCCTACAAATGTGCCCTGTTCCATTTGTGAAATATAGGAGGATATACAATAAGAATGAAATCGTGTTACATTAAGATCCCATACTCTCCAACATTTCACATATGAAAATAGGGACAAGAGTGCCAAGCAACATAGGTGTGTGGTCAAAATGGTAAAAGCTATTAATGAGGAAGAACACACAAGTTAGCAGATGTTGCAGCTGGTTGTTTTTGCCTGAGCCTTCTGGGAAGAAGGGCAAGATTTTGCTCCTTGGCCTGCAGAATGGTTGTTGTTGTTGCCTTCAAGTTATTTCCTGCTTCTGGCAACCCTCAGGCAACCCTATCATGGGTTTTCTTGGCAAGTTTCCTCAGAGAGGGCTTGCCACTCCCATCCTCTAGGTCTGAGAGAGTGTGACTTGCCCAAAACCACCCAGTTGGTTTGCATGGCTGAGCTGGGATTCGAACCCTGGTCTCCAGAATTATAGTCCCATGCTCAACCCACTATACCATGCTGGCTCTTGAGTGCAAACTACTTTTGCACTTTATAACTCAGTTTGCAGCAGTTGAAATAAGCTGAGGATAAAGGGGGGAAAGTGAGAGTAACCAGGACATTTTAAAACCAGATGAAAAAGTGAAAAAACAGAGGTTTTATTGGGACTGTCCCTGCCAAGCTGGAACAGTTGAAGAGTATGAGATACATAAACTAAGATATGTTAAGATACTAAAAACAAACACAAAAGTCCCCTAGTATTTGTGTGTGTGTGTGTGTGTGTGTGTGTGTGTGTGTGAAAGAGAGAATGAGCAAACAAGCAACCATTAAACTGCCCAGGCAAGAATATCCTAAAGTCCACTTTATTTTCCCTGAGTTTAAGAACAGGAGGCCCAGTGTACACTGGAGCAAAACCAGTGTAAAATCTTATCCTCCTCATGGCAAACCTTAACCCCAAATCCCTTAAGTATGGGACTAACTGTTACTATTTTGATGAGAAAAACCTTTCTGTGAACACTTCGCTTCTCTTGTTACTACATGGCCCAGGGCTAAATGAAGCCTGGCCTTCAAAACAGGAAGAGCTGAGCCATGACAATTTTTGACTTTAAAAAATATAAGTCTAGAAGCTTCCTGACCCAGAGAAAGCATTTAAAATAATTGGCTTTGACCTCCTTACTGAATCAGAGAAACAATTTTGTGAGAACTTGCGAAGGGAATATTGAGGAGTGGCAGAACAAAGATAGAGGGGGATACAATGATCACTGAGAATCCTCTCACAGGTGTTATAATCCTCTTACGTTCAGCAAATGACAGGAACAACAACAACAAAGTCTAGACCTTTTACTTGAAGCGATATATGGTTGGCCCTCCATATCCACGGATTCTGCTCATGCTGGTCTATGACAGTAATAAAGATGAAGTGAACTGAACTGAACCATGGATTTTGCATCCACAGATTCAACCGTCTACAGCTTTAAAATCTTCCAAAAATATATAAATATAAATTTAAAAGCTTTGCTTTTGCTTGATTTTGCTATTTTGTATAAGGGGCACCATTTTGCTACCCCACTGTATTCAATGGAACTTGGGCATCCACAGATTTTGGTATCCACTGGGGAGCCCCAGCAGATACCAAGGGCCCACCGTAGGAGTAAATGTACAGGGTTTGTTCAAACAAGCTAATAACAAGGAAAAATACATTTAACTCAAACCTATTTAACTAATTTTAAGTTCTTAATGTTTGCAGGGGTCAGTGTGGTTTAATAGATTGAGCATTGGACCAAGACACTGGGAGATTGGGGTTCAAATCCTGGCTTACTGGGTGACCTTGGTATGTAGAGAGATCTTGTAGCACCTTTGAGACTAACTGAAATAAAGAAGTTGGCAGCATGACCTTATGTAGACTACATTCTACTTCTTCCAAAGCATAATTAAGTCACACTCTCTAAGCCTTGGAGAATGGCAATAGAAAACCCTATTTGAAGAAATTTGCCAAGAAAACCCTATGGTAGGGTTGCCTTAGAGTTGCCATACATCAGAAATGACCTGAAGGCACACAACAACAACAACAGCATTTATAACAACATAAACATGCTAGGTGCACTATCAATTGCACTGCTTTGCCTACTTTTCTAACCCCACAAGGCCTAGTTTAATTTTAAAATTATCTCATTTTGCAGGTGCCTGTGTTAAGAGACCCAATTCTCAGCATCCTTCCAGCTCCAAATTAATGGTTTCCATTGCTCAGATGGCATGTTACCGCCAAGAAAATATAGGAACTTTTCAAGCAGCTCACAACACTCTCTAATCAAAACCAAGTACAGTATCTGGTTTCTGGTCCCTTTTTTGCTCCTTTTCTAGAGTTTGACTCCTGTTTCTCACCACTGTGGACCAAGTCTAACAAAATCTTCTGTGCCACCAGGTAATGCAGAAAAACCTGGTTCCCAAATGGTGTCACTCCATTCCACTAAGCTGTTCCTGGTCTTGGACTTGAAATTCATCTTGTCAGACTGAGCAGAGACTGGATCTATTCTAAGGACTCCATGCATTTCATCCTCCCCTTGCACCAGTCTAATTCTGCCATACATTTACCTACCAGGCAAGAGTCCTCCTTTCACAGATGCTTGGCCACCATTCCTATCATCTCTCTTTGGAGCACTGAGCTGGAATCCGCCGTGACAAGCAGAAATTACAAACTATCCGTGTGGTGTGAGTCCTACAGGTCTCTGAGCAAGTGAACCTACCAGCTGAGCCACACCTCTTGCATACCTGGGCAGGTAAGCTGTCGCTCAGTTGCTGCAGTTATTATTTTTTTAAAAATCTCTCTTGCGCTCTCAGACACACAGAGTACTTGAACTGAAACGTGAAACTCAAGCTAGGAGAACATCCGGACTCTTAGAAGGCAACGTGACCTGGCTAAGTGGGAAGAAACAAGGATGGCTACAGTTTATTTTATTGTTTATTAAGTATAATTCCCACCAGGTACATTTAAGATTAATAAAATGCAAAACAAAATATTTCCTTATTTTTGCCAGTATACATCTATTTCTTGAGACTGAGGCAGAAAGGGAAAAAAGCCATGCACAATTGCTATACCTGTTACAATATGGAGAAGGGATTCTGGTGGATTCTGGGAGTGTTGGATTTATACAACAAGATGGGTGATCTTGGGCAACTCACAGGCTCTCAGCCTCTGGGGAAGGGAATGGCAAACCTCCTTTGAACAATTTTGCCAAGAAAACCCCATAATAGGGTTGCCTTAGGGTCACCATAAGTTGGAAATTACTTGAAGGCACACAACAAGAACAACTTGTCCCAAGTCAACAATGATTTGAGGAACTGAGATAGCATCTAGCATGTTAAGAGTTTGGGAAGGATTTCTAAAAGTAGGGGTTAAAGTATAATAGATCATTGCAAGGAAAAAAAGTAAAACTAGGACTCAAAGTTCCCTCCCTTTGAGATATTTGTAGTCTTGTATATCAAGGCTATGTGGTCCAACTTCCATGTTGTTGTTTGCTGTATGCCTTCAATTCATTTCCGACTTATGATGACCCTAAGGCAATTAACTTATCATGGGGTTTTCTAGGCAAGTTTCTTTAGAGGGGGTTTGCCATTTACATCCTCTGAGGCTGAGCATGACTTGCCCAAGGCTACCCAGTGAGCTTGTATGGTTGAGTCGGGATTTGAACCGTGATCTTCAGAGTAGTAGTCCAACACTCAAACCACTATGCCATGCTGGCTCACCAACTTTCATTAAGTAGTGCCAGTATTGTACTATATTTTCTTTCAAGCTCACTCACATTTGCTGTTTCAAAAATAATAATAAAAAAATTCAACCGAATCCTGCCAATTTTTTGTTTTTCTCACTGGCCGAAGTCAGTTTGCAACTCATTTTTCCCCCAGACACAGGCAATAAACTGTAATTTGCTTATTTTATGATTTCATCTCTTTCTCTTTACAAGATGTGATGGGTGTTGCTTGTTTAAAGCACTGAGAGGAACACACCTACAATCATGCTATACGCATTGTATCTTGACTTATGTCAATTCTATTAATTTACCTGAACATATGGGCAGAAGCAGGTTGCTGTGGAGAGAGATACAGTATTGTAATATACAGCTAACCTTGCAGCCCTATGGTTACAGAGTATTGCGACAAATGCATTTCCAGTGCCAAATCTGCTTGAGAGAGCGGGGGAGTGGATGTCCCCGAAAGAACAGCTACCATTACTTTTTGCCTGCTTCAGAAATGACAATGTACTGAATATGACAACCAGTTACCAAGCTCCCAAAAAGCAAAGGTGTAGGCAGTTGATAGAATGGCGTGCTGAAACTAAGTTGGTTTGAGGGTCACCAGTGGCGGAAGATACCCAAGAGCTCTGATTCCCAAATCTCAAAGCTTAACCTGAGTTTCTGAGCCTAACCCTAACCTTTCTTTCCTGATCCTAAGGGTGAATAGGAAGAATCTCAGAGTGAGAACACTGACTGTGACATTTCAAGGGGCTCATTCCTAGGTTTCAGGTTTTGGTGCAGGAATCTCAAGACTTGGGGTAGCCCCAATTTGGCAACCCTAATGGAAGCTTGTGAGAGTCAGTGTAGTATAGTAGTTTGAAGTGTTGGATTACGATCTGGAGATCAGATCCCAGTTTGGCCACAAAATCTACTGGGTGACTTTGGGCAAGTCACACTCTCTCAGCTTCAGGGAAAGCAATGACAAATCTCCACTGAACAAATCCTGGCAAGAAAACCCCATGATTTTCACCATAAGTCAGAAATGACTTGAAATGACACAACAACAACAATGGGAGTTCATGTATGACTTTAGTTCTACAACAGAAAGAAGGTGAGATAACAATGTATGAAACATAATAGAGTGAGGAAACAGGTAGCTGAAACACCTGCTCACATAGTAAGCAAATTGTTAGTCTGTATTGATCCGTGGAAAGTTTGCTCTGATTTCTCACTTCAAAACGTTCCAGGCCTCAACAGAAATGAGAGCATTTTAGGTGTGTCCTCCTCTCCCATCTAGTTTCAGGTGTTAATACAACAGGCAGTTTTAAAAAGTATCGAAGAACACTCATACCACACGCTCTGATGGTTTAGGTTATTATCTAACATGATACTTCCATTCTCTCTTAAGTCATTTACATCAGGATCTCCTCTCTGATACTGAGCTATAGACATGTGAGAGAGGTGGAGAGGTGTTTTATAAAGGAAAGCTCCCTTACACTATCTGTCCATCCAGCTGACCGTTGTGTATCCTAATAAGGTTCTCAGATTCCTAGGGTTGAACCTGAGTCTAAAAGACCAGATCTCTCCTTTTGGAGCAGGGAGGAAACACTGGACAAAAGTGCCACTTAGAAAATTGTGTATGTGTGTGTTTGAGAGAGAGACTGTGTCTCACATGGGTTACAGATGACTTTTTGTAAAAGATCTGTGATGAAGCTTTACCAGCAGCACAATTATGTTTGGTTATAAGTTTTAAGTCCTGTTGGGGTACCAGCATGGCATTAATGGTTTCAGCATGGAACTAGGACTCTGGGAGACCAAGATTTGGATCTCTACTTGATGATTATATTCATCATCATCATCATCATCATTCCTGCCTTGCCTCATGGATTGAAGTGGGGAACAACAATTAACAAGCAAATCTGCTCCTCCCAATTATTGACTGGCACGAAGTGCCATGAACATTTGTGGGAAATGGAAGCTGTGTGTCTTTACCACTGGCCCATAGCAGGCCTTCCTCATTAGGTGGGGCTTAAATAAAAAATCATTTCCTCATAAACAATCAAAATGTCTACAATTCTGTTGGCTAGCCCAAACGGTTGTTTACATTGTATAACGTCTTTGAGTTGTCAGCATAGAAAACATGCAAGCAGAATAAGAAATGAAGAAATGTTAAGCCACATAGCTGAAACATCTCTGTTAAGTATGTAACTTGCACTCTTTATAGCTGGAGGGATGCTTTTTCATGTAAGCAAAATTCAGGAGATAAGGATCTTGGAAAAATCAGAGCTGGAAAGAATCCTAATGGACAGAGATGGAAACTTGGAGGAGGTGAAACACTATGTTATATGCCTTCAAGTCAACTCTGGCTTATGGTGACCTTATCACAGGATTTTCTTGGCAAGATTTACCTATAACTGCATTACTGGGAGAAAAGTGGGATATAAACAAACATAATAATGGAGGGAGTTTGCTGTTGCTATCCTCCAAAGCTGTGTGGGATGGTGCACCATGCTAGATAACCCAGTCCTTGTTCTTGTTGAGGTGGAGGGACATTCAGAATTGATGCATCATCCTTGCCCAAGGGGTGCCACCTTGCCTTGACATCCTTACCATTCTTGAAAGTTAAGTTTAGCCTGGGGAGGAGGTGAAGACAAAAGGGTGGGTCGAAGGCCACCTCTATTTTAGTCAGAGGAAAAGCTCTAGAACACCATGACTCATACCTGAAGCCACATTCTCACCTGATGACTACCTTTAGTTTGTCCTGTGAACAGTGTTATGAGTTATGCAACTATATGGCACAGGCCTTGGTAACTCAGGCCAGTAGCAGGACATAGCAGGTAGCTGATCAAAGCAGGAGCCCTGGGCTTTTCAGGGAAGTGATGGGGAGAGATGGGTTATTAGAGCCACTTTCTGTATAAGTTGCCTCTTCCTAGGGACCTGGATGAAATAAATCTGTCATTGACTGGGAATTAACCATACAAGTGATAAGCATGCCAGATGCATAGGAGGAAAAGTGAGGGCTAGCTGGTTCTGTTGTGTGCCTTCAAGTTGTTTCCGACTTATGGCAATCCTAAGGCAAAGCTATCATGGAGTTTTCTTGGCAGAATTTGCTAAGGGGGTTTGCTAATGCATTCCTCTGAGGCTGAGAGACTGTGACTTGGCCAAAATCATCCAATGGGTTTCATGCCTGAGCTGAGAATCAAACCCTGGTCTCTACAGTCCTAGTCCAACACTCAAACCACTATGCAATGTTGGGTCTCTCCAGCTGGCATAGCCAACATGAACTGAACCTTGAGGTTCATAGCTAAGTCTCCTGTGTTTTCTGAAACTGGCACAGAGTATTTCAGTCAGATTGTAAATTCTGCTTTAAAGGTATGAAAGATAGTTGTCCTTAGTTCCTCTTTAAAACAGTTCAGGCTTTGACATTTACAGGATGGCTAAAACAGTGGTTTTCTTCCTGTCAGTTCTAATATACTTGCCCCTCTATATCCAAAGATTCTCTATCCACAGATTCAACTATCCACGGCTTCAAAATATTTTAAAAATATATAGATTCCAAAAGCAAACTTTGATTTTGCTATTTTATTTAAGGGACACCAGTTTAGTATGCCATGTTCTTTGCCCTCACCCCCCTGGCACTACACCAGCTCAAATTTCCTAGTAAAACAGGAGTTCATTGCATAGGAAGAAAAAAGCATAGTCAAGGATCAATTTTTCATCGTTTTTAATTATAGTCAAACACGGTACTTTCAATTCCCTGTTCTTTAAAACAAATGCAGCTGAGCTGCTGAATAAACAAGTACAATATAGAGACTTCTTTGGAAAAAAAATACTCATGCGATATTGCACATTTAGGTTTTTCTGCATTTTTCTTCTTGTTTTTGTTGGCGATGCAGCCATATAGAAAATATTTCTGTTATGTACAGATATGTTTGGGAGGGGAATTCATGGACCAAGGCAGGTGGAGGGGTGGGTGGGAATAAAGGGAGAACAGGGTAGAAAGGAAGGGGCTATTTATTTTGGCAGAGGAATCTTGGCTCATGATAGCGCAGGAAAAACACACACACACAGACAGACAGGATTTTCAGGGTAGTACTTTGGACCCGTTTCTCTGGAATTACTTCTAGCCCTCAGTTTTAACATCGAAAATATTTGATTGTGTGCGTGCAGGAAGAGGAATGCAGGAGAGCCATAAAGCTAGAACCCCATGTATCCTCAAGGAAAGCGGCGGAGTCCAGGAAGAGGTCAAGGAGGCAGAGCTCCCAGAGGAGGAGGAGTGGAATGTAGAAGGCTGGCAACTAGGGCAATGTCAAATGTGGATGCTGGATATGGCCTCTGTTATCCATGCTGGATACCTATAGTTTGGGCAAACTCACAGCTGGACTGGGCACTGTCCAGAAGGTATAACGAGAAAAGAACTGTTTCTTTCGGGCTTGACCTTAGGCCTGATTCAGGTGAGAAAACAATGGAAATAGTAGTTTTTGTGGAGCTTTCGGGCTATGTGGCCAGGTTCTGGAAGAGTTCCTTTCTGACATTTCACCAACATTTGTGGCTGGCATCTTCAGAGAATGATAGCCTTGAATTGCAGCAGAAACAATTCTGATAGACTGTGGAGTTTTTTCTTTCACTTCATTGCCATTTTCATTGTATTCTAGATTGAGCTCCTCCATGAAGAGCAGAATGGCTTCGTGTTGGCACAGGAGCAGTAGATTCTACTTCCATCTCATTTTCCAGAGGATTGTTTTCTGATTCTGTTATGACTGACATTTTGCTAGCTTGGAACCGCATTTTAGCCTGAGAGAGGGAGTGAGGGAGCGGCTTCTTTTACTGGCCCTCAAAACTGCCTGGCAGCATGGAGTCAGGCATGTATAGGTGTCTTCAGCCTGGGCTGACTAAATATCCTCCGGAGCAATGCCGCAATCCATGGTGCAAATATCAAGACTGTGAATTTGGAAAATAAGATGGTGTTAGTGGAATGGACAGAAAGCAACACTATCAAAGGGAAAGAGATTGACTTTAATGATGTGGTAGCAATAAATCCAAAGCTATTCACAACTCCAGTTGATGCTGATGTGAAAGACAGCCTTCTTGTCCAGGAGAATGTAATCATAGACAAAATTGCAGGACCACAATCTCAAAAATTCCTACTCCAAGGGAAGCTCTACGGTTCCAAGTAGAATCAACTGCTCCTGTGCCAACATGAAGCCATTCTGCTCTTCCTGTTGTAAGAGCTCGATCTAGAATACAACAAAATGGCAATGAAGTGACAGAAGAAAATCCACAGTCTCTCAGAATTGTCTCTGCTGCAATTCAAGGCTATCATTCTCTGAAGATGCCAGCCACAAATGTGGCGAAACGTCAGAAAGGAACTCTTCCAGAACATGGCCACATAGCCCGAAAGCTCCACAAAAAACTATGGATGCCAGCCATTAAAGCCTTCGACTCCACAATGGAAACAGTCTTTTGAGTCCAGCCTAAGTTTGGACATTCAAGGATCTGAGAAAGGAGTAGGCCAAACTTGTATCTAAACAACAGGAGCCTGAGGAAAATGAGTAACAGGAGCTAAAGTCAATTGCTTTAGTGTAAAAATACAGGAAAGGGAGCAACTGTAACAATGCCCCCACTTCCATCTTTGCTCAACCCAACTATGGCACTTTGCTCTCTTCTCAACAATGAATACTATTCTGGCTGCCATATAATGCCCCTCCCACCCCCAGCATTCCTATGTCTCTTTGATTCTAGGCAGCCAAAGGACAGACAATCCCACAGATGATTTAAAAAGCAAAATAACATTTACATTGCATTTCCCTCTGATTAAACCATTCAGGGCCTCAGAATCAACTGTGGCTAAAATGTCTCATACAATCACATTTCTCCCCACCCCCATTTACCTGTTCTAAGCTGCTTGATCAAGCTTCCAGGTCACAGGCCAATTGCAAACCTAGACTGTCTACAACAGGGATACACAACCTCTGGCAGCCTTAGTACAAAAGCTTACATTCCTCTGCACACATCTCAGAACATTCCCATCCCCTAGTCATTTTCATTGAGACTGTGGTTTACCCTGTGATTTACTTTAACAACATGTAGAGAGCAAACTGGGAAGCCAGAGAACAGCATGTCTACCACCACTGCCCTGACCCTGCAGCACAGTCGATCAATTATGCTGCAGAGAAGAGTGGGTGAAGTCCCACCACATTTCAGGGTCATATGAGGTGCAGCCACAGATTACAAGTTATGCTCTTCTCTGCTACTAGGTTCTCTCTGCTTACTAAAGGCCACCTTCCATCCTACAACATTTGAATCTGCTGCCCTCTGGCAGCATTTATGCAATTACCAATGAATTAAACTCTTGTGAGATGATGCTTGGACTGAGTCCAGACATCCTCCCTCCCACCCTATGGAGGACCAGCACTGATACAATGCTGCTCTTGGGTGTCAAGGTTCAAAGGCTTAGTCTAAGAAGCTATAAGCAGTGCCCATTCTCCATTAGGCTGCAAACCCTGTAGGCTAGGCTGGCCTCCCTTTAATCCTACTCTGCCACAACCTCAAAAAGTCTGGCCTTTTGCTTCCAAGTTGTAATAGAACTCAGCTTTTTCATCTTCCCTTCTGCCAGAAAAGCTGAACTGGATAATGACCACTCCACTCCTACAAGCCTCCAGAAAAAATGGCTCCTGTCATCCCGACTGCCTTTGTTCTCTGAAGGAAAAGCAACAAGCAAATAACATCACTTTAAGGAAGCCACAAAATAAATACTGTCTCTGGAGAGGAGGAAATAAAAGAAAAAAGGGAGGAAGAAAAAGGGGACGTGCAAGACATTGTTTCTGCTGACAAACTTGGCCTTTTCTGTAAAAAAGAATGATTGGTGGGCTTCTGATTGGCTGAGACTTGGAAAAGCCCAACTCTGGAGTGTTTTGGTGGCAATAGGAACTTGGCTGTCCCTCTCCTCATGTATTTCTCCTGTCCCCATTGAGGATCTGGTACACAAGAGGGAGGGTGCAGAATAATGCCCCACTTCTTGAAAGAATCAAGGGGCTGTGGCAGCAGTGGTCACTTGGAGAGCTTGCTGATAACGCGGATAAGAGCGGCATTTTCATCTTTGAGACGCTGGTTGTCAGCCTTCAAATCTGAAAGAGCCTGTGAGACAGAAGGCAAATGCAAAACCTCAGTGAATCTGGTACAAGCCTTAGTTCCTGCACTCCATGAACAGACTAAAACTATCCCACTCTCAGTTTACAACAGCTCTCAGACTGAGACCCTAGAACTCATTGAACCAGATGGGAATTACCTTCAACTCTTCCTCCAGCTCTGCTGCTTTCCTCTCCAAAGCTCGGCGTTCCTGGGGGGGAGGACAAAACAAAAAAATGAGGGTGTGGCAAGAAAAGATTGTATGTACAGCACTGTGTAAATTTACAGCGCTATATAAATAAAATTAATAATAATAATAATAATAATAATAATAATAGCTATTCTAGAAGTGTGCTTATGCTATACTAATAAAACACATCTCCACAGAAGAGAAGTAGGCTGATTTCAGTCTTGCGTGGCTTAAAACTGCTACAGCCCACCCACACATATAAATTTAAAAAGAGAGTGCTGAATCAGGAATCCATCATCAGTAAGGCTTAAAAAGGAGGAAAGCAAATGCCAAGGACCTGGGGAGAGGGGAAAATACTCACAAACCTAATTTGCCATTTAGGACATACTTTCCCCCCTGCCTCTTAAAAGAAAGAAAGAAAGAATCAGTTTTTTGGTCACTTCTGGTTTCTAGAAATACTACTGAAGACTTGGGGCCAGGGTGTGTGTGTGTGTGTGTGTGTGTGTGTGGTGCAGCTTTTAAATGGCAAGTCCTCTTGAGACTTTTGGTGCCATTTTGGCCTTTCATGAAGCCCATTTTCTATTTGGCACAGGAAGGAGTCTGGGGAATCTGCACTAAGTATCTCGGTGGGCTGCAAGCTGCACTCTGCCCATGCCTGGAATGAAGTATCCTGCACCTACACTCCTTCTTAGTAATATAAGTTAGTCTATCAATATTTGCAAATATTTTGATAATGAGCAGGTGCTACATGGTCCAGTTCCAGACCTCCATTTACCTACCTGTAATATAGGACAAAAAGTTTAAGACAACCCCAGCCAGCCCCCACAGAACAACACAGGGAACCTCATGGGTCCAGCAAGTGATGTCTAAAGAGTCTTACAGTGTAGAGTTTGTTAAGCAGCAGCATCTGGAAAAGGGAAGGAAAAATAGCAGTGAAAAGAGATACTTACAAATCTCTCTAGTTCAAGGAGAGCTGGCCGCTCAGCAAAACGCTCTTGCCTCTGGGTAAACAACACACAATACACAACATGAGAGCCACATTAAACACAAACTAAGGGGTAGAAAAGTACTTATATTTGGAAGGGTATTTCTCAGTTGGTATGCCAATGCAGAAAAGGCCCTGTTGGTGGCTGCTTACCTGGGTACTGAAGGCAGGAACTGCTCTAAGTATGGTTTCTGATGAAGAATAATACTAGAGGAGGAACTTATGGAAGAAGTCCAAATATCCTGCTCTCAAGCCAGTAAGCATTTATATCATGCATGTCAAAGTGCTCCATATCGCAGTCATCTTCTCTAAATCCCCAGATGATAAGGCAACACTGCAGAAGGAGGGGCTGGGCCACAAGAAGAGACTAAGGCTTGCCTCAGCTACCTAGTGTGTGGATTTCTTATTGTTTACATGGCTCATTATTGAGCTGAGATCTGAAACGTTAATTTCTGGATAGCTAACAGCTCACACTCTTAGCCACTAAGCTATACCAGTTCACATCCAATATCTTAGTAGGCACAAGTCAGCCCTACATATAAAATGTATCACATCCATTACAGGTGGATTTTCTCTCTCTATGCTACATCAGTAGTGTCTGCATATCAAATTACCCATATTTATGTTAGCAATGTTTCAATGCTTTAACCCTGAATTATTTTGCAGATAACTGCACTTTGTTTTCCCCACTTCTGGTCTGTTTTTCCCTTCAACCCCTTTTGCTAGCTAAAGGTGGGAGATGAAACAAGCCAAGGACAAGTCACAGTTTAATCAAGTCCCATTAATAAGCCAACAAACCATGGTTTCTAATTATGATTTGCTTATAAACCATGGATTGTTCATAGAACATGATTTCTTTGCAGGGACAAACTGAAAATTAACAACATGTAATCTGGCATACTATTGTGTATAAACCTACCATTCTGTCCCTAGTTCTTCAGAAGTGTCTGCCGTGCCCATACCTGAGTAACTCTTTCCAGCTCCAACTTGATCTGTGTCAGCTGCAGCTGTGCTTCTTGTAGTTGTTCCTTCAGTTTCTCATTCTCTATCGAGAGATCTTCATACAACTTAGGAAGACACAGAGGGGAAAATGAAAAGGCGCTGATATCACTAACAGCCACACACTATGCCAGTATCCCTTTGCAACAGTCTGCTCCCAGAGGAGACATGTGCTCAAGCTTAAATTACTAACTTTCTTGTAATAGTGATCGGGTTCCTCTTTGCAGCCTGATGAAGCGCTGTTCCGTCTCTGGCAGCTGTAGGGAGCTGTCCGGTTTGGTAGGAGGCTATTTAGGTGTTCACTGAAAAGGACAAGGAAACTAAAGTCATGGAAATCACCCACCTGTGGTTACTTACACTTGGCAATTCAGGTGGGAGATATATAAAGATTTAATAGTAGACTCAAAAGGAAACCATGATGACAGGGTATGCTAACAAAAAATTATTCCCAAGTCTGCATATTACTGGACTTTGCACTGTTGATTTTGAGTGCACAGTTAAGAAAAAGCTTCTTTGGAGATAATATTTAATTCTTTTGTCACCTGGAAGATCAACTACCAGCCAAGAGGTTACTCATGAATCCATTATGGTGAACCCTCTGAACAAATCTTGCCAAGAAAACCCTGTGGTAGATTTGCCTTAGGGTTGCCATGAATGCACACAACAATAGCAAACTGGTGCCTTCTCCACAACCCAGCTTAAAATGCTGAATGCCAAAGAGATCTACCTGCCATGTCCAGAGGGATCTTCATTGTTGACTTGCTCAACATCTTCATCATCCTCACCCTGGAAGAGGGGAAGAAGAAGCTGGAGTCTATGGGCTCCCCTAGAAAGTTTGCATAGATAATCTAGGTGCATTTATAAGACAGCCTGCAAGTTCTCCACAGGACCCCCTACTGATGCCTGAACGTCACTGTGCCTCCTATCCACCTCCAAAGCCCTGTAAAAAGCCTTCTTTCACATTCACCTCTGAGTTTCCGCCTAACCCGGTGATGCGTCTCTCTCGACGGCCTTTTCTGCGGTCCCGAATAGCCAATCTGTTCCGGAGGTCTGAATCTGCCTCTGAGTTGGTCTCATCAGCTTCGGAGCCTACAGAACATAGTAAGATGTGAAGTTCTCAGGTCCCCTTTCACTTAGTTCAGACAATGTGATTTAATTAGAACAGTATTAACAATGGTACTTGGAAGACACCTAGTAAGAAGGTTAAGAGTTCCTTAAGGCATCGCTGAAGCACACTTATTACAGCAAAAATAAGTTTGAACTGAATAATAAAGGTGATGCAGGAACTCGCAATTGTACAGAAGTTACTATAAGCCCATAGTTTAAAAACAATCAAACAGGCGAAAAGAAAGCAGAGACAACAAAATATCACTTGAATAAAGTTGTTACCCTTTCTGGGCTGCGAATTCACCACTAAAGGAGTCACAGTATAAACTGAAGAACTGTCTGAACTAGGGAGCCGGAATCTTCTAGAAGAATCCTGAAAAGGGGTTTGAGACAAGAGTTAGGGAGAAAACAATGGATATTGACCCAGTTTTATTTACTACACATATATACCAGCTGATTGGAAAATGCCTTCTTACATTTTATGATGATAAAAATTCAATAAAAGCAATCAAACAATAATAGAACCAAGTCCAGTATTAAAATATCCAAGTTTTAAAAAGATAAAATTGAACTGATAACAACCACCAATTATAAGATGAAATGCTTTTTAGAAGCATAGTATTCACATGTATATAATTAGGACATCATTCAAATCCTCTCAGGTTAAAGAAAGTGGGCAGGTGTCTTGTAAAGGGCTAACTACAAGCTTGGAATGTTTGAAAAGAATTGGGCGATGCATGCTTGTCCACAATGAGATGTGCAAAAACAGAACAGACTCTCAGAATAAGCAAACACTAATAGCTTTGTAGGCTACAGGACATATACATGTCCTTCTTTCTTGCACCATAATGATCAGTAACAGATACTGCTTAGCCTGACAAAAACCACCTAACCCCATTCTTTTTGATGTACTGTACTTTTTATTTTACTTGTGCAATGTCTTAGGACTTGCATCCTGAGACAATCAGGCTCATGGCATCAGGTTCTCTCTATGCCAGCCAGAAGTTCTGACAGGGATGAAAAGCCTAAATCCCACCCAGCTCCTGCAACCTCTACCGTAGTCTCCTGGGACTGCTGCTCTCCATCTTTGTCATGCTTCTCATCCTCCTTGCTTCGCTGCTCTGACGCAGTTTTGGAATCCCCGGTCCGGCCCATGGTCTTCTCAGCCTCTTTTAGATCTGTGAGGGTAACACCCTTGAAGCACAGGGGGAGAAGAGATATAAAAAAATTGTCAAATGGGGAAGTACAGTGACACCTAAAGGTTCTTGTTGGCACTACAGGTTTAGCTCAATTAACAAAGTACCGTCACTGGCCCTCTCCATTTTTTTATCCATGGATTGAAGCACCTACAGAAAATATACATTCCAAAAAGCAAACCTTGATTTTGTGGTTTTATATAAGGGACACCATTTTACTAATTTTGTTATCCACAGGAGGTCCTGGAACCAAACACTGGCAGATACCAAGGCACCACTGTAGATGTGTTCTTGAGCATTAACTCTTTTACAGAAACTTTGATACCAGAGGCAGAAATAATATGGAAGGAACAGGCATAAATTCTTGTACCACAAAAAAGAAAAGTGGGTTAATATGTGTCAGCAAACACTTTATTCAAAACGAACAGACTCTAGAATGACCTGCCTGAAGAGATTTGATAGCTGAATACAATGTCTTAATTTAAAAGAGCATTAAAAATCAGTTTCTTCCAGCAGGCTTATCCAGATGATTTTAAAACTGTGAATTTTAAATGATGAATTTTAAATGTGGATTGTTTTAATATGTGTAGATTTTATTCATCCTTTTAAACTGATATGTATTTTAACTGTTGCTGTTTGTTAACTGTTGTTGTTCCCTGCACTGATCTATGGGGAGAGGCAGGTCAGGAATTATTATTATTCACATGTGAAATGAGGAAAAAAAAACCAGTCAGGTAAGCCTTATATTTGTACAAAAATATTTTGAATCTTCTTGAGACCACATAAGAGTTTCTTATAAAATGCATCTCATTATATGTGTGTGTGTGTGTGTGTGTATATATATATATAGTTTCTTTCAACAAGTTCCACTTTTCTTATTTCCACTTTTGTCGTGAAACTTACAGATTTATGCTTTTTCAACATGCCAGGATAGCTGGTGAGGCAGGCTAATCTGCTTTTCCCTTTCATTTCTGTTTTGCTCTTCACACATGCTCCATAAGTGATTTTGGAGGCAGCTGTTTATGTTGCCTGATGTATGTCAGCATAGATCAAGTTTCATTCACTGTTTACTGCAGAAACACTCCTGCAACCTAACACTGAAAGTTTGTCTTTCTCCAGCCCTTATCACATGTTCTCAATGCCGATGCTGCAAAAACACTTCCAGCTAGAAAGCAGAAAAGAAAAGGAAGGGAGCTCTGCTGGGCTCCCATTAAAAGACTCTGTAAAAAGGAGCTTCTTAGTCGGAGGTTTTGTTAACTGAGGTATGCCTGGTACTGCTGGTGCACAGCAGACCACTTTCCAAATCTCCAAGCTAAGGAAAAAAAAGGTGTGTGTGTGTGTGTGCCAGCATCACTTTATGCTGCAATTCTGCCTCCCATCTTGCTTGGAGTCACATTTGAGCCTGAACTATAGCAGCTCACTCTCCTGTGCTAGCTTACCTGTGTGGATCGTCTAGACTGTCTCATGAGCCTGGAACGGGCCTTCCTCTGAGATTCGGACTCTTCATCTCGCACTGGTGTCTGGTACGACCTGGCAGGTGAAGAAACTGGTGGTTGGACTGCATTTAAAGGATGACACTGATGCCCTCCATAGCTTTTGTGGGGGTCCCTCTTGGTTATGCCAAACATCTCGCCCCAGCTTGTTGCTTTAGTGGTGGGAAAGAAACCTTTCTCAGGCATGTGCCTCTACCTCTCTGACAGCTTAATTCCACTCTTCTTCACCACATAAAGCCTTCTTCCTAAGCCAGTCAAGACTGAAGAAGCACAGTTGGTGTTTGTGGAACAAAATGGCTGTACTCCTGTCACCCTGTTCTCACACTGATGCCCTCCACTGCTCCACTTCGTCTAACCTGGCAGGGAAAGAAACTAGGCAACAGAACTTTAAACAATATACTGAGACATGATAAAGGCAGCTGGTACTAGAAGTGGCTGGAAGTTGCTACAGCATAATGAGTGTGAGAGTTAACAGAAATATAAGTTCATAGAAATTTGAAACACAGAAACTGAGAATTAGGCAGTGGCTACAGCAACACCTCTCTTTTGATACCCAGAGCTATACAGTTAGCCTTCTGTATCCACAGATTTTTTTTATCCACAGATTCAAGCATCTATGGCTTGAAAACATTAATAAAATTCCAAAAAGCAAATTTTTATTTTGCCATTTTATATAAAGGACACTGGAGCCAAATCCCTATGGATACCAAGGGCTCACTGCACTCTGTATTTGATCCCTGATGCATTTGATCCCTATTGCAATTGCCAACTGCTTTCTGCCCTGACTATCCCTGGCCCCACCAACCCTCACCTTCGGCGATCCCGGGGATCCATGCTAGAGCTGATGGCAGTGGAAGAGAGGGACTGGTGTGGGGCAAGGGCTGTATCTATCTTCATCTGAAGGCCACCTTCTAAGTTTCTGTGGGAAATGAGCAAGGAGAGAAAGGAAAGAAGGAAAAAGAGAAAGAAAGAGACAGCACGCGCAAGAGGGTATGTTTAGTGAGCCCCCCTGACAAAACCTTTCAGAAAACTTCAGCACTCCACCTCCTGGCTAGCCAGAATGTAGACTTTTAATTTGGAGCCCTCCCAAACTGGTATGCTAATTGTCTTTCATCCCTTTTGCTTGCATGAGTTAAAGTCAACGCTCCCACCCCCCAGCCCCCAACCCAGCTTCATGAGCAAAGCCAGAATTTACTTTAGGACTTTTCTCTCTAATGTTTTCACTGGCTGCTCCCTTTTAAAATTATATACATGTCTGATGTACAAATTATTCTACCCTTTTCTTTTTTTTTAAAAAAAGTATGTTCTCCTCAATACTGCAAGGCAAGTGTAATTACACTTTCTCATGGGTACAGAACAGATAAAATGGAAGTAACATTCTGAAAACAATCCATCTTATAATTAAGTAGGGGCATGAATCTAGGACTCCCACTTTTGTATTGCCTGGTAATACCTGCTTGCCTCCTCCATTCATTATGTTTTCACCCATAACTTAAGGGAAAGAGTTACATAAAATATTTAAGTAAAATAAGTGCTCTTAATGCACTTTGCCATTTCTTTAGTAGGGAAATGTAGGGCAGGATAGCATTGTCAGCTTCAAATTACAGAAGGCTGAAAAGAAATTAACATTTATGACTTGTTACCGATCACCAACAACATTCGTATCCATCTTGGAAAGCTGAACTGGGTAAAGTGAGATCATGCCCCACATTCTTAACCCCCAACAATATATGTGGATATGGTAGGAAAGGCAGCTTTCTATGCTCCCTTCATAACTATATAACTCCACAGTTGTTTCATTCCATCTGATCTGTTTGTTTCCAAAAAACAAAACAAACAAACAAACAAAAACAAGCCCTGGCTCCTCCAACCTAACCAGAGATATTCCCAGGTTCTCTCATGTACCAGGTGTGTGTGTGTGTGTGTGTGTATGTGTAGAGACAACGATCACCTGTGGCCACCAAAGGTTGCTTATGACAGGAGTTGAGAGTTCATCAACATGTTGGGGGGCCACAAGTTAAAACGTGCCAACTTTAGCTTACTGGTTCCCTCTATTCAACAACACCAAGTAATATTAGAATATTACTGTATTCTCCACAAAATCTTGAAGCTTCATGACCAACAGAAATCAGAGGTTCCATACATATGACCATGAGTTGAGTGTAGATTGGTTGCAAGAATAACGAGGAGCAGGAAAAACAACCCCTCAAAACAATCCCAGTTGGACCAGGTGATCTTTGTGGCTGAATAAGGAGACAAACCCTAGCATGACATTCTACTGCCACACCACTTTGGCTCACCAGTGGCAGATTACTCACGCTCTTCGGGGATCTCTGTGGGGTTCTGTGTCTGGGAGGGCAAATATCCGCCGAGTGGGTGTTGGGGTTACCCGGGCCAGGAGTGGTTCTTTGCTCTGTTAAAAAGAAAAAGAAGAACCAAGTAAAAATCTGTATGTGACTGATGCTGGGACATTATTCATTCATGGTGTGGCCAGGAGAGGGAGCTGCTCAGAGGCCAGCTGGAGACCTGGGAAGTAGTTTGCTTTCTCTCAGTGCTATAGCAGGTCCAGTATACGAATGGAGGCCTTGAGAGTCTCTCTTGGTTGATAACAATGTCACTACTCTACCACAGCATCTGGTGCTTAGTACTACTATCAATGTTTGCTTGCAGAGAGAGAGCTTGTAGCACCTTTGACTAACTGAAAGAAAGAAGTTGGCAGCATAAGCTTTTTGTAAACTTAATACTACTTGTTTAGATGCATTCCAAATGCATCTGAGGAAGAAGACTTAAATCAGCGAAAGGTCATGTTGCCAACTTCTTTCTTTCAGTTAGTCTCAAAGGTGCTACAAGACCTCTCTACATACTGATTCTACAGACTAATAAAACTATATATTTGAATTCTACCTACACATAGTAGCTGTAACTCAAAATATGCAAAGTAAAAAAAAAAAAATCGAAGAAATAACGTAGCCAGGGCAAAGGGTGTAAGTAAGGAGAAAATCAAGCAGAAAGACTGGACAAGAAGACATTCAAGTTAGGTCTTCTGGACCATGCATGATGCCAATGGACTTCCTTGCCAATATGGTTCCCCTCCCACAAAACCCGCACAGCTCTCAAGCTAAGCTCCACACATCTAAGCCTCCAAACATAACAAGCTAGCAAGCAAGGTAAGCAAGCCACACCCTCTGATGGGCAGAGGCTCCTACCGGGTCACCAGCTGGCTCAGAAGCTGCGCTCCTACTGGCTAACCCTGGGCCAATGGGATTCTTGTTCCACTTCCGTAAGAGTTCCCGGATGTCTTGCTGCAGGTATATGGACAGTGCCAAGATTGGGGTCAGGGGACAGGGAGGAAGGAGAGAAAAAGAAAACAGGGCAAAGCAGAGACAATCTTGTGGCGAAACCCATGCCTGTCACCCGCAATGGAGTGAGACAGCCCACAATACAACAGGTTCCACACCAATCTGGAAAGGCAAATGAGCTGAGATGGAAAACATAGCAATAAGAGGAAATACAGACAAAAAACTGTTATACAAAAATCTTAGGAGAAGCTACTAAGGCCCAGCACTGCTTCCTCTCCTTCTTCAGCTCCTATTTTAGCAATGCTGTCACCAGGCTTGGTGACACATGGTGCAAGGCAAGGGCTGCCCTCCCCTCCCCTCCCACTGCCTTGCTCACCTGCTGCCTTGCCATCATCTTGGCTCTCTTCCCAGGGAGAGAGCTGGTGATGAAACCTCTGTGCCCTGCACCAGCTCCCTCCTTGGGGACAGAGCCAGGCCGGTGGCAAAGCTGCAAGCAACATGCTCACTCCTCCATCGCAGCAGGAGGAGGGCCCTATTGGGTGTCACCCATCCTCCTGGGTGTCACCAAGTCCAGTTTGCACCCCCCACACTCTCCCAGAGATGTCACTGTCCTAGCCAGTGGTTTTGCTCAGCTCTGCCCCAACATTCCCCTCTTTACAATACAATATACTAAAGGCTCCAGAGATGCTAAGACAGACTATTGTAGCAGTAGCAGAAGCACCCGACGCCTGCTCAGATAAACTCTTTTATCAGCTCGCAGCTATTTAGGCTTCACAAGGGAGTTAGACATTGGAATTTGTGCAGAGGTTGTTCTCATCATTATAGTCCACCCCTATCATCGGAGGCTAGGGAACAAAACAAAACTTTCAGATCAAGAAGTATGGCTTACTGGCAGGCCTTCTTAAGCCCTGGAAGTTATAATACAATCCTAAAGGCTCTAAAATTACTGTTCTAAGGCAGGGGTGGGGTGGGATGAGGTATCTGTGACCCTTCACACGCTGGTCGACTCTAACATTCACAAGCTCCAGACAGTGGCTAATAGACACAGATGCTGTGAACATTAGTCCAGCAACACACAAAAGGCCAAATATTCCCCATCCCTGTACTAAAGTCATTCCCATACTATGCCAGTTTCTTCAAACGAAGCAGAAATGAGCCTTTGATGCTGCTTTACACTGAATCTGGCCAGTGGCCTGTGCAGCCCAGGTGAGCAAAGAGCTGCCCTGGAGCTACATGAGGCCCCACATGGCTGCTACTGCCATCTTCAACTCCTCTTTTTGGCAAATAAAAAGGGTGAATTCCCTCTCCTTGAACCACTCTAGGAATGGTGATTCATCCTTTATATAGGTCACAGAATCTCTCTATACCTTTAAACATAAATAATGCCGGATTTTCAACTTCCAACCAATTCCAGGGTTTGGGTACGGTTGCTTTTGGGAGCTCCCATGGACAAGAAATTGGGCGTTGGAGTTGTCAAAGATGTCCACCCTTACCAAATCAGTATCATCTCCTCTTAACTGGCAAAAGGCTCTAATTAAGTAAGTGATCATTCCCAGTCCTACTATAGGAATCCTTTTTCCAGGAAGAAACACCAAGGACAGAGGAGTCTTTGCATGCAATCTGCAATAAAGTAGCTTGCTGTGGCCACTCTGTACGAGCTTGCTTCATAAACTGCTTTCTGCAAGCTATGGGAAGTGACAGGCTCCATTGCTCTGTGAGCTCTCACTGTCCAGTTGATTCCAAGATCTTTTCAGGCACTCTCCATCTATTTTAAGGATTACTGCCACAGTAGCTGAAAGTTTGCTCAGAAAAGAAACTGGACAAGAAAGGGCTTGATGCTGAATTTCACCCTTAAGTGTGATTGTAAAATGACCAGACTGCAATGTTGGCTTGTCGCAAAGGCTGTGTTGCAATCAAAAATGCAAACCTGAAATAGCTTCAGGCCAGGATACCTAAGGGACTGCCTTCTCTCCATGAACAAGCATGTGCATGGAGTTGCTTGCTGATGACTTGATCAGAAAGGGCCAGAAATGCCCCCAATAAATACCCCCTCCATTCTGACCTTCTCTGCCGCTACAGGCATTAAGTTAAGTCTTCTGCTTTCCCAAGATCTAATCTGAAATGACTTTATTATTATCAGCTGCTGCCCTTTTGTGCTGTTTCACTTATTTTTGGATTTTTCCTTTGATCTCATTGGGCTCTGATTCAAATCTGTTTCAGTCTTTTCCTGTTTTAACATTGCAACAGGAGACACCTAGAAAATCAACTGCTAGACAGAGATGGAAATTTAAAATGAAACAAATCATCATATATGAGCTGTATGAAACTCACCATACTGCTCCTTTATTAAGACTGTGGGATCTATCTTTTATCACAATACAGCATTACCATGCTGAGTCCAGATGCCTCAAAGAGATTTTTGCTCTCTATGTTTTGGTTTGTCTCAACCAATGTTGGCTCCACCTGGGCTTACCTTTTCTTCTGTATCAAGCCGGGGACTTGATGCTGAGCGCTTGATGCCACTGCCCTCCTTGGCAGCCCCATCATCCAGCTTGGCATCCTGTAACACCCCAAAACTGCTTGTCTTACGTAGGCTCTGTCTCCAGATGGCAGGCGCTGTTGCATCATCTGGTTCCATGGTACGGCTGGAGCCTCCAGAGAACTGTAGGGGAAAGGGAGGAAGGGGAGGAAAAAGAGACAGACACAGAGGGAATGGGGAGAAGAGCAAGGAAGGGGAGTCAGGATGGATGAAGGGAATTTTAACTTGGAGCCATGGAGTTGGAACAAAGAAGAGGGAATAACTAGACAGGGCTATGCAGGAGAGTTCAGACCTGCACCCAGTAAATGACATATCCTGAGATAGCAAACAAGCCAGAAAGTACTGTCAGAACTCAGATACTTTAAGAGGAGGACTAGAGTGAGATACACAATTCCTCAGAGTCTCCTGATTCAACAACAGAAAAAGGGTCAAAGTAGGGTATGTCAGAAGATAACTTGGCAGTCTCCAGATCTTGCCCGAGAAAGAAAGAATGTCTATGAACAGACCATGGGCAGGGTTACAGGGACAAGCAGTCCCATCTATACAGCCAACTTAAAAAAGAACCACACCTTCAAGAGCTGTCTGTATGGAGACAGGGCTCCCAGTTTCTAATTTTTGGAGCAATGATAAGTTTCCTAAAATGAAAGTTGCTGTAGCATGTGGAGTCATAATTATCTGAATTCAAGATGCCCAAAAGCTACATCCCAACTGTTTGGAAGCTGTCACAGATTACAGTACATATTCTCAGAGGCAGCTGACTGCTTGTTCACATGTTACAGGCTCAAGCTTTGGCATAAAAGTATGTTCCAGGCTGAAATTCTGCCTATAAATATAATAAAACTTTTATTTATAGCCCGCTTTTTGCCATAGCAAACTGGTACTGAAGCAACTTTCAAGACACTTTTCTACATTCTACTTAGGAGGTTTATTTACAGTCAATAGGGTAAGTGTTGGAGAATATTTTTCTCCTGCATAACTATGCACTTACATCACAAATTAGAAGGAAGCCTGAGATTCCCAAAGTTGTACCAGATGCAGTTTTGACATCTGTTTTGAACCAAAGGTAAAATCACAGCCATGGAGAAAAATAAGGATTGTAAAAAGCAGGGATGCAATGGTGCTGGAGTTCAGCCTTCCATCTCTCTCTGGTCCAGTGCTTCTTGAAGACAAGGATGCTCTCCTCCCACCTTTTCTCTTTCCTCCCCTGACTCCTTGCCAACTTGACATTCCAAAGCAAAGCAGTGTTGTGCAGAGCTGTTGAGATTTACATTGAGCATCCTAGCAGCGGCATTCCAGAATGTTATCCAAATGGAGGTCATGCCAGGTAACCAGGGCCTGCAAAGCTGCCTCTTCAAAACTGGAAGCTTCTCATCACAGGAAGCTGCACAGCTTCAAGAGGTTTGTGTCAGCTTCCCCAGCCAAAGATGTTCATCTAGAAAGCCCTCTCAGTAATCCATCCTACATTACATCCTTCACAGGAAACCATTGCTTTGGTCAACATGCTCCTCTGTAAGATACTTACAAATGCACAAAGAACTCTAAACACAACCATTCATTTTACTGAGATTCAACTCTCTGCTTAAAGCTAATAATCACCAGCATCATCTTTACTTATTCCCATTTTCTCAAAAACTGGGACTCAAGTTGGTTTACTACTACTTAAAACAAGTACAATATAGTTAAAACATTAATAAAAATAGAATTAAATCAACAATGCTAAAAACAGCTTAAAATGTGCAATTAAAACAGGCTAAAAACAGTACAATTAAAACTAGAGAGCCAGTGTGGTGTAGTGATTTGAGCATTGTGCTATGACCCTAGAGACTGGGGTTTGAATCCCCGATTAGCCATGGAAATCCACTGGGTGATCTTTGGCAAGTCACAGTCTCTCCACCTCAGAGGATGGTAAAGGCAAACCTCCTCTTACCAAATCTTGCCAAGTATAAGTCAGAAAAGTACTGGAGGCACACAACAACAAAAAACACAAAACTGTACAATATGCTCTTAAAAGCATTTTCTTTAACAATAGTCAGTTCTCAAAGGCTTGTTGCAATTAAAAAAGCTTTGCCTGTCAACAGAAGGACAGAAAGAAGGGGGTTATTCTGGCCTTGCTAGGAAGGAAGCTCTGGGGCCTAGGGGTAGCCATTTTTAATTGCCTTTAATTCTATTTATAGTTTAATTCTATTTTAATTTCTTTATGCCTTAATTATGTGGAATTGTATCTGTACTTGTTTAAACTGTGTAAGCCTCCTGGAGTCCCAAAGGCTAGATAGATATGTGCGTCTCTCTGTGTATAAAACAAATACAATAATTCCACCAGATAATCAAATAATTTAGAATATCAGAAATCCCTTGCAAAAGCCCACTAACTCCTATTCCTTAATCTGGCACCCTTAAAGTCAGATGAAGGGAACTGCTGTCCTTTCCAGATGTTTTGGGCTACAAGTTCCATCAGCTTCATCTATCAGAATCATTGGTTAGGGACTGTGGGAACTGAAGTCCAAAAGATTTAGAAGGACAAAGACTCCTCATCCCTGCTTTAAGCCACAAGCAATTACGGTAAATAAATCTATTCTTCTGCCCAAATGCCAGCGGTCTCATATGCATTGAAAAACTCAAAAAATAAAACAAACCATAAAATATCCCATGGCTGCACTAACGGGAAACTACAGAACATTGGGTGTTCTGCAGAATCAGAATCACTGCCCATCTTCTACAGCATCCTATTTTACCCAGTGGCCAAACAGATTCTTTGTTACTATCACCTGGAAATATAGCAGCTGGGACTGAACGTGTCAGAGGTTGTTGTCAACATCAGATCGGGACCACATCAGAAAAGTAGACTGGGTTGGGTGAGTGGGCAGGATCAGACTAGTTAGTCATTTTGACAAATCAGTCTTCCTCACCTGGGTGCCTTCCAGATCATTGTTGCACTACAATTCCCATCAGCAGTCAGCATGACCACTGGGAGATATAGTCATCAACACATTATTTGGAAGGCTACCAGAAGATGTGATGAGAAGTCAAATACATCACCTGGAAGAGACCAGGTTGGGAAAGGTCAAAAAACAGAAAACAAAGGCAACAGTACTGGTCCATGAGAACAAAAGAAAACCTGAATTAAGTATATTCAGGCAATATCTTTATTCTCGCCAATCAGAATTCCACAAAAGTAATGCAAGCTTTCAGATTCCTTAAGATTCTTCATCAGGAAAATGGTTTGAAAAAGTAGTTTGGGGTGGGGGTGGGGCAAAAGAAGCATGGAAAATTTGGCTGCGTGTTTCAGCAATTAAATGCATTAATTATTATTTATGTATTTAAAGCATTTGTTTATGGCCTTTCACCAGGGCTCCCAAGATGATGTGCAATGAACAAAAACATTCAAAACATTAGAACACGACTGAGAGCAATTTAAAACAAATAAAAGCTTCTCTTTAAAAATAGTTCTAGAACATTCAATTTAAAAAAATCAAAAATAGCCACATCAGCCAATTAACTGCAGAAATCTGTAGTTAAGCCCAGCCCCAAAATGAAAATTGCTCTATTGTTGATATTTGGCCACTCACGAGACACTCCAACCTGTTACACTATCTAATATAATCATAAACTTTACTTATCTAATGCCAGTATGTATTTCACCTAAGTCTAAAGACATATTTCTGAACTGCTGCCAGCTTTGTGTTTTCAGAGACGGGGACTTAGCATTTACCATCCTATAGTGCATCATTAGGTGTGATCCACTACCTGCACAAGGGACTACAGTCTCCACCTAGGGACTGAGTTTAGTTGCAGATCTTGTAGCTAAAATGCCTAGCCAGATTAAGATTACTATGCTTCTTTTCCTCCAACATCCTCCCTACTTTTCCAAATCACCCAATCTGATGAAGAGTTCTGTTGTGTTCAAAATCCCACCCACTTTCACGAAATTTTAATTGATCATAAAGGTACTGCCCATCTGTGGATTTTAGGCTTGTTCTAAACTCAAAGCAACTCACCCAGTAATAAAATGCCCTTGGACTCACTAGGCCATTAATGGGCACGGGTGGGGGGGGGAGTAAATAAATACACACTCACAAGCACATATTCTCTCTCGCTTTTCCATATCTGCATGAGAACCTTACAGTAATTTTTGTGGGTTTTTTGGGCTATGTGGCCATGTTCTGGAAGAGTTTAGTCTTCAGAGAATACTCTGAAGGCGCCAGCCACAGGTGCTGGCGAAATATCAGGAACAAGCCCAAAAAACCCACAAACAACTATGGATGCCAGCCATGAAAGCCTTCGACTTCAAACTCACAGTAGCTTTTTGTCCCCTCTGGGGTACCAGAATGATTCCTGTTTTGCGTAAGCTTTGTCTCCACATGGAAGGCCCCAGGGGGCTGGGGATGGGCAGCACAGGGGTGATGAAGGCAAACTGCTGCTGTGGTGGGATGGGTGGGTTGAAAGAGAAAGCAAGGAGGAGGAGGTGCAGTCAGCAATCGATGAAAGGTACAGGTGGAAATGTGAAAAAAGGAGGGGGAAAGATAGAAACAAAAGAAAAGTCCAAAGTATTTCATACAATAGAAATGGCATGCAGTGGAAAGGATGGCCAGCTAGGCATCGAGATGGAGTTAAAGAATGTGTGTGATTAAGGCCCAGTCAGTGCAATCACCTCAGCCAGTTTCGAGGCCTCTGCATCGTGTGCCATCTCAGACTGACTTATGTCAGTAACCCAAAGAAGGAGAAAGGTCAACCAGGCCCCACCCAGGACAGCTAGGATCAACAACTGGTTAATCAAGCATGCAAGATGAAGGTACTGGGTGTGTTAAGAACAGGTTATAAAGAAGAAATTGGCAAGTGTTGCATGGCAAAGAGAAAGGTTTGTGCAAGGATCTGTGAAAAGCTGGTGGAGAGAAGGAGGAGAGAGAAAAGGCAACACCTCTCAAATGAAGCTGCTCCTTACATGATCATCTTGGAACAATGTTTCATGCCTTGCCTTTCCCACTTCTAAAGAAACTAGAAGTCCTGGCTCCCAGGACACATAGGTGCTTTAGTTCCAAAAGTAGCAGTCCTCATTCCCCTTCCTCCCAAGACAACCTTCTGCTAAACAGCTAGAGATGGGATTGACTGCAATTGACAAACTGAGGCCTGGCCTAGCCATGCAACAGTAAGGAGTTAGGTACAGTGGGCCCTCCCCTTACACGGGGAATCAGTTTCGGATCCCCCGTGTAAAGGGAATTCCGTGTATGCCTGAGCCCCACTGAAATGAATGGGGCTCGTGCACACAGCGGTGTGTGGCACGCGCATCACAGGCACACGTGCCATTACCCCTTCCAGGGAGCGCCAGGTTCATTTCCATCGCTGCTTTCAGCATATGGTGAAAGCCGCGTATGGCACGCCCGCACATGACGTAGGTGCACTGTAGTAGTATGTTCAGACAGTTGAATGGATTGTACCACTTCAGACTACAGTTGGAAATACAGTTTATAAATGCACACTCACATTTTAAAAAAAATCCATGTAAACAGAAGTACTAGCCCCTCACTGAAAAAGTGTTAGTCTTGCCCGCTTCCTACTGGGCTAGTTTTCTACCTGTAGGGTGGTTTTGCAGAGAGCAGCTTAAAATGTAATTCCTTCACCCATAGTCTGAAAAGATGTAGCCCACTGTACCACCTCATTCCACAGTACATATAGACTATACCCCTAGCATCATGAGATGGCATGGAAAATCTAGATATGCAGCCACAGGCATGAACAAGAATGAAAAATGTGTCTGGGACCATTCCTTAAAATTGAAGAAATGCTTTTCACCTCTACTCTCAAACTCTAACAAAGCCTGATCTGAAAGAATATGCAGAGGCAGCATTTCAATGGGAAGCCAGCAGCTGTAGTTGTTTCCCTCAGACCTATCCTGTGAAAGGGAACTGGTATAAAGAGAGGTAGAGACTTATGCTCCCAAATGTTTTCCCTCTGCACCTCCAGACAACCAAGGAATAGTGCTAGAGTGCATAAACAAAACCTTACCTTTTGCCCTGTAGGACTAGGGGATAGAGGGGTCACAGGGATCACGGAGACTCCATTCACTGCACCGTTATCTGTTGCGGGAGTGGTCTTCACTTCTGTAGGGGACAGAAAGCAATTAGCATTTGTTGACCACTTTCCAGTTTGGAACGAATATGGGCCATTGCCAACTGTGTAGCTCTACCTACCATTGGAATCTGGAGTTTCCTCTCCCTCTGAGGCTGAACTGGTCTCCTCCTCGCCAACAGCAATGGTCCCCAAGGTCTTGCGTTCCTTCGACTGGTCCTGAACAGAGATCTTTTCCTTGCTGCTCATGCGACACACAGAGCTCCTAGAAGAGGCACATTAAGGGAAAAAGGTAGCTCTACTGGAAAAATAACCCTGGGTAATGTATAACAATTATTTATTATATAATCAATTACCAAGGCCAGGCCAGTGGGAGAGGGCAGTGCAAAGTTGCAAAACAGAGAAAAACTGTCCAAATGTATTACCCCCCATTACCATTTTTCTCCCTAGGTTCACTATCTGTTGAAATCTTCAAACAATTTGTGAGTTCTCTTGCAATTTTACTTTTGCACTGTTTAAGAAGCTGTCAGACAATCTTAGTTTAAGGACTTCTTTACACAAATCCATTTCTATAAAGAGCATATGAGTTATGGGGCAAAAAAAAAAACCAACACATTTATAACTCAAAGCATGATGGGAAGGACAGGATGTAAACACCTCTCTTGCAGCTCATATCTTTAAACTGGAAGCATATGAGCATAAGTATCTTTAGATTTAACATGTATGAGCTGGCACATAGCTTGCTTAAAAATCTGTGGTTACTTCAGCAATATGCCATAATGATGAATCTAAACAGCGCAATTTTATGCCAGCAAACGGTTGGTTCCTACTGAAAGAAATATTTCTATTCCTTATAATCTCTGTGGGTTGACGGATACTTGTAATTTGCATGGGCTTGACATCTAACCACAAATAGCTGGGCCGTCCAACCTGCCATCTGCAATTTGTAACAGTAAACATTTCTGTAGCAAACTGGCTTGTCAAACTTGCTGCACACCAAATAAAGACTTCTCTCCAAACTTGTTTCGCAACCTGCACTTGACAGAAAGGGGGGGGGGGGTAGTGTGTGTGTGTGTGTGTGTGTGTGTGTATCTGGTTTCCTACTACTAAACCTAATGCACATGCTGAACCAACCACGTGCTGTATCCTAGTTTAAGAGCCAAGGCCTTTTGCTTCTCTTTGGAAATTACTGTCAGTCTCTGAAAAAAAGGGGACTGGAAAACGAGGTATATGAAAATGGGGTATCTAATAACCACACAGTCCCCACTCACCTTCGGTGCTTGCTTGTGTAAGATGGAGGCAGTTCCAAGCTGGTGTCAATTACAGCTTGCCTCAGGTGAGCTTCTTTCTTGCTGCGCAGCTGATGTTTATAGATATTGAGGGAAAGAAGAGACAAAAGAGGGTCAAACTCTTTATCCTCCACCTCTGGACAAGGCAATGTCTGTACAAAGAAGAATTGATTTTGCCAAG
The DNA here is from genome assembly GCA_034509955.1 of Urosaurus nigricauda. Classification (NCBI taxonomy): domain Eukaryota; kingdom Metazoa; phylum Chordata; class Lepidosauria; order Squamata; family Phrynosomatidae; genus Urosaurus; species Urosaurus nigricauda. The sequence continues at coordinate 16,079,826 of JAOEGL010000006.1, forward strand.
GCAACTAGGATGAATGATCCCTGCACCCTTCACAATATTATCTAAAGCTGCGAGCAGCAACAACATGGGAAACTGAAAGGGCTCTGAGAATAGTGTTAAAGCAGATTGTGTTGGTGCTGAGTTTAAGGGGGTGGTAAGCAGTTTGGAAAGATAGGTGCAGACATGCCCACTATCGGCATTTAAATTGTTTCAGCACTGCCAAAAAGGAGCAGAATATTTGCATAGTGCCTTACAATGCTGGCAAGCAGAGGGTTTTTGTATGCATAGTGGAAGACAGGCAAAGGGACCAGCTAGAGCAAAATCCCATCTACTTCAGCATCTTCTTTTGCACAGTGGCCAGAAAGCTATTTCTGGGGGGAAAATCCACAAACAGGGTACAAATACAATAGTCATATTCAGTGATATTCAGTGAGATACTGCTTCTGAATGTGGATGTGGCAGCACATAGCCATCATGCCCTGGAGCCACTGGTCTGAAGAAGGAAAAGCAATCCAAAGACCCTCTCTATCCACTTTGCTCATGCCACATGTAATTCTATAAATATAATATAGTGCTGTACTTTTAAATGATGTCTGACAACCCTAAGGTAACCCTATCATGGGGTTCTTTTAGCAAGATTTGTTCAGAGGGGGTTGCCTTTACCTTCCTCTGAGGCTGAGAGAGTGTGACTAGCCTGTGTGTTTCCATGGCTGAGCAGGGAGTCAAACCCTGGTCTCCACACTACACTATAATACTCTTTGCATATACCATCCCTTGCTACTGAAGAGTTCCCAGCACTTTAGAGGTAAATGCCTCTTTTATATCCAGAGTTGGCTGTTTCCTCCTTCTTTAAGAGTCACAGCCTAAGTTTGGTTCACTTAAATTGGTTCCCACAGAGAAAAAAAAATCTGAGAGTCAAATGAGAAGACAGCCCCCCCCCCCAAGCCCTTAGGCTTTCCATGAGGCTGGTCTGGTTTCAGTCCCCAGCTGGAAAGAGGATGAAGCTGACAGGCAGGAGGGAAGCCTTTGGTGCGCTCCTTCTCTGGGGACCCAAACTTAGCCACGGAGAGAGAACAGAGCCTGGAGCAGATGAAAAGAGAGGCGTGTGGGCTTTCCCTGACCACAGTTGCCTCAGGGAGGCCCACCCTGTGGTTTCAGAAACACAGCCTTGGGCTGGCAACACTCAAATTAAGTTGACAGGCGAGGTGGACTCACTCCCTGACCTTGTGCCCCTGGGGTCAACATCATTTCTCTCTACTTGCTGCTCTTATGGCTGCGGGAGCATTTTTCTTCTTCTAAAAGGAGGCAATAAACTCAAACAGGATTCTATAAATCTAAACAAAGAAGTCAATCCAGAAAAATCTGCAGCAGGGAGACCAGTATTTTTTACCAGCAGCAGCGTGCCCCAGGAGTAGCAAAAACAATCAGAGCAAATATAGGCTTTGTGCAACTTGGAGGTAGCCCACAAAAGTTAGCTTCTCTTAGCACTGATGAATGGTTTTGTTTTGTTTTTTTCAGTGCGAGGTACATATAGGCCTGGAACAGCTCAACTATCTATTTGAAGACATTTATGCCTTTCCTGCAATTAATTAAAAATTTCCAAGGTGGCTTATAATTATTGTTTAGAAAGAGAGAGAGAAAACAGCTCTCAGATTTAACCAATTAAAACATCATTACAAGAGAATGGCAAGCAGTGAGTTGTTAAGACAGGAAGCATAAATAAAGCCTCAGAGAGCAGTAAATTCAACTAATCATTAAATGCCTGGGCAAGCAGGGAACAGTGAGCGGATACTTAAAACACACCAAAGCTTTGGCACAACGTTCTAGAGATTAAAAACATGACCAGATCAAGGAACCAGGAGAGCAAACCTAGAGACTTTGTTCCCAAGTCAGAGCACCTGAAGAGAAGATGTCCCTTTCTTGGCCTCTTTCACTCATCTTCTGATGACAAGAAGTTACCAGAATAACTATCAAGCCATTGAAAATCTCCCAATAAAGCATGACAAAAGGAGGTTTCTTGGTCCAAATTTTATCATGCTAAACTTGTGAGGGACAAACACAGAAACACCTGTATGAAACACTTTAAGGCACAGCTGCATTTGATGAAGTAGACTCAGTCTGCAAAAGCTTATGCTACAAACTTCTCTCTCAAATGTGCAACAAGGTCTCTTTCCACATACTAGAAAGGTTAACAAAACACAGATGCATTTTACTTCTATCTGATGTTAGAAATCCCACAAATAAGTACGTATGTGTGTGTGCATGTACGTGCATGCTACCTGTATTTCAAAGCAAAAAGCTGGCCATAGGTATCTTACATTAAATGTAAAATTCTTAAAACATTAATTAAATAAATAATTATTGCTTAGAATGGTAATTGACAAAACTAACAAAAGACCTGCCAAGCAATCTTTGAAATTAAGACATTAAGAACACAATTTAAAGCCAGAAGTAAAATATTGACAGTAACCAAAAGCCAGCCCATGTTATCAATAAAAACAGGGGGCCATCATGGCATAGTGGTTTGAGTTTTGGACTAGGACACTGGTAATAGAAAGCTGGTGGATGATTTTGGGCAAATCATACCGTCTCAACCTCAGAGGAAGGCACAGATAATCCCCCTCTGAGCAAATTGTGCCCAGAAAACCCAATAATAGGTTTGCATTAGGGTTTCCATTAGTCAGAAATGACATGAATGCACACAAGAACAAAAGCAATATAATTACTGCTATGTCAAAGACTGGGTTATTTGTAAGATGGAATTTTGCACATGAGGGGCCATGTCTGGAGAAGCCCTACTTTAGTTTCCTCCAAAGTGGAATTTTGTACAAAACACTCCAAACTGGAACATATATGAATTCCTACAAGACAACTCCTTTCCTATTAAGGTGTCTGCAATGCTACTGCATGCCACAAAGGGGATATTATGAGGAGGGAGCTTTCTGCAAATATACAAAAGCATATCATAAGCTGACAGGAGTAAGAAAAAACATCACTCACATCATTTTGCTTACGCTGCAGCTCCTCAAGCAAAGCTAAAGTATCCTCATCTGCAAGATCACAGGGACGCTGGCCCTAGGGTGGAGGAAAAATAAGATTGATGGAAGGAGGTCCCACCAGATTTTCCTGAAGGTTCCACTGCTCACTGGAATAAACTATGGAAATAAAAGAGTTCTCTGGTTCCCGCAGCTTTCCCTCATAATATAAGTTGCAGCCCATCCGATTCCCAAAACTGGCATTTTGAATGAGCAAACAACCGCCTAAGAATAATGGAAGTCTGCCTACATTTTAAGTAAGGAAGCCATTTTTGTTGAAAATAATTTGGAGTTTAGGAAATAAGATATTAGTCACCCACTCTCTGTGTTTTTTAAAATGGCAGTTTCAGGAGATTTCTCTCTGTCTTTTCCCATCAAACTGTTTAAGGATTTATTTCAAGTCTGTGCTTCCTGTAACCATTTTGAAGGTGCCAAATGCTCCCATTTGTGACTCAGGTCAGAGGTTTCCGATTTCCAAACTCTCTCATCTCCTGAAACATTTGGATTTTGCTTCAGCTTGCAACCTTTAACCAATTAATGAGGTAGAATAATTTATTTTAAAATCTGTTTAAAAAAGCACTCCCCATCAGGCTTCTTTATTTTAAAAATAATGATGATGAAAATTAACATTCAGAAAAGCTGCAGATGGCAGGCAGCAGCTTGACGAAGTGAGAATGACTCTTAGATGTATAAATGTGCTGCCTCAAAACAAAGTATGTCTTTTCCCGGAAAACTATCATTTCAGTCAAATTCAAATTTATACAGATTTAATTATTGGATCAACTAAAAATAACTTGTCTTAGCCATTAACACTGCTTTAAATGACAGCCTAGTCTCTCCATCCCTCTCAAGTACAATGGTTATGTTTATCTGAAGTTAGAGACACTTGGACCACTGCATGTCTGCACTGACTGGTAGGCCTCCCCAAGGTCTCAGGCACAGAAGAGTACTCCCCACCTCTGCCAAGTAAGACTCCTCCAACTGGTAATGCCAAGGTTTTGCTCCGTAACCTATACCCCCAACCTTTACACTCACCACATTGTTGAGTGCCTCCATATCACAAAAGTGCTCAGCCAAAAGGCGGCAGGCCTCCTCCACTCCCCAGTGGGCTGCCGCATGCAGGGGAGCCCAGCCATCTTTGTCCCGCACATTGGGGTCATAGCCAGCTTGTAAGAGCAGCCTGCAGCAGAGCAAGAGAAACCAGTCTTCAGGACACTAGGGGCATTGCTTCTAACAAAGGGATTAGGTATACAATAAGATAAACTAAAGTCCTATGTCAAGAGAGACTCTTGATATGTTAGAACTGAGAAACTCCAGGGTCTTTTGTAAGGGAAAGGGGGGTATTCTGGATCAAGGGAGGAGTTCAGGGAACTCAAATTCCCATGTAATCCAGGGGTAGTTGGCTTATGGGGCAGTCCTTACAAAACTGTCTCATGATAACATTTGTGTGTGTGTATGTTCTGAGCCATGAATCTGGGAATTCTCAGGGCAGGTAACAGGATTATCCAGAGTCAGAGAAGTAGGAAGGCAAATTGAGACTACAACTCCTTTAAGAGGCAATCGAATTCGAACAAGTCAGAGAAGTTGAAAGTGATGTTCTTCTGGGACCCATCCTTTTTGTTCCCTTTCTGAGAAAAGAGGTCTATGTAGTCAAAGCAAAAAGGCTGGGAGGCAGAATTTTTGGATTCTCAGTTTTACTCCAAACCACTGACAGGTGTCCAGGGCGGGGCTGATTAATTGCTTGGCCTACGCTTTTCCCTTAGCCTTGCCTCTGCTTGGGGGAGGGATGGCATCTGGGAACCAGCCCCCAAACATCTGGAGAAAGGTGTTTAAAAGCGGTGATGCAATTAGCCTGTGCTGGGTAAAGCAGATTTCCAAACCTGTTGAGGCAAATAAGGATCTAAGGTGTGAGCGAGCAGCCGTTCTCTGAGATGTTTAACTCATTTTTGACACTCTACATCTAGATCAGGAGAGGCAAATTGTGGTCTATGGACAACATACAATTCTCAGTGGGCTTTCTGCAGCTTCCTAATCCCTTACCAGACCTTCCCCATTCCCACACACTTTTGTGTAAACCATCTAAATATGGCCAAAAGCCACCTCTGGAAGCCTCCGTGAAAACAACACAAACCTCTACAGCACCAGCCAAAACCTGAAATTGGATGTAACTACTAGTCTCATTTCAGGTCACCTGGACATGACACAGTGGGAGTGAGATGATAGGATCCTGTTTCCTGATCTATAGAATCATTTCATAAGAAGCAGAACTTTACCACTCACTCTGAAAACAGTGGAATGAGGGAGCCTTCCCCTGAGAACAGCTGAATGAGGAGGATACATAACCTCACCTCATAACCTCAATGTAGCCTTTGGCAGCTGCCACATGCAGGGCAGTGGCTCCAGTTTTGGGGTGTGGCTCGTCAGATATTTTGCCAGCATTCAGCCACTGACGGGCGTCACGAAGCATTACCTCCTCTTCCTCTCGCTTGGCTACCTCTACATCTACCCCTGAAAGCAGAGAAAGGTGTCACAGAGGAGTGAAAAAAGTAAGATACAAGGGGATATCCAAACGTTTTAATGATTACCTTTTTAAAAAAATGACAGTTTGTTTTGATTTGTAGTTGTTAGCATATCTCTATGTAGTCACTATCTAGATTTACACATTTTTCCTAGCGTATCTTGATTCTCTGAATACCTGATATTGTAGAAGTCTGGAGATTGCGTCTGACAAGGATTTTACACTTTAGTCACTTCTGGCAGAGCCAGTCACAAAAATAAAGGACACAATGAGTTGATTTTCTCAGTGCTTAGGGATCAATGATGACACTGACAAAATTTTGTTAATATGCCATAATAACTTCCGGGTGATAATTATTACTTTACGATACCGCCTCGTAAGGCGCAATCTGCAGACTTCTACAATATCAGGTATTTGGAGGGTCAAAATACACTGGGAAAAATGTCTAAATATATATAGTGACTACACAGGGATAAGTTAACAACTACAAATCAAAACAAACTTTCTGTCAATTTTTTAAAAAGGTGATCATTAAAACTTTTGGATACCCCCTCATATAAAATCTGAACACTTGCAGTCACCAAATACAGCAAAGATTAAGTACAGGTTTGCTAATGACACTGTGAAATCCCAGCAACAAGGTATTTTGAACTTTTTTCTTCCTTCCAAAATAAGTCTGCAATCCTCACAGGTTTCAGGATGTCTTATATGGGAGTTTTCTGCAGATAAGATTTATTCTTTGATTCTATGGTTACCTCATACATGTGCCCACTTGGAGTAGCTGCAGAACATATTATGAACAATTATGAAATATGTGAACATTAGTAGAATTTATCAAATCACTTTTGAAACTTTTTTATTCTTTCACCACAGCTCTGGTATATATTTGTGAAGTCATCTTTTTGCTTTGTATGGAAAAAATCAATTGAAATGAATATGATGGGCCATCTCTTACCAGTGTCGGGGTAGAGTGGGGGTAATGCAGCAATTTAGCCAGTTGGACATGCTTGTCAAACCCTGGTGGCTTCTGGGTTACAGGGAAATAGGGCATTAGAGGAAGCACAGCTAAATTTCTTGAGGATGAATCTACCAAAGCAGCCTTCCCTTCTCCTTACCTCTCTTCCCAATTTCTGAACGTAGCAAAGCCTCCATGTTGTCAGCCTCAGCAATGTCCAATGGCACATCCCCATCACTGTTCACTGCAGCAATGTTGGCACCGTGGTCCAAGAGGTATCTGGATAAAGAGTAAAGCCCAGGGTGAGACCTATGAGTCCCTCAAGTCCAACATGAGCCCCCTCCCCAACTGATGAAATCCTGGATTAGACTGCATATGCTCATCTAGTGAGATTATCAGTCTTGCTTTCTGCCATGTTTCATTTGGCTAACTTCTCTGGATGACCTAGTATGATCACCAATTGCTGAAGTGCCTACACATTGTCCCATAAGCCTCCCCAACCTTTCCTTGAAAATGTAGGGAGAAAGCCTTGCCAATTCCTTGATGATATTATAGCCTATTACAGATACCCTTGGCCTGGGTTCTAAGTTCATATTCAAATTAAAGGGTCTTTGATAAAATGGCATTGACTTTGTCTGGTAAGTTCTAAGCAGTCACTTTTCATAAAGGCTTATATCAAAATCTGCCAGCCAGGACTACCCACATAAAAAGAATAGAACTCTGTTGCATGGACAAACAGGACTCCTACTGAAAGGATCCCACTCAAAACAGGACAGCTTACTTATGGAAAGGACTGAAAGATGGCCAAGGTCACCAAAGAACTGGGATAAATTACTTTGGTAAATCAAAAGGCTTAGAAATTAATCCCTTGGCAGCCCTTGACTACTAGATGCTACTTTCGTTGTATGTGTTTCAAGGTATGACTTGACATAACTATAACTATCACAACCTTCCTTGTCCCTTGTGTTTCATGATGGAGCCTTCAAACAATCCTATTCCTGTGGCACTCCCACATTCCGAAAGGAAAGCCATGTCTGACTAGAGCAATAACAGCTCTGCAGCACTCTAGCCCAAACCATGCTAATTCCCTGCATTTGAAATGGAGAATGCACAGCTAGTCAAGTTCAGGTGGTTGATGACTGTAGCTAACCATGATGCCATTTTCTCCAATGGATGAGAAAGGAAGAGAAAATACAAGCAAAGTATCCTAGCATCTATGAAGTACCTGGTTCCTACATGTTCTGATAGCCAGTTGGCTCTCACTGTGTAGACAACAGAGAACATAAAAACAGCACCCAAAGAGCACTACAGAAATTCTACTGCGAGGGAAACCAGAGGCAATCTGGTGGCTATTGCCTTCAGTGGCTCCATCAGCACCAAGGCCAGAGATGGGGAACTTGTGGCCCTCTAGATGTGAGACTGATTAGGGCTACTAGAACTTGCAATCCAACAACATCTAGAGCAAAGTTGTGATCTGTGGTGCTGATCCATCAGATGCTGACTGCCACATGCTTAGTTCCCAAGAAATAGTTGTAGTCAATGGGTATAAATAGAGTGCCAGTCTCTGGCACATTGGGGGGGGGGGGAGCGTGCCAGTCCCTTAAACACTGATCAAGAGGGCTGCATGATTCCCACTCCTACTCTAGCTGCTGATGATCACCACTGGTCAAGCTAACAGGGGCTGAAGGGATTCTAAAAATATCTGGAGGGACATAGTTTCCTAGTGCTGGAGGAGGACATAGGCTCTGCAAATGCCCACTCTCTTCTTCTAAATGAGCAGCACTGTAAGACTAGCCTAAGGACCTGCTGTTTTAAGGCCTTAGGCAAAACACACTTCTGTTGCAATGCTAATTATTAAAAACAATGCAATAACAATCTGAGAACTGGCAGTTTTTGAATGCCCATCATCACCCCAAACTCACTGTGCGATCTCAATGTAGCCGCAGGATGCAGCAACATGCAGCGGAGTCCAGCCCTCATTGTCAGCCTGGTTCACATCAGCTCCATTTGCCACCAGAAATTCAACCACCTCCATGTTTTCATCGATGCAAGCCTGAAGAAATGGGAAAAACTCTTGTAAACAACCCTTTCTTAAATACATGGGGCCTCTCCTCTATTTTCCAAAGGAAAGCCCCTCCAAATTATTCTCTTATCTAACACCCCTCTATTCCTTTTCCCAGCACATTAAAGAAATGCCCCATGGTACCACTGTCTTCTCTGTACAGCTCAGTATTGACAATGATTGAAACTGGCAACCCATGGGCCCAAGAGCAACACTGGGATATCACAACAATCACAGAGGCTTTGAGCTTTAAGGGGGGGTGGGGAGATTTGGAGATCCCTGGAACCTCTGTAATATCTGTAATGTTATTTGGGCAGAGTTGATGCCTGGAAATGAGATGCCAACCCTAAAGGGGGGGGGGGGAATGGGAGCAGGGTGAGATCCTGGCAGAGAACCAGATTTAAGGTAAAACATCAAGAAAAGCTTCCTATCGATAAGAGGATTGCAGCTGAGGAACAAACTGCTCAGGAAGGCCACATAATGATTTCTGCAGTATGGAAGGATTCAGGGTGATGGCTGGGGAGGCTTTTTAAGGAGATAGGAACACACATCCATTATTGGACAAGAGATTTGACAAGACAATCCCCTAGTAGGACCTATGGCAAAGGTCACTGGCTTTTGGCTGAAGCACCTGGAACCTACAACCACAGCCCAAAGTATTGACACAAGATGGTCTAAAGCAGAGGTGGACAACTTCAGAAGATCTGAGGGCCAGTGTCATTCTTTAAAACATATCCCTGACTGGGGTGGAAATGGTGGCAGTATTTGTCCTTCTATCTCAGGCAGCAAGACATCTTGTACTGCTTCTAGTACACACTGTACTGAGTATTCTTAAAAGTAACAAGGCTGAAAACTACTGCATTAGGTTACTCCCACCCCTGCCATTCTATCAAGCTTTAAAAACCTACTTGCCTGTATTACTGGCCTTCATCTGGTGAGTTATGCTAGATCACAGCCAGACTTTTAGAGAGGGTCACAACAAAAAGACTTCCCAACTCAAATATACAATTAAAAATTCAGAAGTGGATCTGGTCTCCAAAATGTTTGACTTGTTTGAGCCAAAGGTAGGTCTGAAAACTACTGGCTGCACAACTCCTCTGTTCTTCTATACCAATCGATGTCAAAACTTTATGTAAGGAACTAAAGGGCCCAGAAGCCCCCTTTACTTTTTCAAAAGCATTTGAAACAGAGGTGTTCTTTGCTGTGCTTATGGCATGCTCAGTACTCCTTTTAATCTCAAGAGCTACAGAGAGCTGCAGGCAGACATGTGTTGGGTTTCTTGGGGCAGAAGGCAACAGATAAATAGCAGATGCTGTTTGCCACTTGGCTGCTCATTTGAAGACAAACTCGAACTCAGCCCAGTCAAGCGGCTTATCTCAGCAATCATAATGATGATGATCACTGTGATAGTAGCAGCATTTGCGTAGCTTTCATGCCTTCAAAGCACTTAATGTGCATCACCTAGCAGCAATCCTTCCACCACTCTTGCAAAAATAAGTGAGACTTATGATCCCACCTGCTGGAGGTGGCAAGACTGAGACTGAGAGGAAGTGACTATCCAGCAAGTTTAATTAAATGCAACATCTGAACCCAGGGATTTCCCGGTTTGCAGTACATTTTTACTGTCTATGCTACACTTCCTTGACTGGACAGTGGCAGAGCTGATTGCCTGTCACACCAATGACAACTAGAAGTTGTCAGGGCTTGACCTTTTTGTCTCTGCTCCACTCTTAATGACAAGTGATTCTGGGGTGGAGTGAGAAGAAACAGGACATACCAAATGAGGAAACAAGACAAGAATTGGGGGTTAAGTGGCATCATCATTGCTTCAGCTGTAGCACAGCCGATAAGTGTGCAATGTCTAAACCAAAAGGCAAACCATGGTTTGTGATTACATCCAAACCAGCAAACTGTGCTTTGCACCTACCTTCTAAATCAGGATTGCAAGCCATAGTTTGGAAGACAAGCACAAGCCACAGTTTCCTGGTTCAAATATAATGCCTATCACAATTTAACTTGATTCTCACAGGATATTAAGGTGGACTGCTTTCTAATGGAGCCTACTTTCAGGTCCATGGTGTGCAGGTCTCCTCAACTGCCCTATTTTTGACAAAAATGCTTATCCTGGAAACCCCCAGGAGTTCCAATTCAATTTTTCAAATAGTCTACAAAGGCAAAGGAACTGTTTAAAATCAACAAAATTGTTCAAAACCAGAAGTGGACTTCTGATCACTCCGGGTTTTGTTTCTGTTCTTTGGGAGGAAGGCATTTTTGGCAGTCTTATAGAAGCTCAAAGGCGAAGATTGCCCCCTCTAAACTGTCAAAGTTGCCCAGCCTTGGTTTAAAAGTAAAGACTATGGTTTGTGCCAGACAGGAAGTAATGAAAGGAGGAGGGAGAAAACAGACACACGGATTTGTAGTCAAACCATGATTTGCTTTTATATTAAGTGGCAACTATGCGAGTGTGAGCAACCTACATTCACTAAAATGCAAAGGATAACCTGTATCAAACAAAAAACCTTAAGAATTCTTAGAGATATCCCCCTGCCAGTCCATGCTGAACAGATGCGCTGCAAAATTCTCCATGTGCCAGATACATCATAATCATAGGAGACCTGCACTTTCTATCAAGCCCTAGAGTGGGGGTGGGTGGGAAGGGAGAGGATTTGGGCCAGAAAGTCTTTGATGTCCCTTCCCGTGCCAAGAATATGCAGCTGTGCTACTTCTCTGCTTCCAGCACAAAAGACGTCAGAACTGAAGGCAGCAGCTTCTGCTAGATTTCATCTGCTTTTAATAACAGCCTTTGGAGCTGCAGTCAAAGAGACCATGCAGAATAAAACTGGTTCAGGAACAAGCGACAGTAACGTGGGTGTGTTGTACTGAGCACATTTGGAATAAAAATTTGGGACAACTTCAGCACTTTTCAAAGAAGAAACACCAAGTGACCTGAATCAAGGAGAACTGAAAGATCAGACTTCCAGGGTCTTCTTAGAAAAGTAACAGAAAAGACTCTCTGGGCAATTTAGAGAGGGTCAGCCAAACCATTAGGAGGTACTCTAGACTGAAGTTCAGTTCAACACGTCCTGCATTTTTTATTTGTTCTACTGTATTTGTAACCTGCCTTTGCCTCTATGAGCTTATATGGCTCTCCTCCCCAACAAGCCTGTGAGGTCAGTCAGGCTAAGAGAAAGGCAGACCCCCCTGGCCCAATGTGAATTTCATGGCTCATTGCTGACTCTAGGTCCCAGTTCAATAACTAAAAATTGCAACACACATACTGTCACTGTCTACTCTTGATTAGCAACAACCCTCCATGATCCTGGGGAAACATCTTTGCCATCCTTGTTCCCATCAATCTGAAAATGGATCTCTGCACAGACACTATGTACAACTAAGCTATTCCCCTGTACACCAATTGTTTGTATTTGCTAGTGTAGGATAATCCATGGAAATATATGACCCAAAACACACCGTCTATCTAGCATGTTGTTTTTGAAGTGTCACTCTTCTTTAAACTGTTTCTCCAACGCTGTATAGTCTCAAGGCCAGCTATAGGCCATGAGTTAAATCTCTTGGCATTTTATATATGCCCAAGCACTAAACCATGATGTTAGCAAAAACAAAATTGTATATAGCCCACACTACACAAAATGCTCCAAAATCCTGTGTCAGAAAAGTAGAATTTTGCAACCCTATGGATTAGAGAAATGAAGTGCATTAATTTGTCTAATGGAATTCTGCAAATCTGGAACATACTCAGCTTATATTGTGTAATATATTTTGCTGTCAGCTAATGATGGTGAGGGCAAAAGGTAGCTCGCGGAGAGCCAAAACCCATCCCTATAACCATTGGAAACTGTTGAATTCCTTCCAGGCAAAAATCTATGATTGTAGACTTAAGGATTAGAATCTTTTCTTAAAAAAGAAAATAACATAAGGATGCTGAGATCTTGCAGCTGTGCAGCACTGCTGAATTCATACAACATTGTTGCTGTGCTATAGTCGTGAATGAGAGAGACTGCATTCCCAGGAAGACAACATTAATTTACTCTCTTTTTCCATCTTGCCTCCAAAAAACCCAGGGCAGTTCACAAAGTTTTTTCCCTGCCCTGCATGGAAAAACTCTGAGAGATAGGCTGGATGGAGGGACAGTGACTGTTTTAAGTGGGATTGTTTCCAGTGACCTTAATGGCTAAATTGTTGTTAGAACATGGGTATCCTTGATCTAAGTCACACTGGTTGGCTTCCATGGGGAAACAGACTGGTTAGTTACAAAATGTGTGTGAAGGAGGAGAGAAGACTAGGAAATCTTGGATGTGTGGAAAGGCAGCAGAAGACTAACAGGTTGAATTTGCTGGAGCAGAATGCTGGATTCCAATTCATCAGGGAACCCCAAAATGAATAAATAAAATCACTGTATTCTGTGGCTGAGTTATGGTGGACCATGGTTTGAATTATACCCCCTCTGGATATGAGACTGGATGCTGTAAAGAAGAAAGAAGGAACTTGAACCTCCTCCTTTTTTTCCAGGGTCTTATGATCAGAAAGACTCAATCTAGGGATGGGTCAAAGTCCTGTGAAGCGGACCCCAAGCCTCCATGTTGGGTGTGGCCGGGAGAAAAAGGCATGGAGAAAGATGCCAGCTGTTTCACTCAACCAGCTGAGTGCTGATATTAATAGCTTCAGCCTGGAATGCAAAGATTTCATTTTCCACAAACAAGAGCAGACGAAACTCCTCGGAAACATTCCTGGACTGAGCATGGAGCAAAAGCGCCACACTTCTCCTTGTTAGGGTCGGCTTCTTTCCAATGAACCTAGGGGTCTGAGCTCTGACCCTCCTTCCCAGCTCTGCAATGGAACCTCATAGGACAAGGAGAAATTGTATTAAAAGAGACTAGGGTTTCCACTTGCCATGACTACGCCCCAAGCCTCGGGTCTCAGCATCAGTTCCTCCCCACCTGCAAAACCGGCTTTCATCAAGGGAACTGAGTATATTTAGAAGGTATGTCCTATGGGAATCAATAGAAAGAGTTTGGTCTTGGGAGTTTTTTGGGTGGAGGCACTTGCCTGTTCCAAAGATTGTACTTTCTAAATATACTTTTATTCCCCTGATAAAAGGAGAAAAAAGAGCTGTTTCTGGCCCCAAATGAGATGGGCCATTTGAATTTGCTTGTTTTCCTAAATAAGGCTGCCATGCCACTTTTCTCCAGAACATCCTTTTATTATATGGGGAAAACATATCTTTACACCTTGTGACATTTAAGTATTTATAGCCTGCCATGCCCATTTGCTTCAAAGTATAGATTCATGACCAAGGGGACTAGAAACGTTCTCAAAAGCTTTGTTGTTGTGTGCCTTAAAGTAGTTTCTGACTTCCTAAGGTGAACCTATTACAGGGCTTCCTCGGCAAGATTTGTTCATAAAGTTTCCCATTGCGTTTCTCTTAAAGATGAGAGTCGGACTTGCCCAAAGTCACCCAGTTGGTTTCCACAGTTGAGAAGGGATCAAATCCTTGTTTCCCAGAGTCCTAATCCAACATTCAATCCACTGTACCAGAAATAAGACTCAATCAAAACACATTGCCTATGATCTCGGTCTAAGGAAATCTTCAGTCCTTGATCTCTTTGGCCAAGGCCTAGCCCATTCACCATCCTGAACCAGACATTATTTAAGATAAACAAATAAACCAACCAACCATCATCTTGAAGTCGCATGCCTGCCCAACTATTTTTGGCTACACCTTGGAAATTGGTCCCACATCCAAGTCCCAGGCTCTTTTTTCCCTCCAGAATCCAAGGGAAACTTTCCACACACAGGTCTCACACTGTAATATGCTGTTTGCCATCCACAAAACATGTTGTTCTGCTGGTCATTCTAAATTTTGCCCTGGCCAAAAGCCAGGGAAGCACCAGAGGCAACCTGGCAGAGACGACAAACAACCCGGGTACTTTGGGAACAGGAGGTGATGAGGGCATTCTAAGAAAATGAGTGGAGTTTAAGGCAACCGGGATGGTGGCTGGAAAATGGAACAGTTCTTTTTGGAAAACAAGGTCAAGCAGCTCAACAGAGCCAATTTGACCTGTTCTCTAACGTTATCTAATTCATATTAGGCAATGCAACCATATTTATTCTCTGGAGCAGCAAGTGGCTGCATCTTAGGAAAAACCAAGTGTTCTTCAGCATATGAGGAGTGATGTATCACACACATACACACCCATGTCAGCCACTACTGTGCTATGCAGCTGAACGATAACAATTGATTTCAGATTGATTTATTTTTGGAGAAAGGTATCTTTGTAATATCACTTGTCTTCCATATCAATAGCTATAGTGCTACATTACCAAAGATTATATTCAGAGAAGGCCTTGCAGACCAAGAAGGTATTCAAGTTCACTCTTCCTTCTAGCCTAGGGAAGCTTCACACATATAATTATACAGTTGAAAGACATCTCAAAGATCTTCTAAACCAAATCTGGTCAGTGCAGGGAATCCACTACTACAGCACTCCCAAGAGGTACTCATTCAACCTCTGCTTTAAAAACTTCCAACAGAAAAAAGCACATCACCTTCAGAGACAATCCATTTCAATGGCAAATGCCTTGTACCATCAAGAACATTCTCTTGATAGTCTAATTCCATTTTATTGTATTTTAACCCCCTTTTTTTCTGATCCTACCCACTGGTACAAGAAAAAATAAAGAATCTGCTTCATCACCAGTATGTCAGCCCAGTAGGGCTGGAGTCACTCACTTTAGTAACTTTTAGTGTCACTGAACTCCTCCCATACCACACCATACAGAATCCTTAGTACTAATGTACTTTTACTACTCATAAATCATAATTCCTGTATATTACTGAATGTAATGGCAAAACAGTTGTGACATAAACAACTAGCAAAATTAAAATTATACCTTCTTAAAGAAAATTTAAGAGGAGTAATAAAAAACCCTGAGGCCTTTCCTTTCTCCACCCATTGAGCCTCACCCACCAATGCCTTTTCTGCTGATGAGCTTCAGCATTTTAAAGGGACACAGATGACTGCCAAAGCCCATTTCTACCAAAAGGCAGACTTTTGGGGAGCAGTGGTGTCATCTGATGCAGGGTGCATCCATGCACTCCCTAGCGATGCTCCAGTAATTGAGGACAGTTATCACATCACTTTGTACTCATTTGTTCTTCATGTTAATTGCACTTAAGTATGTTGGCAAAGCCAAGTTCCAAGACAAATGGAAACAGGTGTTTCACCACCACACCTTGCAATTTAGCCAAGGGAAATTTTAGCAGCACTGTTTGCTTATTTTCAATGGCCTTTACATTCCTCTTTACAGTCGCTCCTCCTTTTTCATGGGGGATCTGTCCCGGACCCCCTCATCTATATTCATAATAATATAATAATAATAAATATTTATTTATATCCCACTGGCTTGAATATAGGTGCGGGAGTGCACAATTCATTCTCCCTCTGTTCATCCCTTGTGCATAAGTGAGGGATCAGAGTTTGAAGCCCGTGAGAAAGGAGGGAGGCCTGTATATGCAAAATCAGGGTGGCACATATTTTTCTCATTCTGTTATATTTACACATTTTTTAATTATTGTATTCATTTTATTTTATCTTCACAATCCTCTAAAGAAAGTTAAGAAATATTGACTAGCTCATGATCACCGAGTGAATTTCAAGGCAGAATGGGGATTTGAACCTGATCTCCCCAACTCAAGTCGGATATTAACCATTGCACCACATGGTCTGTCTTTTCTTAGCCATTATCCAGGGCAGTGTGTACATTCTTTTCCTTTTTCTAAAAGATGTCTATTTGCCAAGGTAGCTCCAATCTGTGCCTCTGGGGAAAAGCTGAATTCCTCAACCTGTATAAATTAAAAGGAAATAAATTGGACAGATGTTCGTATTGTGCGTCATCTACCTTGTTTCAGAGATCCAGCAGGAGAAGGAAAAGAACTACACAAGACACTGAAGAACTACTTTACAGGAAATTCTTCTCAACCTGCCCATTAGTTTCTGAAAATTTCACAATCATTTTTTGTCCTTTTAGAGGGCAATTCCAGCCCCCACAATTCTGCAAATAGGAATACACACATCTTTCACATTCAAAATGTTTTAAAACCCTCACCATTCATTTCTACCAATCTCCATATGTCTATTTTGCAGCAAACACTCCTAAAACTGCTCAGAACAATGTGTGTTGAGATGTTAGCAATGGCCCCAATTCCCTGAAAGGCCCCCAAACCCATTCTCTGATGCTGCCCTTTATTATTAGTCCTAAATACCAGGCAGCACACTTTACATGGGAAGGAACTTCACGTTTCCCCCAGAATAGGATTTGCTCCTGCCACCCCCCCCCCCCCGCCCCCAGCCAGAGTTTGTCAGAGCGGTGTTTGGAGATGGTGGGAGGATGGGGATCAGGGCAAGAAGCCAGGCAACATCATGCGAATGAAGTAATGGAAAATTAAGCAGGAGTGTGTATGTGGGGTGGGTGGTGGGCAAGGAGAAGAGTATAGAGGGGACAGCAGCCCCACAGCCTCCTAATGAGAAACCCAGGAAAAGAGAATTTATTTCAGACACAGCCAATCTGCATTTGTACAGCTGCAATGAGCACACTTGCGAAATACCTTCAGTATGAGTTTTGAGGTGGGGACTCAGGCCAAAGAACCACAAGGTTGTATCTTTCATATTCTTCTCAAACCCCCCCCCCCCCCCAGTATGGCTGAACTTATATCTGAACTTCTGATAGCAAGGGGTATACAGCTGCTGCCCTCAAGGGCCAGCAAAGCCAGTGGGAAGGGCTTTGGTGCAGGAGTCCAAAAACACCCGAAGAAACCTGCACCGGGTTTGTTGAACCTCTAACAATCTCCAATTGCCTCAAGTTTTCTGAGGAGTAACAAACCAGAATCCCATGCTTGAACATATTGGGGTGTTACAGACCGCCCAAAAGGGCGGTCTGGCGCCACCCCTTTTAGCACTGTAACTGCTCTGCAGCAGCTAGATGCTGCAGAGCAGTTGCGCACCTAAGAAGGAGCGGGGAAACTGCACTCCTTTTTAGGCGCGCAGTTGCGGCACGTTTTTTAAAAAAGGCGTCTTTGCGCCACCACAACTGTGCAACTCCATGTGGAAGCTGTGCAGTTGTGCTGGCACCATTACGCACGCCGTGTAAACAGCGTTACGTAATGGTGCCAGCGCCATTACGTACTAGGGTTCAGGACAGTGTATACGATGTGCACTCCCGAACCCTAATGGCACCGCAATGGTGCCTCTTCAGGCCCATCTAGATCAGGCCATTGTGATAAGCTTTCAATTGCTGATTGTTGTGATAATGAGCTGTGTTGACCAGCATACAGGCTGAAGAGAAAGGTCACAATAAGCCAAGCTTCTAGTAAACTCTGGCTCACTATTCTGTGTGCATCCAAAAGTGTCTGACAAAGAAAGACAAACTTATATGAGCTGGCTATCTGCAATGAATAAAAATCAGCTCCAGACACAAGGGAAATTACTGAGAAGAGAATTCCTTTCCCCTCTTTGTCAGTGTGGTACAAATAACAAACCAGTTTGGTGGTCAGTAGACAGCAGGACTTACTTTGTGGACATATTTGGAAGGCTTGCTTACAGCAGAGTGCCTAGGAATGTACTAAAGCTATAGGACCCCAGAAACTAACCTGGCCTGTGGTACAAGCCCTCCTTCTGCTGTTCATCCAACTTTTTCTGTGGTTAAGACTAAGTATGACCTTTATTCACAATCACCCAAGACAGGAGTTTCCACAGCCCCTACAAAAGTGCAAACCTCTGGGTTCATCTTGCCATGTCTTCATGAGCTGAGTGGCCCAGAAGGAAACCAGAATTCAAACAAGACACCAGGCCCTGGCCTTGAAGGAACATCCTGCAACTGGATAGTGCCAAAGTCCCACTTTTCACTTAGACAGGAAACCAGACTGATGACAGTTTAAAAGTGGTCAAAAGGCAAGATCCTTCCAGCCTTTCAATGTATGCTGAGGAAGACATTTGGTGGTATCAGGCCAACAATGGTATTATTTCAATCTCCGATGATGGTGATAATGACAGTGGCTTCACACACATTGAAGAAATAATCCAGTTTGACAACTCTTTTACTGTCAGGGCTCAATTCTATGGAATTCTGAATTGTAGTTTTGTGAGACATTTAGTTTTCTCTTTCAGGTGCCACAACAAACTATAATTCCCAGAATTCCACAGTATTAAATCATGGCAGTTAAAGTTGTTTCAAACTGAATTATTTATGCAATCCTGTTGGCACTCGTAATCTGACACTAATTCCCATCTCCAATTAAACCAAGATGGGAAGCTTCTCCTCCAGAGTTGGGCAAAGTGCAGCCTGGGAATGTGTGTGGCCGCCTAAAGCTGTTTTTGTCACCCCTGACTCCTCCAAACTCTCAAAACTGCACTTTTTTCTGGCCAAGGAAAGGCTTACTTTACTCTCCCTTGGAAGCCTCCAGGAGTGGCAGTTCACTTTTCAAACAGGCTGCAAGGTCAACCTTCCCTAAATTGTTTTAACATTTAAAAACTCTTCAACATTTCAAAACCAGAAGTGAACTTTGGGCCAATTTTGTTTTTCTTTCGCCTTCACTGCTAGCCATTTTTGCAGCCCCTGAAGGCACCTAGTAGTGTAAAAAATCCCCCTTGGATCCACCACCGGTCCCCACCACTTATCTAGATGCACCTCCCACCAGTTCAAGCAAGCATTAAAGTTGGCAGGAGGTGCAACCCAACAATATGGGGAGGGCCATGTGTTCTCCACTCCTGTGAGAAAGCATCTCATGAAATATAACCAGAAAGATTCTTGCCTGGGAATTATGGGAGAACAACCATAAGCCATTGTGGCTGAGATGCTACATACTGTATATGCATATAAGTCCACACAGGGAGTTCTGCATTTTCCAACTACCTGCTACTATCACTTACTTGTGGAGAAGAGAGACAATTCAGACCACAGAAATGCATCTGGTCTCAATTTGTTGTAATGGGGGGTGGAGAGAAATGATGTTATGCTCTTAGATGGAACACACCTGCCTTTTCCTTTCCCCAGGAGTTTAGAGCAGCTAGATCTTCTGGGGCTTTACAGCTGTTGGCGTAGGAGATTTTTGTACAAGTCACCAGGCCAAGAGAGTCCATTTCTCATTCAAAAAGGGACTTACATGAGTATTAAACGCTAACACGATGCCAGCCAATGTGTGTACCACAGAATTAATTAGGATGAATATATTGGGTGTAACAATGTGCGATCTTAGGGCTTTATGCCATCCCTGTGGATGGTTTTAGCAGACAATGCAAACCACAGGTTTACTAGGCAGCCACTTACACTAAAAAATTTATCCTGACATAATGCTCAGTCAGTAATTGCCATCCATATCAATTAAAGAGAGAGTCAGATGTTCATTTTAGCTTTGCACATGCAAACTGCATGATCTACCTGCTGGGGATGCTTTAGCTAGAGATCCTGCATTGAGCGGATGTGCTGGATTTGATGGCTCAGTTCCAACTCTGTGACGGTTACATCTTCACTGTAGAAATAATGCAGCTTGACACCACTTTAACTGCTGGAGCTCCATCCTATGGAATTCTGGGGTTTGTTGTTTTACGAAGTCTTCAGCCTTCTCTGCCAAAGAGTGCTGGTACCTCACAAAATTAAAAGATTCTATAGGATGGAGTCATGGCAACTGAAGTGGTGTTGCACACTGTTTTTTTTATTGTGAATTTTAAATGACAAATTTTAAATTGTTTTAATATGAATACATCTTATTTGTCCTTTTAAACTGATGTGTGTTTTAACTGATGTTCTTGTTTGTTAATTGTTGTTGTTTCCTGCCCTGATGCATGGGGAGTGGCAGTAAGAAATAAATGGACACGTGTGACATGGAGCACCGCTCAGTTTAGAAAAGGAGAGCTGTCACAGCTTCCACTGGCTCGGATCGTCACCATCCCGGAACTAGGAGAAATTTCTTCTGAGTGCTAATAAATGGAAGTTGACTGCAAGTGACTGGCAATGATCTATAGATGCTCAAGTGTGATCTCACAGCCAAGTTGTAACATTAAGAATACCAGGTAGGGAGGAGCTCAGGGAGAGCATCCTTTCCATGTTCAGAACTATGAAGTGTCTCACATCCTAGCCTTAGCATGAGTGATACTGGATTGGATCCAGACTTTAACCATGTTTACTGTTTGTTGTTGTTTGTTATTAACCACCCTGGAGTTGATCTTGACCCATGGCAACTCTGTGGATGAGACATCTTCAAGACTCCCTGTCCTCCACTGCTCTGCTTACTGCTCTGCTTACCAGTGGTTTTCAACCATCCTAATGCTGCCACCCTTTAATACAGTTCCTCATGTTGTGGTAAGCCTCAACCATAAAATTATTTTCATCACTACTTCATAACTGTAATTTTGCTATGTGTTTTCCGATGATCTTAGGTGACCCCTGCGAGAGGGTCGTTCGACCCCCAAAGGGGTTGCAACCCACAGGTTGAGAACCATTGCTGTAGACCCACTGAAACCAGAAGGACTACACCTCAGAGCCACAAAACAGTGATACTGTTATTGTTCAAGCAAACCCACGAAACACATGACACAAGCTTTAGAAACTCCATTAGCCTCTTCATCAGGCAAAGGTGTTAAAAATCATACAGAAGAAAGGTTAAAAAACGATGCTGTTGAAGAAGTCAGTGGAGCTTTGAAAGCTGACATGAGATATTTTGTGCATTTTGGTTGGCCAGTAAAGGCACCACTGTTTTGCGGACTTTGGGAGTTATTGTGCTTTGCTGTTTGACCAACACGGCCACCTCTGGATAGGCTGAAAAGGCTACACTTAGACATAACTGATTCCCTCCCGCCATCCCAAACTGATTTCAACAGATCTACTGTAAGGACCACCCCTAAGGCTCAATCTCATTCATGCCAGGGCTTAGTGTTAAAGGCAAATATTCTTCACACACTCAGAAACCTCTGTCTTCATGGAATCATAGAGTTGGAAGGGACCACAAAGCCCATCTACTCCAACCCCCTGTCAGCACAGGAATCTATCATCCATCATTAAAGCACCCTTGAGAGCCACCTGCCAACCTCTGCTGAAAGACTCCCCCCAAGCAAGGAGAGACCATCCTGAAGATGGGTTATTTTATCCAGAGGGTAGGGAAAAGCAGCAGAAGAGAAGCGGAAAAGAGGAGAAGAAAGGGAAGGAAAGGGCAACGAGGGGAAATAAAATCTAGGGGCCCCAGAGCCACCAGCATGGCCTAATGGTCTGAGTGTTGGATGCAGCTCTTAATGTATTAATAGATGTGTTGACTGTAGAGATGAGCAAACCCCCTCTGAATAAACTTGCCAAGAAAACCCCTTGATAGGGGTAGCTTTAGGGTCGTCATAAGTCGGAAATGACTTGAATGTGTCAACGACAACAACAACAGGGCCCTCTTGGGATCAGAACTGACTTGAGATTCAAGTTAAAAATGTTAGAAGACCAACAGCAAGTTGCCCTATTGAGTTCTATAGGATGTAGCCCTTAATGTATTCAGGGGTGAGTAGAGATCATAGACATGAGTGTCAGCCTGGTGTAGTAGTCTGAGTGTTGGATAATGACTCTGGAAAGCAACCCATCTGGTGACTTTGGGTCACTCTTTCAGCCTCAGAGGATGGCAATGACAAAGCCCTTCTGAATGACTAGGAAAGCCCTGCAATAGGGCCCCATTAGGACCAGCGTGGTCTAGTGGTTTGCATGTTGGACTTCGACTCTGGAGACCAGGGTTTGAATGTCAGTTCAGCCATATAAATCAACTGGTTGACCTACAGTAAGTCACACTTTCTCAGCTCCAGGGAAAGCCAATGGCAAACCACCCAAGGAAAAAGCCCTGCCAAGGAAAACCCCATGGTATTTCTGGATATAAAAATGGCATTTACCACTAAACTACTAGTAGTAACTCTTTAATAGCAAGGGATGACATATGCAAAGGGTATTATAGTGTGATCTGCTTCTCACCCATGGGAAACTCACAGGTGACACTCTCTCAGCCTCAGAGGAAGGCAATGGCAAACCGCCCTCTGAAGAAACCTTGCCAAGAAAATCCCATGATAAGTTATGGATATGAAAGAGGCATTTACCTCTAAAGTGACATATGCAAAGAGTACTATGAGACCAGGGTCCTGCTCAGGCCTGGGAAACTCATAGGCAAGTGACACTCTCTCAGCCTCGGAGGACGGCAATGACAAACACTTCTCTGCCATGAAACCTATTGGGAGGAGCCGCACACATCACACTCTCTCAGCCTCAGAGGAAGGCAATGGCAAACCCATGTCTGCCATGAAACTTAATGAGAGAAAAACTCACAGGCCACACTCTCTCAGCCTCAGAGGAAAGCAGTAACAAACCCATCTCTGCCATGAAACCTATTGGGAGGAGACTCACAGGTCACACTCTCTCAGCCTCAGAGGAAGGCAATGGCAAACCCTTCTCTGCCATGAAACAGAGAGTGTGACCTGTTGAGTCTCCTCCTCCCAGTAAGTTTCATGGCAGAAATGGGTTTGTTATTACCTTCCTCTGAGGCTGAGAGAGTGTGACCTGCAAGTCTACCCAATGAGTTTCAAGGCAGAGATGGATTTGTTATTGCTGTCCTCGGAGGCTGAGAGAGTATGACCAATAGGTTTTGTGGCAGAGACGGGTTTGTTATTGCCTTTCTCTGAGGCTGAGAGAGTGTGACCTGTGAGTCTATTCTTCCCAATGAGTTTCAAGACAGAGATGGGTTTGTTATTGCTGTCCTCTGAGGCTGAGAGAGTGTGACCTGAGTAGGACCAATAAGTTTCATGGGAAAGGTGGGTTTTATTGCCGTCCTCTGAGGCTGAGAGAGTGTGACCTGTGAGTCT
The DNA here is from genome assembly GCA_034509955.1 of Urosaurus nigricauda. Lineage (NCBI taxonomy): Eukaryota > Metazoa > Chordata > Lepidosauria > Squamata > Phrynosomatidae > Urosaurus > Urosaurus nigricauda. The sequence continues at coordinate 16,103,266 of JAOEGL010000006.1, forward strand.
ATTCCTCCCAATGAGTTTCAAGGCAGAAATGGGTTTTGTTATTGCCTTCCTCTGAGGCTGAGAGAGTGTGGCAGTGGCAAACCCATCTCTGCCATGAAACCTATAGGGAGGAGGAGACTCACAGGTCACACTCTCTCAGCCTCAAACATCCAGATTGGAGAGATAACTCGGTTTGGGAGCGCTTTAACTTGTTGTCTGACTCACTGCTATGGAATTCTGGGAGTTGGAGTTTGTTGTGGGGCCCAGAGCGGAGCGAAGCTCCGCTCTGGGCCCCACAACAAACTCCAACTCCCAGAATTCCATAGCGAGTGAGTGAGGCAACAAGTTAAAGCGCTCTCAAACCGAGTTATCTCTCCAGTGTGGACAGAGTGTGTACCTGATGCAAGGCGCTGATGCCGTCGGCGTTGGTCCCGTTGACAGCCCCGGGGTCCCCCGCCAGCATCTCCTTCGCCGCTTCCAGCTCGGCTCCGGCGCAGCAAGCCAGGAACTCTGCGGCGGCGTCGAAGCGGACCGAGCGCTGGCGTCGGGTTCCCCCATCCTCCCTGTCCCTGGTGGACCCCTCAGAGTCAGAACTAGCAGGAGGCAAAGGAGGCGGGGTTGCTGCTGCTTCGGCCGCCGCTTCAGCCTCAGCCCAGGCTCTGAGCTGCTCCCTCCTCCTCGCCCGGGCGCCTTCCCCTTCGGAGAGGTTGAGCAGCGGAGCCGGAGCCGCCGCCGCCGCCATCTTCTCCGTCCTCCTCCCGCCGCCGCCAGACCGGCTGCTGCAGAGGGACTACTAGGCCCCAGCAGCAGCAGCAGCAGCAGGAGGAGGAGGCTTTTTTTTAAGGGGATTTAGAACAACAACGCCTCCAGGCTTCCGTACCAGGAAGGGAAGGGGATGGAAGGGGGAGGAGACCCAGGTTATAATAGGGGGGAATGGGGAGTTGAAGGGCATGACGGGAAATGTAGTCCTTAAAGGAGGAGGAGACGAGTGGTGAGGCCTAGAGAGGCGGAAGTAGTGGAGTGAAGTAGTACCACAGAGTTGTTATTGGGGTTTTTTTGGACTTCAGTTCCCAGAAGGGTCAGACAGTGAGGAGAGTGAAAAGGGATTCTGGGAGTTGTAGTGCAAATCTCTCTCTCTCTCTCTCTGTTTTATATATGTATATACAGAAATACACATACACACATATATATATACAATAATATATATATATATATATATATATACACACACACACACATACATATATATGTATACATACATATAATATATATATATCTACATACACACCAACATATACATTTATACACACACAAATATATATATATATATATATATACACCTATACACACACACACATATATATTTATATATATACACACATACATATACACACATGTATGGATATATACATATGTATACTGTATATAACATGTATTCATATATATATATATATACACACACACACATATATATGCAAATATATATATATATACACACACATACATATACATATATATGTATATATACATAATTCGCTAATTAGTTGAATTACCAATATGTGCTTCCATATATATATATATATATATATGATACACAGTATAATAATATGTGTACTATATATATATATATATATGTGCAACTCTATGGTTAACACCTGCCAGAAGTTGATCATAGATTCAAGCTGGAGGACCTACAAATGCCCAGAGAAGTGTTTTCTCTAAGAACTTACAACAGATTTTTAGATGTCTGAAAATACAGGCGTACCTTCTGAGCTCTGCAGACGTAGTGCTCCATGAAATTAAACCTAAATAGTGCCTTATCCCACTGGGGACAATATATTCAAAAGCATAGCATCTGCCTTTATCTTTCTTGCCCCCTCCACAGGGGTACGGTAAAGGACACAACTTTATCATACCTTTGATGCTCATCCATGGTTGTTTTCGAAAAAAGTTGTTTTTCTTGCTTCTCACATATAGCATCTTCAAATTGTTAACTGATTTCCACATCAAAAGCAGAGAACATTTATTAGGGATGAGATTGTTCAGGCTAACTGTGGTTTATATATATATATCTATATTCCATTTGCTAATACACAAGCAGAGCACCCTCCTACTCAGGAGTTGGTGAACTCCTCCACATTGTCTCTATAGAGAAGGAGGCTTCAACCACTGCTACTACACCAGATTTCTCCTCCTCCCATTCAAGCTTCAGATCTTTCCTCTTTCACTGTGATGCTGCACCCATTATTTAGTGAAAGTAAACCCAGAGGATGCTTCTAGGTGAGTATTGGGCAGTTTTTGTGTCTCACTACTATGGCAATGACATAGGCTGCATCAATAGAAGTGTAGCGTCAAGGGAAGTAATAGTGCCGCTCTATTCTGCTTTGGTCAGGCCCCACCTGGAATACTGTGGTCAAGTTCTGGGCACCAAAATTCAAAAAAAGATGTGGAGAAACTGGAGCGGTCCAAAGGAGGGCAACTAAGATGGTAAAGGGACTGGAAACCGTGCCCTATGAGGAGCGACTTAGGGAGCTGGGGATGTTTAGCCTGGAGAAGAGAAGGTTAAGAGGTGATATGATAGCCCTCTTTAAGTATTTGAAGGGGTGTCTTATTGAGGAGGGAGCAAACTTGTTTTCTGCTGCTGCAGAGACTAGAACGCGGAACAATGGATGCAAACTGCAGGAAAAGAGATGCCACCTCAACATTAGGAGGAACTTCCTGACAGTAAGGGCTGTTCAACAGTGGAACACGCTCCCCTCGGAGTGTAGTGGAATCTCCTTCTTTGGAGGTCTTCTGTCCTGGACTGAGGCCAGCACACACCAACACAAGCTGATGAGAAGGCTCAGCAGGGAATTAGCTCTGCAGCTGAGAGAAAGTCTACAGACCATGGTATTGTTCACAAGAATAATGCAGAAGCCAAATCCGAGGTCAGGGTTGGAGAAGTCACCGAAATCAGTCCGGTCTGAGGTCAGGGCAAGGAGAAGGCAGCAATAGTTCAGTTCGTTCCAAGGTCGCAGGGTCAAGGTAAAAATCCCAAATAAAAATCCCAAAATCCCAAATAATGAAATCCAGGAAAGTCAAAGCTGCAAATGTGGAAGACCAACTGTATATATATACATACATACATACATACATATACATATATCTGAAGGCACAAAGACTGAGAAGGACAATAGTAATATATACATATTAGTATTGTATTGAGAATACAACTAGTATTGTATTAGTATTGTTTTCAATACTAAAACAATACTAATTGTATTCTCAGTACAATACTAATATATACATATTAGTAATATAATATAACATAACGTATAGTATATATTGAATAGTATAGTATATATAATATATATATATATTATAGTATATATACAGTAGTAATATATAATAATAATAATATATTATTGTTATTATTATTATTTATATCCCGCTCTTCAGCCAAAAGGCTATCAGAGCAGCTTACAAATTGTTAATATAAATAATATATATTAGCAAATATTTATACATTATATATAATTATAATATTATATATATATATATATATATATATACACACACACACTATTCTAATTATGCACACACACGCACACACCCCAAAATGATTTGTTGTGCATCTTCAAGTCATTTCCGACTTAATGGGGACCCTAAGGTAAACCTATCACGGGGTTTTCTTGACCTTTCTTCAGAAAGTGGTTTGCCATTGCTATCCTCTGAGGCTGAGAGAGTGTGACTTGCCCAGGGTCACCTACTGGGTTTCATGGCCAAGCCAGAGTAATATACACTAGTAATATCTACCATCTATCTATCTATCTATCTATCTATCGGTTATACTGCTGTACTATCTGTTAGTACTCAATTACAAGTCATTGCTATGGAATACTGGGATTTGTAGTTTTGATTATTCTCACAGTGTGATAATAATATGCAACTCTGTTTTGTTTCCCCACTACAGATGAAGCAAACCTGCTGCACAACATAATGGGAAACGTAGTATGGACTCTTTCTCCACCTATCTCTTTGCAGGGGCATGAGATGAAGTCCAAAGGAAAAAGATTGTGTTGCGTATGAACAGGGTGACCATTGAAATAGGAAGGATTTGGTTTTTTCCCTCCCTCTTGCTAAACGTGATCAAAAGTCCTCCTTTTCCAAAACATGGCCTACATTTCAATCTCCTCTCCAGGATTAATTCCAAAATGTCCTTCATTCCGAACATGACTAAGAACCTTTATATGAGTGGTTTTGCTTTGCATTGCATGCATTACATGGATTTTTAATTGTAAGCCTCCTCGATTGTCTTTCGACAGAGAGGTGGGGTAAAAATAAAGCTTTTATTATTATTTTATTATTTATTTAGCTTTTGTTTGGTATTGCCCTAATGATATGTAGGGCTGACAATCAGGAGATAGTTATTAACAAGTCTGTGTCGTATTGAAATACCAAGTGGACGTATTGATCCCAGTTAACCTACCTTCATTTCTTTCTAAAATTAGTATATTGCCAGGCTGACTGAACCTCTTCCTTTTCCAGGACATGTCCTGCATGTCAACCTTCGGTCCAGGAGCAATTCCCAAATGTCCTTCATTCTGAGCATGACTCAGAGGCACACATTTCTGTTTCTGTTAGTGTTTTTAGCTTAATACAGTGATGGGTGCCACTGACGGGAGAAGGATGGGATAAACACGGACGTAATAAAGACGACTTCAGGACAGGGTAAAGACGGGAGCGATCCTTCCTTACGTCGTGTGATAAAACACTTATCACACTTAATAAAAAACAGAAGTGAAAACACTTCTGTAGGCATTTACAGGTGCTCTAGTGCAATTCTGTGGTCAACATCTGCCAGATGTTGGCCATAAAGTTGTGATGGAGGATCTAGAGAGATGTTCTCTCAGGTAAAAAAAATATATTTGTTTTTATTTGCTTTTTTTTCATTTTCATAGGGTGCGTGTGTGCATCCTGTGTCCCTAACTCCAACAAATATGTAGGGCCCACTGTACATCTCATTAAAGAGAGAAATACCGCAATAGCATCTGAGGAAGTAGACTGAAGTCTAAGCAAGCTCATGCTGCCAATTTGTTTATTTCAGTTAGTCTCAAAGGTGCTACAAAATCTCTCAATAATAATAATAATAATAATAATAATAATTGCTACAATAGTAAAAACAGCCAATAGATGGCACTGCAGCACTTCGAGAGAAGGGGCAAAGTCACAAGAATTTGGACAGCAGAGAAAGATCCTGAGTCTAGAGAGAGGGGAGACTTGTGTAAATTAAATCTACTCTGTTTTATTCTGAAATTTAAAGGAGCTGTCCAATGAGCTGAAGCACTCTCACCAAAATAGGATTACACAAATGGTTTTGCTCTTTTCAGATTCAGGCTAGAACCCAGAGCGGCTTCACTGCCCCACTGATACGAAAGCCATGAGCCCCCACAGCCTGGATGCAACGTCGATTTGGAACAGAGAGGCACCTATTCTGTCATTTTCAGTTTCTCCCAGTTCTTCCTTTCTCCAATCTGAAGTTCATCTCATCTCAAACTGATTTAACAACTACTACTGTTGCAGGAAATTGTGTTCCCATATATCTGTACAATTCTTTTCAGGGGTGCATTTTTGCCTAATATGCTCATGTTTGCAAGCACTTGTGCCCTAATATCATACATTTTATTGCTTTTTGCAGAAACATAGGATTATTTGTGTGCGCCTTTCCATAACATACCCCATATATTTTAGGTAAGGTTCTTTTTTTTTATCGACAAGCTCCATTTCAAAATTTGGAGAAGTGAAAATTTTGAAAGGTAACTGAGAGCTTTATCACACCAGCTCCTTTCTCGCTGCAATTACACACACACACACACACAAAGGCAATGTACCGCCTTTATTGCTGCTTTTACTGCATTGCATTTCTTTCGCACAACTGGAGGCTACTGTCCCCATTGTGCTCCCTTCCCATCCTCTTCCTCAACTCCACCTTCCTTTGCTCCCTAGCGTGCCTTTGGTTTTTTCAACTCTTCTCGCACAATTTTGTAGCTCTGCAGCTTCAATTTAACATTTTAATCTTTTTATTTAAACACCTTGAGGCTGCGGAGCTCTGAAATAGCGCGAAAAAATCTGAGGAATAAAAAATTAAAAATAGTGACAGGGAAAGGGGAGAAGAGGGGACAGTGACACCATGTGACAGCCAATTGCACAAATGACCTGGGAATGGTTTTTTGCACCCGGGGCATTGCACAATTGGCAGATTATTCACGGGTTTCCCTCGTGAATGTGAAGGGACAGCTGGGGGACGGAGCAACTACGGGAAAGAAATGGTGTCGTGCGATCAGCATTGCCGATGCCACTTCCCTCCCAATTAAATCACGGTTTAAAAGTCACGTGTGATAAAGCCCTGAGTGTTGATCTGTGCATTGGCTTGAAAAGTGCAAAATTAGGCAAATTTATGTTAAAGTAAAATTAATGTCAAATTAATCTCATATCCGCACTGAAATTCTGTTTGTATTGAAGCTCTGTTCAACTCACCTCTCTCATTTAGTATCAGAGCCTCCCATCATTTTACACAGACACACTCTGTTGTTTGAAACAACTAAATACATCATGGTTTCAGTGTTTGTTGCTGTTATACACCTTCAGATCAACTCTGATTTATGGCAACCCTATCATAGAGTTTCTATGACAAGATTTATTCAGGAGAGGTTTGCCACTGCCACCTTCTTATGCTGAGACTTGCCCAAGGTCCTAGTGCAACTCTCAAACCGTTACACCATGTTGGCTCTCACCCCTAGATATATCTCATTAAAAAGAGTGACATTGGAGATTATCAGACACAGAAGGGACAGGGACGAGATCACTCCCCCGTCCTTATCCTGTCCATGACAGTGATAGCGCAAAAACCTTTCAAAACGTAGCACTGATTCTGTCATGGGCAATGCCTCTTCAATGACAGGATAGTGATGGGACAATTACAGGATCAGCGTGACGTCATTTGAAAGGCTTTCGTGCGATCCCTGTCACTCACGTTTTCCAGATGGGATAACGTCCAGATAAGCACAATGTCATTTGGAAGTCCTTCCCATCATCATGTGAGAAGGATGGGACAGACAATGGACAATGACATCTTACCCTCCATGTGATAATTTCTTGAGAAAAATACAATAACATCCAAAATACACAAAACTGATATCTTTATTGGACCAATCAAAATGCACAATATACATGTTGCAGTCTTTCGAACTTCCGCTGGCTTCTTCATCAGACAAAGGTGTTAAATTTCATACAGGAGGGGGAAAATGACTATATTAGTCATAGGCCTACATTTTGTCAAGATGTTGTTGTTCTCCGAAGTTCAGATGGTATGGAGGGACATTCAGGCTGGCAGGACCCTCTTCCTCCTGATCATGGATAATGGGAAATTCTTAAAGTCCACAAAATAAAATTTAAATTTTATTAGCAACCCCAAAATATACTGAGAACAATGACAAGAAGATCTTGACAAAATGCAGGCTTATGATTTACATTGTCATTACCTCCTCTCCTATACTGTATGATTTTTTGCCTGATGAAGAAGCCAGTGGAGCGTTGAAAACTTGCAACGTGTATATTGTGTATTTTGGTTGGTCCGATAAAGGTATCACTGTTTTTCCCCAAATAATATTTATTAATAATTTTCAAATGTTAAAAAAACCAACATACAGGAACTGACTGTATCAAAAACAAAAACATAAGAGACATAAAAACTGATGGGGGTGGGAAAGAGAGAAGGAAAACAAAAACTAAACTAAAAATAGAGAGAAAAATAAATCCTAATATCTCCTACCCTCCCTACCTCCCTCTATTCCCCATAAAATAAGACTTCTCTCAATCCTATAACTGCCACTATAACATATATATAACAATAACGATAACATATAACAACAGCACCTACCTACGTTATATTATCCTCATTTATTTTTCAGTATTTATCTATAATACATATCTCCTTTTCTTTCCTGGATATAAAAATGCGACCTTTACTTTCTAAACTAATTATTACTAATGTTTTGCTAATGTTCTACTAATGTTTTACCAATGTTTTATCTTGTGGACTGCCTTGGGTCCCTTTTTTGGGAGAAAGGCAGCAAAGAAGTGGAATAAACAAATAAACAAATAAATATTAAACATTGGATCCCATAATTACATTATTTCACCGTTTATTTCTTCATGTGAAGTGTGAAAGCCTTCGATTTTTTTAAAACAAATATCTGAATCAGCGCTACATTTTGAATATGCATTTCCCGTTACATAATTTGTTAATTTCTCCATCTCTGCCAAAGGTATCACTGCTTTATGGATTTTGGATGTTATGGTCTGTTGATGTCTACTGTTTTATAGTCCTTGTTTTAGAGTTATTTTAATGATATATTGTTATGTAGTCTTCCCGTTCTGTTTTTAGACTGTAAGCCATAGGCAGGCTTTTTTCTGAATTTTGATTATTTACTTTGTACAGCGCTTTATAAACAAACATAATAATAATAATAATAATAATAATAATAATAATAAGGTAATAATAATACGGTAATAATAATAGTACTTTGCAATGTGGCCAATGTGGCTACCTCTGGACAGAATGACTGTGATAGTAAAAGCAGCCAGTAAGTGGCACTGCAGTACAACTCTTATCTCCATTAGAAGTCAAGAGATAGAGCAGAGTCCCAAGTATTCTTGGGAATTTATCAGATGGGAGGAATTTCTCTTTATTTTGAATGGAGCCAATTGGAGCCAATTTGAATTCACGTGAATTCGCTATTTAGCGAATTTACGTGAATTCCAATTGCATTCAGAATGCGTTCAGAATGACTTCTCATTACCCAAAAATGCCCCCCCTTTTTCCGAAATTGTGTGAGATGCTTTAATATGAAATAATGTAAAACCCATGATTGCGTTCAGAATGACTTCCCTTTTGCCTGAAATTGCATGAGATACTTTAATACACAATAACGTGAAACCCCATGATTGCGTTTGGATTGCCATTAGATTATACTTCCAATTTCCGTCATCTGATAAACTTCTTGGTGGGATAGCAGGGATTCGAACTGTGGTCTCTTGGAATCCTAGGCTAATAATTAAACCACTACACTACACAGCCTTTCTCATCCTTTCCCATTGTGTACCTATTAAAGGAAAGCAGAGAGGTTCCATAAAGGAGAGAAGCTGCTTTATTGTGTAAGGCTTATCACATGCAACATGTTACAGACACACTTGACAGATAGGAGAGGAGAACTGACACAGGGCTGAGTCGTCAGATTGCAGCATAAAACTATACAAAGACAAGCAATAGGATGGAGTCAATAGTCAGTTGTACAGCCAACAAGGCTCGGGTATACATAAGGACTTCTTTCGTTTTACTTCCAGCGGCCCCCAAGTCTGGCTTTGCCGGCACCTTTTTTGCTGCAAGGAGAAGATGCACACATTATATATAGGTGGAATATTTCAGATTTCTGTCATTAGTAACCAATGAAGAAGCAAAACAAAGATAAACAGAAAATGCATCTATTTATTTCTATATCCTATCTATCTGGTTTGCACTATCTGAAATGTAATTTGTTTCATCCCAAATCTCTGAATGCAGCAGACTGATATTGGGAAATTCAGTATTCTTAAATATTAAATTCTGAATTTCGAGTGAATGTTCAGTACAATGTGGCTGGATTTCCACTTCTTACAGGTTCCACTCCAGCAAATTAACAAAAGCTCATGGTTAACAGTTGTTGCACCTTTAAGATATGGGTGGCCGTCTCACAACATGAGCTTTTGTGGTTACAGTCCACTTCCTCAGATTCATCTCAGGAACTGGAGCGCCTCCACGAAACCTCATCCTATCAGAAGATCTTCAGTCTCAAAGGTGCCACACAGTTGTTTTTGTTATTTTCTTGCAACAAGCTAGCCTGGCTTCCCTGAAAAGAGCTGGATTTGAGCTTCCCAAAGACATGAAACTCTAACATGCATATTCCGAAACATGAAATGTTAGGAGGGGGGGAGCCCCTTGTACAGTGTTGTTCATCTGGACTGTCACACCTGCTCTCAAGTGAATGCCACTCTCCACTGTAGAAAACCTGCACTTCACAAACTACTCACAATTTCTGGGCGTGGCTGATACGGTTGTAAAGGACATTGATCTGCAGAGAGAAAGAGAAACACAAGTACACAACACGGAGAAGAAACCAACGAAGGTCATCCGTTTGGCTTGAGGTAAAGTCCCATATCCGAGAATGTTCTTGTGCGTTATCATCTTTTTAAAGCAGCGGTGAATAATTTAAGATGCTGCTCGGTGCTTGTGTGCCTAGCTAGTTTGGTGTTCTCACAACCTATGCCAAATTTAATGGTATTGATTAGGGAGACTTTGTATTTCTTGGGGCTAATGTGTTACAAGCTGGAAGTGGGCGGCTGGCTTGCTATCGGAGAAGGAGGGAGGCATGGCCCCACTATCTCTCCCCCCCACAGCATCCTTTTCCTGAATTTTCTGACTTGCAGTCAGACAGTCAATAGCTTCCAGAGAGGAAGGGAACAATTTGAGCATGCGTGGTGTCCTGGGCATCCATCCTCAAAGTGTTCCTGGATTATTAGGACATTGGATTTTTTATTTTTTTTTTAGCACGACTATTCAAAGAATCTCAGGGGTTGTTCAGAAAATAATCCAGGTAGAATCCGGGTTGAATATTTGTATATTTTGAATGCATTCAATTAAGTTTTTAGTTGGTGGGGGAGCCTGCCACAGAACCTCACTTCACCTGAGATAATTGATCTTTGGGTTTTTTTCTGAGTTTTTCCATAAAAGATTTGCATTATTGGCTGTGTGAATAACTGATGTGAATAGACCCGGGATAAATTGAGATAAAGCTCTGCATGCCTTGAATGTGTTTTGAATACATCTCAATCATCAACTGCATCTTTATTTGGGTGCTGGCACATGTGAGCAATAGAACTTGCAGTGATTCGGTTCTGTAGTGTGATTCTGTAGTGTGAACAACAAACCCAGAATGTGTGAGTGAGATTATTCACACAATCACATTAAAATAAAAGTCTGAATATCCCCTCACTCATGCATTCCAGTTTTGTTGTTCCAACTATTTACTGGAACAGCATCTCTGTGAGTTCTTTTGCTCACATGTGTCACCACTCGAATAAAGATGGAGTCGATGATGCAGATGTATTTGAAACATGTTCAAAGCATGCAGAGTTTAATCCTGGTTTATCTCAGGTCTATTCATACTGGTGATTCACACAATGTGAATCTTTCAGGAAAACTTTCACAAAAACCTGAGATCAATTTCCCCAGGTTAAATGGTTTTTTTGCCAGCCCATCCCCCCAAAAACTTACTCAGGTGTATTTGAAATGCATGTGAACAACCAAGATTCAGCCCACATTCAACAGGGATTATTTTCACCATCTGAATAACCCCTTAAAATCCTTTGTCACTTTGAAGGGGAGTGAGAGGATGAAAAGGATCATCTTTTCTATCTCATATCAATGAACCTAATCCAGGTTCACCAGGTCAATCACATCTCTAACCTGGAGCTGTGATGATGGGCGACTCTTAAACCAATCATTCTCCTCCCCCCCTTCCTCGCCCCGCCTTCTGCTACTTCCCTGTAGATGGGTGCCGGCAAAAGAGAGCTGGTTTCCTTTTTCTGGTTGCTCCCAGGGAGAAAATAATAGGGAATCTGCCTTGCAAGCAGCCCAAGGAAGGTGCAGATATTCCTCAGACCTTCTGATCCCAGTTGATATTTGCATAGCTTTCACCTGTCCTGATTTGGCAGGGATATTCGCAATTAATCCACTTTCCAGCTGCTTTTTAAATGTCCTAGTGTCCCTCTCCTCCTAACACTTTTCCTTTTTAATTCTCAGGTTAGAGGCTGTGCAGATCACCTGCAGCCACCTCCAGCAGCACCAGATTGGGGCCGTGGCAACCACACACCACGGCCCTGATCTTGGCCATTCCAGGGTGCAAAAAGGAGCCACAAAAAGGGGCTTTAAGGTGCTCCTTTGGTGCTCTGTTGTGTGGACACAGTGCCAGAGGAGCGCTGTGATGCTGTGCACCATGTGGAGTGTCCTGGGGCAGAGTTTGGGCATGCGTTATGTGCCCCAACTCCACTCCCAGGCCGGTCATTAGGGCTGGTGTGCAGAGCCCCTTATTTCAGTTGTTGCAGAATCATAGAGTTGGAAAAGACCTCAAGGGCCATCCAGTCCAACTCCCTGCCATGCAGAAACACACAATCAAAGCATCCCCAAGAGATTGCCATCCAGCTTCACACATGTTTAAAAACCTCCAAAGGAGGACACTCCACTACATTCTGAGGAAGTGTGTTCCACTGTCGAACAAATCTTACTGTCAGGAAGTTCTTCCTTATGTTGAGGTGGAATTTCTTTTCCTCTAGTTAGTATCCCATGTTATAGTCTCTGGAGCAGCAGAAAACAAGCTTTCTCCATCCTCAACATGACATCCCATCAGATATTTTAACAGGGTTATCATATCACCTCTTAACTTTCTCTTCTCCAACTGAATTCAAAGTATAAAAGGAGGTTTCACTCAATTTGCAGGGAGGAGAGAAGAGGAGGGGGAAGAATCTTGCCGTTCCCTGTAAACTCAGGCAAAAGCAACCTGCAGAAATCTCTCCTAGCATATGCGTTACTCCTCATTTAATAACTTTCTCCATTAATCCCATCCCACACTCCCATGTTGGTTGGCCACATATGTCATATGTGAAACGTTGAAGGAATTATTTGGCAGCTGAGTGTAGGCATGTGTGTATATCTACAAGTTTCTTTGCTAAGCATGATGTATGAGACCAATCATCTAATCAGTTAAACTGGAACTGAGATTTTTTTTAAAGGAGAGAGTATTTTGGGATACAGTATTTATTTTTCATTCATTATTCTTTGGGAGATCTGAGACGTCCTTTACTTTTTGAGGAACGGGTGTGTGTTTATATGTAGGTGCTTGATCATTTTGTGCTTATTGCATGTATCGTGGAGGAAGCAAATTCCGGGATTCTGAAACAGCAGCTAGCATCATATTGCTCTTTAATCCCTGTTGGCAATGTTGTTAGCAACATTCTGTCGCTAAGCTTATTAGAGAAAATTTTCTTAAACAACAACTGGCAGCAAGAGCCTGGGATGTAGCAGTTATTATGGGTATGTCTTTTTCCATTGTTTTCATTGATCATTTCACCTTCACCCTTTTATTTATTAGCTTTTAAAATGCCTTTTTCCTATGCAATGGTTTATTATAATGTGGGTGGGAGGAGGATTAAAATACTGGATCTCTCCCCCCATTCATTTTCCCCTTTGTATGATGTGAGTTGCTCATTGATTTAAAAGCAGAGTGTTTCTTTACTGAATAGTTATAGCACTATGATTTCACTTTTAACAGCCACGATTCCCTCCTATGGAATCCTGGGATCTGTAGTTTAGTTTCTGTTACTTGGAGTTCTCAAGTGAACTCCCCAGAACTATAGCATTAGAACTTTTCCTACAGAGTATTTTAAACACCTCTCAAAACTACAAATGGCTGGTTTCTATAAGATGGAGCCATGACAGTTAATGTGGGATCAAACTGGTATAGCCTGCATGTGACAGTATAAATGCCCTCTTGCTATTGTGTGTGTGTGTGAAAGAGAGAGAGAAGAGAGAGAGCGAGAGAGAATGAATGAATGAATGCCTCCAATTTAATATAGAATGGGGTTGAATCTGCTGGAGATGCTTCCCCACTACAGGCATCCCTTGCTTTTTCGCAGATCACTTTTCAATGACCCACTCTTTCAATGCTATTAAATTATTGCCAGCACCCATTTATCTGACACATGGCCTGATCTTTCAACAAATATAAGTATGAATATATGCACAGTGCTGTATTCTTAGCACATGATAACACCACAAATGACTCCTACAGTATACATGGGGGAAATCTGGGATCAAAAAGGCATTTTCCCGGCAAAGTCCCGAGATCGTGGCAAAACACATAGCGATTACAAAGGATTTATTTTGGGAATAACCAGCAATAAATAATTAATGGGATTTCCTGTGAATGATTTGTTGCTGTTTATTTCCTGGTTATTTCCAGGATAAGTCCTCTCTAATTGCGATATTGTCTGCAAATCGTCGGAATCTTGGGACTTTGCCAGGAAAATACCCTTTTAATCCCAGTTTTCCCCCCACTTTTCCCTCATGCGATAAAATCCATAGATGGAATTATGCTTTGCATGACGCTTTTGCAACCACGCGCTATTTTCCCCTGACTGGATGCCATCTTTTCATTCCATTTGTGTGTAAGTCCTTCGTGGTGTCAGCATGTGCTTATAATACAACACTCTACAGGTATTTATAGTTACACTTTTACTTATATGGTAATATAATATACAGCAATATGCGTTCTGTATTTCAACAATTTCTGCTTTTTGTCAGTGCTCTGGCCTCTAACTTGTTGAATAAGCAGGGGACTACAGTACATATTTAATCAGAAGCATGCATGCATACGTTCATGTATACTTTCTCTACACACTTGGACAGTGATAGTGATTGTGGCTCACTGACCCCTTGTTGTGTTGATTGCTCCTTCCCTTTTTGGTGTGGCTGTCGCTGTGGTTAAACATTTGTGGCTAGAAAGGAGAACTTTCCTGATGTGTCCTGACCAAACTTCAAATTTACCCTTTTTGTGGTGTTGCTTTCTTGTGTATCCAAAAAAAAAAAAAAAAGGCCACAAGAATGCCTAACCTGCTGTGAGTATTGAATATCTATCTTTGAATTGATACAGAAGAAGGTGGTTGTGATGGAAACAGCCTGTAGTTTCTCTGAGTTTGTGTGTCCTACATTTTGTAGTCTGCAATTCTCTCTTTTTCTCCCTACATTTGAAGAACACATTGTAGAATCTCTCACCATGAGATTTTATGATATCTCTACGGCAGTTTTGAAAGAAAAAGCTCTGTTAATAATTTCTTACAGCATAAAAAGGAGGGAGGGAGGAGGAAGAAAAAAGGGAATGCGACAGCTCCTTTAAAACTTACTTTTTAGAAACATAGTATGAGTTTAGTATGTGGCTATAAAACCATTTCTTCAGATGCATGTCACTTTGTACTGCATCTGAATAAAGAAGGTTTATATCCATAAAAACTCATGCTTAGTTAAAAATCATTTAGTCTTAAAGGTGTTGCCATGTTCTTTTTTCCCCTCTACCCTTCCTCCTTTTTATGATATCTTTAATATTTATTAACTTACTTTGCATGTTATTACAAAGAAGACTATGGGCTTGTATAGACCGGCACAATATGCCGACTTCCCGATAGTATAGAGTCCTGCCATACAGATGCCACATGCCCCAACACTGCCCCGAAGCCAGCATTATGCCACTCTGCTATCTGCACGGGGGCAGCTTTTTGGCGTTCCAGCCGCATGGCGTTTTGATACCCCACACTGCAGGAGCACTGAAAAGCCACAGTGGTGGTGGAAAAGGCAGATTTTTTTCTGGCGCAAAAAGGAGCAACATTTTGTTGCTTCTTTTTCCACCAGAAAAAAAGCCGAATCAAAGCTGCAGCATGTGGTTGCTGTGGCCCCATTCCGGCGATCAAAGGGGCAGCATCAAGCCACCCCTTTAGGGCTGTCTGTTTCAGCCCTGTGTCTACTTTATTCCTCTACTAGGCTCTGTGTGTTGTAGTGATAGTGGTATGGGATCAATTATTGTTCACCTTCTGCTTGCAAATATTACTGTAATCAGTTTGCAATATACACTACAGTAGATCCGTGGTATCCACTGGGGTTTGGTTCCAGGACCCCCCCCCCCCCCCCGGTGGATGTCAAAATCTATGGATATTCAAATTCCATTAAATGGATAGTAAACTGGTGCCCTTATGTAAAATGACAAAATCAAGGTTTGTTTTAATATTTTCAAGCTGTGGATGCTTGAATCCATGGATAAAAAATCTGTGGATATGGAGGGCTGACTGTATTGTGTCTCTTACATTCCCCAACAACCCTCATGTGAATGTCTTAATTTTCCTCCATAAGTACTACTTCACAGTTGCACTATAGCACTATGTCCTTTTAAAAAATTAAAGTAAAGAAAAAGTATGTCTCGTAATTAAAAAGGCCATTCAAGGTTGGAAATAAAATGTTGCATGTGGTGCTGGGGACTGCCAGAAAACACATTTTGGATTTTTTTTTAAAAAAAACACAACAACAACAGAGAACAACAGCATGAAATACCGTACTGCATCCTCCCAACACATTTGCCCTGTCTGGAGGAGTTCATAGATCATTTCTTAAGGGTAGTTCATTTAACTATAGAGGAATTAGAGGAAACAGATGTTAAGGACAGATATGAGTGTTTCTTGTTGCCTCCTTTAGGGCAGTCTTTTAACACAGGGGATTTTCAACTTTTTGTCCCGTTCTGGACCTGTCCCATTTTAGATCTGACAGACCTGCGTAAAAGGGGACCTAAAAGCCAAGGGTCTCTCTTCTTCCTCCTACCTCATACTTCTGGCATTTGAGTTTCTCCATCAGGTCAAACTTTTCAGACTCAAGCTGTTCAATCCAGTCGTGCAGTTCCTTGGCTTTGTCCCTGAACAGAGGGAGGTAAACAGTGTCAGGGGCTTCTCTGATAAACCCCCTTTGCAAACCTTGTTTGGGGAAAAACAATCACCTTTTGCATCCTGGAAGTACGCTCCAGTACCCACCTCAGCTGTTGCTCGTTCATGTTCTCTATATTTAGAGGCTTCCGTCGCTCTGATAAGATCCGGATCTTCATTTCACGGCCCGTCTGCCTCTTGCCACGCTTTTGCTCAGCCTAAAAGGAGAAAGCCAAAGAACAAACAGGTGGAACCAGATGCATGCTTTGATGCATGGGGAGAAGGTCTGCTAATGGAGAAAACTCTCGTATTACCCCAAAATAATTTCAGGACCCTCCCCCATGGATACCACAATCCATACATGCTCAAGTCCATGAAATACTATGGCATAGGCAAATGGTGTCCTTTATAGAAAATGGCAAAACCAAGTTTTTGCTTTTGAGAATTTATATATTTTAAAAATATTGCCAAGCCATGGATGGTTGAATCAGTGGATAAAGAATCTGAGGATAAAAGGAGCCAACCGTACTGTCACCCTTACTATCTCTAAGCAGCTTACCTTTACCAGGTATCCACCAAAATGAGCACCCATGTTGGAGAGGACTTTTTTCTTCTTTGCATCATCTTCAGCTCTCTTCTTTGCCTCTTCCTCCTCCTTCCTCATCTTCTCTTCCTGTATAGGACAACAGGGTAGAATCCATTATCCAGAATTCGGAAAAGGGGGGGGGGGGAATCCCTGAAACCAATTGGGATTTTGGGAGTTCTGCATTCGTCCCTCTGCCAACAAATGATCAATTTCTGCATCTAATAGATACCTTAAGAATCTCATCTTTGAAAATTCCTGTATATAAAGTCCTAATCCACAATGCTCAGGCTAACACGTAGAGCAGAAGATACCCATTCAACAGATTTTGCACTTCTCTAAATGTTCCAATGCAATATTTGGCAGCTTAAAATAAGCAGGTTTTCGGAAAGAAAAGTCAACATCCAGATAAGGATTTTGAGATAAACTGTGTACCTGTGTACTTAAATACAAATTTTGAGAGAAAATCTGCATTTACATATGCCTTTTGAGCATGAATATACATTTCAGTATGCACCAAAATATTCTTAAATAGCAGTGTCAGACAGCTAATTGTAAATTAATGTGGAAATGTAACAAAACTATGGTTAAAAATGCAGCAACAGTGACTGGAAATAGGTCAGTGAGGATATCTCTGTTTGACTATATTATGCAAATGTACACATTTTTCTTTTCTTTTTCCTTTTTCCTTTGCTTCTGCTACCCAATAGAGGCAGGGGCTTTGTGCGACACTAGAGTTCCAGTGGAGGTTTCACCAAGTCATATCAGATTTTTGTTCTTAGTCATATCCTCCAACATGATGAACAGATGAAAACCAGGTCACATGAGCATCAGAACATGATCAAAATAGCACAATCAGGCAACCAGAGATTGAATGTTGTAATGAGGAAGAACACCCAATACAGTACTATGAAAAAACACAGAACAACCCTACAATTTATGTACAGAGGTTTAGAAAGGACAAGACTTCACTTCTGCTCTCCTCTTCCTCCTGCTGAGTCAAATGAGTGCAAACTAGGCTGAACATATATACTGTTTTAAATGGGACAGTACCATTTTTTCATGTTTTGAGACCATCCTGTCATTTTAATATAAATGTCAATTTTGTCTGTTTTCAAGAAAAATGCCTGGTCATGTTGCAAAAAATGGTTTGAAGATTCCACTTTTGAAACTGGTTATAAAACAAAACAAACAAAACACACACACACACACAATTGTGTTGTGAGTGTGAGAAGTTTTATGTTAAGGTGGTGAAAGATTGAAATTTGTTGCATAAGAGTACTTCATTGGAGAAATATTCATGGTATGATCGTGGTGAAATATAGTCCCTCTCCACCACTTACCTAAATTTTTGCATGAGTTCTGCCACTCAAGAATAATTGTTAGCTCAATGCGTTCATGTAATAAAACTTTTTGTTATCGTCTTACTTTTTCATGAATACAAAATATTACATAACTCCACCCCGTTTTTGCCATCCTGATATCCCTTTTTTGTCTTAAGGAAATATGGACAGCCTAATGCAAACTAAATCTGCACTTTGAACTCAGTTTCCAGCAAATGAAGTTAGCTGAAAGTGAGAAAAGAAGAGAGAAACTGAAACATTTTAAAAGCATCTGAGAAAGCAGGAAAGCAGATGATTAAATGGGGCTGTTCCTGCCAAGTCAAGCCAGTTGAACAGCTACATGCTACATGGAATACATGTCTTAGCTACATGTATTCCAGCTTTAGCCATAGAACCTAAAGATTTGATACAACACATCCTACATAAAAAGTGAAGATCTTCCTATGGTTGAACTCCATAAATTCCCAGATTGTTGATAGCATGAGAAGCTTAAATATGTTTCCTAAACCAGTGAATCATCTGCCAAATCTGATTCAACATTGCAAGAGTCTTTGCACTGAGAAGGAGGTTGGAACAGATGACTTCTAAAGTAATAATTGCTTGGAAATTTTATTTGATTGAACTACAACTCCCCAAATATCCCCAAAGAGTGTATTTGGTTGTCAAACAAAACTGTGCTTCTTGGAGGCTTTTGGAATTGTGATTCTTATTTAAAACAAGGCCTGCACAGAAATGACAAAGCTGGGGAGAACTTGAACCTATGAATTCAAATTACAAGATAAGAGATTTCCTGGTAAACATTCGGAAGAACATCTTTACTGCAAACTTGTTGGACAATGGAATGGCGTGCCTCAGAATTTGATGGACTCTCCTTCTTTGCAGGTCTTTAAATAGAAGTTGGATCATCATCTCTTGGCAATGTTTTAGTTCTTATACATGTAATAGTTACTTAGCAGAGACAGATGCAACTTGGCATATAAGGGTGACAAAGGTCACATTCATTCTGCTAACATTCCTTCTTCTATGTAGGGCCTGTCTTACTTTACAGAGGCTGGCCCTCTTTCTTTGCCATTCTCTATGTAAAAAATTAACAGAGATATCTTCAAAGGCCCAGCAATATAACTGGTGATAGGACAAGTCATATAATACTATGACACATACTAGTCCAGAGTATAATCCAGTCTCTCCCAACCTAATGCTTATCTGCTAGGATGAATTACACCTCCCAGAATCCCTTTAAGAGCAGTCAAAGACATTTTGCTACTTCGAATGAAGCATGGTGCATGCCTTCTCCCATTTCTACATACTTCTGCCACAGCGATAGAAGATTATTTCTACTGTATCCAAAGACAGTAGAAATTCTCCAGCACTTCTCCTCCTTAAACCACCCAGTAACATTGGTTGGAAGTGGTCACTTCATTTTACCCAACAATAGGACTGGCCCAGGAGTCCTGACCCAGCAATGAAAGATCAATTAATGTGCATAAGGGTTCCTTCTATGTATTTCTCCTTCTGGCTTTTTTAATAGCGGTGTAATTTTTTGCTAATTTCCTTCTTGTAGGAAGCAGCAAGTAATTTGAGCAATTTTTTTCTCACTGCAAGAAAGTATTTGAAAAAAAAAAGTTTTCTCCACAAAACAACCATTTGTGAATTTTGTGCAGAATTTTGCTAGAGCATTTGCAGTGTAAAAACCAGCATTTCCTGTGCAAAAAAATTTAGTATTTCTGTGCATAAATGTCTTCTGTGCAAAACTGAGTGCAAATTTTGTGAAGAATCCATCCCAAATCTGAAGATTCTCCTCCGATTAAATTTCTTCTTGTCAAGGTTCCTGAACACTCAAGAAACACAGTTTTCTATCATTTTAAAAAATATTCTTTCCATCCTTGCAGAAATAACCAGCACTGCAGAAAAAAATCCAGTTTGACATTAATTTAACTGCCTTGGCTCAGTGCTATGGAATCCTGGGATTTGTGGTTTGTTGTTTCACTAGAGCTCTGACAGACAAGGCTAAATGTCTCACAAAACTACAAATCCTAGAATGCTATAGTAGTGAGTCATGGCAGTTAAAGTGGTGTCAAACTGGATTATTTCTGCAGTGCAGCTATTGCCTTTGTAAACCAGAATTTAACCCTTACATTCTAGAATATAACAATACTCACAGCTAGTTTGGCCTGTCGCTCCCGTTCTTTCTCAGTGCGGACGCGTTGCTGTTCAGCCCGTTCTGCTCGTCGGTGTTCCTGCCAGGGGACACAAATGAAGGGGTGTCTTAGGCTTTCACAACACTTAGGGAGACTAACACAAAGCAAGTTGAAAGCCAGCGGGAAAGAAATAGAAATTCCCTCTCTCCTCTACTGAATCTCTGGAACTCTTGTCACTTGGAATAGCCAAATGGCTGAAGAGTCCTTTATGGCAATACAAAGCTCACAGCACGGAAAAGTTTCTCTTTTTTTTGGAAAAAAATTGTGTATCTTAAAGTGGGAACTTTAAGAACCTAAAGTGTTGAACTGCTTTTCATTTTTGTGGTGCAGGAAACAGTCACTATTCTTTCCATGTTATTTCTGTCTCTGGCATCAAATGTTCTGTTCAAAAAAATTATGCCCAGGCAAACATTTGCTTCATTAACTGAGATATACTTGTATCAGGGAGGTCACCGGACTGAAGAGACCTAAGCAGAGCAGTGGAGGATAGGGGGGCTTGGAGATGTCTCATCCACAGGGTTGCCATGGATCCAGGTTGACTCCAGGGCAGCTGACAACAACAACATTTGTAAACCTGTACTGTCACAAGCTGCATCTAATCATAATCAGAATTGAAAGCTTCTGAAGTAATTCTCATGGCCGATAGGCATAGCACAAGAATATTGGGGAACACATGGACAGATAAGCATCCTAGAATCATAGAATCGTAGAATTGGAAGAAACCATAAGGGCCATCTAGTCCAGCCCCCTGCCACGCAGGAACACAGCGTCAAAGCACCCCTGACAGATGGACATCCAGCCTCCGTTTAAAGACCTCCAAAGAAAGAGACTCAACCACTCTCATCAGCTCTTACTGTCAAAACGTTCCTCCTAATATTTAAGTGGAATCTCTTTTCCTGGAGTTTTATCCATTGCTCCATGTCCTATTCTCTGGAGCAGGAGAAAACAAGCTTGCTCCAGCCTCAATATGATACCCCTTCAAATATTATTATTATTATTATTATTATTATTATTATTATTATTATCCTTTATATAGTGCTGTAGGTTTACACAGTGCTGTACATATAAATTTATAATTAGACGGTTCCCTGCCCTCAGGCTTACAATCCAAAAGACACGACACAAGAGGAGAAGGGAAAGGTGATGGGGAAGGGTATCAGGTCCAGTGGTTCTTCTCTCCCTCTAAGGCCTGGACCAAGGCAGATGGACTAGAGGGAGGACTCGGCTTATTTAATATTTATTTATTTATTTATTTATTTAATATTTAAAGAGGGCTATCATATGGTGTGACTTGAGAGTCACACATTCACATCACCTCTTAACCTTGTCTTCTCATGGCTAAACTATGTCTCTCCTCATAGGGCATGGTTTCATAGGGCATCTTGTTCTCCTGACACTATTTCCCACCCCTGTTTTACTGTTAGAAAACATGAAGATACATAATTTGTTTTATTGATCAATGTTAGAAAGTAGTTAAAATAACAAACAACAAAATGGCATTCTAGTGAGGGGGACAATAACCATAAAACAAAGCCCACAGCTTGTACAATAAGCCCTCCATGTTCACTAAAGTTAGGGGTGCAGGACCCCCATGAAAGTGGAAAACTGACAAATAAAAAAACCAGTATTTTTTAAACTTGGGAGAACACTCTCCAGGGGGATTATCTCCTAGGAATCTCGAAGTCCCCCAGCAGAACTCTATGGTCCACATTTGCCAGAGGCTGACCACAGAATCATGCTGGAGGACCTACAAAAATCCTAGAGAAGTGTTTTCTCTAGGTAACTATAGGTCCTTCAGTATGACTTTAGGGTCAACGTCCAGCAGAGTCACACTGGAGGATCTAGAGATTCCTAGAGAGAACAGGAATCTCAAATCTGTGAATAATCAAAGCTGCAAAAACTGCAAATGTGGAGGGTTGACTGTCATTCAAAATATTCTATCCCTTTTTGACAAACACTGAATAATTACATCTTTGTACTGCAGCCTGCAGTGCTGTGTAATGGAGGGTGGGGACAGAGGCCACTGGGGTCAAAATTGTCTCTAAATGCCCTCTAGGAGCCTTCTTGTGCCTTCTTTCTCATTACAGTGCACCCACGTCATAGGCAGGCGCACCATATATGGCTTTCAGCTTACACTGGAAGCTGCACACTGAAAGAGGCAATGGCACGTACATCTGTGGTGCATGCACTGTGCTGCATGCACGAGCCCCACAGTTTTTAATGGGGCTCGAGCATACATAGAATTTCCCTTATGTTGGGTGTGTGTGTCAGGAATGGATCCCCCACGTAAGGGGGAATGGATCCCCCACGTTTTGTCATTTCAACCACACAGCAATGTTGCTTGGCCACATGTGTCCCAGTTTTCATCTGTGAAAAGTTGGCGGGTACGACATGCCAAATAACGCATGAACAGCATTGTTGCAAAAATAGCCAAGGAACTGTTTTAAAACATTGCACAAAAAAGCATGAGTTCATGAGAGGGGCACTCAGCTTGTTCTTCAAGTTTACATAGAGAGGTCTGCTTGGTTGAACCCTTTTTTGTTTTTACAAGTAACTTGATTATGGACAAATGAGTCATTTTATTAAATGTGACGGGAAAAGAGAGCTACAGATAAAAATCTGAGAACAAGAGAAGAAGAATTTGAAAAGAAGACCAAAAAACAAAAACATGTTAATCTAGTCCTAGGAATGTATGGGAAACAAAGTTTCAGAATTCAGACATTCTTTTCCGGCTTTTTAAACTATAAAAGGAAGAAGAAAAAAACAGGGCTGGCTCAGAAAAGCAGCATTGCTTGCCAAAAGCAGGTGATAAGCACATAGAAAAACGAACATGAATAAGACCTAGCCTAAATTAAAGTATCATGCAAAACCATTATTGTGAGATGCTTTCAAGGAGGCACTGGAGAGCCAAATACCCCAACTTTACATCCCAGAAATATTTTATTTTATTTTGCCCCCCAAACCCAATAGGGTGTGTGGGGAGCATTCCCACTATGTTTTCAGTTCCCTCTCAGTCATTTTATGCCCAGGAGAGGCCTTTATAATAACAGGAAGGTCACTCTGTTCATGTCCATTTTTTAAAAAATGTGCTCCTTGTAAAGCTCTCCATGGAGAGAGTCTCCTCCAAGTCCTCTAGATGGCATTTGGAGGCGATTTTGATCCTGGAGGCCTCTGCCTCCCCTCCAAAAAACAGCTATGGGGTGGCATTTTGCTCACCCTGAGGTGAAAAATGTGACAGTTGTGAACTTCATTCAGATATGGACCACCTTGAAAAATAAAGAGGATCAGATCATGCAAAAGGGAATCTCTGCCACAATGGCCAAACCAGACTGTGCTTCCACAACCCCTCACTGCCTGGAACTCACAATCCTTGACATGAGACCAACAAGTTCTTCCTCCTCCTTTTTCCTCTGCTCAAAGTGTACATCAATGAGGGTCTGCAACTCCAGGAGATCCTTTTCCATACGCTTACGGTGGATGTCCTATCAGAGATATTAAGAAATGCATTACCGTATATACTTGACTATAAGTTGACCTCCTATATAAGTTGACGGCAGGTTTTAGGGGCAAAATTATGAATTTTTTTATGACCCTTGGATAAGTTGAGGGTAAAACGTTGGGACATGCAACAAAGGATCTAAATGATGACGCAAAGAAAAGCAATGCTAGGCATAACTGTTTTGGCTCACACTAAAGACTGGATGGAAGAGAGAGTAGAGGTGTCTTTCATTTGGCAAAGAATATGGGGTTAAGATGACATGTCTTGTGGCCAACAAGCAAGTCGGTTTGCTGTCATGTCTTTGTGGGCAGATAGTGCACATACGGGAGTGTCTTAAAAGCAGTATACAGGTACATCCAAAAGATTCAACAAAGTATAATAGAGTACTCACATCGAAATCCACTCTCTCCCCTTCGGGGATTTTTGGAGGAGCCAGCTGTGGAACCACAGGCCTTTATGTGGGCAAGCAGAGACAAAGGAAAAAAAAACTCAGAGTCAATATTTGGAAATATTGGCAGAAAGGGGGTGAGAAGTACTACAAAATACTTTAGTAGACCATTTTTTTTCTCATCAAACCAAACTTAACAAGGCTACATGTTAACATTAAGATCTCCAAATGCAAGTTTTGAATTTTGTGTTTAGTTGCCACAGTTTCTTCCTCCGTGACTTCTTTGCCTTTTAGAACTGGGTTCTAGACAGTTATTCCAGAGTTAACACATTCCTCTAACATAGAGGCAATTTTATGGTTGATGGGTGGGGAACTGATGAATTTTTCATCTGTTTGGGAATTGCATAAGGAAACAGGAGCCCTGAAACAAAAATATATGGTGGCAACTCATATTTTGTGTAGCTGTTTCTCCCTCCCCACTGTGAGAACTTCACCATTCAGTGTTCTGGTGCTCACGAACATCCTTGAATAAAATTCCTTCTTTCACTTACCTTGGTTTGGGTCGCTCTTCCTCTGTGAGAAACAGAAGACAGAAAAAGGTCATTAATAAATGCAAGGAGGAAGAAAACTTTAGAAAATGGTCGACAAGCAATACTAATGCAGCCAGATCCATGTGCTTGATAGAGAAAAAGGTGCCAGATATACATATATTGACCCATGGCAAATGCCAGTATGGGAGCATATGCTTTGTTAAGAGTGACTGAGATGCTATAAATGGAATGGAATTATCAATGTTCAGAACAAGAGGGATCAAAATGAGAGAAGAGGGACAAATTAAGACATCAATAATGTTCTAAGATGGCCTATAATGAATTTGATAACACTTATCACAAAACTATAAACTCATTTGTTAGTCATTAGAAACATTCACATGGGGCCACTTTTAATTCTATCTGAATTTTAGGGTTCTTTACAACCAGAAGTGTAAACCATCATACAAAATAACAATAGAAATAGTAAATAAAATCCCTAAAAGCAATCTTAAGCTTTTGGGTACAGCGAGCCCTTTTTAACGGCTAGGGTTTGGTTCACAACCTCCTATGGATACTGGAATCAGTGGCTGCTCAAGCCCTATTAAACACAATGGTGTAGTAAAATGGTGTGCTTAACATAAAATGATACAGTCAAGGTTTGCTTTTTGCAATTTATATATATATTTAAGATATTTTCAAGTCATGAATGGTTGAATCCTTGGATAAAGAATCTGTGGATATGGAAGGCTGATGTGTAATTTCAAGCTTGGACTCATTAGGTTATGTAGAGACAGTACAGTATTCTTTTCTCCTGTTGCATTTTATGCCAATGTGCTATTCCATCAATTCTAAACATTTCATTGAGTCTCAATTGGCTGTCCATCTTTTCTACCTGAAGTTCATAGGATCTTCTTGTACATATCACTGATATGATACTGGTGTTCACTAGGGCTGGCCCTTCCATTAGGCAAGGTGAGAGGAGCTGTCTCAGGTAGAAATTTCAGGATGCAACAAAATGGCATTAAATTTCTAATTATTTGTGGGGAAGGGTGCTTTTCTGCCTGTTCTGCCAAAATAATGTCTCTATCTTTGGATACATGTATCTTGATTTAGGTGAACAGGTGGCCACATTTTGTTTTTTTGTCTCCTCCCAGGCAGCAAAGTGTACTTGGCTGGTCCAGGTGTTTCTGACCGACGACGCAGACCAACTATAGGACTCCATCTCTTGTGCTCCACAGCCCTAAGACAGGCATTTTAAGACTAGAACATTTGAAGTTTTATATAGAGGTTAGATGCCCATCTCTCAGCAGTACTGTAGATTCCTGCACTGTCAGTGCATTCGGCTACTTGGTGGTTCCCAAATGTTGATCCTCCAGAGGTTTGAAACATCAGCTCCCAGAATTCATGACTATTGGCCAAGTTTGCTGGGCCTTCTGGGTGCTGAAGTTCCAAATCTCTGGAGGATCAAAGTTTACTGATAGCCCTTGGATTCCATTCCAAATCTATGATTCTATGAATATTCAAGAATTAGCCTGAAAGGACATGACTTTGGAATCCCATATTAACCCCGGGGCAGTTGGTAGGTGAGTCCAGACAAATTCCAAATGGAAGACAGTTTCTGTGACCTGATACTATGCCAGTCACAGGCATGTCTATAGGCACTCCAATATATCTATTTTACCCTCAGTGGGGTTAGATATATTGCTTGCCTTATAGACATGGGAGAGGTACACATGTTCTCAACAGGGATACATAGAGAGAACACACTACTGCACACTCTTCACATGTATCCAGAACATGTGTAGCACACGGACATCATTGGGGTCCATAGATATATTTATATAAAATATATCAAAAAGGCTTGGTCTGTTAGGAACCTGTGCACATCCTCCTTTTTTAAAGGATGTGCGGATGTCTCTCCCTGGGCGGCATGGAAGCAAGAGATATATGGGAGGAACTATAAGAAAGGTTATATAGTCAGTTGACTTTAGATTAGACTCATGAGGAAACCTAGACATGGAGGCCAGGTTGTGTCTTTCTAGATCCACTTGGCAGCCCTTGTACTTTCCATCACCTGTCGACACAGCCATCCTGTTTCATTAGTCCACTTGTCCATCACCCAAGGGATTGCTATCTAATGAGATAGGTACTACCTTGAGGCTCTACTATGTACTGCCGCCTCCCCAATCTAGATCCTTGGAGATTTTGCTCAGTCAGCGATCTGGAAAATGTTCTGTTATCTTCCAATAGTGCAATTGTAATGGAGTTGGCCCTTGTGTGATAATCTAGGCATGGTTGTTCTTCCACCTATGCTAGGGACCAACAATTGTACAACTTTCCAGATGCTGATGGACTGCCCTAGCTAGCATAGACAATGGTGAAGAATGCTGGGATGTATACAATTCCCAACCCTGATTGTTTATCTTTTTAGCCATGCATTTGAGTCTGTGGGACCTTTCACAGTACACAAAAATAGTACTATGATTCCACTTTAAATGTTATAGTATCATTCTGTGGAATTCTGGGATGTGCAGTTTAGGGAGGTGGATTTAGAATTCTCTGCAAGAGAACTCTTACACCTCACCCTTTTTCAACTGCTTTGAATATATCCCAGGTTCTCTCTCTTCCTCAGACTTTCCTCTTTTGTATTGGCTTACTTCAATTGCTGCAAACTCAGATCAAAGTAGTTTGCACAAAAGTGAGAATCTTGCCCTTCCCAGTAAACTTAGGCAAAAGCAAACTGCTGCAACATCTCCTAGCTTCTGTATCTGTCTTCATTAATAACTTTTGCCCACTTGACAACACTCAGATGCTGCTTGGCCACATCTGTCCTGGTTTTCCTCTGTGAAATGTTGGAGGTTTTTTGGTTTGCTGGAACCAAAGAAGAATAGTATTCCTCTTCTTTTTCACTATCTTGGTCTTCCTTTTGGGTTGTTCCCCCCACCCTGAGGAAGAATGGAGTGAAGGAGAGATATACCTGGCTCAGGAGCTGGCTCAGGTTCTTCAGTCACCGCAACCAACACAAATCACAGGGGCAGGATGAGGGATGAGGAATAGATACAGAGTCGGGAAGGGTGTCAGAGAAGAAGAGAGAAAGAGATTGTAGGGAAGGGACCAAATCCAGGAAAGAAAGGAAAAGGCAGTTAGAAAAGACATCTATAGCAGCTGTCCCCAGCTCACTACTCTCCAGATGTATTGGATTACTAGTCCCACCACCCACAGCCAGCATTGTCCTGTTGTCTGTCAGTGATGGGAACTGTACCCAATTTATCTGTTGGGAAGAAGAGTTGGGGACACTGATCTACAGGATGAGGATAAAGGGAGACAGGGGAATTAAAAACACTATTTGTTAGCCAAAGGAAAAGAAACCCACCCCACCACTTCAGCCACTGTACCAGGGAGCAACCACTAACCCCCTCCCGCTAAAGGAAAGAACCCATAACAGATCTTATTCCTGAAAAAGAAAACATTTTGCCCAATTTTCTTTGCTTTCTCTATTCATAGACAGTGATTAGTTCGCTCACAGGGATGTGATCTGGCAGTTAAATCTGACTGGTGACATGGTAGCATGATGCTGTATTTCTTTCTCTGCCTCCAAGAGGCACAAATATTTCATGCCCTGTATGACTCCTTCTCTTAAAAAGTGGTGGTGGGAGGAATTTTGTGGGGGCTCAAAACTGGAAACCAGCACTCTGTTTTGGCTCAGTTCTCAATTAAACATTGAGCATGAATCAGAAATGATATGAGATACATGTGTTCAGTAACTGGATATTGGAACAGGGGAACAAAAGGTAGAGGGAAAAAACTTGGTTATGATGACTGAAAGGCAAAATTAACTACCGCTATCAAGCTGCGAAACCTGATTAAAGCAAAAGGAAAGAGGAAAAAGAAAAGGATGTTACATTGAAGAAGAGCCAGCTTCAAGCACCTAAGAGGTGGAACACTGGTCATAAATGGAAAATCTTTTGAAGTTATATTGGACCATGTTGTAACATAAGAGTACCCTTCCCTGACCTGGTTTCCTTGTTGTTTTGAGAAAACAACTTTCCTTGTCCAACACCGAGGGTAGTGGGAATTGTATTGCACTGGGTTAGAAAAGGCTGACAGAGAAGCATCCTGTGACAGATGATGTTCAAAGCTATGCTCTGTTCATTTGAAACCAAAATCTAATAAACCCAATAAGATAAAAACATCTGAATTTCTGTGATTCCTTTAAACCTGAAAACCAGAAGGATGAAATTCTGAGAATGAAAGCAGGAAACCCTAAAAGATTTGGAGAGAGAAGCCAGATCCAACCTGTTCCAACCCAAATGACCAAATTTCCTTCCCAGGGCCCTAGGACCACTCTTTTCACTCACCAGGTCTCATTCCTTTTGGGAGAAAGTAAACTTAAGACCCATGTTTTATTTACAGTATTTCATTTCATTTTCATGTTGTTGGGGCATTCAGGGTCTCTTTCATGTTACACAGTTGGTAGCATGATTCCTGTGATTCCACTGTAACTATCCTGGCTTGATCCTATGGAATCCTGAGGTTTGTTATTCCATGTGATATTTAGAATTCTCACCAAACTAGAAATCCCAAGGTTCCTTGGAATGCAAACACGACAATTAAAATGCTATCAAAATGCAAGAACTGTGCAGTCTGAAAGAGACCCTGGTTCTCCACAAGGTAAGCCACATCTTAAATCTGCTTGGATCCAACGGGGCTTTTGTTTGCACAGACCTGAAAAAAAGACAAGGGGAAGGTACTTTGGAGAGGGGAATGGACAGGTGACATCTTCTCACCTTCTTCTTCAGGTTGTTCCTCTTCTTTTAGAGAGAGAGAAAAAGAAAGAGAGAGACAGAGAGGGAGAGGTTCTTAGTTTCAGGATAGACAGCATGTAGGTCAGATGATATAATTTTTGGTTGGTTGGACGCCTCTGAGAACAAAAGTCTAAATTTTGGAAATGTTCCCAAAGATGGCCTGCCCTTTAAGACATCTTTTTTTTTTTTCAGTCCAGAGGAAAATGGTTCTTAACGGTAAAAACAATGGGAAGTTCACAAGCGGAAAGAAATAGAAGGCGGTTGCTTATTCTTGCAGTAGAACCCCCCCTCGTGTAAATCTTCAAAGCTGTAGAGAATAATAATGATCTCGGGTACAAAAAACAAAAAGGACACCAAGGCTTTTTATTTGCCTGAGTCAATATTATGATATGCAAAATGATTTGGCCAAACAGAAAAGCCATAAAAGTTTAACTAGAGGTGGATCAGGTTAGGTTTATGGAACAGAAGCAAGTAAATACATGTGTAATGTAGACATTCAGTAATTTAATAACACTGACAATTTCCATTCTGACCTTTTGGAAAGCCCTCAGGGGGAAAAAAACCCCCAACCAACCCATCTGCCTCAAACACTAATCTATGGAAAATATGTATAGCATCAGCCTTCTCCCAGCTAGCAACCTTCAGATGTGTTTGACAACAACATCTATCCTCTTAATGGTCATGCTGATGGGGATTGTAGTCTCCCATGTTTGGAAAGTGCTAGCTTGGGGAAGGCTAAAATAGGTATTTAATTTAAAAAATAAACCTGGAAAAGAGCACCTGGATAATGAACAAAAATGGATGGCTTATAATATCCCTTACCTTCCTGCTGCTCCCTGGTGTGCAGAAAACAGGATTGGCAGGGGAAGAAAAAGAAAAAGTAAGAGAAAGAAATGCATACATACATTAGTGCATCCATTCTTTGGTGCTGACCCAAATCTGTGGACATACCTATACTATAAAATTAAATCAATCTACTTTGAAAATAGGGTCATCACTAGATTAATGGACATGGATTGCTTTTAAAATTCTGAGAATCCTTTGGTAGAAACTCTTGATTCGTTCACTGAAGTTTCCTGAGATGCTAAGCTGAGAGCAATGGCAATCAAATATACTTGAATAATTTCAATACACAGCATATATATCCCACCAAGGACCTGTTCCTCGGCAGACGAGCTATGAGTGAAACCTAGGGTGCATCTTCAACACTGAGAAATAATGCAGTTTGACACCACTTTAACTGCCATGGCTCCATCCTACAGAATCCTGGGAATTGTAGTTCTGTGAGGCACCAGCACTCTTTGGCTGAGAAGGCTAAAGACCCTGAAAGACTATAAATTCCAGAATTCCATAGGATGGTGCTCCAGCACTTAAAGTAGTGTCAAATCAAACTATTATTTCTTCAGTGTAGATGCACCCACACCACTGAGTTGCTGCATATGGCTTCCCATCATTGTTGCCCCACATGCCAGTGGGTCAGAAGCCTTTTAATACTGCACAGTTATAGCACTATGATTCCACTTTAACTGCCATGGCAACATCCTATGGAATCCTGGGATTTGCAGTTTAGGATGGGCATTTAGAATTCTCAGCTAGAGAATTCATGTACCTCACCAAATCCCAAGATTTCACCAGGGCCTTTCCATACTGCAGAATTACATAACTATGATTCCACTTTAACTGCCACGGCAAAATCCTATGAAATCCTGGGATTTGCATTGCAGGGAGGAAATTTTAGAATTAGCACCCAGAAAGCTCTGGCTCATCAAACTACAAACCCAGACTACAAATTCCAGAGTCAGCATATTTTCTGCTTCTCTAGAGACTAGAACACAAACCAGTGGATTTAAATTACCAAAAAGAGATTCCACTTATAAATTAGAAAAGACGTCTATACTGTGATGGTGGAATAGACTGCCTCAGAGGATAGTGACCTCTCCTTCTTTGGTAGTTTTAAAAAAGAATTGGATGGGCACCTTTCCAAAAGTGCTTTAGTTATATATTCCAAGGGCTGCGTCTGCACTGCAGAAATAATCTGGTTTGACCCCACTTTAATTGCTGCGTCTCAAGGCTAAGGTATTCTGGAAATGGTAGTTTGTTGCAGCATGGGTCAAACTGGATTATTTCTGCAGTGTGGATGCAGCCTACATGGCAGCAGGTTAGAACAGAGTTGGTCCCTTCCAAATCCATCACTTTGTGATTCCATGAATTAACACTGGAAAAGGAATGAAACTGTAGCTCATTAAATTACAGCAGTAAGAAAAATCGATGAAATTCATGGAGTCGCCATAAATTGACAGGTTACTGGAAGGCACATAACTCCACACAATATAACTTAGTTTTAGTTTTGTTACTGGAAAAAATGAATTAATAGCTCATAGGTGATTCCGCCTAGGGAACTGTACTCCAAGGTACCTTCTTAATTGTTAGAAATTTGGAAAATGCCACTGTACCAAAAAAATAGGAGCCCTAGTGGTGCAGTGGTTAAATGCCTATACTGCAGCCACTCACTCACAAACCACAAGGTTGTGAGTTCAATACCAGCCAGGGGCTCAGGGTCGACAGAGCCGGCATCTTTCCGCTAAAATGAGTAGCCAGTTTGTTGGGGGCAATTAGCTTACACATTGTAAACCTCTTAGGGAATGCTTAAATGCACTGAAAAGCGGTATAGAAATGTACTTGCTACTTGCCATTGCTCTTTTGATGCTGAACTTGGTGTGGACACCTGAGTGGCATAGCCTGTGACAGCCATAAACTCCTGAGCTCAAGCTATGTAACTACATAGATAGACATAGGATGCTATGTGATTATCATATGGGAAAGTAAATAGGCATAAATGCCGTCTTCTTTCCTTTGTGTCAGTCTTTTGGCACCTAATCATGGCAGCAAATAAAAATAACAAATTACCAATAAGCCCCATGTAGATCAGTGGTATTTTTTCCCATGTAAATGTGCTGAAGATTCAGAAGAATATTTTGGAGAAATGAAGAGGCCATTTCGCAATACTATTCCTGCTCATTTGTTTGGGTCAATTTCACATATTTTGGTCGAACCAGCATTTCTTCTCAGATGGCACACATTAAATTGGGCCCCAGTTCCAAAATTCAAAGCTGCAGTTTCAAATGCCTCCACTTTGAAATGTGATTTTCATAATCTACATTTTGGGGGAGCCATTTGAATCATATATCTGGTGGATAAGTGAGGAAGTAAAACCTGTATCCGCACTGCAGAAATAATCCAGTTCGACACCACTTTAACTACCATGGCTCAGTACCATCGAATTCGGGGAACTGTAGTTTTATGAGAAATTTAGCCATCTCTGACAGAGGGCTCTGGTGCCACAACAAACTACAGATCCAAGGATTCCATAGCACTGAGCCATGGCAGTTAAAGTGGATTATTTCTGCAGTGCAGATGCAGTCTCCCCCCCCCCCATTATTCTATGTTCTCTAGATGAAATCTTCCCCCCATTATTCTATGTTCCCTAGATCCAATAGTATCCATACGTGGAAGTATTCTCGATAAATCACAGGAGGGGAAAAATGATATTTCAGCCTACATAAAAACACCCTCCATGCCCCAAATATGTGCACATTTCTGACTTCCCATTTGTGCCGACAGTCCATAAGTTCCTTTACTTACTCCTCATATTCAACTTCCTCCTCGGACATGATGACGGAGTCTGGGTTTTACCTGAAAGAAAGGAACAGACAATTCATAGTACTTTTGCTGACGTGGCACATTGGGAATTAAATCTCAGAAACTATTCAGCAATGGCCGGTGTATCTGAAAGCTTGTTAATAAGCTAAATATGGATTAAGTGTAGGGCATCTCTCTTTTTTTAAATTAAGAAACACATTGACTTATCTGAGGGCTACCCATTTAGGGCAACAATAACCAGGATATGATGGTATGTAAATCACAGTCCAGGATCTCTCATTTCATGCTCTGTAGCCGATTCTCTTGAGAGCTCCTGCTGATTCCATGTGGAATCATGTTCCCTTTTACGGTATGGGTCGCAGGAATGGTGCATAGTGATCAAAGGCAGCAGGCAGGATATGTAGGAGCAAAGTTAGGGAAATAATAGCTTCCTAGCTTCCATCATAGACTATTTTTAACTTTTGCGATCCATAAGGCTCAAAGTGGAAAGGAATAAAAACCCCTTCCCCATGTAGGAAACAGTGACTGGGTACTATCCTTGCATCGCCAGATGGAACTAGGAATAGAAAGAAAATTCGAAAATATATACTTGAAAAACAATCAAAATATATATTTCTTTTTAATTTTTTTAAATAAACAATAAAGACATACAGTCTAAAGAAATTCAAAAAACGTTTGCATATTTTACACTCCAGTACTATCTTTTGTTACAATTTTATTTAATATCTGTTTAGCCCTTTTTATCTACTATATAACCTCTTATTAGTACTTCCCTTTGTTTATCTGACTTTGTAAGACATAAATTCTATTACTATTATCCACTTCTGATTGGATTAGTCTGATCTCACTATTTTTTCTCCAGTCATTAACAAGAGATACCATTGTTTTAGATCTACTTTGTTTAATTCAAAGGTATAGCCATGTGAGTCTGTAGAATCAGTATGTAGAGAGATCTTGTAGCACCTTTGAGACTAACTGAAAGAAATAAATTGGCAGCATGAGCTTTCGTAGACTACAGTCTACTTCCTCATGCATTTGGTGGAGTGGAATCCAGGTACAGACATATTGTTTCCTATTCTTATTTCCACAAGTTTTTGCAATAATCTATAACCAGTGGCCAGTCATCTTCTAACTTTTCTGTATCTCTTTGGTTTTAGCCAGGTTGTTAACTTGTCTAGTTAAATGATTTCATTAAAC
Source organism: Urosaurus nigricauda (assembly GCA_034509955.1). NCBI lineage: Eukaryota > Metazoa > Chordata > Lepidosauria > Squamata > Phrynosomatidae > Urosaurus > Urosaurus nigricauda. The sequence continues at coordinate 16,138,041 of JAOEGL010000006.1, forward strand.
AGTCTTCTATGGTGTGGATTTCTTTAACTTTCCATTCTTGTGCCAACCATAATCTAGCTGTGGAAATTATGTATACTTTTCCTCTGCGTGTTTTGCAATCTTATTAGCCATGTTAAAAAAAATAGTAATTTTCAGCATCTCTTTCATTTTAATTTGTATTCCTTTCCAGAATTTTTTTCACTTGTGGACAGTGCCACCACATATGGTACCAGGATCCTATTGCTTCCTAACATTTCCAACATTTGTTTTGATCAGTTTTATAAATTTTGGTGTTTTTTTTTTTGGTTTGTTTGTTTGTTTTTTTGCATTGTTATATGCCATCAATAGGCCATTTTCAAAATCTGTTTTTCAAGTATGAAGAAACCCTGATGAGAAGAATTTTGGCCTGACAACGCTTTTTGCAGTTCAGGACTTATTCTGCAGAAAATTCACGTGTGGTTGTTTTGCACAGAAACCAGAACTTTTAAAGGAGAAACCAATCTTTTCTGCATAGAAAATAATATTTCTGTGTGGAAATATTCTCTGCCCATAAAAAGCTGTTTCATGCACAGAAAATTCTGCAGTTGGGGACATTCCATTCCATGCAAAATTCACATGTGATTGATCTGCACTGAACTTTTTCCAGTGCAGAAAACAGCTTTCTTTTTCTCTGTAGAAATTTCTCTCTATTTTGAATGGAGCCGATTTGAATTCACGTAAATTCGCTAGTTTAGCAAATGTACGTGAATTCTAATTGCATTCGGAATGCATTCAGAATGACTTCCCATTGCCCGAAATTGTGTGAGATACTGTAATACACAATAACATGAAAACCCATGATTGCGTTCAGATTGCCATTGGATTATACTTCCAATTTCCATCGTCTGATAATTCCCAGAATTTCCATAGCATTGAGCCATGGCAGCTGAAGTGGTATCAAGCTGAATTATTTCTGCAGTGCAGATGTAGTCTTAATTTCCAAACAGGAAAATATGTTCCTTTTGTGTATGTGTGAATCACAGGACTCTTTCAAACGGGGAGGAATTTCTCCCAACTCCGAATGGAGCCAATGCGGATTTATGTAAATTCGCTTGTTTAGTGAATTTACATGAACCCCTGCTCCGTTCGGAATTACTTCCCATTACCCGAAATTAACCCCCTCCTGCCCGAATTTGCATACGAAGGTTTAATTCGCAATAAGGTAAAACCCATGATTGCATTCGAATTGGCTTCCCTCCTGCCCGAATTTGCATGTGAAGAGTTAATTTGCAATAACATAAAACCCATGATTGCATTCGAATTGACCTTAAATTATACTTCCAATTTAGCCTTGTATGAAAGAGTCCACAAACTGTGATCAACATTTAATTTATAACACTGAATGACATCACCAAGGGCTGCCCATAGGTGTCAGGCTTTGTCCTGGAAACCTCAGGCCCTGCGATGATCCTAAACTGGCAATCCAGGACTGCTGTGTCACACTGCAGAAATAAAGCAATTTGATGGCACGGCTCAATGCTATGTGATTTTGGGATTTGCAGTTTTGTGAGATTTAGCATCCCCTTAGAGAGATCTTGTGCTCCCCCACCAAACTATAAACCCCAGAATTCCATAGCATTGAGCTATGGAAATAAAAGTAGTGTCAAACTGCTTTACTGTATTATGGCAGCAGCCTTGGGTCCAAAACACACTGCAGAAATAATCCAGTTTGAGACCGCTTTAACTGCCCTGACTCAGTGCTAGGGAATCCTGGGAATTGTTGTTTATTGTGGCACCAGAGAAGGCTAAATGTCTCACAAAGCTACATTTTCCAGAATTTCCTAGTGTTGAGCCAGGGTGGTTAAAGAGGTCTCAGACTGGATTATTTCTGCAGTGTGTTTCGAACTCATCAAGCCCTTCCTTTCCTAACTGCCTTTCAGTCACAAGGTGCTTTACAATATAGATTAAAAGGAAGCACAACTAAAACCTATTAATAAAAAAAGATTTTTAAAACCCTTACATAACCAACCCTGTTAAATTCACTTATGTTGAAATTGATTAAAACACATTTAAAGCACAGTAAAACGATAAAAGAACCAACACAGTGTAGTGGTTTGAGCATTGGACTATTATCCTGGAGACCAAGGTTCAAATCCTCACTTAGCCATGAAACCCACTGGGTGAGGCAATGGCAAACCTTCTCTGAACAAACCTTGCCAAGAAATCTCCCTGGTAGTGTTGCTTTAAGTCGAAAATGACTTGAATACACACAACAGAACAGCAAAAAGAAGATAAAAGTACACCTTTTATTGTTGTTGTTGGGCTGATCTAGACTGGCAAAAAGGGGTGTGTTCATGCCTGTATGAAAGTGTAGCTTTTAGATGACCCACACTGAAAGTTTGGCATGAACGCACTTCTGTTGCATTTTAGTGGGGAAAAAGCAGCTTTAAAAAGGACCTGCTTTTCCCAGTTTCTTTTTAAAAAGGGTGTAACTTCGCAGCTGTGTCTAAATGCTGCAGCGCAACTGTGCAGTTTTTTAAAGCTCCCAAACCCTAGCTCCGACCCTAATCCGAACCCTAGACATGCGCAGTAGGGACTCTGGGATGCTGTAACTGTTATGCAACTGTGCATAAAATGTCAATTCATTCATAACATAAAGAAGTGTATTCATAAACTTAAATTGTAACGGATTTAATATCTTTTGGGGGGGGGGGAGGGATGCAGTTTGTTTTATTGATGTAATAATATTTTAATGTGTAAGCCTCCTCGATTGATCTCAAAGGGGTGGGGTATAAATAATAATAATAATAATAATTATTATTATTATTATTATTATAAAATAAAGGGGTTCATTCATGGTGCACCGATGCAACTGCACACTTTAAAAAGGGGGGGGGGCGAAACCACAATGGTAATTTGACAGATCTTCATAACTGCATAGTTCATGTGTGATGTACTTGCACAACTGTGCAGTTCGCAGCCGGCAACAACAACAACAAAAATATTAAAGGTTCAGTGTGGCCAAAAGCCCCATTCATTGCCACCCGTGCAGCTGCTCCGCCTGTGTTTCTAGCATCCTGACAGCTTCCAATGTAGTTGCTGAGCAACAGAAAAGACTTCAGATAAGTCGTCCCCACACCTCCTCAGTGTAGCTGCCCTATGCCTTTTTATTACACACCTGGGACTTGCAGTGCAGCTGTTAAGTATTAAGGAAAAGGCAACTTCATGTCGCCCTTTCCTGCCGATCTAGAAAGCCCCAACTGCCTTCAAGTTGTTTCCAACATCTGGCAACCCTAAGGCAAACTTAGCATGAGGTTTTCTCAGTTGGAAACATCTGGTAGACTTGGTAGTCTTTCTACCTTAAGATAAGCCTAAATTACTTAAAACTTTATTTTAAAAAAGTAGTAAAGTTTGGGTTATAGGTGGATTTATGGGGTGGTGGGACCTAATCTGGTATTTTGTCCTGAGTCCTGTGCTAGTTCTTAGTGGTCCCGATCTACTACATTTATTGTTGTTGTTGTGTGACTTCAAGTTGTTTCTCACACATGGTGTTTCTGATTTATGGGCACCCTAAGGCGAACCTGTCACAGGGTTTTCTTAGTACTGTACTGGTAAGTATTTCAAAGGGGGTTTGCCATTTGCATCCTCTGAGGCTGCGAGAGGTTGACTTGCCCAAGGTTACCTACCTGAGCTGGGATTCAAACCCTGGTCTCCAGAGTCATAGCCCAACACTCAAACCACTACGCCATGCTGGCTCACTACATTGATACTCCACTTTTTCTCCATTGGAAGTGAAAACAGTTCTAGCAGTGACTTGTTCATTCCATGTGGTAGGATGAGTTTAGGGTTAGAGTTCTGGGCTTTAGTCCATGTTAAAGGAGTTAGACATGGTGCTGAATCCCATCCTCAAATTACATTCAGCACTCCTTTAAATTTGGACTAGGATCAGGTCTGGGTACATCACTCCATTCACTTGGCCGCTGGTAGCTAACACTGAGCAGTTCTCTTTCTTCCATCCTATTTTAATTTCACAATTACCCATTTAAGCTACAAAATGGTAATTTTCTCAAAGTAACTGAATAAGGTTTCATGGCTATAGAGGGAGCTGAACTTTGTTGTACTGGCTCCTAACCACTACCACTACACTTTGGTTTTGTACATCCATAAACTACCATATATACTTGACTATAAGTCGACTTCATGTGCAAGTCGAGGGCAGGTTTTGGGACCAAAATTATGGATTTTGATATGACCTGTGGATAAATTGATGGTAAAACTTAGGGGCATGCAACAAAGGATCTAAATGATAAAAACAAAGGAAAACTATACCAAAGAACTTACAAAATTCTGGCAGGCATAATGGTTTGGGTTTACCCTAAAGGCTGGATAGATGAGAGAGTGAAGGGGGTCAGTGCTTCCAGGACACATTACGCTCTTGCCTTTTACCAGGGAATGGTTCCCTTTTTTTAAATAAGAGTTAAAATACAGTATTTACACTGACCCATGGATAAGTCAACCCAGGTTATGGAGGTCAGTTTTTTTACTAAAATTTCTAGACTTATACGTGAGTATATACAGTAGCTTGCTCTCAACCCAAGATGGATTTGTTTACACAGCGATTAAACAATCCGTCAGTGGATGTGGATCTCATAAATGTATCAGCTTACATGTATGCATGCCAACTGTTTTACTTTCTTGGCTTCTTTCCAAAGCAAATCTGTGGTGGGGGAAATTAAAAAAAAACTATCATGATGACATGTACAGAAAGCCATGCGGGTATGCTTTGCCAGAATTGCAAACAACTACTTTCTCTGATTGCCATACTCCCAAAAGATAGGTGAGACTGAGCGTGAGAGATTCCAGGAACTGAATTTTCCTAACAGCTATAGTGCCAAACCAGGAAATGAAGCAGGAATTACCTTATCAGCTGTGAAACTAGGGGAATTTGGAGGATTATTCCTTTCCTGGGAGAGTGACATGATGGCTATTTGTTCCATGCGTGGTCTGCAGGATGTTTAACAGTCCAGGTGGTTGCGACATCATGGTGCCTATCATTCTGATCAATGACTGCTGGGAGTCACCCAGCACAGAATTAAAAAAAAAAAAACCCTGGCCTGCATCCTTCTAATTTTAATGGTCTATATATGCTTGCATTGAAATGAAAATCTATCCTGGTTGGTTGTTATTTGCTGTCAAGTCACCTTCAACTTCTAGCTATCCTAGGAATGAAAGATCCCCAGAGGCCCTGATCTTCAAGTGGCCTGCTCAGGTCTTACAAACCAAGAGCCATGACTTCTTTCATTGAATCAAGTCACCTGAAATTTGGTCTTCCTCTTTTCACTTTACTGAGCACTACCATCATTTCCAGTGAGTCACATCATCTCATGATACAGTGGGCCAGTGGCATCCGCTGGGGTTTGGTTTCAGCACCTCCCAAAATCTGTGGATGCTCAAGTTCCATTATATACAATTATACATAGTAAAATGGTGTCTCTTATATAAAATGGCACAGTCAAGGTTTGCATTTTGGATTTTTCAAGTCATTGATGGTTGAATCCATGGATGCAGCATCCATCGATACAAAGGGCTGACTGTATATCCAAACTATGACAGCCTCAGTTTAGTCATTTTGGCTTTGAGTGAGTGTTCAGGCTTCATTTTCTCTTGAACCCATTCTTTTGTCTTTTTAGCAATCCAAGGTATCTGTAGAAGTCTGCTTCAGCTCCACATTTCAAATAAGTTGATCTTCCTCCTGTCATCTTTCTTCACTGTCCAGCTTTCATGCCTATACATAGATATCAGAATTACTATGGCATAGACAATTCTAACTTGGGTATTCAATGATATATCTTTACACTTGAGGATCTTATCTGTTCTTGTCATAGTTGCCCTTCCAAGTCCTAGTCTTCTTCTCATTTCTTGATTACAGTCTCTCTATTGATTTATGATTGAGCCAAGGTATAAAAATAATCTTGATTATGATGTCTCCATAACCCACATTAAATTTATGTTAATCATTTGTGATCATTATATTTTTGTCTTCTTAATGTTCAGCTGTAGCTCTGCTTTTGCACTTTCTTCTGTAATTTTCTCCAGTAGTCATTACAAATATCTGTACCATTGGAACCATTCTTAGGACTTTATCACATGAGGCTTGAAAATGGAATTGGAGGGGGATGGTAGTGTCTATGGGTGTACTTTATCATATAACACTGTGTCTGTCCAGTACTTGGTCTGCAGTCCATCTGTTGCTGGAGTGCTCATTGATGGATAAAAACTATCAATGTCTCCCAGTAGCTATTCCACTGTTGATGCACATGTGATAGTTCCTTCCACTTCTGCTTTGTGGTAAGTCAGACGGTGTGAGTGGGTGTGACTATGCCCCTCTTCCCCATCTCCCTCACTATACCCCAAGAAGGCAACAACAACATCAAAAGTGCAAAGTAGTAGGAAAACAGGGAGACTTCTTGTTGTGTGCCTTCAAGCCCTTTTTTCCAACTTATGGCTACCCTAAAGGGAAGGTATCATGGGGTTTTCTTGGCAAGATCTGTCCAGAGAGGTCTTGCCTTTGCCTTCCTCTGAGGATGCGAGAATGTGACTTGCCCAAGATCACCCAGTGGATTTCCATGACCAAGTCGGGATTCGAACCTGGATCTCCAGAATTGTAGTCTAACACTCAAACCACTACATTATGCTGAATCCCAGGGAAGACTGCAGCAAAAGAGAATTGACTCAACCCAGGAACCCATGCCTTGAATCTGCAAGACCTGAGCAGGCCAATTGATGACCAAGGCTTTTGGAAGTCTCTAACTAAAGGGGTTAGCATAAGTCAAAATCATCTTGATGGCAAATAACAAGAAGAAAGCAAGATTCTGGGATGAAGCCTCTGGATTTTGTCTCCTCCTCAATTTATTCAGATAACTTGAAGTGCTAATGTGCCCTACTGCTCATGTGTGGCTCCATTCTCCAGGGTTATTCAGATGGTGAAAATAATCCCAATAGAATGTGGGCTGAATCTTTGCTGTCCACATGAATTTTGAATGCATCCTATTAAGTTTTTTTTGGAGGGGGAGTGGACTGCCAAAAAACCCACTTAACTTGAGATAATCGGACTTGAATTTTATCTCCAAGTTTTCCTAAAAGGTTTGCATTGTCATCTGTTTGAATAGCTAATGCAAATAGATTCAGGAAAAAACATGCTTTGAATACAAATACATCCACATCATTGATTCCATTTTTCCATCTTTATTCGAGTGCTGACATGTGTGAGCAACCGAACACGCAGGGATGTGCGGAGATATGATCCCGATAAAAAAGAATAGTGTGAACAACAAAACCAGAATGCATGAGTGAGATTTTTCGGCAAGTCATGCTAAAAAACCCCCAAATATCTGAATAACCCTTCCATTGGGTCATTCACACTGTGAAATTAATCCAGGATGAATCCGAGTTATACAGTGGTCCCCCGGGTTACGAAGGTAATCTGTTCCGGGATTACCTTCGTAACCTGGAAGCTTTCATTTTCCGGGGGACCGCTATTTTGAATGGACCGCGCGGCCTATTTAAAGGGGCCGCACGTGTTTTTTTTCTTATCCCGGGGGTCTTTCGGATCCCGGGCGATATGTTAGCGGTCCCGCCGGTTTCGTACCCCGGGGGATTCGTACCCCGGGGGATTCGTAACCCGGGGGACCACTGTATCTCCATTATTCACACACATCCCGAATGCACCTGATTAAGTTTGGGGGGGGGCTACCAAAAAACCCACTTAATCCAGGATAATCGATATTGGGTTCCCCCCCCCCGAGTTTTTAGAACAAATCCGTAATGTCGGAAGTGTGAATAACGTATGCGAATAGACCAAAATAGATCTTAGATAAAACGCTGCATGCCTTGAAATGTTCTGAATGCATTTGCATTGTTGATTCCATCTTTATTCAAATGCTTGCATGTGTGAGCAAGCGAACATGCAGAGATGTGCATCGATGTGGTTCCGTGATGTGAATAACAAACCCAGAATGCATGAGCGAGATGATTTGGATCATTGCACTAAAAAAAGGTCACCTGATGACCCCCCCCCCCCCGCCGTCCCAATTTATTGCCTTTTGAGAGAAACGTACTCCTTCTGGATTCATGTAGAGGGGCATTTGGGGGCATTGCTTCTCTGCCCTTCCATGTCCTTCAAGGCTTTATTTGATGACAGAGTGAATGTTTTGTGTTCTCATTCTGAGCAGCAGCAGCTGTCCTAAAAGGTCACAGATACTTTGGAGGTCTCCTCCTATTGTTTCTCAGTGCCCCATTTGAATCCACTCCCTCTGTCCCATTTCTTTAAATAACTTTGACCTGTCGAGGGTGGCATCTTTACACTCCGTCAACCCTGGACCCATTGATTACCACCCCCCAGTGAAGGGACTCATCACCATACAAAGCAGGTTTATATGGCAGGTTTGTATGTCAGCATGGTATGCTGCCACACTGCAAAATTAATGCAGTTTGACACTATGGTATCTTGGGATTTGTAGTTTGTTGTGGCACCAGAGCTCTCTGACAGAGAAGCCTAAATACCTCACAAAACTGCAAATCCCAGCAGTGCAATAGTATTGAGCCATGGCAGTTAAAGCAGTGTCAAACTGCATTCATTCTACAGTGTAGATGCCGCCTGGGTTAAATAAGTTCACCTGAGGAGCTGGTATAAAAGGTTTCTGATCATACTGGGAGATGATAGAAAATATTCTGAGATAAACAAAAAATATATATGCATCTCTAAAACAAAATCAGAAAGAACAAGAACAAATCCCAAGATACCATAGTGTCAAACTGCATTAATTTTGCAGTGTGGCAGGAACTTTCTAGTCTTTTTCGTCAATCTGAATGTGCCCAGAGAGAGATAGTGTTCCCAACAATCATCACAATTTGAATTGCATCTGAACAGTGGATTTACAACCACAAAACCAACACAGAAATACAACCCAGTTGTTCTTAAATGTGCTGTTAGATTGCTCCCTCTTTTTTCCTCCCCCACCTTCCTGCTTTATATCCCATTTTTAGAATGTGATTTAGACTGATATGATTTTGAATGATTCCCACCCAGCATTTCAGAAGCTAATCGCATCCTTGTATGACAAAGGTACCGGAACAGTTTTATAATTTGTTTAACTATGGTCCAGTTTGAAACGGCACACGATCATTTCTCTTGCCAACTTCCCTGTGGGCAAACACATCAAGCCCAAAGTGTGATACCTTGTTCATATGCTCTGCTTTGATAGGAGGGACCAAACGTCTGAGTTGAGATTTTTCTAGGTGGGGCCATCTATCTTATCTTTTTCAAATGGCCTTTATGAAACCTGCACAGATCTGCAGTGCAACCCTAAAGGTTTTTTTTAATGAAATTTAAATCCTGTTAAATCCGCCCCGAGTTTTCCTCCTCGTTTTACAAAGACCTTTCTTAGGTGTAAAATGGCCCAAGGACATTTGTTGTTGTTGTTGTGTGCCTTCGAGTCATTTCCATTATTGCAACCCTAAGAAGAGCCTATCACAGGGGTTTCTGGGGCTGACAATACGTGACTCAGCCAAGGTCACTCAGGTTGCATCCAAACTGCAGAAATAATCCAGTTTGACACCACTTTAACGGCCATGGCTCCATGCTATAGAATTCTGGGAATTTGTAGTTTATTGTGGCACCAGAGCTGCCTGACAGGGAAAGCTAAATGTCTCACAAAACTAGAATTCCCAGTATATCATAGCATTGAGCGATGGCAATTAAAATGGTGTTAAACTAGCTTATTTTTGCAGTGCAGAGAGTCCTCTAGTGAGTTTTCATGGCTCAGAAAGGAATCAAAACTTGGTGTCCAGAGTTTTAGGCCAACATTCAAACCACTACACGATGCTGACTCTTGCCCAAGGACATACCCTCCAACTATCCAGATTTATAGCAGGGAGAGTCCATATTAATCCTCTACAGTCCCACTTTCCCAACTGCTTTAAAAATGTCCCAGTTTCTCTCTCCTGCACCCATGTTCCTCCTTTAATCTTTATTTCAATTCCTGCAAACCGAATTCAAAGTGCAAAAGTAATTTTGACAGAAATAATTGAATAGGAAAAGAGAGGAGAGTGGAGTGTTGCCTCTCCCAGTCAGCTCATTTGGGTTTTTAATTTTTACAATATTCCCATTGCTCTCAAAGACAGAATCAAAATAACTCTACGCCAGTCGTATCCTCCATCATTTGACAGATGAAAACCAGGCCAAGCAACATCGAAGTGCGATCAAGATGGCAAAAGACTGTAGCAGTTTTCTTTTGCTTGAGACTTCTCAGTATGTAAATTCCAGGGTTTCTCTCATTCAAATAGTAATTTCGTATGTTCTTCATCATTAATAACTTTTGCCATCTTGACTACACTGTGCTTGCACTCAGCCACATGTGTCTCAGTTTTAATCTGTGAAATGTTGGAGGGTATGCAAGGGGTACCATCTAGAGTTCATGGGGTGCTTTCTGATGCTTCAAATTTAAAAATCTTCCAGCCCACATTTGAGTTGGAGGGATCCTGTGGTCTTTAAAGAAAGGTCAGTGGGTGGCTTTTCCAAGCCAGAGACTTATACATTTTCCACTCTTTGTGAGTAGGATTGCAGTCTGGAAAAAACCTCCTCAAATCCAGCCCCTCCAGACAGGCTGACTAAAACTCACATCATGCTCAGCTAAATGGAATCTTAATTATTATTAATAACATTACCTAGCACTTACATAATATATTTTGAATCTTTAAATCACTTCACATGTTCTCTCAGGATTCATTGTAACTGCCTTGTAAACGATAGATCATTCTCAACATGTTACTGCGAGATAGATACAGAGGCTGAGAGATAATGGCTAGCTACACTGCCCAACATTTCACAGATAAACACTGGAGCACATGTGGCCAAACAATATCAGTATGGTCAAAATGGCAAAAGTTATTAGCAAGGAAGAACACACAAGCTAGGAGATGCTCCTTGCTCTCCTCCCTGATAAATTAATAAAGTGAAGACCGCTTTTGCATTTTGAACTCACAAGATTATCACATGGGGTAAAAGACAGAATGCTTCTGTCCTTCCCCTGTTCTTATGGTGCGATCGCATGAAGATTTTCAGACAATGTCTGTCATTATCCTGTCCTGAAGCCGTCCTTATCATGTGATTGCGATAAGATTTTTAGGTGATGTTACACTTATCCCATCCTTCTCCCATCACTGAAGTGACGTGACCCCATCACTTTGTATCAATGGAAACTCCTGCTAATACAATTACAGGTGCCACTGACGGGAGGTTGGACCTTATCAGATGTTGGAAATTGGAAGGATAATCTAATGGCAATCCAAACGCAATCATGGGTTTTACGTTATTGCGAATTAAAGCATCTCACACTATTTCAGGCAATTGGGGGTCATTTTCGGGTAATGGGAAGTCATTCTGAATGCATTCTGAATGCAATTGGAATTCATGTAAATTCTCTAAACTAGCGAATTCACATGAATTTGAATTGGCTCCAATTGGCTCCATTCGCAATAAAGAGAAATCCCTCCCGTCTGATAAGGTAGGACAGGATAAGCGCAAATGTGATAAGGATGACTTCAGAATGGGGTAAGCACTAGAGTGATCCCTCCTTACCTCATGTGATAATCTCCTCAGTCTGCAGCAATTGAAAAGCCGAGGAGAAGGTGGAAAAGTGGGAGGAGGAGAGAGAAACTGGAACATTTTCAAAGCAGTTGACAGGATTAATTGGGATTGTCCCTGTCATGTTGGGACAGTTGGAGGATATGTCTAACACAGAACCCATAGCTCACCCAATCCAACAGACACATATATACTCCCAGGCATTCTCAAGAACCAGAGAATTCAAAAACGTCATCTAGCCCTCCAGTCATTATTGGACTGCAACTCCCAGGAGCCCTAACTATACAGCCAAGAGTGAAAATGCTGGGAGTTGCAGTCACACAATGTTTGGAGGGCTACAGGATTCCCATCATTTCACTTGAGAATTCTAAACACCTCATGCAAAACTGCAGATCCCATCATTCTGTAGAATGGAGTTAATGTAGTACCAAATTGCTATGACTGTATAGCATGAAAGAGACCTTGGATATCCCAAGCACAAATGAGTATCTCCACAAACATCTCTGCACTCCTGCCTTCTAAAAGTGCACCTTCCTGCATGCCAGATCAAGCATCGCTCTGCAAAAGGCATTATCAGCTCCAACCTATGAACAAATATTGGCCTCACCTGAGGGTGGAAAATTCAGAGCTCCCCTGTTTCCCGAGCAAGTGCTGGCTGCTGCAAGAGCAGGAGATGGATGGGATGATGTGAGGCCTTATAGCGAGGTAATCAGACACCTCTCTTCTTCCCACACCCACCCCTCACATTTGGCCAATGCGAGAAGAAAGCCACACTGGAGTCAGTTCGGCACTACATTCCTGGAGAAGCATGTTCATGATCAAAAAAGAGCAAAAAACCAGCTGTGAGTGACCTTCCCCTCTGCTTTTGGTAGCCTTTTTCAGGAACATGGAAAGGAACATGGGGAGACAGAGCATTGGGAGTGCCATCTTACATGAGTGGTGGCGGAAAGAATGGCCCACATGGATGTAACCCTTGGGTCCTCCATTTGTAGCACCCAATGCTCTTCGTCAGTCCCCCGGTTCTCAATTGTTATTTTTATCAAAACATTGCAGGGTAGAGGGAATAAATTGTGCACGACACCATGAAAATATCCATATTCACCCCATCACCCAGAGCTCCTCCAATACCTTTGGTTTTCCTCCATTTCCCCTCCAAAATGGTAACCAGAAGTGACATATTGTCAGTTCTGGTCACCACATTGGAGTGGAAACAGAGTAAAAAGAAGGCATTTCTGCATGGTTGGATGGGTATTTTTTTAAAGCTTAAAACAGCTGACCATCTCAGAGCAAAGTGGAAGGCAGTAGAAGCAGAGGAAGATCACAAGCCAGATGGCTAGGTTCAACTATGGAGGACACGAGCCTTAATTTGCAGAACCTGAGCAGAGCAGTAGAAGATGGGGGCATGAAGATGTCTCATTCACAATGTCACCTTTTGTTGAGCAGTTAATCACAACAGCAGGATCAAATCTGAATTTGCTGTCTGAATTTGTATGTACTGAGGGAACCAAACAAACTATGTCCCTCAGAAGGGAGTTTTACAATCTAGGCACCACTGCTGGGGAAGACCTGTGAGATATGAGCCTCTCAATGAACATTAGACAGCAGGGCATCCAAAGTGGGCCAATGTGTACAAGAAAGTTCATGGAGTTGAAATACTTGTTTAGGTCTGGGCCAAGGAATACTGTATTACTGCCGGAAGCAAAGAACAAGATGTTGCATCCTTTTTTCATCCCCATACAGAAGCAGACTGGGACCAACAGCTTGCTCTTAAGTGAACACTGGTGATGTGTTATTTTTTCTCTGAACTAAGGATGGAAAGAATATTGATATATATTTGAAAATGGGTTTCTCAAGTGTAGGAAACCTTGATGAAGTGAATGCTAGACAGGTGAGAATTGTTGCAATTCAGGACCTAGTGTGCATGAGAATACACAAATTTTTGTGTAGAAAAATGGCAACCAGAATCCCAAGGTCACCTTAACCCTTAACTTAAAACAGAGCTACATCTAGAATATATGCCTGATGTTCTTTTTGTTGTGTGCCTTCAAGTCATTCCAGGGTTAAGGTGACCTTAAGGCAAATTTGTCAAAGGGCAAGATTCTTCCTTTTCCTTTCTCTTCTGCTAAGTCAACTAATATCACACGAAGGGAATTGGAAATATAATCCAATGGCAATCTGAATGCAATCACGGGGATTTGCATGATTGCATGAAAGCTGATCACACACATTTTCAGGCAAAGGGAAGTCCTTCCGAACGCAATCATAGGGTTTTGCATGATTGCTTGAGAAACTATCACACACAATTTTGGGCACTTGGCGGCAATTTCGGGCAGTTCTGAACGCAATGCAGTGTCAATATGCAATCACGTAAATTTGCTGAACTAGGGAATTTACTCAATTCCTAACTGGCCTCACTTCCATTTCTTTCAAAAATGAGATAAATTCCTCCCATGTGATAAACTCCCAAGTGCAAACTAATGTTATGTGCTTTGGGATTGTGCGAGGAAAGGGAAAAGAAAGGATCTGGATTTTTCACAATTTAATGTCTCCAAGATTGCCCTCATTCCTTCTGGTTGTGCCTTTAATTCCTGACAGTAAGAGCTGTTTTTGCAGTGGAACACACTCCTTTGCAGTGTTGTTGAGTCTCCTTCTTTGGAGGTTTTTAAACAGAGGCTGGATGGCCATCTGTTGGGGGTATTTTGATTGTGTATTCCTGCACGGCATTGGGCTGGATTGGATGGCCCTTGAGGTCTCTTCCAATTTTAGGATTCTATGATTCGGTAATTCTAATTATGGTTTCTGGTGCAGCTAACTTCCCTGGAGCTCGAGTGCCCTTGTGTACAACAATGTCCTGTTACACAGAAGTTTATATTTGGAGACCCTCGTAAGAATGAGAGGAACTGGGCATTGTCAGTGAAGCAGAGAATAGAAACAGCCAAGCGCCGTGACGCTCTTCTCCGCTTCCATTGTTCCCAGGCTGGAATGCCTATGTAATAAGAGCCTGCATCCCAGTTGTTCCAGGAGGAAGATAAACTTAGCCTGGTGGTTGGAGCTGAAAGGAAAAAGGCAGTGTTTGTGTCGTGATGGGGGGGGGGGGGGGGATTTTGAAGCAGAAGGACTGTGAAATGGGGGAGAATTATTTAGTTATGATGACCACTAGCAGAATAGGCAAATAAGTGAATAGGAAAGTATGGAAGAGCTCGGAAGAAGGCTTCAGCTCTGTGGCAGCTTTTTTCCAATATTACTTGGCTGTCCTCTCTGTTAGCATGACAGAGAGACCTATCTATGCCACCTTCCCTAACCTTCTGTTCTCCAAATGGATTGTGCTACAACTCACATCATCCTCGGCCAGGACAGACATTGAATCATAGAATCAGAGAGTTGGAAAAGACCTCACGGACCATGGCCATCCAGCTTCCTTAAAAACCTCCTGAATAGGAGACTACATTACCCTCCAAGCCATGTATTCTACTGTTGAATAGCTCTTACTGTCAGGAAGTTCTTCCTAATGTTTAGGTGAAATATCTTTTTCTGTAGTTTGAATCCATTGCTCCAGCTCCTATTTTCTGGAACTGCAGAAAACAAATTTGTTCCATCTTAAATAAAGCATCCTTTCAAATACTTACCTCTTAACCTTCTCTTGTCCAAAACTAATTCTTTTCCTTAGACCCCCTACATAGACAGGCAGTGCTGTATATAATTTTAAAAATTGTCTAGAAGGGAAGATGTAGCTTTCCCCTATATAAGGAGGGCCCAATCACCATTTCCAAGACAGTTCTGTATGCACAGTTGATTTCTTTTTAATTTTTAAGAAAGACTCTTTCTTGTCCTTTGCTAAACTCTCATATTTAGGAAATTACAATATTTAGGTTATAAGATTCAAACCATCTGCTCAAGAGTACTTCCAGTGGGATGAATTAAGCTATGGGCTTTTGAGGTTAGCAATCTTGGTGATGGGTCCTATACCATCGCACTCTATTTCTAAATTTAAAAAAAACAGGATACATATTAATGAAACAAGGCATTTTTTATATCTATAAAAATCGGAAGTATTCAGAAAGTTATAGAAACACTTGAAAGCTGTGTGAAGTAAAGACGAAAAAACAAGACAGTGGAGAATCATCTTTCCACTTCTTTCTGGTAGGACATTTCATGCAGGATTTTAATTTAAATAGCTCTTTAACTGGATAGTTAATTTTCCTTGTCTTCTAATGTAAATATAATTAAAGAAGTTTTTTAGCTTATTAATGGTTAACAAAATGCATTAACACTTTTTTGTTATCTTTCTTCCTGCTCACCATTTTCTTCTAAGCCAGTGAGTCAAGAAGTGAAACATACCAAACAAATAAATGTAATATGTACAGTTTTGAAGTCCTAATTATTTGGACAGCATAGCAAATAAAATTGCATATGTACTTTCTTTGTTCAATCAGTCATCTATCAGACTATCCTTCCAGCAAAGATACAGGAAATATTGTTCCTGGAACTACCATATCTATAATGAATGAATACAGAATGAATAATGCCTTCCATTTTGTGGTATCTGGTAAGTGTTGAAATATGGGAACATTTGTAATCCTCTTACCCAAATATGAAGACATAACTATGGATATGTAAAACATAGGACTAAATCAAATTGTTATTGTTGTGGTGTGCTTTCAAGTCATTTCTGATTTATGGAGACCCTAGAGTGAATCTATCATGGGGTTATCTTGACAAGATTTGTTCAGCAAGAGGGCTTTTCTATTCTGTTTTTGAATCTGAGAGAGTGTGACTTTCCCAGCAGGTTTCCGTGGCCAAATAGGGATTTCAATTTTTAAATCAAATTCTTAATCCCCTTGAATCAATGCGAACGTGATAAGTCACAACCCATATAAGATCCATAAAAAAGGACTTTACTCTGGTTGGGACTACCAGTTGGATAAAATTTAATTTGTCTTTAAGATGTCTTGACATGTATTTCTCAAATAAGGAAATTAAGGAATTAAAAGAAAAAGAGGTCTTACACTTATCAGTATGGTTGCTGTTGTTATATTCTTTTGAGATTTGCCTTTGCCTTCCTCTAAGGTTGGGAGAGTGTTTACTCAAACATGGAAATGGATGAAAGCACCGACGACAGGCAAATAGATGGTTAAGGTTTCAGAGTTAGCCCAAATTTTAACGTGGGCATTAAAATAAAAACCAGTTGGTGACTTTTGAAAGTGTGGAAACCATTTCTGCAGGTTTTGAGCATTAAGAATACTAATGCTGTTATAATTTGTGTGTTTGGTTATTAATAACCATAGTAAGTTTATTTACTCGGTTCCGTAAAGGTAGATTAATATATCTTTTTTGCAATGTTATGTTTTTTGTTACAGTTTGGAATGCGGAGATCAGAGTTCTCTGTATTTTAGGCATGGGCCCTGTCTGCACAGACCAGAATACTTTGGTGGCAGCCTGGAGTCTTCTAGTCCTGGAGCTGCCCTGGTGTGGTCCTGTCCTGTTACAAGGCCCTCCATTGTGGTGCCAGGTGGCTGTTTGCATGCGTGTCCCACTATGTCACCTGGCAAGGCCATAGCTGCCACTGCGCATCATTCAGTATGAGGTCAGAACAAGTCTGGGCACCTCGTTCTAACCTCATAGCAAGTGTTGTGCTGCAGTGGTAGCTGCACTGGGTGGCACAGTTGAATGCATGCAAACAACTGCCTGGTGCCATAATGGAGGACTCTGGATCTTCCAGAAATATGTGGAGCAAAAGATAAATTGTTAAATTATAAGGGGAGAGGATATGCCCCAGTTCTGGTGATGAACAGACCAGACGTTGTCAGACTACAGTATTTGCACCAGAACCAGGATATGGGCTATGTGTCATCCAGACTCCCCCCTGAGAGGATCAGGAAGGAGGATGTTTTATTTGACCCATGCAAACATCGCCTTGGTCAATCAGTAAGTGCTTAGATCAGTAGTTAGGTTATTAGTTATTATTGTGTTTATTGTATTAGTTAACATTCTTGGTATAGTATGATGTTTAATTTTAGGTTAGTTTGAATGTGAGTTATATGTATTTTTATATATATTTGTATGCATATGTGCCAAGAAAACTCCATAATAGGTTCGTCAGAAATTGGAAATGACTTGAAGACACATAACAACTTTTATTGTCTCATTATTTTCCCTATTTTTCTTTTCTTTTCTTTCTTTTTCTTGTTGCTTATGTGCTGTGTGATGCAGAATGTCTGTATGAAAATAAAGCAAAATTATATATGGCGGGGGGGGGGGGCGGAGAAAGGAAAAATCCAAATAAAACAGTGGGATCACTGTTACCTCTGAGCTACAATCAGAAAAGCGGCTTGTGGGTGAGAATGGCTTCAATTTTGCTGAGCAGCAGATGGTATGTTACCTTTGTTCCAGTTGATAAGAAAGTCGTTTGATAAGAGACCAAGCAACATCTGCTTAGGAAATGTGTGTGGAGACAGTGCTTACACTTTCCTTTAGGAACTTTCTGGACAAGAAAGGTAGGTACGTCCTTATAATTTCCTATGTCCTTCAGCTCTAAAAGAGAACCAGAGCATCCTAAGGATCTGCATAAATCAGGTTCTAGTCCTCCTTCAATCATAAAACTCACTAGATAATCTCAGGTTCTCTTAGCCTGACCTATCTGACATGATGGTTATGAGGAAGACAACTTGTCCTATGTAGCTCTGTTTATGGGGGACAGAAGGACATCATATTCTTGGGTAACCATTTTAAAGCAGGGAAAGCGACAGATATTTTCTCTAAAGGACACATTTCAGGTCAAGTCCCCCACCCCAGCACTGTGTGTGTGTCTTTTTGTGTGTATGAAATCTCTCCCAAAGAATTGGGCTGGGAGACACTTTTCTATGAAATGTTCAAGATGTGGTTTGGTTTATCTTCCTTTAAGGGACAGGTAGCTTAGAAGAGTACTTGCTAGAAAAGTTGGCCAAAAAAATACCAGTAAGCACTGGAAAGATATACTGTTGTTGTGAATATAGGTGAGCCTTTATTTTATGGGAAGAACAACCAACCAAAGAGGGCTTAAGCCTATTTAGCAACATCCTACAGACCTCTGGCTGGTTGCTTAGAAGCATCATTTTATTGCATACTCACTGATCTCTGACATTTGCTTAGGGACTTAGGGACTAAGCACAAATCTTAGGTCTTAAGAGTTTGTGTAGTACATGTATATTGCAAGATAATTTTCACTGGGAGGGGAAAAGAAACAATTTATTTATTGTAAATTGATTTATTCTATTTTATTTTAGTATTTTTTTAAATATTTTTTATTTCTTATATATATATATATATATATTATTTTATTTTTCAGTTTGACAGCTTATGCGCATTCTACGAGGCTCTACGGATGGGAAAGGAGCCTCGTAGAATGCGCATAAGCTGTCAAACTGAAAAATAAAAAAATATATAAGAAATAGCAATATATTTAAAAATCACTAAAATAAAATACAATAAAATATAATTAAATTACTAATAAATGAAATACAATAAAATACAATAAATAAATAATAAATAAAATAACTATAAAATATATAAAATAATACAATAAATAATTAATTAAAATACAGAAAAAAATATTTTAAAAATGCTGGAGTGCCCGATTTTGCCTGGAGAGGAGGCATGTTCCTCCCCCTGGCCTTCTCCCCTCCCCTGAACTTGACCCGATTGTGATCGGAGCCAAGTTCACATTCCCCGCAAACCGTTTTTTCCCAAAAGAAATGGTAAATACACCGCTTTGGGAGAAACTGGGTTATGGGGGATTTGCCCCGCTAAGGGGGGGGGAATCCGGATTCAGTAGTGTTAAAACCAGTTTCAGTGTGAACTTCTTGATTTTAAACCGGTTTGCTAACCGGTTTATAACGTAGTCTTAACGGCCCCTACGATTCCCAGGATTTCATAGCAGGAGCCATGGCAGTTAAAATGATGCCACGGCTGGATTATTTCTGCACTGTGGTTGGAGAAGTAAATGCATACTGTGCAAGCCATTCTACTGTAATGGTCTGAACTCTTAGTAAATTCTAATGCACTATGGTTTCTCTGCAAAACTGTGTCCACCTGAAATTCCTTCAAATAGGTTACCTGAAATTCCTTCAAATAGGTTACCTTAAAAGCCAAGATTACAATAACTGACTTTCTCTGATGAAGAACTGAATGTCGGTATTGTTTCAGCACATGCATCCATCAAGTGTTAGTGCTGGCGTTTTGCATGATCATGTGCTTTTGGGGAGGAAAGGGTACCTAAACTATTTAGTATTTCTAAATCCTGAATTGGTATGCTAGAAATCTGATGACTGAATGAAAGTTTCCTGAGTTTTTATTTGGAGGCAATTCTCTCATTTGCTCCTTCATTGCAGCCTTGGTTTAGCATGATGTATAATCTTAGCATATTACCTAATATCCTAAAGGAATCCAATCCTGTCTGATCATGGAAGCTAAGCAGGGTCTGGCTTAGTTAGTACTTGGATGGGGAACCACCAAGGAATGCCAAGTGCTGTAGGCTGTATTTCAGAGGAAGACAATGGGAAACCAACCCTGCGTACTACTTGGCCAACAAAATCCTATATGGAGTTGGCATACATCTACAGGCATCTTGAAGGCATGTACTTTACTTTTACTATGAATCCAGCAGTAGCTTGTACTTTGGTTTGTTTCTCCCTGCAAGAAATTAAAGAGAAGAGCCAAGAAAAAAAAAACTGGATGCTTTCTCAGAGAACAGTCTACTGTTGAGCTTGAATGTCCCACTAAATAAATAAACTGTGGGGTGAATTCTGTGGTGTGTTGATCCACTCCAAGAGCGAGCTATCAGAAAGCGATTTTGACTTCTTTAAACATTTAGATGATGTACAGTCAGCCCTCCATATGCATGGATTTTTTTTATTCACTGATTCAAGCATCCACAGCTAGAAAATATTTTTAAAATACATACATTCCCAAAAGCAAACCTTGATTTTGCCATATTATAAAGGACACCATTTTCCTATGCCATTCTATTTAATGGGACTTGAGTATTGACAGATTTTCGTATCCACAGGGGGTCCTGGTATGAACCCCAGCGGATACCAAGGGGTCCACTGTATTTAATCATATATCTTGGTACTTTTTATTACAGATGTGGAAGGGATCTATTTGTGCCTGCAATTACACCCATGATGGGATTGTTTGGAGGACAGAACATTTGCCATGGGCCACTAGAAATCCCAATCAAGGATGCTTTTAGGTTTTAGTTTTTTAAGTGTGGCCACAATGTCCCATTTCTGGATCCTCTGGAGCTGCAAAAGACCACACTGAATCCTCACTGCTGCCATTTTGAATTACTGGAAGTGGCAATGCCTCTCTTCTAGTTGACTTTTGAGCTATTCTCTCTCTCTCTCTCTTTCCAATCCCTCACCAACAGAATGGGGCACCCCCACAAATGGGATTTTAGAAATATGTTTGAGATATTTTTGGACTGATTTTTGTGTTTGTTTGCTTGGGAGAGGTGCCTGTGTCTTTGGGAGGGGGATCAGTGGAGGTCCCAGCCTGTGGGTCACATAAATCCTATCTCTTCTTTACAACTATGGAACTACAACCCTTTATCTAAACACTGTCATTTCCTGCTATAAAATGATCCGACAGCATGACCTTTGTAGGCTTATTTAAATTTGAAGGCAGAACATGAATAGGGACATGGCCAGTTTATTTTCCTCACAGCTTACAATGGCCATTTCCCAGGAATGCCTGTTGGCTTTTGACAGCAAATAAACAAAGGAGAGGAGAATAAATGTTTTGGTGGATTTGAGGTGAGCACTGACAGATGGGCCAGGTCACGTCATGCTTCCATGGAATTGGTGGTGGCAGGCACATTTAGCAAAGACATTAAGAGCTGCACACTGTTTTATTGGTTTCAGAGGAGAAGCTCTTCTGTGCACTAAGGAGATGATTACATGCAGCTTTTAAACCACTATTAAACCAGGAAAAAATAGATTTGGCGATACTGATCACACAACACTGCTTCCAACCCATAGTTTCTCTGTCCTCAACCTGTTGCTGCTGCATCCCCTTTTATTGACAAGGGTGCAAAGCATCACCAACAGGGCAATATTGCAATATTGGCAGTCACATGGTGTCAGATTCCTCTCTTCCTCTGTCTCCCACTTCCATTTCCTATTTCCAAGCAGCCTGTTCTATTTTATTATTTTTTCTATTTTTTTAAAATTTAATTTACAATAGCAGAGCTCCGGAATTGCATGCAAAGGATGAAATAAAAATAAACAAAATAAAATAAACGAAAGGCATGTCGGGTAAGACATTGGGCAAAAAAAGCAGGGTTAATGGACAGTCAGAAAGAGAGTATGATGGGAGCCCCAGCCAAGCAATTGTGAAGATGTACAGTGATGGCTGCTCTGTAAGCGGTATGTTTGCATTTTTAAAAAACAGATGCCATTGAAAGAGAACGTGGCTCGCATGGTAATGTCCTAACTTTCCATAGGATCTTTAAGGTTGTAAAAATGGGCAGTTAACCAGAGTAACTCCAAGTGATAATGATGTAGGACAAGCTGATTTTTTTCAGCAAAAACAATTATTTCTTTATTAAAAAGACAGGAAAAAGATAGCAGTAGAAACTAACAGAAGGGTCTATATAGTCAATGCAAGGTGTTTCTCAAAGTAAAAGAAGGAGGAATGACATGGGAATTAAAAACCTTTTTCCAGTCCTAACCAATCTAAGGAGGGTGTACATAAACTTAAGGGACTATAGGCTAAAATACACACGTGGATCTTCTCATCGTCAGTGTAAAGAGGAGTCTAGGGCAGCATCGGCACTGCAGAAATAATCTGGTTTGACACCACTTTAACAGACTTGGCTTTGCTTTGGTGCCACAACAAACTACCATTCCCAGAATTCCATAGCATTGAGCCAGGGCAGTTAAAGTAGTGTCAAACCAGATTATTGCTGCAGTGCAGATGAATCTTAGGATGGCTGAAGAGCAGAGCAAAGAATAAGGTCTCGGAGAGGGAAGCAAGTCTAAGGGGGTGGGAGACAGGTCTGTTTCTCTTCCAATTTATTCACATATCACCATTGCTCCTCCTGATCACATAATGTGGAAGCCATAGGTTGCTGCTCCCAGGAACCCTCCAACGAACACATGCCAAAGCAAGGAACTGAGTATATTGCATTTGTGGTGAAGGTGTGATTGGGCTGAGGAGAGACAAGTGCATCCTTTGCAGTATCAAGATTACTATGGAATGCACCTGTCCCTCCACCTTTGCTGGGGTTAGTGGCACAGGACCCCTGTGAATGTGGAAAAACCACAAATAACAAAAACAATGTTTTTACCCGAGAGAACACTTCTCTAAGAATCTCTAGGTCCTCCAGTGCAACACTGTGGTCAACATCGACCAGACATTGACAACAGAATTGCACTGGAGGAGCTACAAATGCCTAGTGGAATGTTCTCTCTAGGAATCTCTAGGTCCTTCAGTGTGACATTTGGTTAAAGGTGACCATAGGGTTGCGCTAGAGTACGTAGATATTCCTAGAGAGAATATATTAATCAAATCTGTGAATAATAAAATCCACACATGTCAAAGTGGCAAATGTGGAGGGACTAGTGTACGTGAATGTACCAGGTTAGGTTAGGATATCTCCTTGTCTTTTACGGGTGTGCGGTTTAGCAAAACTCAAATTCACTGGGGCCCTCTATGTTCTACCTTGAAGCGTGTTCAGATTGGGATTGTGAGTTGGACTGTGTCTTTTCCCACATATGGAAATTGGTCTGGATTTCTGTGTGCATTTTCCCAAGTGTATGTGAGTATGTATAGAACATTCTAGCACATACACATTTTCCTCCAATTAATTAATTTTTCAAATGTATGTTTTTCAGGCATGCACATTTGTAAATACATTTTTGGATGAAGGGGCATGACTGGGATTAGAAGCTTGAAATGTATGGACCACTAGTTACAAACTGTGTTGAGGTCCAAGGGTTGCAAGTTAAACAAGTGTGTATAAATTTGTGAACTGAATGAATTTCTCATCCATCCCTTATTGCTTTCTATTAATTGATGAAGACATTCCTCTTTAAGAAAGGTTTTGTTTTGCTGGGCAGAAAAACACCTCCACAGCAAGCCCTGTTTAGGGATACACTATGATGTCGTCATTATAATACTGGACAGAGAGTTATGAGATCCTGTTCTAGTCCTCACTGGACTATGAAATGGACTCAGTAGCTTTGGGCTAGTCTCTCTTATCCTCCTTTATTATTATTATTATTAAACTTTATTTCTAAAGCGCTGTAAATATACTCAGCGCTGTACAAAATTGGTAAAACTTAAGAAATATATAAAAGCCTGCCAAAGGCGTACACTCTAAAATAATAGCAGATAGATAAAATTACAAAGGGGGAAGACAAGTTAAAACATCGAACATAAAAGCAGATCACAACAAGCAATATCAGACAGCCAGATGGTAATCACAAGTTCCCTGAGAACGCTTCCCTAAACAATAAGGTTTTCAGCTCAACCTTAAAGCTAGTTAGGGAAGTGATGAGCCGAGCATGCAGAGGGAGAAGGTTCCAGGAATGAGGGGCAGCAAGAGAAAAGGGACGGATCCGGGAGGGGGCAGAAGACAACCTGGGTTGAGAGAGGAGACCTTGGTCACCAGAGCGGAGGGTACGGGTAGGAACATAGGGGGAGAGAAGATCAGCTAGGTAAGGAGGGGCCAGTCCATGCAGGGCTTTGAAGGTGAGTAACAAAAGTTTGTACCTGATGCGAAAGGGAAGAGGGAGCCAGTGAAGGGAGGACAACAGAGGGGAGACATGATCATAACGGCGAGCAAGTGAAATAATGCGTGCAGCTGAATGCTGAACAGAAATTAAAGGGTGGAGATGAGAGAGAGGAAGCCCAGCCAAGAGGAGGTTACAGTAGTCTAGTCGTGAGACCACTAGGGCGTGGACCAGTGTTTTTGCAGTAGAAAATGAGAGATATGGACGGATTTTGGCAATATTATAGAGAAAGAATCTGCAGACCTTGGCTGTGGTCTGGATCTGGGGGATAAATGACAAGGAGGAATCGAAGATGAAACCAAGACTGCGGGCTTCCTGGACCGGCTGAATAGAGATGTTGTTGACAGAAATGGAAAAGGAGTAGTGAAGGGTGGGCTTGGGCGGGAAAACCAGAAGCTCGGTCTTGGACATATTGAGCTTCAGACGCCGATGGTGCATCCAGTGGGAGACAGCTGTTAAACAGGATGACATTTGCTGTTCTAAATCCGGTGAAAGATTGGGAGTAGAAAGGTACAGCTGGGTGTCATCAGCGTACAGATGGTAGGAGAAACCAAAGGAACTAATTAATTTGCCAAGGGAGAGTGTGTACAGAGAAAACAATAGGGGACCCAAAACAGAGCCCTGAGGAACTCCAACAGTTAAGGGGACAGAGGACGAGGTCTGACCACCCGAGACCACTGAGAAAAATCTATTTGATAAGTAAGATGTGAACCAATCAAGAACCAGGCCCGAGAAACCAATGTCAGAGAGTAAGTCTATCAGGAGACAGTGGTCTACAGTGGTCCTTCCTGCTTTGTCCTCACAAGATCTATGATGAGTTACATATCTCACTCCAAAATAGTTAATCTTGGGAGCATTGCACCAAATATGCTCCAAATAAGCTTTCTGAGATCCACATCTCTAATACACATCACTGACATGAATAAATAAAAAACCAAAAAACAAAAACAAACAGCTTCATATATATACTGCTTCATACCGCCTAAGGAGTATCTGAGTGGTTTACAACTGTAAGCTACTTGCCCCCAACAACCTGGGTACTCATTTTAGTGACCTTGGAAGGATGAGAGCCTGAGTCGAGCTTGAGACCTTTTGCTGGTATTGAACTTGCCACCTTATGGTTTTGAGTGAGTAGCTGGAGTACAGGCATTTAACCACTGCACCAAGGCTTATTTGACCTATAAGTAATCCAATATCATTGACACAAGATTGTACAATAATCCTCTCTTGTATTACTGTAATACAAGCGGAAATAACATGACCATAGTTTTGGCTGTATGTGATCGGAAATTGGATTTCTCACCTAATCCTCAGATGTTGTTGGATTGCATCTCCCATCAGCTCTAGCAAGAACAGACAATAATGAGGGATGCTGAGTTGTAGTCCAACAACACCTTGAAGGGTTGCAGTTGCCCATGACTAATCTAATGAAAACGTCTATCATAGAATCCAAAATATTTATCATAGAGTCATGCAGTTGGAATGGATGTCAAGGTCTATTTTCTAATTCAACCACTTACCAGTGCAAGAACCCACTACTAAAACACCATTGAGATATGCCCATTTAACTTCTGTTTAGAAGCTTCCAATAAAGGAAGTCTCCTCCTTGCACCGGGTGTCACCAAGCCTGGTAATGCCATTGCTCCCAGTATTCCTCATCACTGGCTATTCTTGCTTAAGGATTTGCTTATAGGACTTGCAGTCTGACACCATCTGGAAGGCCACATGATTCCCAGCCCTGCATTACACCTAGAAATGTGTTTAATTTTGTGAAAGCTAAATCTCAGTTTCCAACAATTCTGCATTCAGTGCCAAATTTCAAGCTTGACTTGAATGTGGATAAATGTGGAAAGTGCAAAATATTACCTTAAGTTTTCTGGAGACCTTAAAAGTCAGATAGAGTCAAAGGTATGATAATTGAACGTACCGTATAGATTTTCTCTGTGTGTGCATGTGTGCTTCAAGTGCAAGAAGAAAAGAAGTCACAGATAATTTTGGAGTCCAACACATGTGCACAATTTTTTTAAAAAAAATCAAGACATGCACACAATTTTCATTATAAAAAGATGGCAGGGATGAAGACTATTGGAAATTCTATTTCAGTTTATTTGAAAAAAATTGAAATTAATCTACTTCTAAATAAGGCTTCATGAAACATATCTTATTTTTTCGTATGCAAATCATTTTCATATCATGAATTGTTTACACAGTACACAGGATAAATTTTGAACCTGCCTGGAAGTAGTAATTGTGATAGTGAAAACAGATTAGCATGTCAGTTAACCTTTAGATAGCATTCCTTCTTCTAGCGCAAGTCTGAAAGGGCAACATTGCCGATAACATCAAATAAAAGGAGTGTGGAATTTACTGAGACCTGCTCAAACGCTCAGGAATACCTTGAAAGAGGACCTGTAGTTTAGCTCCAGATAATCTTTCACTACAGGCAGGTAAGAGAAGCAATGATGGGGAAATGATTCAGTTTAAACATGTGTGCTTTTGTGAGAGTTTCTATTCAAAACCAATGGGGAAAGGCAAGCCAGGGTACAATGGAGAAAACAGGGAAGGGATATATAGACTCCCAATATTGTGAGAAACATAACTTGGAGAGGATTGATTCATTGCTATGGATTGGATGAAAGGACAGACAGGGAGAAGAACTGGAGAGCAAGGTAAGGATCAAGGCACTATCCTTAGCTCCCCACCTGTGGAGGGGCAGATGATAGGCAATGGATTAAATATAATGGATGTCTCCAACTGGAGAGAGGGAAAATGAAGCTAAGACTGTAGATTGTGAACTGGACAGTTCCACAACCTCCAACTGTCCTGAATTTGCAGGATCAGTCCAGATGTTCAGATCACAAATTATTTATACAGGCAAAATTTTGAATCTGCCTGAGGGTAGTAACTATGATATTGGAAACTATGATATTGATTTGAGTGGTTCCATACCCTCCAACTGTCCTGATTTAGCAGGGGCAGCCCTGTTTTGTTCCACTTTTAGGATTCATTTCAATTTTCTTTCTTTCCACTTTTAAAGTTTCTCTCTCCTCCTTCCACTTTCTCTCTTCATCCTCACCTTACTTTATGTAAAATTCAGTTGCCGCAAACTGAAATAAAAGGTGCAAAAGTAGTCTTAACTCAGCCAGAAAGAGAGAAAAGACAAAGAGCAGAATCTTGCCCTTCCCAGTAGTCTTGGGCAAAAGCAAATTTCTGCAGCATCTCCTAGTGTGTTTTATTCCTCATTCATAACATTTGTCATCTTGATTCCATTCTAATGTTGTTTGGTCACATGTGTCCCAGATTTCATCTGTGAAATGTCGGAGGGTATGTGGTTCAGCCAAATGTTTCTCTGTCTGTGATGACCAATTAAAGGAAATGTCGTGGTTAGCTTCTATATCAGAGAAGATGCAAAATTGCTAAGATTTCTTTCTCAAGTCCAAAGAAAATCTCCCACCTTCTCAGAACACAGGAGGGCTGATTACAGTATTGAATGGTAGGAGACTGCTACTCTCTTAATCCCTCCGAAACCTGTTCTTTTAAGAATTTGATCATTAGCAGAAAATTTATTTGATGTTGCACCAAGATAAGAATAAAAGAACAGTCCAGTTAGGTCAGATGAAGCCCCTGCGAATTCCATCTATATCTATATCTATATCTATGTATCTATTTAAAATTATTACAAAGAAAAAATAGGAAAGAATAAGAGAGAGGAAAAAGGAAGGGGAAGGAAATATAAGAGTCTGAACAAGGGTTGTTGTCATAAGATCATCATATTTTCAAAAATACATTTCCTTGAACTGATCCCTAAAAAATATAAATTCTTGTGTAGCTAATGTCGTAAGAACTTCTGAGCATTGACAATGGATGGTGTATGTTTGTCTTTCCATGCTGTTGCAACAGTAAAAGTATGCAGGATCCAGCAATGTTGACCCTCTGTTAAATTCAACATCACAGGAATGTAATTGAAATAATATGCCAAAGTTTTTTTTTTTTTTAATACTGTAACACGTTTCACCATCAGGCAGTCAATTATATTTAAGTGAAAAATGAGGCAATAGACATTATGTGCTGTTTTTTCTTCCTTCCCAGTAATTTCTTCCTCCCCAGTAATTTCTACCAGTAATTTCTAGTTCCAGCATTTTATCACTGAGCATAATGGTTTTACTTAAGTACCATGGTTAAATCTGCTGCTGACTGCTATTTTCCTAATCACGTCAGTCTTTTAAAAATATATTTTTTATTTTTTAAAAAAATAAGATAGCATTTGCACAATACAAAACAAAATAGCACAGCTTCATACATTGTTCAATTAGAGATAACAATATTATATAGTTCTTCCTTCCTCTGAAAATTTGAAGTTAATTAAGTCTAGCCAGACTTCACTTAATTTTCTTATTCATCCTGTTATACCTCCTTCAAATAATCTTATGAATCCTTTTCCATTGATGTAAGGTTTACTGGTTCACAAATCAAAATTTAACATCCATAATCATTTTTAATGAACTATCAGCTCTTATAATACATAAATACATAAATCATAATAAATCCTTAATCAAATTAATTGGTGAATCCTATATTCTTTTCGCCATCTACAAATCCTGAGAGGCTGCCTTGTTTCATTAAACACATCAGTTTGTCCATCTCTGCCAGTTCATATGGCTTGAGCAGCCAGTTGTCCAGTGAGGGCATATTGTTGTCTTTCTATTTTTGAGCAAATGTTAGCCTTGTTGGCGACACCATATATAATATTATTTTTCCATTTCTCAGTCCAAAATAACCACCTATCATGTTCAACGAATAGAATTCAGGCTTTAATTGCAGTAATCACATCAGTCTTGTCCTATTTTGGATGTTAAGCAGGTTCAGACTTGACTAATATTCAGATCAAAGACCACCTGGGAATTCCAGAGATCTCCAGTTAAGGCCAAGGAAGACACCTGTATAAAACACTGGAGAACTAGAATTGACCATTACTGTGCTCATTCGAAATAAAGAAAAATTCCTCCCATCTGATAAACTCCTTTATCTGATTGTCAACTGGCATTTCTGGCAGCCAAATGAGTCTCGGGTAGCTCTTGCAAGTTCTGGCTGAAAGTGGATTGCTCCTTCTTTACTTTTGCCATTCATCTTTCTACACAGATGCTGGAGTTAAACATTAGACAATTAAACGTTTTCAAAAGAATTGATGTCCATTGTTCCTCCTAGATCACGGAACATTTGACCTAAATCTAACTACCAGCCTGAATTAGAGTAGAATTGTTGAATGAATGGGAACTTTGGAAATCAGCACAAATAAGCTCCATTGATTGAGTAGGTCTACTGTAGTTGGGACTAAGAATAGGATGTAGACATTTATCATTAAATCTATCAGTCTCTGGTGGGAAAGGTGGCCTTTAAAAAAAAATAGACATTTAATTTATTATTAGGTATTTTTGTTGTTAATTGCTGTCAAGTTGACTTTGACTTATGATCACTCTATGAATGAGAGACCTTCAAGTTGCCCTATCATCAACAGCTCTGCTCAGGTCTTGCAGACTTTGAGCCATGGCTACCTGGATTGAGTTTATCCATCTGGAGTGTGGTCTTCCTATTTTCCTATTGCCTTTTACCTTACCAAGCATTATTGTCTTTTCTACTGGGTCATGTTTCTCATGATATGGCCAAAGTACAACACTATCAGTTTAGCCATCTTGGTTTCTAGGGAGAGTTCGTAATTGATGGAGCAATAAGATCCATTTATTTGTTTTTTGAGCACTCCATATTTTTAGACTTAATACCTATGCTATGCTGTCATTGTTTTCAGGTTAACTTTTAACTTTGATTCTCATTTAGATTTTTGGAGCCTATAATTATTTTAAAAAGAAGGAAAACAATTCATTTGGTGCTTGTAATGTTATTTTTTCTCTTTGTTTAGTTTTCATAGCCTATGTTCTATTGATTCTATTGTGTCTGTTTTTTCTTGATGGAATTTGTTAGTGATTTAGAGTTCTAATTGAATCTAAGAAAGAGGGAGAGAGAGAGAGATTATTGTTATTTTATTAGTATTGCTGTTTTATTAATTTCCAGCTATTATCATTCAGCTCATTTTTCTGGGAATTCTGAACACTGGATCTGGTAGCTTGTTCATGTCAGACCTCTAATATTTGCATTTTCTCCAATTCTTTCTTTTCAAGCAATGTATATCTTTTTGCAATATCAAGTCTCTTTCATGGAATCACGTCTTAGGACTGCCATAGCTGTGTTCCATATGATGTTATCTGATAAACCAGAGGCTTTATTATGTTGGAGTAATTATTATAATTTGTTTCATTCCCCCCCTAGAATATTGCCTATGGGGAAATTTCAAGTTCATTCTTCAGGTACATATTTTTAAAAGAAATGTTGCTTAGACTGGATTGTTGTATTCTCAGAGACCATTATAGGACCTGTGCTGTTTTTTGTAAACTTTGGGGTTCAGGCTGTGGATATGCAGAGCTTGGACAGCAAAGTTTTAAAAGTAATTTGTTATGTAACCTGTTACTCAACCTCTGAAAGAAATTTGTTAAGAATAACGTTCCAGATTTTTTTGCCTTATTGCTTTACTCATTCCTTCCTTCCTGAAGTCCTTCCTGAATCTTTGTTAGCGAAGAAAAGCCAGAGATTTTACTCATTATACATTATTACTAATTACTTTTCCATTAGCTTTAAAATAACAATAAATTTTGATATGTTCTCATGTACTTCCTTTATCGTTTGATGTGTTGCTGTCAATCTGTTTTTCTTATTAGAATGCTGTACCTAATGCTATTGTGTCCTCCTTGATCCTGGTGCAAGGGGGGAAGCGCTTCACAAAAATTAGCAACACTCCTATTTCTCAAGGTGTTGCAGCTGCTGTAGATTTGCCTTTCTATCTGGATATTCCCAGTGATATGGAATCCCAGGTTTTTAAATGTGTTCTACATTTGGCCCTCCATATCCACAGTATTTTTATTCATGGATTCAATCATCAATGGTTTGAATATATATTCCCAAAAGCAAACCTTTGCCATTTTATGTAAGAAACACCATTTTACTATGCCATTGTATATAATGGCACTTGAGCATCCAGTGAACCAAACCCCAGAAAGGCAGCTGTATTCAGTTCTTGTGCTTTTGTAGATTTTCCAGACATGGATCTTGGCATTATGGGTGAGTTGCGGTAGTAACAGAGATGGAATTTGTTATTATTTTTTGAGATAAACCTAATATCCAGAGGCCTTATTCCCTCCCCTGAATTTTCCAGTAAGGTCTGGTGAATTCACTCCGTATCTCTTTATATGACCCTGAGGTATGATAGCAGTTCCAGTAGCTGAACTGTCAAAAATTCAAGCATATTTGTTCCTACAGCAGCTTATGTCAGTCCTCCTGTTCCCAGGTTCCATCTCCTACTTGTGTTTTCCGGATGTTTCAGAGCATGATAGAGACATAACAGTGCGCTCGGACAATGCTTTAATTGTTTTCTCCTGCTGTATGCCACTCCCTACCACCCTACTAGCTGTCTCAGAGATACCGGTGAGTTTGTTCAAGACCATCTCTACTTTTTAGAATAGTGGGTGTGTGTTTTTTTTAATTTCTACCAATTCTAGGATACATATATGATGAAGAAATAATGCAGTTTGACACCACTGTAATTGCTATGGCTCCATCCTACAGTATTCTGAGATTTGTAGTTTTGTGGGGCCCCAATATTCTTTGGCAGAGAAAGCTAAAGCCCTTCTAAAACTACAAATCCCAGGATTCCATAGATTGGAGCTACAACAGGTCACACTCTCTCAGCCTCAGAGGAGGGCAAAGGCAGATTCCCTCTGAACAGATCTTGCCAAGAAGATGTTAGGGTCACCATAAGTCAGAAACAACTTGAAGGCACACAACATGGGATGCATAGCATTTTTGTGGTCAAGCTTAATTTAATTTACTGCCATATAACTCACTACTAAGAGGGATGGGTGGCTGCTTTGTACATATGAGTCCCACCTATCTTTCACTGTATCCTGATCTTCTTTTAGGTGCCTCAGTTGTGGAGATATGTATCTTCTAGAAAGATGCATCTTCGAGAAACCTTCCTCCTTATTTGTCTTCTATGTCTTTGGTCTCATCTCCCTCTCCACATTCTTGCACCTGTATGACCAAACCTCTTTTCTGAAACGGAGAACCAACTGGATGGAATACCCTGTTTATGTCAACACAAGCACTAATTCCTCTACCTCAACTACTAAGCCAGTAGATGCTAGTATATGGACAGTCAACTCCATTGGACGCTTGGGGAACCAGATGGGGGAATATGCCACTCTTTATGCCTTAGCCAAGCTCAATGGACACAGAGCCTTCATTCTTCCAGCCATGCACCAATACCTATCCCCAATATTCCGGATTACTTTACCTGTGATTCCTGCTGAGATGGTTAGTAAGATCCGTTGGAGGAATTTCCATCTACATGACTGGATGTCAGAGGATTATCGTCATATTGAGGGCAAATATATTCGTTTTACAGGTTACCCTTGTTCTTATACATTTTATCACCATATCCGCCAAGAGATACTCCGGGAGTTCACCTTCCACGACCATATCAAAGAAGAGGCCAATCAATACCTTCGGAGTCTGCAAGGGAAGAGAGAAGACGTGACATATGTTGGAGTGCATGTCCGGAGGGGGGATTATGTCTGGGTGATGCCAAACACCTGGAAAGGTGTGGTGGCTGATAGAAGCTACCTGGAGAAAGCCATGAACTACTTCAGAGAGAAGTACCACAATCCCATCTTTGTCGTGACCAGTAATGGGATGAATTGGTGCAAGCAGAACATTAATGCCTCCAGGGGGGATGTTTACTTTGCTGGGGATGGGCGGGAGTCCTCTCCAGGGAGGGATTTTGCTCTTCTTGCTCATTGCAACCACACAATAATGACCATTGGGACATTTGGTATCTGGGTTGGATACCTGGTTGGTGGGGAGACGGTGTATTTAGCCAACTACACCCTGCCAGATTCGCCCTTCCTCAAAGTCTTTAGGCCCTCAGCAGCCTTTCTGCCTGAATGGATAGGCATCCCAGCTGACTTGTCCCCTCTGTTGGGCAAAACATAAGTCGCCCAGATACAGAAACCATACACTCAGTGATGCGCCCTCTGTTACTAGTGCCTGGGCATTGATCCTTCAGGGCATGAGTGTGTAAGAAGGAGTGGCTGATGGCATTCCTGGTAGCTTAGTCTAAGGCTGGTTTAGTCCAAGTCCTCCAACCATCATGTCCTTAGCAAAGCTTAAATCGATGCTGTGAATGTATCTGTTTCACATTACAAGCCTTCTTTAACAGAAAATTTGGTACAAGAGGCAAAAATAAGATGGAAATAATAAGAATAGCTCCTGCACCACAAAAAAGAATAATAGGGTCATAGAACCATAGAATCATAGAGTTTGAAGAGACCCCAAGGGCCATCCAGTTGAACCCCTTGCCATGCAAGAAGACACAATCAAATCATGCCCAACAGATGGCTCTGTTTAAAAACCTCCAAAGAAGGAGACTCCAAGGGAGTGTGTTCCACTGTCAAACGGTCAGGACATTCTTCCTAATGTTTAGGAAGGAATGGAATCCTGTAGTTTATTTAATGTTAGACAGAATCCTATAGTTTGTTTAATGTTTAGATGGAATTCCTGTAGTATGAAGAACAGTTCAACATGTTTCACCATTTTTATTTTTATTTTTTGTTCAAAACTAACAAAATAAACATGTGAAATGAAACAACCAGGCCAGGTAAGCCTTGCACAAGTTAACAAAAACATGGGTACCTTCTAGAGATCACTTGAGGCCTTCTTCCAAGATGCACCCAGGGATAACCTTTTCTTTCTCTAGCCTCCCCTTTTTTTAATGATTTCCATTTTGGAGGTCAGATTTATAGATCTTTGCTTCGTTCCCATGCTAAGGGTAGCCTGTGAGGCAGGCTTACCTTGCTGTTACTCATGCTCAATAGGGAATTCTGGAGGCCGCTGCTATTTACCTTGCCTGTTGTAGATGGCCACATACAACTATAGTAAGATTAGCTAGAGCAGATCCCATTTTTTCACGGCTTACGTTTTGTTGCATTGTTTATTATGGATATGCTTCTGCAGCCCAGCAATAGAAGTCTGTTTCTTCACTATTTTCTCAGTGCAAATACTGCTTTTTTAAAATCCAACCTTCTTGCTTCACAAAGAAGGAAAACAGGGGCACAAAATTTTGTTAAATAAAAAAAATTACAAAATTTTACAATATAAATTTTTGTAAAAATGAGCTGCTTGGTCAGAGTTAACCGAAGTATGATAATGAAGTTTAATAGTCACACTTTTTTCCCAATGGGTCCTGTAAACCAAAGATGGCAAACCAATAGTATGCTGCCTAAGGGAAAAAAAATAAAATGGTACATAAGCATGCATGTCCTACAACATTTCTAATGAAAGCTCACATGACTGACAGTTGAATCTTATTCCAACACTGGCAACATGACAGCTTCTTGCACTGCACTCAAAGGACATCAGGATACATTAAAGAATGCAAGGCTGGACATATGGTGCACACAATTCTGTCTTCTTAACACCTTGCTGATGGTCACCATCCCCTAATGCAGTATCTATCACCAAATTTCTGTAATTCCTTGCTACTGTCCATTAGACTTTTCATCTTAAGTGCATCTTCTTGATGTATCAGGCAGTTCTTCCTTTCCATAAAACTGACAGCATAAAACCATTTTAATCTTCAGCTCTTTAGTGTATCTGCTTTATATCACTATTATTAATCTTATTATGCTGTAGTCACCTTATCAATCCTTTCAAGTATTTTTTTTTAATTTCAATTTTATTTGCTTCCCCTTCTAATCTTTCTCTTTGCCAAAGCATATGATTTCCCTCATCTACATCCCTTGACTGCTGAGACATGTATCTCTCAGGAAATTCCATTGTGGGAAGGAAAATGGATTAGCAAATTATTCAAAAGTAATATAGTGGGCCCTTGGTATCCACTGGGGTTTGGTTCCAGGACTCTCTGTGGATACCAAAATCTGTGGATGTTCAAGTCGCATTACATGCAATGGCATAGTTAAATGGTGTCCCTAATATAAAATGTCCAAATCAAGATTTACTTTGTGGAATGTATATATATTTAAATATTTTCAAGCTGTGGATGTTTGAATCCATGGATAAGGAATCAGTGAATACGGAAGGCTGCCTGTTCACTTTCCTTATTTCAGAATCTAGGCATGAATTTTATTGGGTTTTCCCCAAACTAAATTATTGCTGAAGAAGGAGTGAAAATATAGATAAATCCTACTAAGTCTATTCTATGAGGTCTACTGTATTTCAGCTGGGACCAAAGGGTGACCAGATGTCCTCCTTTTCCAGGACATGTCCTACATTTCAGCCTTCAGTTCAAGAGGGATTCTAAAATGTCCACTATTTTGAAGAGGACTAAGAAGCATGCATTTATATTAGTGTCTTTAGCTTTTATTTTGTAATGTCCTACATTTTTTGAAAGCCCTACATTTTGAGGTGCCTTGTCCTCCTTCCTCGCAATGACTTATTGGCCCTAAATTTACAGGCATCGCCCCCAGATTCTTTTACTCAACAACAGCATTTCATCCCAACTCAGTGTAAAGTTTACTTCAAAAAGATGAATGAGTTTCGGTAATTCTGACTTTCAGTTTCTTGGCTCTTCTTGCCCACTTCTTCTGTCCTCCTCGCCCATCTCTGCCATCCTCCCTCAAAATAAAAGATGCCCATTGCCATTCCATCCTTCCAAACACATTGGTCCTCCCCTCCTCTTTCCATCCTTCAGAGAACTGAAGATGTCTTATTTTTCACCTTCTCTCTTCTCTCGTGTCTTATTTTGATGGTGGACAGCACAACAGAGGCTGAAGCTGTCACACCAAAGTGACACAGGCTGCATCCGCACTGCAGAAATAATCCAGGTCGACACCACTTTGAATGCTATGGACTTCTGGGAATTGTAGTTTGTTGTGGCACCAGAGCTGTCTAACGGAGAAGGCTAAATATCGCACAATACTACAATTCCCAGAATTCCATACCATTAAGCCGTGGCAGTTAAAGTGGTGTCAACCTGGACTATTTCTGCAGTGTGGATGCAGCCACAGATGCCCAAGAGATAGTTCTGGCTTCTTGAAGACAGTGACTGGTAAGGAAAATCCAGTTAAAAGTTAATGCCAATGAAACTGAGAAATGTTTAGAGGGGAAGTGACTACTAAACTGTTTTGGAGGCCTAGATGATCACTTCCTGCCATGGTATTTGCTTTATTAGCGTTTTCCATTTCTGGGGCTTTTTTTCATGTGGAAATTTGGGTTTGCTCTTTTTAAATGCTGGTAATAAACTGCCTTATTCGTTGTGACTAATGCAAACAAATCAACTACCTCTGTTTTTCGTGCCTTCAGTATAATAGGGGGAATGTAGTACATGAAGCGGGATAAAGGTGTTTGTCACACAACACAGTGCTATGATTCCACTTTAACTGTCATGGTTATATCCTATAGGATCCTAGGATTTGTAGTTTTATTTATTGCACTTGTATCCCATCTTTCTTCCAAAACAGGATTGTTCCCAAGCTATTGGACCTCTCTCCCTCAGGAGGCTTTGGTTGGCTTCCTCGCTGTTCTCTTCCCACAGAAATCCAAGAAACTTTTGGCTAATAACTCATTGGAGTTTATCACATGGGAGGAATTTCTCTCAGTTGCGAATGGAGCCAATTCGCAATTATGCGAATTCTCTAGTTTAGCGAATTTATGTGAAATCTGATTGCATTTGGAATGCGTTCAGAATGACTTCCTATTTCCCGAAAATGACCCCCCCCATTGCCCAAAATTGCATGAGATATTCTAATATGCAATTACGTGAAACCCCATGATTGCGTTCAGATTGCCATTGCATTATACCCCCAAATTCCGTCGTATTATAAACTCCATTGTTGCAAAAAGGGTCTTTTAATAGCATGTAATGTGCTTTCCCTAGGATTGCTATGTTTTAAATGTCGTTGATTTTTTTTAAAGTGCTGTTTTTAATAGGATAACTTATTGAATTGTTTTTAAAACTTTTTAAATTATATATATTTTTAAAAGCTGAATTTTGTTTGTATCTGTGCTGTGATTTGCCTTGAGTCCCATGTTGGGAGGAAGGTGGAGTATGCCTTAAATAAACAAGCAAACAAATAAATAAAATTATCACCCTCCTCTCACTTGGTTATCATGATTCCATTATGTCTGTGATATATATGTTGTAAAAAGGATTCTCGGTGACCATTTCAAGCTGCTCTTACAGTTGAATTGTGTCCCAAAGGACATGTCAAGGTGGCCAGAGGAGGTCCATGGATTATTTTTGGAGTGGCTTGGGAGAAAAAAGGGGAGGAATGGGGCAGAGATCCTACATTACTATTTACATTTCATAAATGTCTGAATACTGTCAAATCCAGCAGGACACCAAAGTTCAGAAATTCAGGCTCAGTAGTAAAAGCTCAGAAACTATATTAGAACTGATCCACAAATGTTGCAATCCCATAATTAACTACGCATAATCCAAACTTCAGGTGGACTTAATTCTTATTTGTTAAAATTAATAAAATCATTTCTCTTTTCTTTCCTACACTCACCCTTTCTCTTTGTTATTATAACCAAATGCTTTCTTACAAAAGACTTTGAGTTTGCTTCCATTCCTGATTTAACTCAGAACTTGTGTCTGAGATGACAGTTCTAAAACATTCAAAACCACACTATCACTACTATATATCCCATTATTACACAATGGTAGGATAAAAGCATATACAACTCCTCACAGTTCTTAGCTACAAGATGCAATGAAACCCTGATAGTAAATTCTGCAAATGTAGATATAAATCCCACACCTAATGATAGCTTGGGTCTTTAGCCCCCATAATGTGTAACTAGGAATTATTTTATGAAGTATGTTGCATTCATCCAAGAGTAGTACAAGCTGAGAGTCTCCCTTATCCATAATTCTGAAATTCAAAACATTCCAAAAACCAAAACTTTGTTCATGGCTGGATGAGATAGTGACACCTCTGCTTTCTATTGGTTCAATGTACACAAACTTTGATTCATGCACAACTTTATTAAAAAATGTTGTTGTTTTAAAGTTACCTTCGGCCTATGTGCATATGGTGGTATATGAAATATAAATCAATTTTGTGTTTAGACCTGTGTCCTATCTCCATAGGCAAATACATATATGCAAATACAAGTATTCCAAAAAAACTTTAAAAATCCAAAATTCAAAACACCTCTGGTCCTAAGGATTTCAGATAAGGGAGACACAACCTGTAAGTGACATTTTGAGAAGCAATGACAAAAAACCAAACTAAAACTCAGTAACTTTGAAGATTGAGCTAAAAGATCTTGCTGAATTAAAAGCACACTGGTATTGATATTGTTGTTTCCCGCAACGCTGAGACTCAAAGGGCTTCCAAAAGTTAAAATAGAGTCAGCTAAACATACACAGTGTGGTGTAATGGTTTAAGTATTGGACTCTAGACTCTAGAGACCAAGGTTTGAATCTTACCTTGGCCATGTAAATCCACTGAGTGACCCTTGGCAAGTCACACTCTCTCAGCCTCAGAGGCTGGCAATAGCAACCCCCCTCTGAAGAAACATGCTAAGAAAATCTCATGATGGTTTCCCCTTAGTGTTGTTGTAAGTCAGAAAAGACTTGAAGGCACACAACAACAGACATACACACCATACTAACCTGCCAGTAGAATTAAAAGCAATGAAAAGCTTTCTCATTAAAAGAGACAAACAGCAAATACAAACAATACAGCACATTATTAAAACCTTCCCCTTGAGGAATCATTTCTTCCCAGAGGCTTCCTAAAACAAAGAAGTCTTCACCTGCCTACTTGAGGACAGCAAAGAGAGGACCAGTTTATAGACTCTCTAGGAAGGGAGTTCCTGGAGCTTTTACTAGTTTCCAATTCATTTTGTGGAATAAATTAAAGTAGAAACAGGCCGACATTTACTGATAGCACTCGCTCAACCAAGCTTAGCACCATGTGTGCCAAGGCAAATAAGTGTAAAGGCACACATTAGATTTTACTGCTTTGTAAAGTTTCATGTCTCCCATTTATCATCTGACTGGGTGAAAGTTCACATACGTAATCCAATGCAAAGATAAGCAATACTTACTTGGAAAGCAAAACTAATTTTGATTGGTGAAAGCTTTCCACTCCAGGTGCTTCTTTAGCCTTTTTGGTACAGCTGCCATTTTGATGATTGCTTCCCTCCCGTCCTAATATACTTTCTTTTAAAAATATGAAAAAAAATTACATAGCTAGTTTGCAACAAATGTCAGCTTTGGAATTCCCAAATAGCAGTGACTAGATTGGCGCAAGCTCCCCATTCTTCTCACCGTGACCTCTTAAATACTCCAAAATCCAATATGGTTGACATGGGCAGTTGAGATAGTGGCACCTGTGCTTTCTGATGTTTCCACGTACATAACCTTTGTTTCATGCACAAAATTATTAAAAATACTGTGTATAAAATTACCTTCAGGCTCTATGTATAAGGTGTATATGAAGCATAAATGAATTTCCTGTCTAGACTTGGGTCTCACCTCCAAGATATTTCATTATATATATGCAAATATATGTAAAGCAACCCCTGAGGTTGTCCCAAAAGTCAAAGGCTGGCATCCTGTTAGGGATTTACATCACCATAATATCAGCCATTATGTGGCGAAGTGTTTTGAATGTTGGACTATGACTCTGGAGGCCAGGGTTCAAATCCCATCTCTGTCATGGAAATCCACTGAGTGACCTTGGGCAAGTCACACTGTCTCAGAGGATGACAATATCTAGCACTTTCTGAAGCAACATGCCAAGAAAATCCCATGATAGGGTCATCTTAGGGTCACAATAAGTTGGAAACTACTTGAAGGCATAAAACAACAACAATATAACTTATGATGAGGAAAAGGTGAATTGTGATGTTGCATACTGCTCATAGTCTCAGGATCAGAGTAGAGATGTAATGACATTTCCAGAAGCATTACACAAACAGTGCCAGAAATATAATGATTGCACAACCCTCCCAATGTATAAAGTGTCTGAATGCACATCAGGACACATTGCAAAATGAGACACTGCACTGGCACACATTGTGCATTGGGGCATATTTCACCTTGGGACATGCTGTGCATCAGGACATGTTTCAAAGAGGGAAGCTGTGTTATACAAAATATCTTGCATGGTGCCCTACCAAGCATCGTTGGCGTTTCCTAGCATGGTTGCATATCATGTCTACGTCTGTATCTGCACTGCAGAATGAATGCAGTTTGACACTGCTTTAACTGCCATGGCTCAATGCAATGGAATCCTAAGATGTAAAGTTTTGTGAGATATTTAGCCTTCTCTGTCAGAAAGCTGTGGTGTCACAAAAACCTACAAATTAATTCCGTAGCACTGAGCCATAGCTGTTAGAGTGTTGTTAAATTGCATTATTGTTGCACTGTAGATGCAGCCTGTGATGTGGCTTCACCATCATAAAGTTACATATCATAGGGGCTTTCTAGATTGGCAAAAAGAAGTGTGTTCATGGCTGCATGAAACTCTAGCCTTTAGATGAGAAAAAGGGAAAGTGTGCCATGAAAACGCTTTTTTTGCGTTTTAGGGGAGAAGAAGCGCCTTTTAAAAGTTGCTGGTTTTCCCAGCTTCTTTTTTAAAAACTGCAGAACAGTGCAGCTCCATCTAAAGGTTGTGGTGCAGCTGCTAAGCATTAAGGAAAAGGCAACTTCATGTCACACTTTCCTGCCAATCTAGAAAGCCCCATTGTCTCTTATGCAATGTGCTTAAATGGCCAGTCAGTCATCGCTTCAGTGCCTACACAGGTCTTGTACTCTCTTGGCTTACATGCAGATGCCTTGAAAAGTTAAGACCTCAAAAGAATAATCACTTCTAAAGTAAGACCTGGGTTACCATTTACCCAGAGAATGATCTCCTTCCTCTGAAATAATCTTTTGTTTCAGAACAGAATGAGTTTGTTTTGTGCCTTCAAGTTATTACCAAGTTATGGAGACCCTAAGGCAAGCCTATCATGGGGTTTTCTTTGCAAGTTTCTTCAGAGGGGTTTGCCATTGCTATCCTCTGAGACTGGAAGAGTGTGACTTGCCCAAGGCCACCCAGTGGTTTTACATAGCCAAGCTGGGATTTGAACCCTATATAGAGTCATAGTCCAATGCTCAAACCACTACACCACGCTAGCTCACAGAATGAGTAGATCTTCAATAATCCCAGCTGTGGTAAAATCCTAGATTTCTTGGTTGCTTTTAGGGGTTATTCTTATATCATTGCCTGGGGCTGGAGTGTATGTATGCTGAGGTGCGGGAGGTAGAAAGTGGGAAGGTTGTCCTGTCATTCT
Source organism: Urosaurus nigricauda (assembly GCA_034509955.1). Lineage (NCBI taxonomy): Eukaryota > Metazoa > Chordata > Lepidosauria > Squamata > Phrynosomatidae > Urosaurus > Urosaurus nigricauda. The sequence goes on from JAOEGL010000006.1 coordinate 16,179,828, forward strand.
GTGTTTTTTCCATCTTAGTGGCAGGGTTAGGAATTTGAGATCTCCCCAAGAAGCTTTGGACTATAACTGTGGATGGGAATATAAGGAGAAATTGTCTCCAAAATCTGAAGGGTAACATGAACCTGTTGTCCATGGTACAGGATTTAGATCTGGATCTCCTACACAAAGAGCCATTTGCTTATTGGAGCTGTCCCAGGTCCTGACATTCGGGAATCTCATCCTTCCTGTGCTTTGGTGCTGAAACCTAGTTTGACTAAATTCTTCTTTGATGTAGATCAGGGCCAAGGAACCTGCTGTCATTTAGATATTGCTACAACTACAACCCTGAACACCCCAGCCATTGATCACGATGGTTGGGGCTGATGGGAAAGATAATCCAGCAACAGTCCCTTTCCCCCAGATCTTGTCTTTCAGGCATTTAATCAGATGCACATCTTCCTGCATTTGGGAATTCCTCCAGACTATCCTTCACACATACCAGGTGCCAGACTGTTTGTGGTCATTTTAACTAGATTTCTTTGTTAGTTTTAATATTTTTCTAGATTGTGACTTAAGTTGTCTTTTAGCTCCTGCACTTATAAATATTTTATTACATTGAAAGTTTTGCTGTTGTCTGTAATTTTTTGGAAGCCATTTGGGGTGGTTTTTTTTTTTCATCCTTAAAGGCAGCATGTAAAAACTTTTAATATAGTGCTGGAGCCATCTAGTGGTTATCTGTAGACCTTCTTTTTAAGACTTGAAAGAGATGTGATCATTTGGATGTAAGGAACCACTCAGAGCAGCTCAGAACATGCATAATTTGATATGCATATTTGTCCTCGTTTTCTTTAGCCATCACTGGCTTCACAGTGCTCCTGTTTTTGTTATTTTTTGTTTTGTTTTATTTTGTGTTTTGCAATGCTATACTATATGCAAGAAAACCAAGGAGTGCTGTGAACATAGGTGGGAGAAATTATGCTTTATATGAAAATCCTCAGGATTCCTAGCTTCTCTCCCAAAATATAGGTGTAGCTGGATGTAACCAAAATCCAAAATGCACAATATACATTAGGGACACCTTTATTAGGACAGCCAGAAGGCAAAAGAAATGCATTTGTTTTCAAAGCTCACTGGCTTCTTCATCAGGCAAAGATGGTAAAAACAACAACAACCACAACTTAAAACTGACATTGTTTGAGTCACTAAATTGTCTGACTTTTTTCTTAATGTGTTGACCTGGTACCGAATTTTTTTTGCCATATTGGAGCCAGCTGTATCTCTATGGGTGAGGCATTCTGATGCCAGGCTGCCAACACAACCTCTCCCTTCTTACCACATACTGTATATATGGACTCTATCACATGGATGAGGCAAGTGTCATTAAATCACGATTAAATCATACTAATAGCACAATCAAGGGGAAGATTATCACATCCCGACGTGCTTCTCCCGTTCGTGTCCCATATGTAAATAGTAATGGATGCATCATTGCGTAATAACGGGAGTTATTACATAGGCCTGAGCTGATGATCTTAAGACAAAAGTAAGCTGATATAAGAACAGATAAAAGCCTTTTATGATATCAGCCTTTCTATGACATTTGATGTTTGATTACAGGAGATTGTGCCTACAGATTGAGAGAGCTCAGCCTCACAATGAAGCTGTGTTATCAGTTTCCTGTGGCTTCAGATGTAATCTGGACATTCACAGTGAACTAACACTATATGCAACTGAGCTAGAGACAGTGTGACTTCAAAATTGGTTATTAGGAGCCCTAACTTCCCGCATCATGGTGCCTGCTCTCTGCATTCTCTTTTCTTGGTAAGAATCACTAAGCTTAGGAATACCAGCCAGCGATCTGGACTGGGCCATTATTGATAAAAGTGTGCATGAGACAGTGGTGAGTGAGATGTATGGAGCTTAAGCTTGAAACTGCCTGCCTCTCTAGACCAGAGACCCTTGTCTCTATCGCAGCAATGGGGAACAAGGGGACCTCAAGATGTTTTCTGTACTTCCACTCTCCTCTTGATGGCACAGCAAACAGAGAGATTGTGTGTCTTGCTAGTCCAATAACATCTGGAAAGCCTCAGATGCTCAACACAGCTCTATGGCAATTCAAGATCATATGTAAATGTGATTATTTGGCAATAGGAAAAATAATATGCATACACAGAGGCATCTTTCTTGCACTTCCAGATAATTACATATTTGGGGAGATGAATGTCTAGACCAGAGGACTAAATACCCTAAAGGCACCAGATCCTGTCTGATCTTGGAAAGCTGAGCAGGGTCTGCCTGGTTAGCACTTGGATGGAAGACCACCAATGAATACTAAGTGCTGTCGGTTATATTTCAGAGGAAGGAACTGGCAAAACCACTGCTAAGTATTCCTTTTCTAAGAAAACCCTGGTGAAATACATGGGGCTACCATAAGTCAACAAGCAGCTTGAAGGTGCATACAAATATACAAGCCTAGGGTGGTAATCGGGGTGGGAATTATGTGGCTTTTCAAATGTTGTTGTATCACATGTTCTATCATGACTTACTAGAGATGATAAGAGTTGCAATGACATGTGGAAGGCCACATGATTCCCACCTGGCCCTGCCTTTGGAAACACGATAAAGAAGCGTAATCCTATCTAGAAGCCTCTTTGTCAATGCATAAACTGTCGTTGTTGTGTGCCTTCAAGTCATTTCTGACTTATGGCAACCCTAAAGTGAACCTACAATGGGGTTTTCTTGGCAAGATTTGTTCAGAGTGGGTTTGCCATTGCCTTCCCCTGTGGCTGGGAGAGTTTGACTTGCTCAAGGTCACCCAATGAGTTTTCATGGCTGAGCAGGCATTCAAACACTGATCTCCCATATTCCTAGTCCAACATTCAAAACTACTACACTAGACAAAGAAATGATTGCTAAAGATCTCTGTAATAACTCTTTCGCTTTGCAGGCTGCTGTCCAGGTCAGGAGGAAACGATTCAAAAAGGTAAGGTAGGCTGTGAATGAGAGCAGTAGATGAGTTCCTTTAACTCTGAGAGCTTTGAAATTGTTTCTCCATGGGTGAGAGATGTCCCTTAGGTCCTCTTACATTCGCTTCACTAATTCGTACAAATCCATTTCACATTATGAGATACAGTACATTTTATTCTCTTCTTTGTGAATGTGATGGACACTGCAGTGACATGAGAATCTTCACCAGCTAGTCATGTTTCTGTTTAACTGCTCTATTCATGGCAGTCTGTGAATTTCTCTGTACAATTTACAGTGGTCCCCCCGGTTTACGAAATTAATTCATTCCAGCACCCCTTTCTTAAACCGAAAAGTTCGTAACCAGGGCCCCTTAACCAGCCCCCGCACCATTTGAATTTCCCGCCGCTTTCTTTTCGTAAACCGAGGCCGTTTTTTCGGCCTCGGCTCTTTTGTAGACCAGGGTTTTCATAGGCCGGGTATTTTGTAAACCGGGGGACCATTGTATTATGATACTAGCCAGAAATCTGGACATGGAGTAAGACAACCTGAGCTTCTCAAGGCAAAAAAAAAAAAAAAGTCTTGGACAGTCCCAGGAATTGCTTCTGTACAAACCAATTTTATTTTGGAGATCTAAGCCATTGAGTCCAATTCACTGCTCTGTATAGAATCTCTAGCTAAAGCATCCCCAGCAGGTAGCTGCCCAGCCTCTTTTTGAAGACACCCAGTGGAGACCTCACCACCTCTCTAAGTGATTGGTTCTCTTGCTGAACTGCTCTCACTGTCAAGAAGTTCCTTCTAATGTTCACTCAAAATCTGCCATTCTATAACTTAAAACCATTAGATCAAGTTCTACCCTGTGAAGCAGCAGAAAACAAGCTTGCACTCTCTTCCTTGTGGCAGCCCTTAGGATATTTAAAGTATGTGATCATGTCACCCTGCTGACATGAAATAATCCCAGACATGGCGTACCACTTGTAGAATGGCATCCTTTTGCATATGCAATTTTTACTTATGCCTGTGTATGTTCTTTTGGGGACAATGCAGAGGTTGGTAACCCTTTGCAGCTCCCAAAGCCTCTCCTAACTTACCATACAGATTCTGTTGTCCCCTTCCACATGGCCAGTCTGTACTTCATAAGGAGTAGGCAGAGTCAGAGAAGCATCTAGCTATGTCCCTGTAGCCAGATGGAAAATGATTAGAGTGCTGACTGTGGAAAATTCTGGAGGATCTCATTGGAGCTGAGCACTGATGTAATAATTTCTTGTCTGCTTACAGGGTCGTAGCCAGATGTTTCTCCAACTATGCCTGCTCTCATGAGGCACATAATGGCCATGTTGGGGCAGTGGCTTCAAACACTTTATGGTAAGTCAGGGGTAGTATGTGGATTAGCCTAGGTTAGGTCTACTGTGAAACTCATACACTATGCTGAGCTATGCTGAATTGTACCTGTAATGTTTTTCCCAACCCCAACACTTACAATGTTTTATTTCTTTATTCATCAAGGAGAATCCCTCATGCTCCCTCCATTTCTGTGAGCCCTTCCTGGAGAGTCTTGGAGGGATCAGATGTCACAATTCACTGTGAGAGTCCTTACTCTTTTGGGGTGATGTTCTCCTGTGGAAAGGAAGCCACAACACCAACTTTGTTGCAGATGTGGATGGAGGAAGGCTAACTTTTCCATCAATCCTGTGAACAGAAATGATGGAGGGCTGTATTCATGTTCCTATTACTCCTCCATTAGCGAGTCCAGTTCAGAACACAGTGAACCTTTGGAGCTACTGATAACAGGTTTTCTTCTCAAGAGTTTCTTCTCAATAGTTGTAACAGGCTAGAGAGTTGGGAAGCTTCCAAAGTAGAAAGAAATGGCTGTGATCTTAAATTCTACTTTACACGTGCTGGAAAAAGGTTTTAAAGCAGGAAAGGCCTGCACTGCCATGCCTTTTCCCAACCAAGCAGGGCCCGTTCACACTATACGGTTATAGTGCTACAATTCAACTTTAACTGTTGTGTTATTCCAGAAGTAGCTAGAATGGCTGCAGCCAAGAAACATAGGTCTAATCTACATTGCAGAAATAATGTAGCTTGACACTGCTTTTGCTGCTGACGCTCTATGCTACTGTATTCTTGGATTTGTAGTTGTGTGACATGTTTTGCCTTCTCAGTCAGAGAGCTTTGGTGCCACAACAAACTACAATTCCCAGATTCCATAGCATTCAGCCATGGCAGTTAAAGGCGTGACAAATGGCATTTTTTCTGCAGTGCAGATTAGATCATAGTTCCCAGGTTAGCAGATTCAAAATCTCCTTGGATTTTAATGTACTGTATGGATTTCTATAACGTTCACCTCCTGGGGATGGATCTTCAACTATTCATATTTAAACCAGACCTATTGAAACTTGGCGCTAATTAAAGATAACCATGAATGGCAGTGATTTCAAAAGATCTATTCCATATGGGAAAATGTGGAGTCAACACTTAGGAGGTCATCACACTGCCCTTTTCTGTCCCCCCCCCCCCAACCAAGGAGTTTATCATGTGGGAGGCTAAGTGCCTAAATCCAGTACAGAAACTGGATTTAAATCCTGGAAAAGTCCCGCAAAACTGGGATTGTTTTCAGATTCATCTGGGACATTGAGCATTGACATGAAAATAACTCACCCAGAAAGTGGACAAAATTGGCTGCTTTTTACTTTTGGGAGAATCCCAAAAAGTACAAAGCAACTGATTTTGTCCACTTTCTGTGTAGGTTAATGCCAGATTAATGCTCAATGCCCCTGATGTCATATGAAAACGTTCCCGGGATTTTCCTATTTTAAATTCTGTATGGGATAAACCCTGTGTGATAAACTCCTAAAAGTGTGATAATCTCCTTAGTCTTTAAAATACTGTCACTGTGGGACTGTGAAGCTGAGATCCAAGAAATGGTGCTACCCTCTCCTCTGTTTATATTTCTGGTTGAAAAAAGTGCCAAAGAGCAATGGGGACTGTCAATATGTGGAGGAAATTTACCAACCCACCCCTCCTTTTACCCAGATCCAACAATTCCCAGACCCCAAATCTCCATGCAACCAGCTGAAAACATCACCCTTGGAGAAACTGTGCATCTCCACTGCAAAACCAAAGAGAGGGCTTCAAGGTTCTATTTCCCGAAGTCTATAGAGCAGAAATTTCCCCAGGTTATAAAGGCTAATAGAGCCAGAATTGCTATCACCACTGAAGTCAAAAACAGGGAGGCAACTATAGCTGTAGTTACCAGACCCAGTATGATGAATTTTCTCCCTCCTCTGAACTTAGCAAACCTGTGGAATTGCTGATCAGAGGTAAGCGGGGGATGTCAAAAGACTGTCTTTTCTTTAACCTCTTCAGCATCAAGTTTTTTGTTTTAAGTCATTTTAGCTGTTGATCTGCTGAGTGTTTAATAACAACACAGCCAAAATAATTGCAGGTCCCTCATCAAAAAAATATTTTTTTTCCATTTCCAGGTGTTTTTTTGGCTGCACTTTTTGGAGGGGGGTGTCTGAGTCTTTGAGGGGAATTGGTGAGGGTCCCAAGGATCCCCTGCATGTGGCGCAAAGGTTAAACGATTCCTACCAGTGGTTTAAACAAAGGGATTACAGTGGGCCCTTGTTATCTGCTAGGGTTTGGTTCCAGGATCCCCCATGGATAACAAAATCCATGGATGCTCAAGTCCCATTATTTATAATGGCACAACAAAATGGTGTCCCTTATAGAAAATAGAAAATCAAGGTGTTCTATTTGGAATTTATACTTTTTTGGAATATTTTCAAGCTGTGGATGCTTGAAAAATCCATGGAAAAAGAAGGCCAACTGTACCACTAGACAACAACACTGATTTCTCTCTCTGCCCTACATTTCTTAGGGCACCAGATCTGGTCTGATCTTGGAAGCTAAGCAAGGTCAGTTCTGTTTAGTACTTGGAAGACCAGCAATTAAATACAACACCAAATGAAATAAATAATTTTCTGATGACCTTTCATGACATCCAGAATCTGCTACCATAGGCAGCTACTTCACATCTGATGAACTCTCAGGCCAGCCCTGGTGAGTGGATAAACCTGGAGTCCTAGGTTTCATTACAACATACAACACACAATGAGATTTATGGACTGTGAGGCAAAATACAAAAGGTTCATTTGAGAATGAAGCTGGTTGGTTAGAATGGGTGTTGTGGGACACCTGCATTTTCTGAGGGGGGAAAGAACAAAGGTTGCATCCACACTGCAGAAATAATCTGGATTGACACTTCTGTAACTGCCATGGCTCAATGCTATGGAATTCCGGAAACTGTAATTTGTTGTGGCACTATAGTTCTCTGACAGAGAAACAGTTAAAGTGGTGTCACACCGGATTACTTCTGCGGGTGCAGCCCAAGTGGATTAGAAATGGGCTTAAATCAGTTGTCAGTCTTAACTAGAGTAGATCCATTGGATCAATTTATTTACCTACATATTCATTTACCATTCAGTTATTGATTCCATGAGTTTACTATAGCTGAGACTAAACAACAAGGTTCAGGCCAAGGCCAAGATCTTTGAACTGTTTGGGATAGCAGTGAAATAAAGTATACTGATAGTGTGTGGCTGGGGGACTGAATTACTGGCCAGAGCTATTGGGACAATGTTTTCTTGCAGTAGCTGGGATCCTGTTAGCAACACACTATGTGTGTGTGTGTGTGTGTGAATTATTCCCAATGACCCAAGAGATTAATTCTGCTGAAGATGGTGCGAAAGTGAAGTTGTCCATAGAGCAATGTTGTGCATTGTGGTTGCTCATTGCATTTCACAATGGCATCCTCTCATTCTGCTTTATCACACTAGGGGGTAAACAGGCTTTAAATGAGAGTTAAACGAGAGTTAAACAGGAACTGTCCTATGATAAACATCCCATGTTTATCATAGGACAGTTCCTGTTTAACTCTTGCTTAACTCTTGTTTAAATCCTGTTTGTTCCCTAGTGTGATAAAGCAGATTGACATGAGTTGCATAATGTTTCTGTTTTGCACTGGGATTATGTAGTACTTGCTTAGCATATCGCCACATGCAGATATTTACACTGTGTTGGGAGGGCTGCTGGTATAATTGCTGGGAAGGAGAAAGAATAAAGAAGGCAGACATTTGGATAACCACTTGTAATGAAGTTATTTTCCTTTGTCTCTGCTCCTTTCTGTTTAGAGGGGTTGAGTTCCAAGTGTTAAAGCCTCAAAGGGAAGCCAAGCATGCCTGTAAGTACCGATATGGGAATGAAATGGGAGGAGGGTAACAGTATTGAATGGGGCTTGATTATAAACTAATGTCCTTTCAAGGGTCATTTAGGATCATGTTCCAGTGGAACGTTTTAATTTCCATAGGGCTAAGATGGATAGATTCACGGAAGCCACGATCCTCTCACTCATGAGCTGAAGTTGACTTGACTGCAGTTACCAGCAAATTACAATAGCTGAGACAGACAATCAAAATAGCAGTTTTTGCTAGTTGACACAAAGCATAGTCCACCGTGTGTGCATTTTAGCCTTTGTGTGTTAAAATATAAACATACATTTTGAAATGCACACAGTTGAAAAAAATGCTGGTCAAGCAGCTGTAGTCACTGCTTTCCTCATTTTCAGACACATGTCTCAATTATTTAGAATAAGCCAGATGTTCTTATTCTTTTAAATAACCAGGAGAGCCCTGCCAAGACTGGAGGAGGAATAAATGTGGGTTTTTACTTTAATATGAACTCACCTTATTTCTATTAATATTGGGAAAAGGTGAAACTGGTAGGATAGGAACCAAGTTGGATATGTTTGTCTACTCCTAGTTTTTTTTTTACCAGATTTGGCCATCCCTAGCATTTATTTTAGACCAGATGTTACGTTTTGAAAATGCAGTGATTTTCCTTCTAATCCATAGGCTACTTGACTGATCAAGATATCCTAATGGAGAATCTGGTAAGAAGAGTTTCTGCAACATTTCCCCTAATCCTGATACTTGTAGGCTGAAATTGCCAAAACCATAAATTGGGTTATAACCAGTGCAGTAGATTTAGACCACTTCACATTCCCATTCAGTCATTAAGCTTGCCAAATGATAGAATTTGTGACTTGAATTGGATTGTCAATAAGTAAGGCTCCCCCGTCCTTCTCTGAAGATGCCAGCCACAGATGCTGGTGAAACGTCAGGAATACACTCTTCTAGAATATGGTCACGTAGCCCGAAAAACCCACAAAAAACCAATTCAATATATTGCAAAGCAAATCCAAATTAATAAACCTCACTTCATTCTGACCCTATGCAAACTGCAAGTACCCTCGATCACCACTGTAACACCTATATGCAGCAGTGTAGCCATAAATTTTGAAATCCAGACACTCTTCACAGCAATTCCTATAGATACATCCACAAAGAGAATGTAGAAATGCAAGCAGCTATGTTAATTCATATCAGCAACAAACCAGTTGTAACAGTTTTCAGCTCACCAAGGACAGATGTTTTAGAAAGCAAATCAGTCTGAATTACTCATTCAAGCCCAAGCAAAACCAAAATACTTTGCACTAGAACTGAAATAGGTCACCTATATATATTGTAGCAAGGGACACTCATCCCACCCATCCTAATCCAGTATCAGGATATGGTCTCCAGGAGCCATTATTTTGCAAATCACATTCTCAGACTCAGATGAAGGCAAACCACCTCTGAATAAATCTTTCCAAGAAAACAAGAGCTGACATGATGCAATGGTTTGAGTGTTGAATTAGGACCATAGGAGAGTAGAGTTCAGCTTCCTGCTCAACTAGGGAAAACCCAGTGGGTGACTGTGTGCAAGCCAAACAAGATTAAATAAATCTTGCTGAGAAAATCCTATGATAAGGTGGCTGTAAATTGGAGTCAACTTGAATGCACATAAGAACAACATTCACATCATTAAGGACATTAGTTTGGATATTTTTACATCTCTGACTGCATCTGATTCCCTTGCAGCCTCTGGAGTCCAGCCCTCCAAGCCAAACCAAAAATGTCATCTATGCTGAACTGAAGCAGAAATCCTTGGACATTCAGGGGGAAGAAGAATTGGATGATGACACTGAGGCTTGCACCTATGCCACAGTGATGCACAGGACTAGAAATCAGGACTAAAGATAGAAGAGAAATGAGCATTTGTGAAGTTATTTTTCTTTTCTTCCCCTCTTCCTTTTTTTTAAAAACAAATTTACCCAATTTCTGGTATGTCAATAGGGATTTAAAGAATATTTGCAAACCCTCTGGTCCTTGATGAAACAAGGGATGTCTTACCATATGGAAACACCTTGTCAAAATGCCTTTAAATAAAATAGCAAAATCTAGTTTTGTTTTGTTTTTTTGTTTTGTTTTTTGGAATTTTTAACTTTTTGGATTATTTTCAAATAATGGATGGTTGAATCTGAGAATTAAAAAATCCATGGTTATAGGGGACTGATTGTAGCACTGGCATGCTTGCTGTTTAGAAATCATGTTAGTCTAGGACTGAAATACAAACATACCAGGTTGGGTCATTATTGCACAGCTTTCCCAATCACAATGGTGCTGCTTCTGACTCAGCCTCTGTCTTCCCCACAGTGGCATCATAGCCTCACCTCCCTGCCCTATCCCCTTCCCAGCATGCCATTTGGTCTGTATTTATTTTTCTTTTTAGAACAACAGCATAATCATGGCAATTCATTAAGTACAAAAATATTTATAAAAGATATATTTAAAAAGAAAAGAAAAGAAAAACAGCCTACTTGGGAACAGCAAGGTGGAGTGAGAAGGGGAGAGGAGCATAACCACCTGCATTTGAAATTTGTGACTGCCTGCATATTGGAACTGCTTCAGGAGGAACTTATCATATGTGCATCAACAGTGGAAAATCAGTGCAATTGGAAAGCATTGACAGGTATTGCCTGTTAATGAAAAGGGGTGCTCCAGCAACAGATGGACGACAGACCAGCTACTGGAAAGACACTGCATTGTGTGATAAGGAATGGCCACAGACACTGCTTCCCAGCTCTAAGTCCACTTGTCAAGCTTTGAGTGATAAAGTCCAGGGTTGCTGTTAGGATTAAAAAGTCGGTCTCTATGCATGTGACAGAGAGACTGTACTCTACTCTCCCCTTGAACATTTTGTTATTGGGGTGCTCAGGAGAAAACAGCCATTAGCTTTAAAGCAGAAAAGAAGGAGGTGAGAGATTTGATCATCTTTATTGGCTGCGAGATTCAGACACACTCACTTGATCCTCCAAGTTGGTCTCATCTTTTCCTAAAGGTCACAAACCTCAAAATACAGAATGTTTACTGTCACATTCAATCTACATAAAGTGCAATCTATAAAGGACAGCTAGCAATCCTGTGATTTACTCTCATGTAACTAAGGGAGTAGTTGCTGTAGAAACAACATGCTAGATCAGTAGACCTTTTAATCTGATCCAGTAAAACATTTCTTGAAAATCAAGCACAAGGTGTTCAAGTGATGGAAAAGTATATGTGGGCAGGTCTTTGACTTCTTGTTTCGAAGAGCTGGAAATCTATAGAGCTTATCTCTATAATATATTTTTGTTCAGCTTTGCTAGAGAAAAATGGTCTAATTATAGAAGACTCAGCAAATGTTGGCAGTTGGTAGGAAATGCATGCCGATAAGGAGCCAGAAAGTGTGATATGGAAGAGAGGGTAGATGATCATTTTTAATGATAGCTGAGTTCTGCCATTTATCTGGTTTGTTGTTCTGAATTTAACTTTGTGTACTTTTTCTTACTATATCTCACTTTGGGGTCCCCCTTTGAGTTAAAAGCAGAGCTCAGAAATGTTACATTTGTGTGTGTGGGGGGGGGGGCTCCTGCTTCAGAATCCCCCAACCACTGGCCATGCTGACTGGGAGTTATAGCCCCCAAAGTTTATATATATATATATATATATATATATACCCCTTCATACCGCCTAAGGAGTGTCTAAGCGGTTTACAACTGTAAGCTACTTGCCCCAACAATCTGGGTACTGGGTAGACAGAAGAAGAGAGGGAAATCTCTTCCAAGTGAGAGAACCTAAAACCAGTTGCCAATATCCTGTTGAAAACTTTTGTAAGCATAAGCTTAGCTTACACATTGAAATGTCTATTTTGTTTTTTGTGGAAGTTGGAATTCTCTTTCACCTTCTACAGTGATCATAGCTCCTCCAGGATATGAGGGTCTACTGTGATAGCCCACCTGAAAAAAACATTCTGTGGCTGGTGGGGGGAACTTAGCAGAAGCTACCATCATTTTGCTTTTGGGTATGTGACATAGCCAGAGACATTTCCTATCCCACTCTTGCTCTCCACCAGCCATGGAATGACTGTTTAGGAGAACTATCACAGCAAAACCATTATTCTTGAGAGTGGTGAGTCAGTAGCATGTTGTAGGTTATGCTGTCTGAGTTAGGATTTCAGCCTTGGTAAAGAGAATTATGGCCAACCATTAGGTGCATTGTGCCTTATTATTAATATCACTTATCACTAAACTCCAGCAAGCCAGTATTATGTAGTGATTTGAATGTGTCACTATGCCTCTGGAGACTGAGGTTCAAATCCCTGCTCAACCATGGAAACCCACTGGATGATCTTGGGTAAGTTGCACTTTTTCAGTCTTAGGAAGAGGAAAAGGCAAAAACCCCTCTGAACCAAGCCTGCCTAGAAAATCCCATGATAGGTTCACCTTGGCGTAAGTCAGAAATGACTTGAAGGCACACAACACACACACACACATCAGTACATGCTGATACTTCTGGAATGGGAGCTGTGATTTATAAATTGTGGCACTGGGTTGTGTAGTGTTGTGGTGACGATAGGGTATGCTAAAAAGTTGACAAAATGAAGTGGGACAAACCAACATACAATTTCTCAGTTAGTGAAACATCTAAATTATGTGTATTTGTATTTCATTTTAAATACAGGCAATTGTACTGAAAAGGATAAAAAGCTCAAAGCAGCTTTCAGCATCAGGGTGCAATAGATAAACAGGTGAATGTGTTAGCCTCTATGGCAAAAGTTTCCAAACAACCTATGGAAGGAAGGGGGGGGGGGAGCTTTTTAAACCATGTCTGATGGGAAAAGAAAATGACTTCTGCACTCTGGAATGGTTTCTTCTATAGCTGTGAAACGCTCCTTCTATAGTTGTGTTGTCTCAAAGTGGATCCCATTTATGCATTTGGAGAAATGATCTTGTCATTATTATTCATCCGGTATTGAAAATTCAATTCAGCTTCATTTCCATTCAGTAGTTTTATCACCTCTCTAAATTCCACACATTAAAACCTATGTTTAATAGAAAATGGATGTTACAACAAAGGTGTGATCAGCAAAGGAAGAGAAGGGCATGTGTTGCTGGAAGAGATATCTATGAATGCCAGTAAGTCAAATAAATGAGTTCAAGAGTAATAATTGTAAGCCACTCTGATAGCCTTTAAGGCTGGAGGGTGGGGTATAAATAGTCTAATAATAAATAAATAAATAAATAAATAAATAAAGCCTCTACTGTACACTATTACATAGCCATCATGGTGCAATGGTTTGAGTGTTGGATTACAACTCTGGAGGCCAAGGTTTGATTCTCAGCTCAGCCATAAAACCTGAGTGACCTTGAGCAGCTGGCATGCTCTCAGTTCAGGAGAAGGCAATGGCAAACCTTCTCTGAACAAATCTTGCCAAGAAAACACCATAATAGGCTTTTCCTGGGGGTTCCCAAAAGTTGGAAATGACTTGAAGGCACACAACAACAACAACAATAACAACAACAACAACAACAACAGTGCATTATGCAGTGATGTGTATCATACACTAATGTGCATTGCACACCGATGCACATTGGGCACTCCTGTTGGGTGTCCTGTGCACTTTCACAAGTCAGTAAAGAGGTTTCTTAGTGTCTCTGCCAAATGCATAAATTTACATTAATGTAATAGGTCATATAGAACTCTGGTGCTAACAAATAAATAAAAGAAGAAATGAAATGGTTCTTTGGATGCCAGCCAGAAGAAAAAAAGGAAAACCCATACACTGTTTCAGACATTTGCTCCATGTAGCCTAGTGCTGTACTCTGACCATTTAAGTCCCCCAGAGATTTGGAGAAAGGCTCTTCCAGGTCCTGGCCATTCCATGAGATCCTTTAAGCCAGAGGGTATATCCGAGACCTTTCCCATGTACAATCTGTCATCTGGAGCTATAACACATCTATTTAAAAAAACAACCCAGTTTCTCTACTGTTTTGTTTTGTTTTTTAACTTAGGCGGAGAGAAAGCAAGAGGAAAAGAGAGCCACCTCACCTATGTTGCATTCCACAAAGATAATATACATGAGGACAAGGAGGATCAGACTTCCTATGATGAATCGGGCAATATTGGCCTGGGTATAATCATAGATCTCTTGCATCCCTGGAAAGAAATCAGGAAATCAGGTTCTGTGCCTACACAGAGATAAAGAGACTCTGACATGACAAATTATGAAAGTAAAAACTGTTAGGTAATGTGAGGGAGAAAGATGGGATTGTTAGCATATGCTATCACCCCTCCTGATGAATATGGGTATATTATAATTAATATGTAAAATGGAGCAGGGTCACTTGACTTATTGTATGCCCGGCCTAGGTAAGAACAAAGGACAAGCACCATGGATTATGGTATATTCCTCCTACCTGCCTATTTTGTATGATATATTCCTCCTACCTGCCTATTTTGTATTTCCTACAGAAGCAAAGGAAGCCATTTGTTAAAATTATAGAGACCATACCCTATTTTTCCTCTTTGAAGTCCTTACATTTCCTCTGCTTGCTTGATTCAGATTGCATCAATGCACTAACATATTCATGCTAAAAATCCTTATGTTTTCCAAACTAGTTTGTCCATTCCTTGGGAAGAGCATCAAAGCTTTTGTCACCTTTTGAGGAAACAGCACATGCCCCAAGGGCAGGCATAAATCCTCCTCAAATCTCAGTTTCCACTTTTCCCAGTGTACCCTTAGGTGCTGTCTGAGTCTGAAGAGATTATCACATGGGGCAGGAGTGATTGCTCCCATCCTTACCCCATCCTTATTGCATCCGTGCTTATCTTGTTCTTCTCCTGTCAGTGGCACCCATCACTATATTAATGCCAGTTTCTGTTAATACAAACTTATTGGGCCATGCCACTTCAGGGACTGGAGGAGGATGAGGTAAGCACAACATCATCTGAAAATCTTATCACAATCGCTCAATTAGAACGGGATAATGACAGACATGGACGTCCCATTCAATGTGCAATAATATCTTGAGCTCCATTGGACCTTTCTCTTCTAGACTAGTAAACATACCCCCTTCTTAACCCTCAATCTTCCAATATCCCCAAAGTTACCCATCTCTTGCATGTCTCCTTTCCATTTGATAATTTTGGCCTAATGCAATTGATTGTTCTCTGATGGGTGTGATAAAGGAAGTTTCAAAGACCTCCTAAATAAAAGTGTGATAATGCACAGAGACACGAGAACACAAAAACACTGAGTTGTAATATATCTCACCTGAAACTTGAAGCTCCAATGGTTCACTGGGTGCTGAGAAGAGAAAAGGCCTCTCTACATAGGCATAAATACAGTGATACCTCCCCTGGTGTTGATAACTGAGGTTGCTGATGGAGAATTCAGCCATGTCAAAATCAGGCTTCATAGTCCACTTTGCTGTTGGATCTCCAGCCTCATAGAGATAGAACATCATGGGTCCATTCCTAGTTTTGCACTGCATCTTGATTTCTTGTCCAACAGCAATCAACTCACTAGGACTTATGGAGATGGTAGGACTTGGTAAGCGTGGATCTGAGCATGGAAATAATAGGAAGTGAAAAACCTAAAGCCAAACAGACCCCCATATCCAATCACAGGACAGTGATATGCATTAGGAGAACTGCTTCCCCTTGTACCATAATCTAGTTAGAAAGAATCATGTTTATAAAGGGAAAAAAAAACCTTCAATTTTTATCCTTGAGACATAATTAATTGATGAATTAATATGCTGCCTTGCTCCCAACATGGGAAAATCCCATGCCAAAGGAATCCCCCCATGGCAACCATGAATCTATGCATGCCAGGTTAAAATCCCCCCATGGCACCCATGAATCCACACATGCCAGGTTAGAATCCCCCACCCCCCATGGCACCCAAGAGTCCATGCATACCAGGGAAGAATCCCTCATGGCACCCATGCACTCTTGCCCCTGCTAAGCCATACAAATGCAATGGTGCACAGAAATAATCCCTCCTGGATGCCCTGAATGGGATTGGCAGCACATTCACATTGGCGGCTCCCTAAAATAACCTGGTTCTTTCTAAAAGACTTTGCAAATGCCTCGGTTTCAAAAGAAGTTAAGGGGTATTTGTGCTGTGCCCCAACAATTCAGGTTGGGGAAAACCGGAGCAACCACTCCCTTTTAAACCGGTTTTCAAAGCGGTTCAAAATGTGGTGTGAATGAGGCCATACTTCAATAAAAACACAGTTGTGACTTTTTTCTTTAATTCTCCAGGCCCATAGAGGCCCAAGCCCTCAAGAGAGCTGGGTCCCACCAATTTTACTCTCCTGATTTTAGTCCAACCAGTGCACCACACTGGCTCTCAAGACCTTTTTCTGCCTGAGGTCTAAGACAGTCTTATGTATCTTTTGCATTATATTCAATTCAGAGTAGCTGGGGGGTGGAGGTTGGGACAACAAACTAAACTGGATCTCCATGGTTGTTATTCAGGGTGAAAGGTTCTGCACTGGTATGTGTAAGTGTGTATATGCCTTCATCAGCTGTTGCCTTACGGCGAACCCATGAATATTCTAGCATTTTCTTAAACAAGGAATACTCAGAGGTGATTTTTCCAGTCCCGTCCTCTGAAATACAGCCTACAGCATCTGTTGGCAGTCTCCCATCCAAGTATTAACCAGGGCTTCCCCTGCTTACCTTCCAAGATCAGAGTGCATCTGGTGCCTTTAGGGTATTTAGGCCAAACGCTGCATTAGCATACTCACCTAATATTAGCAGTGTTGCATTACTGTTGCTGACTGGAGAGATGAGAAACCCGGATGTAAGAGGTCTGTAGCTGCAGCTGTAGTTCCCACTGTCCTCCCGACTTATGTTCGTGAAAATGAATTTTGCCATGTTCTCTTGTGATTCCACAAAGCTTACTTTTTTTTCATCTTCAGCATTATGAAGATAGAAAATGCCATTCTGACCTTTTTTGACCCAGCATTGAATGGTGACACTGCTCCCCAGATGAGAAATTTCACTAGGATTCAAGGAGATATTTGGCCTGGAAAGTTCAGGGTCTGCAAGAACACGAAACATAGCTTTACCTAGCAGTCAAGGGAGAGTGATGGCATTTCATTTTCCCCAGGTACAGAAATGCAGCCAGTAAACAGCTGTGGCAACACTCCTGAAGTATTGTGTCTTGGAGACGAAATCACAAAGTCGCATGGGTGGATCATTAGGCTTGCACAGTTTGGTCTAGAAATTTGGCCAGTACTTTAGCACATACAATTTATTGGCCAGGGTTGGTCCAGGGTGACAGCTGTTGGAGATAATTGTCATAGGAAGATGCGGTGGGAGACAGGAAGAAAGGAGAACCACTGGGTGAATTGGAGAACCAGCTTTGAATGCAGCTGTTCTGTACCAAAGAATTAGCTTATTGTTCTTATAATATTCTGGGGGAGATGATGCCAGTGGTAGCGAGATTCAGTGATCATTCTAGTTGGCTCCTGTACATGGAACAGGAGACAGTGCCTTAGCATCAAAAAGCAAATTATATCTTGCTGCTAGCATAAGTTCTCGGTGCTGTGTCAATACTATATTGACATGTAAGGCCCCCAGAAAAAAACTGATGTGCAATGCAAGCTTAAGACAGAATTGTAAGATGGGGTGTGCGTGTGTGTGTGTGTGTGCAAATACAGAGTATCTACCTGTTAGCAGAAGTTCCATGGGAACACTAGACTTTGAGGTGAAGAAACAATCCAATTTGTGGCTGTAACGGCAGGTATATTTCCCTGTGTGATCTAAGGTGACATTGCTAATGGTGAAGCTAGAATTATTCTGACTAATCTCTTTCATCTGTTCAGGCTTCTGGTCTCCAGCCTTCAGGAGGTAGAAGATCTCAGCTGAGGTTTGGTTTTCACAATGAATAGTGACATTATGTCCAAGAGATACCACCATAATGAGACTTGGGGAGATGGAAGGTGTAGATGTCCTGGGATCTATGGAAAAAGCAGAGATCAAACACTGAAAATTCCCATATATATTCCTGGGAACAAGTATGCAGAAGATATTATCACATTCTCTTTCTCACAAATAAAGTTGCCAGGTTTTCCAAACATTAGTACAGAATAGTTTCCAGGCCAGCGTAGTGAGGACCCTTCATAAGATTTCCAGTCCTGAGAAATCTCAATTCTCACCAGAACTCAAAAACCCAGGGAAATGGCTACAACCATTGCAAGATCACAAATTTACTAAGTGTAGTACTTGGGCCAATTTCACAAAATCTGGAACATTAAGCCACAATGGCACTCAGAAGTAGCATCACATCACTTTGAACATATCAAATGATTCCTATAAAGGGATATATAAAAACATGCCAGTGCAGCCCACCAGGCAAGTACAGAGTAGAAGCTCATTCAAGCTTCTCTTGGCATTTTTGAGCACTGTGAGATGTAATTGTTTGAAAGTGGAATGCTGTGATTCCCTAAAAGCTGACGACTGCCTTTTGCTCAGTCTGAACAATCAGGAATCCTCACCTAATATCCACAGTAATACATTGTCGCTCTTATCCGAGACTGAAAATCCTGATTGAGCTTGATAACTGCAGCAGTAGTTTCCTGCATGTTCCTTCCTCAGCTTGATAATGGAGAAAATGGCCATTTCCCCATTTGGTTCTTTGATTTCTGGTTCCATGGAATCTCCAGGTTTGTGAAGAAAGAACCTCTTGATCAGCCCATTTGCATGACACTGAATGGTGATGTTGCTTCCAAGAACTGCAATCCCACTAATGCTCAGAGAGATACTAGGCCTGGCTAGAGAAGGATCTATAAGTAGGAAAAAGATAGTTCAGTATCTTAAAGTCTGTTTATATTCCATGGATTTTGTACAGTTGGCCCTTCTTATCCACAGATTTTTTATCCACGGATTTGAGTATACATGGCTTGAAAATATTTCCAAAAAGTATAAATTCCAAATAGCAAACCTTGATTTTCCATTTTATATATGGGACACCATTTTGTTGTGCCATTATATTTAACGGGACTTGTGCATCCACGGATTTTGTTATCCATGGAGGATCCTGGAACCAAACCCCAGTGGATAACAAGGCCCCATTTGTACTCTATCTTATCCATTTCTTCACTGCTTCTCAAGACAGTGATTTTCCCAAGGCATATTACAACATAAAAACAGCATGTGTGACCTTTGGATCCCACTTGTCTGGCCCCTAAGCCTCCCTCCTGCCCCCAAAATCTAGTGTGACCAGATGTTCTAACTACAAAGGAGGACAAGACACCACAAAATGTAGGCCATTCAAGAAAAAATGTTTCACATTACAAAATGAAAGCTAAATACACTAATATAAATATAACTTCATGTGTCTTAGTCATGCTCAAAATGGAGGACATACTGAAATTCCTCCTGGACTGAAGGTTGAAATGTAGGACATGACCTGGAAAAGGAGGATATCTGGTCTGGAATATTGTGTCCAGTTCTGGGCACCACAATTAAAAAAAGACGTTGAGAAACTGGAGCATGTCCAAAGGAGGGCGACTAAAATGGTGAAGGGTCTGGAAACCATGCCCTACGAGGAACGCCTTAGGGAGCTGGGGATGTTTAGCCTGGAGAAGAGAAGGTTAAGAGGTGATATGATAGCCCTGTTCAAATATTTGAAGGGATGTCACATTGAGGAGGGAGCAAGCTTGTTTTCTGCTGCTCCAGAGAACAGGACCTGGAACAATGGATGCAAGCTACAGGGAAAGAGATTCCACCTCAACATTAGGTTGAGCTTCCTGACAGTAAGGGCTGTTCGACAGTGGAGCGCATTTGCTCGGAGCGTAGTGGAGTCTCCTTCCTTAGAGATCTTTAAGCAGAGGCTGGATGGCAATCTGTCAGTGATGCTTTGATTGAGAGTTCCTGCATGGCAAGGGCGTTGGACTGGATGGCCCTTGTGGTCTCTTCCAACTCTGTTCTATGATTCTATGATTCTATGGTCACTCTGCCCAAACCCCATCAAAAATATGTGTTTTCTGGCACTTTTTGCCCCAAACCACACAAAAGCCCCCAAACATGTGAAAACACATTGAAATACCCCCAGCCCATGTTCACAAATATCCCAGAACTCAAAGCTATCCCCAAATATCTCCTTTTCCTCTACATTCCTTCTCAAAATGGCAACAAGAAGTGATGCAACACTTCTTGTCATCATTTTGAGAAGAACTGAAAGGAAAACTGCAAAACTGGAAACTGGAAAACTGAGGGACTGGAAAGAGTCTTGCTATAGGGGTTTGGCATGTAGGGGAGGACTTAGGGGAGGGAAATTAGTTGACCGTTGTTAACTGCAGGAGTGTCCCTGACAAATCTGGACAGTTGGAAGGTATGAGTCCACTCACTTACTTGTTATCAGCAACTCAACAGAGTTGCTGGGCTTGGAGGTGAAAAAAGGATCAGATTTGCGAGTGTGACTGCAGTTGTATTGCCCTCTCCGCTCCAAGCTTACATTGCTGATGGGGAAAGTGGCCTTGTTCACAGTGTGAGTTGTGACCTGATGTGGCTTTGGATGTCCTGGCATATGAAAGTAAAAAATCTCAGCACAGCCTTGGATTTCGCAATGGAGAATAACATTTCCTCCAAGAGAGACCCCAGCAATTGGATTAACAAAGATGGTAGGCTTGGGGACGTCAGGATCTGTGCAATGGAAGACATTAGGGATGGGGAAATCTACGTGTTACTCTTTCAGTCATTCAATCAGTCCATCAATCAATCAATCAATCACTTTATTTATAGCCCTCCTTCTTTCCAAGAATGAGATTTAAGGCTGTTGACAGAAAGAAATACAAGTAAAACCACATATAGATGAAACAAGTTAAAAAGTTAAGATTAAAATAATGTTAAACTCTCTATAGAATTAAAACCCTATAGAACATTGATTTAAAAGCGTAGACTTGCTCACACATTTTAATTTTTAACGCTAAATATTCATATATTCATATTCATCTTGTATATGAAGAAATGTGCCAGTTTTAATAAGTTCTTTTAACACTATTTCAGCCCTATTGCCAATTTAAAAATAAAAAATGATTCCTTGTCTCTCCCCTTTTCCATTGATCACATTCCATATGTTTATATTTCTCCGCCTTGTCTGCCCAGACTGGATCTTGGTATGTGTCTTGTACGTATAAAAATATAGTCCACACTCATCTGTTTGAGCAAACATCTGTAGATCAATGGGATCTCAAGTGGACTCCCCTTGTTTGTTCACAATCAGGATGGTAAACTATTTGGAAGGATCTCTGAAAGAACGCATCTCCCTATAGGAACTTGCCAGTTTCACCACCATCACAGGTCTATTTGGTTATAAGCCAGCACAGAGCTTTCTTAGTGGCTGCTCCACCATGTGGAATTCTCTTCCACAACAGACTAGCCTGGCTCCTTCCCTGTTCTCCTTTCACCAGCCAAACAAGCAAGCTTTTAATGAGTAATTGCTTGCAGAGAGTCTTCTTATGGTGGTGGTGGTGGGTTAAAGCTAGTTTTAACTTTTGTATGTTTTTTTGAATGATTTTATGGTTTTAATAGGGTGATCTTTTAATTATGTTTTAATTTTATTGCTATCCTTTTAGCTGATTATGTTTAATTGTTTGCGAACCATTTTGGATCCCACACTGGGAGAAAGGCAGCAAACAAACAAACAAAGTAAGTCAGCTCTCTGTATCCACAGATTCTGAATTCATGGATTCAACCATCCATCCATGGCTTGAAAATATTCCAAAAAGAAAAACAAACCAAAAAGCAAACTTTGATTTTGCCATTTTATATGAGAGTCACCATTTTACTATGCTACTATATATAATAGGACTTTGGTATCTGCAACTAAACCCCAGGGGATACTAAGGGTTTACTATAAATAATAAATCAGGTCTTCTCACCTAATACAAACAATGTCACAGGATCACTCGTCTTGGAAGAGGTGAAAACCTCTGCCTGGGGTTGATAGCTGCAGCAGTAACTCCCTCCATTCTTCTGGTACACATTGTTTAGAAAGAACTTGGCTGAATAGCCATCCAGGTCTGTCACTTGATGTGCCTTCTGATCTCCAACCTTATAGAAATAGACACTCCTTGCCTGTACTTTGAACTGACAGTGAAAGGTAACTCTGCTTCTCATATCTGCTGTCCCAGCTGGGTCGACAGAGATACTGGGCCTGGGCAAATCAGGATCTGGAAGAAGGAGTAAGCATAAAGTATTATGTGAGATCAGGGTTTTGTTTGTGGGTGGACCTCTTCAATTCAATAGAGAGCACATCCAAGCTGATTAAGAAAACCAGAAAGTCCCAATCTTGTTCCTTTTGTTTTTGCCCCACCTCCATAACACCATGAAAGAAAGCATGACAGACAAAGCAGTTAGCATTCATCAAAATCCATTGTTTAGTCTGGGAGGGCAATTTCAATGAACATGGTGAGCAGATTTTTGTCCCTGGCACCCTCCAAGGGCTTCAGAAACTGCCAAAAAATACAAACTAACCCACCACCCTTCAAACCAAAATCAGATGTGGCCAGAAGTCCACTTCTGGTTTACAAAAAAAAAAAAAAAAATCCCCCTAAACAAGGCAAGGCAATCTATGACAATTTAAAAGAAGAATGGCTTCTCCTGTAAGCATCCTAGAGAGACAATTTACTCTTTCTTGGTAGAAAAAAGGGCATTTTAGGGGAACCTGGTTAATGGCTGCAAAAACAAACTTGAGGAGATGCATGTGGTCACCGAATCACACTTTGCTGGTGGCTTCAGTCTTCCAGATGTTGTTAAACTGCTACTAGGTGCATCGCATCTCATCAGTGACCAGACTGGTAAGGGCTATTAGGGCATCTAGCATCTGGGGGAACCATTCATTTTCCAGTAGACTGGGGCACCTAGTTGGCTAAATGCATGGGAAGTCAGCATCTTTACCTATTATCAGCAGCTCCACAGGGTCACTGAGCTCCGAAATTACAAAAGGATTGGACTCATAGCTGTGCCTGCACTTGTATATTCCTCTGTTCGCCAAGCTTACGTTGGTGATGGTGAAGTTGTTCATTTTTGAGCTGAGCTTTTTGAAGTGATGAGATCTCTGGTCTCCAGGCTTCTGGAAAAAGATGCTTTTTGCCCAGATTTGGTTCTCACAGTAGACTGTGACATTTCCTCCAAGCAAGATGCCCTGAATGGGACTCAGAAAGATCGTTGGTTTGGGTATGTTCGGATCTGCACAAAGAAATGGAATAGTAAGGATTTCCCCACACTGCTCAGGAGTGTTTAATACCTCATGCTGTCCTCTACCATATGAATTAGGAAGGAGACTGTAATAGTCCTGGATCTCCCTCAGCACTTATATGCAGCCATCCAACTTGATCCATTGGAAGGCATGGTTAGAACAGCCCACAAATTCAGTACCTATAACTCTAAAGGCCACATCAGAGCGTGACCAGAAATACTTGGGAAACCTGAGAAGAAAGCAGGATGCCCTATCTTGTCTTAGGTCTACATATGCAATTGTTTGTGCTCAATATGTAAATATTCACTCATTTCATCCTAACACATGAGAATGAAAAAAGAATGAAAACCTTCTTCCATGATGAGTGACAGCATGACAGACACCTTGGTTCATTTTTCTGTGTTTTTCCTCCACATTTCAGCACTTTTTATTGAAAAAATTGCAAAACTTTTTTTTTCTGGTGTAAAACTGAGTATATTGCATAAAAATTAACATTTTTATATTGCTCCTGTTAATATTTTTTAAGCCTTTGGGTGTATCCACACTCCACAATTATAGTGGTTTTGATACCATTTTAACTGGCATAGCTTCATCTCATGGAATCCTAGGATTTGCACTTTGGTGAGATATTTAGAATTCTCTGCTGAGAGGCTTTAATCAGGCAAGTGGACTAAAGCAGTGTAAGTCCCTCATAAAACTACAGATCCCCACGATTACATAGAATGGAGCCATGGCAGTTAACATGAGGTGAAAGTGCTGTAATTCTGCCATGTGGTCATACCCTTTGCCTTTTTAACTTCAGGTAGGGGCAAAAACCCTTACAGTAGGTGACATCCCCCCCCCCCAACATGAACATTATGAATGCAGTACAGACAGCCCTACACATTTGTGGTTTTAACTTCTACGGTTTTGATTATGTGCAGATTCGATTAATATGTTGTCTCAATGAATCCCTAGGTCCTCCAGAGAAATTCTACTGGGAATTGACTATAGAGTTATGCTAGAGGAACTAGGGATTACTAGAGAAAACACCTCTCTAGGCATTTGTAGGTCCTCCAGCATGATTCTATGGTCAACTTTTGGCAGATGTTGACCACGGAGTTGCTTTAGAGGACCTAGCAATTCATAGAGAGCTGGTCTTTCAGGTAAAAAAAATAGTTTTTGTTTGTTTGTTTGTTTGTGTTTTTTCCACTTTCACAAGGAGCTGTGTCCCTAATCCCAGCGAATGTGGAGGCTCTATTGTACTATAGAACTGCCCCCACATACTGTGTTTTAAACACATGTGAGTGAAAAGAAATCTCAAGTGAAATCCTCACCCCTGTTGGCACTGGATTTTTGAATCAGAATTTGTTACCTATTATGAATAGTTCTTCAATCTCACTGATCTCCGAGGAGTTAAACCCTCCTGACAGAGGTCTGTAGCTGCAGCAGTATTTCCCTCCATGTTTCCATTCCACATTTCTGAAAGAGAAGTTAGCTGATTCTCCAAATGGTTCCACTGACTGCGTTTCAGGTTGATCTCCAACCTTGTGAAGGTAGAATCTCATAATCTCGCCTCTGCCCTGGCACTGAATGGTGATGTTGCCTCTCAGAACCACATTCCTGCTAGGGATAAGGGAAATGTTGGGCCTGGGTAGGTTAGGGTCTGCAAGAAGGAGAAAGACGGCTTAGTCATACAGTGTTACAGTCATCACTTCAGCTTCGTATCAGCTTCGGCTGATACGCCAGCTGCGCCCTCTCCTGGAGATGAGGGATTTGGAAACTGTGGTACACGCTTTGGTCACCTCACGATTAGACTACTGCAACACGCTCTACATGGGGCTGCTCTTGTACCTAACCCAGAAACTTCAATTGGTTCAAAACATGGCAGCCAGATTAGTTACTGGGACATCTAGGAGAGAACATATAACTCCAGTGCTTAAATCTCTCCACTGGCTGCCAATTACTTTCCGGGCACAGTACAAGGTGCTGGTTTTAACCTTTAAAGCCCTACATGGCTCGGGCCCATCTTATCTCAGGGACCGCCTCTCCCCCTACGATCCTCCCCGCACACTTCGATCCTCTGGGAGGAACCTACTACAGCCTATCAAGACCAGGCTGGCACAGACCTCCCAGAGGGCCTTTTCTGCGACTGCTCCCAAGCTCTGGAATGGTCTGCCAGATGAGATGTGTCTCATGACATCTCTAGATTGCTTCAAAAAAGCCCTAAAGACGCATCTCTTCCGGCAGGCCTTCCCCTGAAATTCCCTATCCCCGGCTTCGGTTCCAGACTTTGATTTCCTGCCTACTCCCATGTTTCTGATCCCCACTTATGACGTGGCCACATAAGGAAGGGTTAGGATGTATGTTTTTAAATAACTGTTTTAATCATTGCTGTTTAATCTATTTTTAAGGGGTGGGAGGTTTGGAAACGGGTCATGGGATTGTTTTAATCTATTTTTTTTTTTTTTACTTGTACCCCGCTCCGAGTGTATGTACAGAGGAGCGGGCTATAAATAAACTATTATTATTATTATTATTATTATTATTATCACAAATACATCACATTATTGCATCAGAATAATAATGGCTGGCATGGGTAACTGTGGAGAGTGTAGGGGCGAATTTGGCCCTCCTGGTGAAATGCTTTCCTTGAGAACAAACTGAAAACTGGCTGGAAATGAAATCTTTGGGTTTCCACATTCAGTTTCTTTTTGAGTACAGTTTAATTACAGTACAAAAGCATTAAAATATATAATTATAAAAATTTAAAAAGCAATTAAAATATTTTAAAAGTTAAGACAGTTACGCTTTAAAACGTAACGTGTGTTAAAAAAATTCTACACAAACCTTAAAATCTGATTTACACAGCATCTAAAGCCCAACCATTGTCAATTTGAAAAAGCCTGACAACACATGAATGTTTTCATCTGCCACCAAAAGGAGAGCAGGGAGGGAATTCCAGAGCCTAAGAGCAGCCACCAAAAAGGCCTTCTCTCTTGTTCCTCTCCCGGTCTCCAATGACACCTATCCAGCTCTCCCAGCCACACATCAGATGCCACCTTCAGGTTGCCCAAGAATGTTGATTTTAATACATTGTATTGTTTTATTGCTATTTATTTTAATTCTGTGTTAGTTTAATTCCGTTTTAAGGGGTGGGAGGTAGGGATTGGGTTGTAACTTTTTAATTGTAGTTGCTTTTTAACTTGTTGTACCCCGCCCTGATTGCTCATTCAGAGG
The DNA here is from genome assembly GCA_034509955.1 of Urosaurus nigricauda. Lineage (NCBI taxonomy): Eukaryota > Metazoa > Chordata > Lepidosauria > Squamata > Phrynosomatidae > Urosaurus > Urosaurus nigricauda. The sequence continues at coordinate 16,206,468 of JAOEGL010000006.1, forward strand.
GGTGGGTTATAAATAAAAAAATTATTATTATTATTATCATTATTATTACTACTACTACTACTAAATGAGCCTGAGAGTATGGTGGAACAGACAGAACAACCTCTTCAGATAATTTCAACACTCTAGTGGGCTCATAAAGGGAGATACCAGGCTCATAAAGGGAGATACTGTCCTTCAAATAACCCGGATCCAAGCTGTATAGTGTTTTTATAGGTCAAAACCAACACCTTAAATTGTATCTGGAAATGGACGGGCAGCCAATGGATCTGTTGCAACAAGGGAGTTGTGTGTTCCCTGTAGCCAACTCCAGTTAACAATCTGGCTGCATCTGCCAATCCCAGTTAACAACCTGGCCAGATGAAGTTTCTGAGCACTTTTTAACGGCAGACCCATGCAGAAAGCATTACAGTAATCCAAATGCGATAATAATAATAATAATAATAATAATATTTTATTTATAGCCCATTCCTCTGTATCCAATCGGAGCGGGTTACATCAATTAAAAATTACAAGATAAAACATAAATTGCCATGCCCAACCACCCGCCCCTTAAAATAGAATTAAACTAGCATCAAATTAAAACAACATAATTAAAATTACAATATAAAAATAACAGCCATTGCATGGATATCCAGGTCAGGATGTTGAAGAATAAGAGAGAGGCTTGATACAAACAGAGCTGGGGATTAAGAGCTTTCTGGGAAGGCCTGCTGGAAGACATACGTCTTTAAGGCTTTTTAAAAGCAATCAGAAGATGTAATAAGACGCATCTTGTCCGGCAGGCCATTCCATAGCCTGGGAGCGACAGCTGAAAAGGCCCTCTGGGTGGTCTGTGCCAACCTAGTTTTCATAGGCTGCAACAGGTTCCTCCCAGAAGACCGGAGTGTGCGGGGGGGTTCGTATGGGAGGAGGCAGTCCCTCAGATAAGATGGACCCAAGCCATGTAGGGCTTTAAAGGTTAAAACCAACACCTTGTACTGCACTCGGAAACTAATTGGCAGCCAGTGGAGAGATTTGAGCTCCGCTGTTATGTGCTTTCTCCTCTATGTTCCCGTGACAAGCCTGGCTGTTACCAAGATATGTACCACTGTGGCCAGATCTAACTTCTCCAGGAAGAGAAAGGAACAGTTGGAGCACTAGCTTTAACTGTGCAAATGCACTCCTGGTCATCACCAAAAACTGGGTTTTCAGGCTCAAAGATGAATCCAGAAGTTCCCCCAAACTACGATTTTCAGTGGAGGGTAACCCCATCTAACACAAATCTCATCACACAAGTCTCATCACAGTTGGGTGAGGGTGCAGGATGAAGATCTTGACAATATCACAAGATGGGAAAAGAAGACAGAGAGTAATAATACTAGCTCATCCAGTTTCAGGTTTCTTGTTGCTTTTATATTTACTCAAAGAACTACAGTGGACCCCGGGTTACGAATCCCCCGGGGTACGAAAACCCCGGGGTACGGGGAAAAAACCGCACGGCCCCTTTAAATTTGCCGGAACGGATTACTTTCGTAACCCGGGGGACCACTGTATATCTCATCTCTTTATGCTGCAGTGTGGATTGAAAGAGATTGCCAAGAAGAAAGCTCACATTTCATCCCAACAGCTGTCCTATACAAACAGGTTCCTGGTGTAAGCATACAACAGATACCAGAAGCAAAAGAAACAAATTAACAAGATGGGTCCTTTTACCGGCCACGACTAATTCCACAGGGTCACTGGGTTCTGAGAGGAAATAAGCATAATCCATGAAGCCATAGCGACATCTGTATTTCCCAGTATGCTCCCAGCTTACACTGGGAATGAAGAGCTTGTCCTTGTATGCATCTGGTTTCTTGAGATAGAGTGGCATATGGTCTACTGACTTTTGGAAATAGAAGATCGTGGCTGACCTTTCAGTTGAACAATGAACAGTGATGTTTTCTCCAAGTGTAGCCACTTCTATAGGGGTCACAAAGATGGTGGGTCTACTTAAGTAGGGATCTGCGAAAAAGGAGAAACACAACAGCAAAAGAAGCACAATTTTCTATACCGTAGCGAAAACGTTATTCAACTATCCATGTGGCTTATGACATTTCTGCTAGCATTGTTTGCACTTTCCATACACATCTTTGCAGCCCCAAGCACTAGACACATGCCTGGAAGGAAAAAAATTCTCATGTTTTCTCCCTGTTGGGCAAGATTTTGAAAATTTGGAAGAGGTGATTTTTTCATATTTTGAGTGAACATTTCATGAAGTTTCTTGTGTGTGAAAAATACAGAGCTTTTCCAAATCAGATCTACCCTCTCTCAATAGGCCCAAATTGTGAACTCCACTCTTCAGAAATTTGGGGGACCATAATGGACCATTTTTAGCTCGCACTATGTTTCAGGCTGGGCTGCCCATGTCCTGTATGAACAAAAAACGGTCTTGAGTGTTAAATGTGAACCACAGACTGTACTGTACTTCCTATATTTGCAAACTGTGATTTACTTTCTGTATGGTAGTTGTTTGAGTGTTGAACTCTGGAGGCCAGGGTTCAAATTCCGATTTGGCCATGGAAACCCATTGGGTGTCCTTCAGCAGCTCTCTCTTAGCCTCAGAGGATAGCAATGGAAACTCCCTCTAAAGAAACGTTCCAAGAGAACCCAATGGTAGGCTCACCTTAAAAAACATGTTGAAGCCACACAACAACAAAACAAAATGCATTGTAATGTCGACAAGAGGAAATAGGAAAAAAGAAAGATCACACTACAGGTGGACTGAGGCAATCAAAAAAGCCACAGCCCTTAGTTTGCCAGACCTGAGAAGAGAAGTTGATGACCAGGGTTCTTGGTGGTCTTTCATTCATATGGTCACCATAAGTTGAAGTTGACTTGACAGCAAATTACAACAACAATGCATATGAGAGAGCATATGCTTCACATATTCTGGGTCAGATAAAATTGGAAGGCAAACGTATTGTTTTATCCACCCCATCTTGTTCATTAGCAGGGAAATGTATAAATAACCCTCACCTAACGCCCACAGTTCCATTTCATCGCTCTCCTCTGAAGTGAAAAAGTCTGAGTTGAGTCTGTAGCTGCAACGGTAACTCCCACTCTTATCTTTACTCAAAGAAGAGATAGAGAATGTGCCTGTGTCTCCCACTGGCTGAACTGATGTTGGCTTCTTGCAATCTCTACCACGATGAAAATAGAATCTGTGGACTGAACCTTTGCCATGGCACCGAATGAAAATATTGCTGTTTTCTGGTACTATCCCCTTTGCGCTCAGAGAAATATTAGGCCTTGGCAGGTCAGAATCTGTAGGGAGAAAGAAGATCGCGAGGAATAAGGGGACTGTAGTTTTACCTCATCATTGTGTTATCTGAAATGATACTTAGCCAGGTTGAGTGTTGGACTGTGACTCTGGAGACCAGGGTTCTATTCCCAGCTCAGCCATTAAACCTACTGGGTCATCTTGGGCAAGTCACATACTCTCAGCCTTAGGGGAAGGCAATGGCAAACTCCTCTGAACAAATCTGGGCAAGAAAACCACATGGCCTTAGGGTGATCATAAGCTGGAAACAACTTGATAGCACACAACAACAATGACAATGACAGCAACAAATGATAATTCCACACCACCAAAGGAGCATTGTCTGTGGTCAAAATGGTGGTCCATGGACCAGTGCCTGTTTGTGAGCTATTGGAAACTAAGCTGTGACTTGTTTCCAGGAAACAAAGAAACCATTCTCATCAAGGGGTGCCAATATACCCTTCAACTGTCCTGATTTGGTATATTAAAACAGTTAGGGTACTGCCCAAATGAAAAGGTCTGTTGTTAAAAGGTGGCATCATCAGATGGAACTGCAATGATAAAACTCCATCATCATAGTTATATTGAATGATGGAAGATCTTGGCTGAAGTGTTTGACAAAAAGCATGATTTTTTTCCACAAAGCCCCACATGTATTTTTGAAAACAGTGGAGTGCATGTTTCCTCCACACACACATATGAAAATGACATGCATTTCTGCTGCAGAATTATTTCCCCAAACACTTCACATGCATGAATACTGGGTAAAAACTGCACAAAAATATTCATTTTTCTCCTGCAGCAGGAAGAAAACAATGGACTTAATTCATCTTCATACACGATGGGCGAAATAGTCAAAGATTGACATCCCCCCTAGCCCCCTACTCTTACCTATTAGCAGCAAGTCCAAAGGTTCACTGTTGTCCGATCTGAGGTGGTTTGAGTTGGAATAGTAACAAGTATAACTCCCTCTCTGCTCTCGTGTCACTTTAGTGATTGAAAAAACAGCAAACCCTTCACCACTTTTCATGGAAATGGCTACATTCTGGCCTTTTTTCTCCAGGTAGAAATCTGCATGTATCCACTCAGGACATACACAATAGATGAATACTTCTCCTCCCAATGGCACCCCAAGGGCAGGATATGAGTATATATCAGGAGCAGCCAGTCTTAACAGAGAGTAGGAAAAAAACAAAGAGAGGTGTATGTTGGCAAGTACAAAGAGAACCTGTAAGAGATATGCAGTCTCTGGGGTTCATTCAGTCCAATGACTTTATCACATGCACCTCACTCTCACCTCAGTCTTGCCACAACTGCATTATTAAAAGAGAACGAAAACACACTAGTTTGGGAGCTTTTGGTACCATACCTCTCTTCAATAGTGGATGGGGCCTTTTTGTGCTGTTAGTGGTTCCAGCATGCTGTCTTCCTTATTCCCCTTTAACCCTGCCTCCTTGCCCTATACCCTCCCCAATGTGCCTGTATATATATATATATATATATTTGTAAGTTGTAATGCAATTCTGGAATTATGGAATTGAGAAGGAGGAGGAGGAGGGAGAGTGTGTGTGTGTGAACAAACTGCTGCGTGGGTATAGCGAGGGGGAAGGAAAGGGGGAAAGGAGGAGACCGACACCATGGGATTGCCCAATATTGGGATTGTTGTGGACTGCCACTATTGCACCTGTGGAGTAATAGGGTGGCAGCATGACTGGTTGTTTATTGAGGGGTTTTCCCATCGATGAAAAGATGCCCTCTGACAACACTTCAGAGGCACAGCAGCAATGGGCCAAAGGTGACATTGGAGTTTATGACATGGGCAGTTCTGAACGCAATGCAGTGTCAATACGCAATCAAGGAAATTAGCTGAACAAGCGAATTTACTCAATTCGGAACTGGCCTCACTTCCATTTCTTTCGAAATTGATAGAAATTCCTCCCATGTGATAAACTCCAGTTACTCTCACCACAGTCAGCCTCAGCATATTCTTACCTTCCTGGCTCTCCTTCCCCTGGACAAAGGAGCAACCTGGAAGGAGGGAGGGAAAAAAAAGACATAACTGATCAGACTCAAAGCAAAAAGACCCTTATCAGATTATAATCCATTTTTAATTTCCCCCATGCAATACTGGTTTGAATTTGACATTGGGTCTAAGAAAACACTTTGAAATTCATGGGTCACCATAGGTTGACAGACAACTTGAAGGCACCCACACATATGCCTACATATAATTTCGATTCATTGACTGCCAACCCACCTCCATCCTAAACTATGTTAGAACCACTTTCTGAGCTTCCCTTGGCATTTCATAAGAACAACTATATGTTTCATGCCTTCAGGAACAGGGGATATCGCTGAGCACCAAAGCTGACAAACTGTCTCAGGAAACACAGAATTAAAATATTTAAAATACATGTAAATGTATTTGCCATCAGCTTGGAAATTAAATGTCATATATCACACAAATGCTGGTAAATTCCTTCCACTTCTCATTTCTGGGGTCTCCATGGGTGCAGTATTACCCTATCGTCGTCGTCGTCATCATCATCAATCATCATCATCATCAATCATCATCATCATCATCATCTTGCCTTTTTCCCAGTTTGTGACTCAAAGCAGCCAACAATAGTTTTTTTTAAAAAAAAGAATTTTAAAAAACTTAAACCAGTTAAAAATGTAAGTCATAAATAGTACATAATCTCAGCTATCACTGAAGCAAGCCTATTTAAAAGGCAGGGTTTATGTCTTTTTAAGAAATTTTCAAATGGGAGAGAAGAACTGCCCTAAGTGCTGCAATCCAGCATGTTCCAAGCATGCAGGAAAATTATCCTCCTTTTCCAGGAGTAAGAGTAACTTGGAATTATCATTAATTATAAAAGGAAACGGGTTCATCCATGTCCACTAGTCTGGATACTTGTTGTTTTGTAGATCTGGTGAACATGGGAAAGGTGTATGGCCTTCAAGAAGCACTATGGATGCCATCTGTTCTTTCCAAGGTACAGTGGGCCCTTGCTGTCTGTTGAGGTCTGGTTCTAGGACCACTGTGGATATCAAAATCTATGGATGCTCAAATACTATTAAATACAATGGCATAGTAAAATGGTGTCCCTTTTATAAAATAGTAAAATCAAGCTTTACTTTTTAGAATTGATACATTTAAAAAAATATTTTCAAGCCATGGATGGATTTTAAAAATCTGTGGATACGGAGGGCTGACTGTATGTTGTACCTTAAGACAAATGGTTACTCAGTGGTGGCTCAGCATCACACCAGCATTCATGTACTCACCAAAAAAGAAGAACAGAGAGGATAGGAGTCATGATGGACTGAGAGACTTCGTAGGATCCCTAACTGCAGTTTCAAATGGCTCTGGCCCCAGCTGATAGAAGGCAATGCATTCTGTGAGCTCCAGATTACATCTGAAGATGAAGGTTCTGCTTGCAAAAACAGCAGGAGGAGTGTGAATCCATGACCTTTCACTGTCTCCTCAATCTACCACAAACATCCCCTGTGAGAGATACAGCAAACAGTTAGAAAATTTGGCTCTTTGGCAGTATAAAACCTATGTTGGTGCATGCATAAATAGAGCCATACTATGTGTATGTGTGTGTGTGTATGTGTATGTGTATCATAGCCTTTGCCAACATGGTACCTCCAATGAGCTAGAATGCAACTCCCACCAGTCCCCACCAGTATGGGAAATACTTGGGGAAGGTGGGATCTGTAGCCCAAAACATCTTGAAGAGTTTCCATTTTAAAGAAGACTGCCTTTTCAAACACAGACAGTTGTACTGCAGTTCCAGCAAAAACAATTCAGGGGGGAAAAACCCAGAACAATCCTCAAACAGTGATGCTGGGACTAAGCACAAAACAAAGATTGGGCTCACATCCTCCACTCTTTTACAAATGAAACCTCAAAGTGTGACCAAAAAGGTATGGCCAGACAACAAGAGAGCAATATTTATTGATGAGGAAGAGCATGCAAAATTAATTTTTAAATCAGAGAAACCTTGGAATTTAAGTACTGTGTTTAGGAAAGTCTGAAAAAAGGGGAGAAAAACAGATTAATAAATGCAATACTCTGTGGGTGTGCGCACGCATGCGCACATGAGGAAGCACCATGATTAGGTGTTATTTAATATTATAAAATAAATTATTATAAAATCTAAGTGCCTTGATCAGAGCTTATTCAAAATTACAGCTTGCTAGCAGATCAGAATCCCTGGTCAGCCATGGAAACTGACTGGGCAAGTCATATACTCTCAGTATCAGAGAAAGGCAAAAGCAACCCCCCTCTGGACATATCTTGCCAAGAAAACCTTGGAAATGATGTTGAAGGAATACAACAACAACAGTAATCTTTGTACTCAACCAGCTCAGCAGAAGGGAGTCTGGCTGAGTAAGGGGATATGAATTCTGGTCTCTAGAGTCATAGGCCAGCACTAAAACCATTACATCATACTGGCTCTTTGAGCACAAAGTATTTTGAGGTCAATTTGCAGACTTTAGTGGCTGAGTGGCCAGAGAAGGAAAAATCAGGATATTATAAGACCAAAAGAAGACTATAATCCCAACTTATCTGTGATAATTGGAGGCTACATGGGCTTCTAGTTTGGAAAAGTGAGATAATACGAATGTTCATTGGAATTAACAAGACGATACTCTTCCCTAATGTGTTCTTTTGTATAATATAATGATAGCACTACCTTTTTGAGTTTTGTTGTCCTCTATGTAGAGACAAAACATGAACATCAAAATCCTATCTCCCTCTTTTTAAAAATCAAGCCCAGGGACATAAGAATAGACCTGCAGAATGAGATCAAGAATGCATATAATTCAGCATCCTATTCTACATGGCAGGGCAGGGCAGGGCAGGGCATGGAAATGTGTAGCTCTCCCACCACTACAATCCACCAGCTATTGGTATTCATGAATATTGTAAACTAGGTCCAGTGATGGCAGCAGGAGACCTCACCGAAAACATCAGCTAAGATCCTACAGACTTTATCATGCATGGCTTTTAAACTGCTTTTAAAGTTTGAAAATAGCATCTTTGTCTTACCTACCGAACTATGCCGTCTCTCATCGTTGCTATCCAAGTGTGGTTACAGTGCATCTTGTCATTGATGGGAAAACCCATCAATAAGCTCTGAAATGCACAGCTGTCCTGTTAGTCCTCAGATGGGATAAATTCTTTGCATGGCAGTTCTCGGATTGGACAGTCATGGGGTGACAATGTCTCTTCCTCTCCCTCTTCCCCTTGCTATACCCAGACAGGCTTTCTTTCCTTTCAAAAAAGGTTTGTTTTATTATTATTTCATTGTTGTTGTGCTTTTGTTGTTAAATGCCCTCAAGTCAATCTTGACCTGTGGTTGAGACAAGACCCCCTGTCCTGCAGTCTCATGCCCATAGCTTCTCTGATTGAGTACAACCATCTGGTGTATGGTCTTCCTCTCTTTCTTCTGCCCTCGACCATCATGTCTTTTCCAATGATTCATGCCTTCTCATGACAGCCTCAACTTAATCATCCTGAATTCTAGGAAGAGTTAGAACTTAATCTGTTCTATAATCCATTTGTTTGTCTTCTTATCCATCCACAATATCCTCACGGCTCTTCTCCAGCACCACATTTCAGATATGTTGATTTTCCATCAGCTTTCTTCACTGTCCAGCTCTCACATCCATAGATGGTGAGGGGAACACTTTTTTAAAAATCGTATTAGCATACCTCTTGAATTGTATTTTTTAAAAAAGGACTGAAAGGCACACTGGGTAGGGCATAGGACAGGAAGACAGGTTAAGGAGGAGTGTGGAAAAGTGCAAAAAGCAGGTGCAAGGACTCTTTTACCCTCTTGTGAGGATGTGTGAGAAGGAATGCTTCCAAACCAGCATGTATCTGATTATCCTTACCAGCGTGATTGCAGTGAGAATGGGTTTATAAGATCCTGGATCAGAGTGTAGATCTGCCCATGCAGGTTGGTGTCCTACCCCTTGTGGGTGCAGAGAGAGGGAGATGGTTCACACCACAAAGTAGCAGCTGAACTAAGCTTGGTGGGGAAGGAAAGCAACAAGGACACCCTCACAGACAGAATGTGCCCTTCTTTTCCTTCTCCTTGGGAGCCCTGAATAGCTGTGTCTTCTACTTCTCATGGTTTTAAACGTATGTAGGTGACATAAGGATACTGTGTCTTCATAGTCTGAACTGCATCCCCCTTCCCTCCTTTTACAAAAATATGCAACAGCACCAGCAGTCCCTCCCAAGCTTGTCAGCTCCCTTTTGGGAAGGATTCTGAGAAAAAGCACAAGGGCAAGAGAATAGCCACCTGTGCCCTGTCAAAAAGGAATGTATGTACATGCATGTCACTAGCAAGATAATAGCCATCATGCATCTTTGATAATATATTAGCTTCTTGGAAGCTTGCAAACTGTGGCAGTGTATGATGGGCAGAAGGAACTCTCTGGGGAGTAACAGCTGCAGAACACAGCAGTGGAGGAAGTGCAGCTCTCTTCCTGTGTCAGCAACACAAGCTCCATCATGATATACTGAGCTTATGAAATATCTTAAGGGGTTGGTGTTTATGATTAGCGTGTGTCTATCTCTCAAGGTTTTAAATATAAATAGCTGATAACAAGGATACATATCTTGTCAGTTTATGAAGGCATTGCAACTAATCTGAAGAAGAAAGGTCAAAACTGGAGAGTATCTGGAAGGAGAAGGGTATCTGGAGTTTCTGCTAGCTTCTTGTTATTATAATGACACTGTCCTGTCTGACATCTTGCCATTTGTCATACTGTTTCTTCTTGCTGAACTTTATTGCTAGAATTTGGTTTTTAACTAAACATTTAAATCAGTGTTGAACTCACATTAGGGTTTGCGTAAACCTGTGTCAACCACTATGCCAGTGTGGCATAGTGGTTTGAATGTTGGGCATGACTCTAGCCACTAGGGTTCAGTTCTCTACTTCTTTAAATTTCCACTCCTCTTGCCAAAAAAGAAAAGAAAAGAAAAGCCATGAACCAGAAAGCCTTAGGGTTGTCATAAGTCAAAAATGACTTGAAGGCACACAACAACAACAACAACAAATTTTGTTCATCTGTTGTGTTATTATGTATCTGGAAGTTGACTCCCCCTTATGGCAAGAGCTATTCAGAGGAGGTTTGTCATTGCTGTCCTCTTTGGCTGAAATAATGTAACTTGTCCACAGTCACCCACCCACACTCTTTTCTTAAAAATTCTATTCTGAGAAGGAACATACAAAACTGAAAAAAAAGTGATAGGTAAACAGGCAAAATGATCCAATAATATAGTGATACCAGTGATACAGAATATTTTAATTAGCAAAGTAGTTTAATTAAAATCACTTAAGTGTTCAGGTTAATTGAATTTTTTACAACATAGTCAACTATTTCATCCTAATAATAAGCAAAATTGGCAACATCAGTTGAAGTAACACCAGATAAATTTCCTTGTTATCTATAAAGTAAAATCTTTATAATGCAACAAATGAAAATAATGTAAGCTTTCACAGATGCAATAAAACTATGTTCCCATGGTTGTCACAATATTAAATCATAATATGACTAATGCATGCAGCCAGAACATTCAAAAATATTTAACTATAATGGCCCGGATTCAGTGATGTACTAATGGAAACAGCTCTCCCAACGAAATGAGGATGATTCTCCCTCTCTCCACAGCACTTGTGCACTCTCACTCTCTTTTCTGGAGAATTGACAAACCCTCTTGTATAGATTTTTGCATGGCATTGGGATAGGTGAGGCTGGAAGGAAAATGTCCCCTTGAGGGTGGGTATCCATATTCCTAGAACTACTGATGGCAGAAACACGATTGGATTCTACCTACAAGGTTGGGTGCAGCTTAGTTGTGCTTACAGTGAACTTATAGAACTTAAATTAATGGTGGACAACCCAAGATTATCATAGAATCACCATAAACTGAAGTCTACTCGAAGTCAAATCTTATTAATTTCAATGGATCTAATCTATAGATACATCTACACTGTAAAAATTATTCCATTTGACACCACTTTAAGTGCTGGTGGTCCATCCTATGGAATCTTGGTGTCTATAGTTTTATAAAGTCTTTAGTCTTCTCTTCTCAAGAGTGCTGGTGACTCACTAAACTACAAATCCCAGGCTTCTGTAGGATGGAACTATGGTAGTTAAAGTGGTACCAAATTGCATTATTTCTACAGTGTAGATGCACCCTAGGTGTGATGAAGTCTAGATTCACTTCAGGTTTTTTTTCTGTGCAGTACAACAAACTAAAGCTTCCCAATATCCTTCGCAAGAAATTTTTTAAAAACAGAACTGCAGTGAGGCATTTGGCTGACCACGAAGTACAATAGAGAAATTAAGTTTCTTTTCGATATGTCTTGTGATCCACAGATGGTTCCACTATGGTTAGGCCAAAGCGAAGCAGTTTCTCAAATGTTGTGCAGCTTGAGAAAATTATCTCATCTTCATGCTGTACTCGCAAACAGAGGTCGTGGTTTTGTTGCCAAGTCAAAGCTTTGTACATTCCTAGCAATTTTACACATAAAAAAAAACATTAATATAAATGCATGTTGCTATAAGCAATGGAAAATATATAATGCTGTCTGGAAGATCTTTGGGGGAAGATTTTCTCTGTATCCCATCACTATCATAGGTGCCTGTACTGAGAGGACTGGACAGAGCTTTCTTGGTGGTGGCTCCCATATTGTAGAATTCCCTCCCATGGAAGACATAACTGGTCTCCTATTTGTTCGCTTTCTGCCAGTAAGCAAAAACCTTTGTGTTTAGGCTTCCTTTGCATTTTAATTTACTATGGCAGAACAGTCTTTTAACAAGGAGTATAATACTCTTAACCTGTGTAGTATATTTTAATGTTTTTAAAAATTGTTTTAAAACTATGTTTTGTTTTAGCTCTCCTTGGTTTTAGTAGTACTTGGTTTTAATTTGTTGTAAACCTCCTCGGGTCCCACAGCAGGATAAAAGGTGGTATATAAATTAAATAGATAAATGCACAGAAATAAATATAAAGTGCTTGCACACTGAAGGAGTGTACAGTTTGCACTAGATGGTTTTGTGGGCCAGGCACTGGTGTATCCCAAACAAAATTTGAAATAAAACTTTGTGTCTCAACTAAAAAGAGGAAACAATACCCAAAGTCACAGATACTGGTAATATACTAAAATATGCTAAAAATTGGTGAAAATGTGTTTTTCAAGTCTTGAGGAACCCTGATGAAAAGAATTCTGGACTGAGAAGAATATTCACAGTTTGGGACTTATTCTGTGCAAAATCTGCACATGGTTATTTTGCATACAAAATAGCATTTTCTGTATAGGGAACAGCATTTTCTGTGTGGAAAATAATATTTCAACATAGAAATATTAGTTCCTGCACATCACTGTTGTTTTCTCTGCAGAGCACAAGCTGCTATTGGGGATTTGTTCTATGTAAAATTTGTGCATGGCTAACTTACATAGAATGCACAGCATTTTCTGCATGGAAAATAATATTTCAATGCAGAAATACTAATCCTTCACAGATAATCTTGTTTCCTGCCCAGGAAAAAAAGATGTAATTGGGAATCTGTTCTACATGAAATTGGCAAATCTGAATGGAAAATAGCATTTTCGGTACAGAAAAACCACCCTGTGGTCCAAAGATGGTCTCCTCGGGGCTGTTACTGCAGTCAACAGGACCCCAAACAGGTAAATTTCTTTTGGAATAAACCTCTCTGCTAGACCTAAAATGCCCCAGAGAGAACCAAAAACATATTGAAATTGCCCCCATCTTTCTCTAAGGGGTATTAGGGTTGGAAAAAATCTTTTTGAATTTTTTTTTCAGATGGTGTGCAAAAAGTCCTTACACTAAAATAAATGGAGGTTACAACAACCCAGAGCACCAAAAGGATTCAATATTTGCTGGATATGGACATCCCTGCATAAGATAATGACTGTCTTCATCAAAATGTGCATGCATATAAAATAGAAGGGAGGGAGGGTAAAAGGTATATATCTAAGTGATTTACTGGCAAAGTCTTTTAACTCACAGTTGTCTATCTTCCTGACACATAAGGTCCTCATTTCTACTTTAGGAACAACCCAAACCTCTTCTTGCATGTTTGGTTATGCTTTATCCACCCCTTGCATTGCTTGGAACAATTGACCCATCCAACCAATGCTTCATCCCTATTTTCCAAAGATGTCATGAAATTGATTCATTTCCTTCCAAGATCAATTTCAGTTGTAATTTTGAAAAGATTAGAACTTGGACGATATGATCATGAAGGTGAAGGGGACCAGACACTTTTCCCAACTCTTGAACCTATACCATCATTCCCTTCCCATTTACCTGTTCAGCTGGAGGCAAAGTGGATTCATCCAAGGATTTCTTCCCCGAATGTTGTTGGGACTTGATTTCATACACTTTTGTGGCACGACATTCCAAAGTCACAAGATAGCCAAGCAGAAGAAGGACCAGGACTCCAATAGTACAGTGAATTATGTTTTTCTTGGTGTAATCAGGCTTGTCTGGAAAGAGATGGATAAATCAGGATCGATACTCACATGAAGGTGGATAGGAAGATTCTTATCCACAAATTATACCATCTAAAAAGCAGATGGCATCCCCTCCAATGTTTAACAGATAAAAACTGGGATATGATTTTTTTAAAATTGAAAAATTAAAATTTCAAATTTTATTTTAAAAAAATATTTTAATTTTTAAAATTATTTTTAAATTTCTTTAAAAACATCAAATTTTCATTTAAACCACCTAAAACTATGTAAATGTAAATACATTTAGGCTGTGCTTATGATATTGTAATTTAAAGGTATAACTAATTTTGCTGGTTGTTAATGTCACAACTATTGCCATTACATTCAGTGATATACGGGAATTGTGATTTATGAGTAACATTAATACCAAAAAAAAAAAAAAAAAAAAATACAGTTGGCCCTTGCTATCTGCTGGGGTTTGGTTCCAGGATCCCCATGGGTACCAAATTCTGTGGATGCTCATGTCCCATTGAATACAATGGCATAGTAATATAGTGTCCTTTATATAAAATGACAATGTCAAGGTTTGCTTTTTGGAATTTATTTATTTATTTAAAAATATTTTCAAGCCATGAATGCTTGAATTTGTGGATTAAAAAAATCCATGGATATGAAGGAATGACTGTGCTAAGGATTCTGTATGTCGTGGTATGAGAGGTGGTCAAGGGGTGTGTGTGTGACCCCATGAGTTACCACACCGGGTGACACCAAACCTAGTGACACCACTGATCATGGTTCATAATAAATGAGAGTCAATAAGTAATGAGCCCTCAAAATTTTTTGTCATCCCAGCATCATTATCACACACGGATGAAGTACCAAGAGGTCATCAAGACTAAAGGAGATACCACACCTGATACCTGAAGCTGCAATGTGTCACTGGTCTGTGAGTACACAAGAGGTTTGTCAGCTAATACATAGCTGCAGCTATAGTTCCCACTGTGCTCCCAGCTGATATTGCTGATGAAAAATGTGGCCCTGTCAAAGTTGGTGACCATGGTGTGGCTTGGAATTTGGCTTCCATTCTTATGGAGATAGAAGTTCACAGGTCCACTGCTAATTGTGCAAAAGATAATGATTATCTCCCCAAGCACTGCTTGCCCACTCATGGAAATAGTTGGCTGGGTTAATGTGAGATCTGTGGGCAGAAAGAAAGAGGAAAGAAATTGGAATAAAACCACTACATAAGAGGGACTGATTTCAGGTACAAGGCAGTGAACTGAAAGCAGGGTCGTTGTTTCTCCTGAGGGTGCATTCAGCCTGAATAGACTCCTCGATTTTGCTCCTGTTCTTCGATTTTAATTGGGTTAAAATAAACCAACCTGGAGAGCTGGTTGTAAAAAGTTTCTGATCATACTGGAAGCTGGCAAAAATATTCTGGGATAAACAGAATGTGTATGGATAGCCAATATATAATTGGAAAGAACAGGAATAATCGCAAAGAACAGGAATAAAAATCTGGAAGTTTCTGGTCTTTTTCTGGTCTGGAGGCATCTTTAGGGTTTGTCTTCATTACCTATATACCCCAAATTCCCCCTGCATTGGCTGTGTGCTGTTTACACTACACAGCCCCAAAATCCTGAATTGTCTCTGGGCTGTTTACACAGGACTCTTTCAGACGTGGGAAATTGGAAGTATAATCCAAGGGCAATCCAAACGCAATCTTGGGGTTTCACGTTATTGCGAATTAATTCTTCTCACGCAAATTCGGGCAAAAGGGAAGTCACTCTGAATGCAATCATGGGTTTAACGTTATTGCAAATTTAAGCTTCTCACACGATTTCGGGCAAGGGGGGGTTATTTTCGGGTAATGGGAAGTAATTCCGAATGCCTTCCGAACGGAGCAGGGGTTCAGGTAAATTCGCTAAACAAGCGAATTTACATGAATTCACATTGGCTCCATTCGGAATTGGGAGAAATTCCTCCCGTTTTAAAGAGTCCACAGCCCCTGAACCTGATTTGGAGTTTCCATCTGTTGTCCCACATGAAAAATGAGCCCTACCACTAGGTCAGAGTTTGGAAAACTTACTTTTTGGACTACAAATCCCAGAATTCCCTCAGCCAGTATGGCCACTCTGAGATTCCAACAGCTGTAGTCCAAAAAAGGGTAACTTTTCCAAACTCTGGTCCAGATCAAAGTACGTCTGGCAGAGCAAAGATGTACCACATTATTATTTCTCCATCTTTGTTACTCTGATAGGTGTTGAATTAGGATCCTTACCTAAAAGAAGAATTTCCAAGGGATCACTGGTTTCTGACATCAAGGACATTGGTTGGGGTTTGTAACTGCAGTGATATTTCCCCCCATTCTTCTCCATCACATTATTGATGGGGAACACAGCTGTATTGTTGTCTGGCTTCACAACTTGTGGTTCATCCTTATCACCAACCTTATAAAGATAGAAAGTACTGTTTGAATGGAGTGTGTTGTTCAGATCATGGACTGTGCATGGAATAATGATGTTGGATCCCAGAATGGCCATCACTCTTGGAGAAAGGGAAATACTGGGCTTCAGTAAAGTAGGATCTGAAAGTCAAAAGAAGGCAGCTTAATACATGCGCTTTTACAGCTTCGTTCACCTCCCCTGGACTAAGGTGTAGGTTGCAAATATATGATTCAAGGTAACAGTGAAATCTGCTATAGAATCCGCTGGCACTGGATTTTGCCTGTTCTCTGTGGGTCTGTCCAAAAACTGCTAGTGTGAAAATAAATCTGGTAGGAGCATTTGACTTAGGCTGCATCTGTGTTGCATTGCAGAAATAATGCAGCCTGATACCAGTTTGACTGCCACATAGATGCAGCCAGAGTAGACAATACCACCTGATCTACTAAAACACATCATGTTGGATTATGTTGGATTATCACTACATATGATGCTATGGACAGCTCTTCTGACCTGGGGTCCTTGCTACACCACAAAATACTACTACTTTGATTCCACCTTAAATGCCATGGCAACATCATATGTAATCGTGGAATTTGCACTTTAGAGAGTGTACTTAAGTTCTCTGCCAAAGAACTCCACCTCACCAAACTACAAATCCCACGATTCCATAGGATGCAGCCCAGGCAGTTGGAAGAATCATAATGCTATAATAGTGTAGCATGAAAGGGCCCCTTTTGGCAAGAAACCTTGGCTTCCAGATACATTCATTACTCTTACAGGCACCTATGCACCCTAGCATGCCCCCTTAGTCATACGGGTTTAGGGCATACACTCTTGCCAGCCCTATCATTAAATAAACTGAGGCAAATGCCTCAGGCAGCAAAAGGTGGAAGATGGTATGGCCAGTGACCATGCTTTGGGAGGATTTTAGTAACTTGTAGTCCAAAATATTAACTTTCCCAAGTGCTGCCTGGATATCAGCCTCAGGACTCAAAATCTCTCAGGATGTAGATATACAATTTGGATCTTCCAAAGGTCAACATAGAGCAGGGTACAGTTGGCCCTCTTTATCCATGGATTTTTTATACATGGATTTGAGCATACATGGCTTGAAAATATTTTTTTTTAAAAAGTATAAATTCCAAATAGCAAATCTTGATTTTCCATTTTATATAAGGGACACAATTTTGCTCTGCCACTATATTTAATGAGACTTGAGCATACACGGATTTTGTTATCCACGGAGGGTCCTGGAACCAAACCCCAGCGGATAACAAGGTCCCACTGTATAACAACAACAACAACAACAACAACTCCCATTCTTGAGAAAAAGGCAGGATATAAATTGATTGATTGATTGATTGATTGGGCAGGTCTTCTTTTTACTCTTTCTTGCTTCCTTTCTTGCACGAATTGAGTCCTACATAATACATCATCCTTAGCAGTTTGGCCTACAACTCTGGAGACCAGGTGTTCAATTCCCAGCTCAGTCATGGAAACCCACTGGGTGATCTGAGGCAAGTCACACTCTCTCAGCCTCAGAGGAAGGCAAACACAAACCTCCTTTGAACAAATCTTGCCAAGAAAACCCCATAAGTCAGAAACAACTTGAAGGCACACAACAACAGCAGCAGCAGCAACAGCAGCAGCAGCAACAACAACAATCTATTCTATCCACCCAGCTGTCCAATACAAAACAGACTCCTAATGCCTTCCTGTCAACCATACACCAAGATGCTGCAGGTAACCTCTTAATAATACCCCAAATAAAGAGTGAAGTATGGTGTTGGGCTAAGTCAGTTCTTTTACCTGTTATTTGGATGGTCACAAAGTCACTGGGCGATGAGATGGCAAAAGGGTATGATGTGTTGCTGTAACTGCATTTATATTTCCCTCCATGTGCCATGGTTGCATTGCTGATGATGAATGTGGCCATGGTCCCATTAGCTTTTAGAATCTGGAAAGGCATTTGGTCGTCGTCCTTTTGGAGAAAGAACTTGGCAGCCCAATACTGACATTGGCAAGTGATACTGATATTTCTTTCCAGGGAAACCCATTCCATGTTCTTGAGTAAGATGTCTGGTTTGGGCAAAAGGAGATCTGGGAAAAAGAAAAATGGTATCAGTGATGGCACCACCATTTCACCCTTCTGATATCAGTCCATCTGGTCATTCTCAAAGCTATTTGGTCATTTTAAGAACATATTTGAGATGGAAAGAATTTAAGATTTTTTTAACAAAGTGGAAGACACTGAAACTAGATCATCTAACCAGATTCAATGGTTTGAGGACTACCTTTTTAAAAGTCTGGCATTGAATGACTGTATATTTGACTGTGGGCTCCTCCAGACTGTCCAAAGCCTCAGGGGTCTAATCTGTACTGAAGAAATAATGCTGTTTGAGATCAATTTAAGAGCCATGGCTCCATGGTATGGAATTCTAGGATTTGTAGTTTTGTGAGATATTTAGCCTTCTCTGTTAGAGAGCTCTGGTACCAAAACAAACTATAAATCCCAGGATTCTATATCATTAATCCATGGCAGTTAAAGCAGTGACAAACTGCATTATTTCAACAGGGCAGATTAGACCAGGATTTGGTGGGAGTTGCACCTGATTAAGATTCTTTTAAAATATCCATACAATGTACCTCCTGTCCCAGTCTATTTCATGTGAATTTCCAAGACAAGCTGTGAATTTTTAAATGCAAGCCAGGGAGTGGTTTGTGTGGGTTTTGTTTTTTTCCTGTTCCACAAATTTCCGTTACAGGCAACTATGACTATAACAAAATTTTTAAAAATTAAACATGGAAAACAGGGAACATGGACAATGGTGAGGGAACATGGGGTGGAGAGATGCTGACTTCACATAAGGAATAATGAGGAGAGAAGGAAACCCGACCATACCATTAACCATCCACCGCAAACAAGAGAAAAGGAGTAGATGAAACCCCAATATATTTAAGGCATGGATGCAGGAACAGCAACTACCTTTACAAGAGCTGAAATCCAGAAACAGAACAGCTCATTTATTGGAAATCTTGGCCCATCTCGAGAATCTCTGGGTTAATGCTAAATTACAGTACCCCCCTCCCAAATCCAGTGACTCCTCATATTTTATGCCTACATGACACAGAAGTAAAACACAGGGTTCTGTGAATCACGGGTAGCTGTATCTGTTAAACTGGCTGGAGCAAAAGGGAAAAGAATTTCATTCCAGTTCAATGAATTATTAGAGTCTCTGGTAAAAATTCATAAATTTCTTCATATCTGGAATAGAAAGTACTTCAGATTTTTTTTACAAAGAATAAACTGAATGCAGAAGAAAGCAAAACAGTTTCCTACTGTCCCCATTTACTGATGTGTGCCTTTTCATTGACAGGCAAAACCTGTCAATAGGCTCTCAATCTTGCTGCTATTCTATCACTGCCTTGTTGCGATAGGTCCCCTCTGCTGCAGTTTCTCTTCTCAGGTAATCACATGGTGTTAGTGGGCATGATTCTGCTCCTCTCCCTCTTCCCCCTCACAACGATTGGGACAGCCAATGCCTTTCCAAAGACAGGTGCTGTGTGCACATTCATGCAGCATCTGGCTTCAGGAGGCAGTTGCCAGACACAATTACTCATTCCCACCCTTCCTCCCAGAAGGTGGTGTTTACCAGTACAGAAAAAGTATCATGCAACCCTGAATCACCAAAGCTCTATCTATCATGGAGGAAAATATAATACAAAATGATGCCAAACTGGTATGCTTCTATTCTTAAACTAGTATGACTGTGGTGGCATAACAGGCTAGTGTAATAAGGTCCCTAAACGACTACATTTTTATGGTGGTTTGGGCACTTTTCGGCCATTTGGGGGCGATTTTCATCCATACACCAAGGATCATCTGGGGGGTCTTGGGAGGGCCCAAGCACACACAAAAGAATTGGAAGGAGGCTCACGAGAGCCACAGGATGGTGTTCCCCATTCCTGCTCTAATTGTTTGTTAGTCTTCCAAAGCTGAACTAGGATACTGACCTAAGACCAACAGAATCACGTTGTCACTGGTCTCTGAAGAGGTGAAGAATTCCGACTGGTTCATGTAGCTGCAGCAGAAGCTCCCACCATTTCCTTTCTCCAAGTTGCTGAGGGGGAAGTATGCCATGCCACCAGCTGTGATCACTATTTGCAACTGCTTTTTGGTTCTGCTTTCATAAAGATAGAATCGGTTCCCTGAACGGTTGGCTGTGCATTCAATGCGGACGTTGCTTGTCAGTTGTGCAATTCCATAAGGGATCAGGGAGATGTTGGGCTTGTGAAGATGAGGATCTGGAAAGAAAAACAGATGGAGCAGCTCAGGTGGCAATGGAGTCACTAGCTTTGGTCAGAAAACACAACAGGAGGGTTTCACAGAAAACACTAATGAAATAGGGAGAATCTAACACTGGTGAAACACTCTGTTATTACAATATCCCAAAGGAATAACAAGAAGATTCTGTAAAAGACAAAATTAACAATAATATAATCTGAATAACGATGTTGCAGTGATAGTAGCAAACACATAAATACATAATGCAAAGTGCCTTGGAAAACTATGGATGGAGTAAAGGAAACTGTAGACATTACTATGTCTTCAATGTTGCTGACTTATATTAATGACTATAGTCCTCCTCAGGAATCAGCTGTGCAATGGAGAAATCGGGAGGGCACATGTTCACCCTTTTCCTCCTCCACTGCTTGGCTTCCTACTTAGCGTACCCTT
This sequence comes from Urosaurus nigricauda, assembly GCA_034509955.1. Lineage (NCBI taxonomy): Eukaryota > Metazoa > Chordata > Lepidosauria > Squamata > Phrynosomatidae > Urosaurus > Urosaurus nigricauda. The sequence goes on from JAOEGL010000006.1 coordinate 16,227,444, forward strand.
TTCCTTCTGCTTCTTCTCTCATCTGCTTGCCCATCCACCCACCCACCTGCCTGCCCAGGGCTGCCAGAGGACAGACAGGCAAGTGATGATGTGGCAGGCTATGGAAGTGGCATTGCTGCCCAACTCCTCTGCTGCCTTGGCAGAAGATATGTACATGCATGCTCCTCTTCCCCTCCATGCTTTGGCCGGTTTCCCTCAGCCAGTCAAAGCATGGAAGAAGGCAGATATGGCACAAGGGAAGGCAGATAGGGTGTCTGTTCATGCTCTTCCTTGCCTGGTGCTTTCGCCAGCTGAGGGAAGCTGGCTAAAGCATGGAGGAAGGTAGGAGTGGAGTGTGTGTACTCTTCCCAGAGTCTCCCTCCCCACAGGGCTTTTTTTCCCCAAGGGGAAAAGCCTGGAAGGGAGGAGGAGCATTTATATGCCATTCCCAGCCATACTCACAAATAATCAAATCCACAAATGTGAAAGTAGAGGTTCAACTGGAGTTTTCTTATTTGTTGGCTACTGTTTTCAGGCGATTATTACACGGAGCCTTACCATTCCTGAAACATGGCTAAAACATCCATAAAGCACACAGGTGTGATAGCCAATCATGCTTGCCTCCCATGATTTAATAGTCATTGAGGCGTCCCACTCCATTCCCATCATCAACACATTCATGGATCAGCCATTTCTCCAATAATAGAAGTTCCATTTGTTAAAAAATGGCTGCTCCGCAAACGTTTTGATGACGGGAGAGGAGCAGGATGCCTCAAAGATTATTAAATCACAGGAGGCAAGTGTGAATGACTATCACACACGCAGGCTTTACAGATGATTTAGCCACATTTCAGAGACAGTAAGGCTGTGTGTGATAAGTTAGTTAACTAATCTTGACTAAGTAACCTCTTCTGGCCTCTTTCTCTCCGTGAAGCTAATACCTGGTAAAGCAGTTGGATGAAGGGGGAATTATGAATGTGGCAATACCACCACAATTGTGACTAAGGATGCATATACACTGTAGAAATAATGCAGTTTGACACCACTTTAATTGCTGTAGCTCCATCCTATGGACTCCTGGGATTTGTAGCTTTACAAGGGCTTTGACCTTCTCTGCCCAAGAGTGCTGGTGCCTCACAAAACTACAAATCCAGGATTCTGTAGGTTGGAGACATAGTAGTTAAAGTCATGTCAAATGGCATTATATCTACAAAGTAGATGCATTCCATGTCTACAAAACTTTTGCTCAGTTAGTCTCAGATGTGCTACAAGATATTTTTTGCTAACAAACATGTGAGTCTCCTCAAAGACAAAGGTTTAAAAGCAGTGTACAATTCAGCGTGTCATGTGCTGCTTTTTGCCTGCCTGTGTGGCAATCAACATCAGCCATACTTCCCTCTTGTATGCAACCAGGAACGGTCTCCAGTTTTCTGCCTGGTAACCTTAATTTGGAATCATCAAGAATCCATCTCCTGCTACTCTGTCCAAATCCCAGCTGTTTGGCATAGCCTCTTATGCTTGGTTGTTAAACACTAACAATAGTGGAGACCATTCCTGGCAAGAAAGCAAATTTCCCCTGCTCAAGTTGTTTAGCTCTGTTCAAGCTAGACCAAAGTCAACATGGAGAAGAATGAGAAGTCCTGCCACCTTCCTCCTCCCATCTGGTCTGCCATGGCCAAAGTAAGGTTTGGGCTTCTGCTGAGTTTTATGCTCGGAGGAAAGACATGGTGTGGGGCATAAAATTAAAATTAAATGAATAGCATAGGGAAGAAGAAGTCCCTTAATGTAGCCTTCTCCGTCCTTCACACTTGAGACCTGTTGACAATAACTATGCTGACAGGAGAAGGTTGGAGTTGAGATCTAATACATATAAAGAACACCAGGTTGAGGAAGCTACTTTAAGGGGTTTCGGGAATTCTGTTGGAAAAGTTGTAAAGCATTGTTAGATAGAATAGAATTGATAAATGCGTAATGCACTCTGTAGCTAAGGGCCCATTCAGACTACGTTATAAACCGGTTAGCAAACCGGTTTAAAATCAAGAAGTTCACACTGAAACTGGATTTAACACTACTGAATCCGGATTTTGCACACCCGTAGCGGGGTAAATCCCCCATAACCCAGGTTTTCCCAAAGCGGGTTTTTTACCGTTTCTTTTGGGAAAACCCGGTTTGCGGGGAATGTGAACTTGGCTCCGATCGCGATCGGGTCAAGTTCAGGGGAGGGGAAAAGGCCAGGGGGAGGAACATGCCTCCTCTCCAGGCAAAATCGGGCACTCCAGCATTTTTAAAATATTTTTTTAACTGTATTTTTAAGTAATTATTTATTTTATTATTTTATTTATTTTAGAGTTATTTTATTTTTTATTTATTTATTGTATTTTATTGTATTTTATTTATTAGTAATTTAATTGCATTCAATTGTATTATATTTTAGTATTTTTTAAATATTTTTTAATTTCTTATTTTTTTTTATTATTTTTTTCAGTTTGACAGCTTATGCGCATTCTACGAGGCTCTGTTCCCATCGAAGTTTATGAATGGGGAAAAAGGGAAACTCCTGTCCATATATGGATTGTGGTTCCCTTTCATGGGGCCCTTTAAAAATTGAAAGGGAGCCCCAATCCATATATGGACAGGAGTTTCCCTTTTTCCCCATTCATAAAATTCGATGGGAACGGAGCCTCGTAGTATGCGCATAAGCTGTCAAACTAAAAAAAAAAAATTAAAAAAATATATAAGAAATTAAAAAAAACATTTAAAAAAATACTAAAATAAAATACAATAACTCAGGTCAAGTTCAGGGGAGGGGAAAAAGCCAGGGGGGGGGGGAACATGCCTCCTCTCCTGGCAAAATTGGGCACTCCTGATTTTTTTTAAATATTTTTAATGTATTTTTTATTATTATATTATATTATAATATATTTATATATTATATTATATTATATTGTATTATTTTATTTTATTTTATAGTTATTTATTATTTATTTCATTGTATTTTATTGTATTTCAGTGTATTTTATTGCATTTCATTTCTTAGTAATTTATTGGATTTTTTTGTATTTTTTTGGTATTTTTTAAAATATATTTTTTTCTTTTTTTCCCCCATTGACAGCTGTAATTCGCTTTGGCTGTTCCGTTTTTATGAATGGGGCAGAGGGGAAACCCCTGTCCATATATGGACAGGGGTTCCCTTTCAGGGCCCCATTCATTCTTTAAACTGGAAGGGAATGAATGGGGCCCTTTTAAAGGGAACCCCAGTCCATATATGGACAGGGGTTCCCCCTCTGCCCCATTCATAAAAACGGAACAGCCAAAGCGAATTACAGCTGTCAATGGGGGAAAAAAAGAAAAAAATATATTTTAAAAAATACCAAAAAAATACAAAAAAATCCAATAAATTACTAAGAAATGAAATGCAATAAAATACACTGAAATACAATAAAATACAATGAAATAAATAATAAATGAAATAACTATAAAATAAAATAATACAATGAAATATATTATAATATAATATATAAATATAATATAATATAATATATAAATATTATATTATATTATAAATATAATATAATAAAATATTTAATAAAATATTTTATTTAATAATATAATATAATATAATATAATATATAAATATAATATAATATAATATATAAATATTATATTATATTATAAATATAATATAAAATATTTAATAAAATATTTTATTTTATAAAATATATATTAAATTTAAAAATAAAAAAAATATTGAAACATATAGTAAATAATAATTTAAAAAGTACTGGGAGGAGGAGGAGGAGGAGGAGAGGAAAGGATCGCCTCAATCCGCACCGCTCCCAGCCAAATGCTTCATGCGCATAAGCTGTCAAATATTTAAAAATATTAAAAAAAAAACACAAGCATCTCGCGCGGCCAATGGCCGCATCAGACGTCACCATGACATCATTTGATTGACAACCAAGAGGCTCCATCTTTAATCGGTACTTTTGCATGTATGAACTTCGTTGGGGTAAAATGCACCGGGAAGCCTCAATGGGGGCAAAAGATAGTATGAACTCCTCTCTGGATAGAATCGGTTTGCCACGATCGATCTCATCTGGATCAAACCAGGGCAAATGGGCTAGTCTGGATGGGGCCTAAATTTCAAGGAACTCCCTTCCTGCTCATAAAACAATGAACCGTGAATTTGGGGTATAAAATGGGTATAAAAATGAATTTTGACTATAAAATCAGTCTTCTTACCTGTTATTACCAGTTGAGTGAGACTGCTGATTTTTGAGACGATGAAAGGTTCTGACATAGTGCTATATCTACAGCTATATTCTCCAGTGTGGCTTTCATTTACATTCACGATGTGGAATTTGACCATGGTCCCCTTGGTCTTTAGTGACTGCAGAGGCATCTCGTCTCCAGACTTTTGAAGATAGAACCTCATGGATGACCCTTTGCTTTTACACTTGACAGTGACATTTCCTCCAGGGGCAACCAACAACATGGGATATGGAAAAATGGTGGGCCTGGGAAATGTGGTGTCTGTGCAAAGGACAAAATTGGACAATGAGCATCCCTTTTCCTCCCTTGCCAAGGATTGTAATTCTGTGATTTCCTTGGTTCTACATATTCATAAGAAGAGAGTAAGACCTCTATTGACCCTCAGACCTAACAACATCCACCCAGCTCTATCCAAGCTCTAACACTCTCTTGATCAGTTATGGAAGCACCTTAAATAAAACAGCTGTGATATCACAAACCAGGAGGTTGGTGGAAATGCTTTTGGAATAAGAAACAGAAAGGCCTTTCTTGCCCACTCCTTTTGAAGTGGTGCCTTAACCCAATTGTTCCTAATAGTAGTGCAAGACTTCCACAAGCAGAGTGTATTCACTTCCTCTCTCTTGCACAGCAGATCAAGTCACAACAGCAGCTAAAACCATTGGAGTCGATGGCACAAAGTCACACCCGAGTGGTGGAGTGTGGTCTTTATGCTTTTGTATCCCTATAACGAAAACAGTAGGAATTAAGTATGAACAGTCAAACACTCCCTCTCAGTTTCTGTGGGAAGAATCACGTTGAGAGTCATTACTACTGTGAACTGTGCTGCAGTCTTGGTTCACCTAGATCATGCAGAAAGTTTCATAAGCAAGGCTAAGAACCTTTTCGCATGAGAAAACAAAGCAGAAATGGAGCCAGAGAGCAGAAGCTTTCTCTGTGCATGATATCAGTAGTGCTTCAGTTCTCTTCCCATGGGAGATAGTTGTAAAAGCATGTCAACATTCATGTAAAAGCAAACATGTCTTTTGTCAAACAGATTTTTTCAGTGTGACAAGACTCACTTTTATGACTGTCTCTCTCAAGAAGAGAACTGAATCACTATGAAATTATGCAGTAATGCATGGACAACTCTCCAGCTCCTTTTTAGCTTTGTTTTCTCATGCAATAAGACTCTTAGCTTCGTTTTAGGAAAGATTCTGAACTATCTAGATGAACTAAGACTGGAGAACAAAGACAATGCAAGTTGAATAAAAAAGTTTGTTAGTCTGAGGCAGGAGTTCCCAACCTGTGCTCTGAGGAGCCCTTAGGGCTGTGCGTGCACTTCCCAGATTCTCTGTGGTCTCTCCAGAAAAATGAAAGAAATAAAAATGGAATGAAATTAAAGAATAAGAATATATTCTTATATATACTCCTAAACACCATTAACTTGTAAGGCATAGGGTAGGCCTCTTAGGGGCTTTGCCATAGAAATAAGGGCTCCATGGATCAAAAAGGTTGGGAACACCTGGTCTGAGGAAATTATTTAGTTACCAGACCTACAACGAACAGCTCCACTTCATTGCTGGACTGTGAGATGAAAGGGTATGAAGATGATTGGTAGCTGCAATGGTATCTGCCTCCATTACTCTGCCTCACATAAGTAATCAAAAATGTAAAATTGTCTTCATGCAGTTTCACAGACTGAAATTCCAATTTATGTCCATCTTTATGAAGATAGAACCCCTGGATTGGGCTCTTGGCCAAGCACTGAAAAGTGACGGTGATTCCTAAGTGAATCATCTTTCTAGGGGTAAGAGAAATATTTGGCCTTGGTAGATCAGGATCTGTGAGAAGAAAGAAAACAGCAGGAAAAGGTGAGAAATGCATACCATAAAGCTTTTTAAAAAGCACCTTTTCTTCAAGTTATGCATCTTTGACCTAAACATTAAACTCAGCATAATCTGAGATTCGAAGTCCATATGTTTATATGCTCACAATGCATTCTATGAAAGACAGAAAAAAGTGTAATCAGCCACACCTTGGGAACTGCACAAAATGTGTCTGTGGAAAAATAATGTACACAAAAATGCATACATATGAAAAATGTGCACAAAATATTTTGGAGCTTGTATGTAACAGGGACAGAATAAGTTTCATAGCAGGAAAATAAGAATCTTACTAAGACCAAGATGGATCTACTCATCAGTAGAAAGCTTAGAATATTGTAATGAAAAAGATGAATATATTAAAACAGGGGTGGGAAGACTTTAGTTACAGATTATATTTTCTTTTATATCTTTTTTAAGAACCACAAGATCTACTCATAGGAGCCTAGTGCAAAAGAATTAATCCAAGCCTAGAGATTTCTTCTCAGTGGATATAATAGCAGAATATTTTCATGTCATATCACACTGCTGCCACACAGCAGAATTAATGCAGTTTAACACTCCTTTAACTGTCATGGCTCCATCCGATGGAATCCTGGGATTTGTAGTTTGCTTTGGCACAAGGGCTCATTGACAAAGAAGGCGAGATATCTCACAAAACTAAAAATCCCACAGTTCCATACATTGAGCCACAGCAGTGTCAAACTACATTGATTCTTTCATATAGATGAAGCCACAGTGTAATAGTGCATAATGCTTATCTATTGTTAAAGAAAGAAATTGCTGCATATATCCACACACACACATACATGCAATATTCCCATGTAGTGCCTCACTGCTACAATAATAAATATTCTATCTCTCACCTAGCAGACCAAAACAGTATCTTCACCATTAAACCTAGTTGTAGTGGTCCCAAAAACTTTTCTGAGATGTTGAGATAGAAACTGTCAGGGCTCCTTACCTGTTATGAGAAGCTCTAGAGGTTCACTGCATTTTGAAAAGGAAAGACTTGAGCTGTTGTAACAACACCTGTACATTCCACCATGCTCTGCGCTCACATTAGTGATGAGAAAATGAGCATCTCTGTTGATTCCTTCTGCAGGAATTATGAGGTTCTGGGCATCCTTTTCCAGGTACACCTGCAACATTGGGAAGAGAGGGGTCTTGCAGACAATGGTGGCATTTCCTCTTAGCAAGACTCGCCACATCAAGGAGATTTTAGGAACAGGAGGGCTCTCACTAAATCATGGAAACAAAGACAAAAATGATATGTTAATGGGTAGATAAGAAAGGTCTATCAATTGAGTGTGCTTCTCATAGTCCTATATAATTTGTTCACATGTGAGACGGGCAGGAGAGAGCATTCTTTGGGCAATACTTGGGTTGATTTAGACAAGCCTGGTGACATGGTGAGTGTACTGTTCCCAAATCCATGAAAGGAATAACTCCCTCTATTAACCCGAGTCAAATATTGCAACAAGTATGCAAACCTCTGACACCTGAAGCTCTCTTCATTAGGCAAAATGTTTCATAAGGCAGGGTGGGTTTGGACAGAGAAGGGAAAAGCTAACTAAAATCCTGAAGTCTGCATGGTCAGAGTTTTAACATGGAATGTGGGCAAATGCTGTATTGTTTCATTTTTAAAAAATTGCAATGCAACATTTTAGCCAACTTTTATTTAAATTTTATAAGCTACTTTGGGTCCCTTGTGGGATATAAAAGGAAGGAAAGAAGGAAGGAAGGAAGGAAGGAAGGAGGAAGAAAGATAAATACACTCAAGTAAAGTTTCCCCAAGTGATGTGATGGTTTCGCATTACACCTGCAATTGGCACTAGTACTGCTGGAGAGAAGAAACAAGCAAGAACAGTTCATTCCCCCATTTCTCAGTGGGTCAGAGTCACTGCAGAAATAACACACCTTGCCTGGACATTTTCTTACCTAGTTTGAACGTCTTCTCTTCCTGAGGTGGAAAGCAACCTGAAAAGAAAAAGCAACCACTACTGAACAGGTCCCTATCATAATGAAATCGTGGCCAGATGACTGCTGCATCCATTGTGAGTCTCCTTGTATCTCCCAGTGGACACACACATATATGGACACATGTATGTGAGATGATGTTCTACATCTACTACAACATATTTTCAATGCCTAGAGACACTCATTCTTGAGGAAATCAGTTAGTATGTTTCTGTAGCAACATGTTTCACGATAACCTGTCCCATTGATGTCTTCCATTCATCCTGAATCCTAGAGCTTGTATTTCTCAAAATATAAACATCACTTTCTTGCTTTTATGTTAATGCCTTCTCCCTGAGTTCGAGGCTCCTCCACCCCTTGCCAGTTGAAGTTCTCACCAAAGCAACAGGATGCTGACATTGGGTGTCTTCTTCATGATGGGACAACGTTGGGGTCCGTAGGCCTAGCTCTAGCTGCAGTGTCTGTTAAGTGTTCTGCATTCTATCAGCCCCCAAATTGGATCCAAATATAACAGGAAACTGGCAAGAGCTTTATCTGCCAGCAAAGGCATAACCACAAGCCTCTCATGTGTTTTCCTATGATATGGAAGAAAGATAATCTGTGATCAGATAGATAGTCATCTCACTAAAGTAGCCACTCAAGTCATTTCAAAAGCAAGAACTTGCAACAGAGGATCTTTGGGCTGGAGTAAACATAAAACATAGATTAGAGTGCTGCTATGGAAAAAGATAGATAATGAAATTGTGGTTCTGCGCTAAAAGAAACCCACATATGCACCCCTTCAAAAATTTGGACATTGACTTTGAGGCTCCTTTTTCTCTGTGTTGCTGCCTCCCAAGCAGAAAGAGAAATGAATCAAGCAAGGTGTTCCGTTTTCCCCCAACATCTGCTTTTGTTCACTGCAAAACTGTTGTTGCTTTATGGCCAACTCATATGGAATGGAAAAGCCTGAAAGTGCCTGGTTTTGTTCTTGTCTTTTCTTCTTTTCTCTCTCTTTCTTTTATTTTATTTTGTTGAGATCTACATTACATTTTCCTCCATCCTGAAGTATTTCCAGGGAACTCCCAGCATGTACAAGGACTTTTTATTCCCACCGCCAGGACAGTTTAAATTAACCCAATATTCCCTGAAATGAAAGATACTGTGAGAAATGGGGGAGGATATTTTATTTGGCCCATGCAGACAGGGGTTTAGTTTAGTTTAGTTTAGTTTAGAGAATCCTCCGTCTCTAATGGAGTTCCTGTAATAAAACAGTCGACAAAGTAGATGTGCTCCTGGGTATTACTTCTTTAACAGAATATTTGGTACCAGAGGTAAAAAAAAAATGAAAGAGAACGGAAATAGGTGCTGAAATCACAAAAGAAGGAGAAGGAGAAGGAGAAGGAGAGGTAGAGGTAGAAGAAGAAGACATGTTTTAGCAAATTTGTTCCTCAAAACTAACAGTACACACTTGTGAAATGATATAACCAATTCAGGTAAAATTCCCATTAGTAAACAAAAACATTTTAAATCATCTAAAAAATGCTTGAAAGCATCTGAATGCTTGAAAGAGTCTGTGAATATCTAGAAGATAATTCCATAATCACAAAAAGCCAACATGGGTTTCAGAGAAACAAGTCCTGCCAAACAAACCTGATCTCTTTTTTTGATAAAATCACCAGTTTGGTAGATGAAGGGAATGCTGTGGATGTAGTATATCTTGATTTCAGTAAGGCCTTTGACAAGGTTCCCCATGACATTCTTGCAAACAAGCTTGCAAAATGTGGACTAGACAAGGAAACCGTTACATGGATTTGTAACTGGTTGACTGACCGAACCCAAAGGGTGCTCAACAATGGCTCCTTTTCATCCTGGAGAGAAGTGACCAGTGGGGTCCCACAGGGTTCTGTCCTGGGCCCAGTGCTATTCAACATCTTTATTAATGACTTGGATGACAGTATTGAGAGCCTAGTTATCAAATCTGCAGATGACACCAAATTAGGAGGAGTAGCTAATACCTCAGAGGACAGGATCAAAATTAAAAATGACCTGAATAGACTAGAAATATGGGCCAAAGCTAGCAAAATGAAATCCATCACAGAGAAGTGTAAGGTTCTGCACTTAGGGAGGAAAAATGAAATGCACGGATATAGGATGGGAGACACCTGGCTGAACGAGACCACATGTGAAAGGGACCTAGGAGTCCAAGTAGACCACAAGTTGAACATGAGTCAACAGTGCAATGCAGCAGCTAAAAAGGCCAATGCAATTTTAGGTTGCATCAATAAAAGTGTGGTGCCTAGATTAAGGGAAATAATAGTGCCACTCTATTCTGCTTTGGTCAGGCTCCACCTGAAATACTGTGTCCAGTTCTGGGCACCACAGTTCAAAAAAGATGTGGAGAAACTGGAGCATGTCCAAATGAGGCCGACTAAAATGGTGAAGGGTCTGGAAACTGTGCCCTATAAGGAATGACTTAGGGAGCTGGGTACCTTTAGCTTGGAGAAGAGAAGGTTAAGAGGTGATATGATAGCCCTGTTTAAATACTTGAAGGGATGTCATATTGAGGAGGGAGCAAGCTTGTTTTCTGCTGATCCAGAGACTAAGGCCTGAAACAATGGATGCAAGCTCCAGGAAAAGAGATCCCACCTCAACATTAGGAAGAACTTCCTGACAGAAAGGGCTGTTCGAAAATGGAACACACTCACGTGGAGTGGAGTCTCCTTCCTTGGAGGTCTTTAAGCAGAGGCTGGATGGCCATCTGTTGGGGATGCTTTGATTGGGAGTTCTTGCATGGCAGGGGGTTGGACTGGATGGCCCTTGTGGTCTCTTCCAACTCTGTGATTCCATGATCTTCCCAAATGTCCAGAGGATTTTTTAAAAAATTACCCAGCTTCCACTTTACTTTTCATTTTGGCGGCCAAACTTATGTTGTTGTCTGCCTGAGGCTGAGAGTTTGTGACTTGCCCAATGTCACCAGTAGCTTTCCATGGCCAAGCAGGGAATCAAACCTGATCCCCAGAGTCAAAGTCCAATGCACAAAGCACTACTCCACAAAGATTTTAAAAAAACAAAACGTTGCCCAGCTTCCATTTCGCTTATAATCTCCATTTTGGTGGCCAAACACATATTAATGCTTTAAAAAAAAAAAAAACATGCCAGGGTTAGCAGGCCTATCTGCTCTCCCCTTTTCTCTTTGTTTTGACATTCACACAGGATTCTGGAGACAGCTGCTATTTATCTTGCCTGTTGTAGGCAGGCACACATGGCTGCAATAGGATCAGCAAGGACAGAACTCCACTCTTTCCCTGCTTAAGGTTTATCACACCATTTATTACAGATACACTACTACAATCCACACTGAAAATATGTATTTCTCCAACCCTCCCTCACCATCCTCTTGATATTGGTGCTGCTGAAAAAATACATTCAGCAGAGAATGGAAAAAAAAGGTGGAGCTGGGGAGTCATAGAAAGACTTTGTAAGAGGGAACTTCTTTGTCAGAGGTTTTTAAATTTTTCTATAGCCATTGGTGTCATTGCTCCTTAGTCACAATAGCTTGCCACTGTGCGTATACACTATCACCATCATCTCTCAGTCTGAAATTTAAGTCACTTATGGCAGGAATTGAGATACTGTCTTTGCAGCTTCCACCCTGCTGTTCACTTTTTCTTCAGGGTGGAAATGAATTTGCTTTCAGCTGTACTTATCTTTTTTGTGCAGATTTTGCTATCATACATATTCTACATCCGAGATGGGCAAAATATGCTCCCCGAAATATGTGTGGGTTTTTGTTTTGTTTTTTGGGAGGGTTGGGGGGCGCAGGTCTCAAGCCTTCCAGATTTCCTGGAATATCCTTTTTCTAGTCAGAAGGAAAAGGTGATGGTCTCTCCTTGAAGTCTCAAATATGATGCAGGAACACCACCACCATCCCTCGTACTATTCAGCATCAAAAAGTACCAAATTTTTGGAACCGAAAGTAGACATCTGGCTATGCCTGTGTTTTGTTTTGGCTTTTTATAAAGGTTTTTTTGGCAATCTGTGTGGTCCATGGGGTGTTCCAGGTGGGAAATTTCTTCCCACCCTTGTTGACCACAGTTGCCCATCCCACCTGTAAATTCTCCCCATATATATATATATATACTGTTCACTGCTTGCATATGCAGTCCTCTAACATTTGATATTTGACAATGATCGGTCACAGATGGTTTGTATGAAATTGGTCATTGATGGTTGTTACTGTTCATAAGGTTTGGTCATTGACAGATGGCATCACTTTGTACTTAGGATCTGACTGCATGTGATGCATGAAATTAGCTTATAAGATCTTACTTGTGAGTCCTGGAATTAAGTTTCAAGCACTTGAATCCCACATGTAACATTCTCCATTCAGATGGAAAATTCAGACAAGTTCACATTTAGGTCTTTAGGGGCAATTTGAAAAGTGGTCAGGCAGCACAGAGTTACCAAGGTATGTCCTTCAGGATAAGTTCTAATAGAAAAACTCCTGGGCAGTTAGGAATTCATAGTCTATAGTTATTTGTAACTGCAATGTTTTCATAATCCCTATATAGCCCCTAATCTAGGGGCTGTGTAGGAACCGTGAAAGTTCCCCAAACCCCATTTACTTGTAATCAGCTGCTGGGATCAACAGGGGTCTGTTCCTGTGTCAATCGAGAAGCAGTTTCTACCCATCCACCCTCTGTGCAAGAGATCTCCAGGGCAAGGAAGATTTGAAACAGGTGTCCTTTTCCTGCTGGTCACACCAGAGATAGCTTTTGGGAGGTGGTGGGAACACCAGACACTTGTTTCTTGATCAACAGAGGAATAAACCTCCATGTGATAAATGGGAGTCCCTCCTTCACCTTCACACACCATCAACCTCAGTGGCTGCTTACTGGTAAATTTGGTTTGGTTGGAGGACAGGCCTGGCCAGAATCCACTACGTAGTACCATAGCTATGGTGATATGTTGCTACATACTACATAATGGTCATGCAAAATTCCAACACATTTCTGGCGTGGAGAGGAGCAAACAGTGATTAGGGGCTATATAGGGATTGTGAAAACATTGCAGTTATAAATAAATAGGAGGGTGATGTTCTGACTCTGTTCATGTTTCCATGGAAGAGGGAGGAATAACAAACTTCATCTGCAAACACAAAATAAAGTATTTCTTCAAACCAACATGAGCTACAGCAGATCAGCAGCAAGAAATAGTGGCTTTCTTATATAATGTCCTCAATACTTTACTATAGCATGCTAACCCTCCACTTAAAATGGAAGAAGCATGCCTGTTTCCATGTGATAGCAAGTTTCCATGATCATCAAGTGGAACATCCATACTGGTATTTGGGATTTCATACATCCCCTCTAATCCCCCATCATAATGTAAAAGATGAGTCCCACTTGAACTCTGGGACAGTTTGATAAGAGACCTTGGATTTCTCTTTAACAGAAAGTTGTAGTGAACACTCCTGAACTGTAGTGCTAGAGCTCTTTAATGAAGAGTTCTAGCTGTCTTCCCAAACTACAAATCCCAAAATTCTGTAAGATGCAGCCATGATGGTTAAAGTAATATCAAACTGCTATAACTGTGTGGTACAGAGACTCTTTCAGCTTCAGGTTTTCAAGATCAGCCATATATAGTATGTACTGAATTCTTGAAGGCATCTTGATTGAAGACAACTCAATTGCTTGCTCAGTGATTTCTGTGTTCCTTAAATACAAAGTGTTTGTGGTTCAGTTTATGACAAAACAAGAAGTTTATTGGGATTGATAACAAAAATAAAATAACCAATAATCAACATTGTTTAGAAGAAAAAATAAACAACTAAAATAAGCTTGAATAGAAGCTTGTCAGAATGTCACCTGCACAGGGACTGCAGAACTGTTTTTAGCAGATGAAAAATCAGACTGGCAGGGAGATCATTATGAATTTTGCACCCTTGCATGTATGTTTATACAAAATAGTAAGAACACAGAATACAATGAAGAAGAATTCCAAATAAAGCAGTTAACATTGTGGCTACCATGAATGACAAAATAATAAATGAAACATTATAAAAAATTTTCAATAAAATTAATGTATCAAGGAAAGGGGAAAATACAGAAGACCCTATTAAATAAATGCAATTATGGCTATAAAATAGGACAGTTCTGACTGATAGTTCCTCTGAGTGTGGGGTTCAACTACACAGGTATTTTTGTGGTCCTCATCCCTGTTGCCTTCTCATTTTTATAGGAGAGCCTAGCCTTGGGAAGAAACTGCAGCTCCCCCCCCCCCCCATGCCACTCCTGTTCCAGGATCCATGCACCTACATTATCAGCTATATAATGTTAAACATAAAAGCTGGGAGCCTCTCTGATGCAAGGATATAGGGCAGCTGTGAGGGATAAACCAGCACAGATTTTGCTGGCATTCTTGCCTGTAATTTCAATGTTTTAACCCAAGAGAAATCAAGACTCACACCCAAGGTGAGAAACCTGCAGTGAGACTTTTAATACTATGTCTCTCTGTCACCCACCCAAGGGTGAATACCAGAAAAATAGACTAACTACAACTACATCCTAAAGCCAGGAATAGAACTAGAAACATAGTTCATTTGATGGGCAAGTCCTTCAAGTTCAGAGAGCCATGAACCTAAAACCTATTCAGCATTCCTAAGCATTATGATAAGAAACCATTTAAAAGACACACACATCTTGCTGGACTCCCCAAATTTGCAGATTTAATGTACAACAACTGTGGTATAGACAATATCATTATCTGGTTCAGCTTCTTCCTGACTGTCTGAGGAAGTTTTCCTCAATTCAGCATAGATGAGGTCTTTTGGCTGGGTGGAAGAGTCATCCTTTGGTGGCTGCAGGAAAATAAGGTACATTAATAATGGTGACTTACAAGGCATGACTCAAAAAATCTGCTTGACATGTACCTCACTAGACAGCAGACTGTATCTGCAAGACCAGTATCTACAGTTTCACTTATCCGCATCAAAAAATATGTTGTCTCTAGGCATTTTCCAGGTACTCCAGCAGTATTCTATGCCATGCTTCTGCCAGAGGGTGACCACAGAATTGCACTGGAGAACCTACAGATTCCTAGAGAGATGTTCTCTCTAGCCATTTCTAGGGCCTCCACTGTGAACACACACACACACACACACACACATATATATATAGTGAAAGGGTTCACATTTTAAGCACCATCTCTCAAATTTCATCAACAACATTAGTTGAATTAAGATCAGAAAACCAACAGTGAAGACTCACTTGCTTCACCATGTGTCCTCCCTCGGCTGTTGAGGTGCCTGTGGGTGAGAGAGAGGATGAATTTTAAAAACACTTATCACAAGTTGTTTTAGCTTAAAGCAGAGATGGCCCCATACAACCTCTGGGTTTTTTTGTGGCCTCCAGGGTCCCCCAAGGATTTTAAAATGTCAATATTTTGCCCCCAAATGCTGGCCAAGTGGCATGGGGGCATTTTTGCCAAATTGTTGCCATGTTTTTGGGCTTTGGGGGGGAGGGGAGTGAAAAGGACATTTGAATGGGTTGTGATCTTCATTACAGAGGTTTTCCACTGATCTTTGTTAATCATAAAATCATTGAGTTTGAAGACCTCACAAGGGCCATCCCATCCAACCCTCTACCATGCAGCAGTAGTCATTAGGGAGTGCAGGGATTGCAATCTGCGCTGGGTGACACCTCAGAAGAACGGTGACACCCGGTCAGAGCCTCCTCCTGCTCTGGGGTGAGAAGGAGTGAGCATGCCCTTGCCAGGGTTCTTTGAGGAGGAGACAGCCTTCTCAGGAGAAAGCTGCCACCATAACAAATAAGAAGGGTGAGCGTGCTTCTCCCAGTTTTGCCATGGTGGCAGCTCTCTCCTCAGGAGGAGGCCACTGCCACCGTGAAGGAGAAGGGGTAAGCAAACCTTTTTGGTCACCACTGCCCCTCCAGCAGCTCCCCTGGCAGCCCCAAATGCACACAGGTGACAGCAGGCGTGGGAACACCACGGGGAATACACAAAGCACTCCCAACAGAGGCCATCAACCTTTGCTTGAAAAGCTCAAAAGAAGTAAATCCAATACATTCCAAGGCAGCATATTCCACAGTTTAACAGCTTTACCATCAGGAAGTTCTTCCTAATGTTTAGGAGAAAACCTGGTGATTTCCAGAAGAATTCAGTGATCCTTTCTAATCTACTTGACACCACATTTTCCCCAGAGAATACAAAGTTCTGTCTCTCTCAGCCGTAACTAACCAACCAACCACCCACCCATCCAACCATCAAGTTACTTCAATATATTTCCAATTACCAAACTGAATGTTTTTTTTACCCCTTCTCTTCTTTTTCAAGATACAATGCTAATATGGAGTAGACACTTTAGCCCTATGACTGCGCTCTCCCCCCAATTAAAGAAAAATTAGAAAAAAAATAGTATGTAAGCAGGGGGGAAGACATAGATATTTTAAAGTTACCAGACTGAAAGTTTCTCTTTCCCTTAATTTTTAGAGATATAATGCTAAAGTGGTATGTACTTATGGCACTATAGCGCTATGACTATACAATCCCTTCTCCAAATAAATAGAGAACAAAAAAAATAGAAAAAAGAAATAAGATGTGTGCGGAGGATCATGAATAAATTCAAGGTACCAGAATTAAAGCTTCTTTTCGCTTGCTTTTTTAGAGAAATATTGCTGAAGCTGTATAGCCTTATTTTACACTTTAGCACTTTGTTGTTGTTGTTGTTGTTGTGTGTTTTTGAATCATTTCCACCTTATGACCACCCTATAATGGGGAGTTCTTGGCAAAATTTGTTCAGAGGAGGTTTGCCATTGCCTTCCCCTGAGGCTGAGAGCATGTGACTTGCCCAAGGTCACCCAGTGGGTCCCATGACCGAGTGGGGAATCGAACCCTGATCTCCAGAGTCCCCAGCCACTATACCATGTTAGCAAGATTATACAAAATACTAACAATAAAAAAAAATAGAAAAAGGAAATAGTGTGCAAGACGGAAAATGTGGATACTGGAGGATGGTCACAAAAGGGATGATGCTGAGCTCATGAAGAGGAGTGGCAGAAGACATGGCCAACACCACCCTTCAAAGGTGAGAAAAAAGTGTTTGAAAAGAAACAGACTAATTAAAGGTGTGCTCTAACCAGCAACAAACCAAGGATCCAAACCCATTTAGGCGATGATTAGATACAGGAGCAGAAATAGCCATTACAAGGAGTGAAATCCCAAAAGAAAATGCTCCAACATTTCCTGGAACTATTCCTTCTAAGAACCCAGGGAAATAAAGATATTTATCTGGAGATTCCCAAATCTCATTCTGTTTACCTGATCCCAGCCATAGTTACCTTCAATAAGACTCATACACTGCTACTTACCAGTAGGTTTTGCTACCCAGTGAGCCCGCAAAACTCTGAAGGACCTTTCACCACTAACCAAGAGGGAAAAAGAAAAACTTATTAGAAAAAGGATCATCTGGAGCTCCAGTACCTACAGTCATTATCGACCCAGACAACATTCACTTAATGCCAAGGAACATTTCCCCAGTGAATGAAAACAGAGTGTCTTTACACTGCAGAAATAATGCAGTTTAACACCATTTTAACTGCCATGATTCAGTGCTATGGAATTCTGGAATTTGCAGTTTTGTGAGATACTTACCATTTGTCATCAGAGAGCTTTAGTACCCAATTGTTTTTGTTATGGTATGCCTTCAAGAAGTTTTCAGCTTATCAACCCTAAGGAGAACCTATCATGGGGTTTTCTTGGCAAGATTTGTTTGCCATTGCCTTCCCCTGATGCTGAGAGTGTTTGACTTACCCAAGGTCACCCAGTGGGTTTTTGTGACCAAGCAGGGAATCAAACATTGGCCTCCAGAGTTGTAGTCCAATAGTCAAACCATTACACCATGCTGGTGCCTTATTAAACTACTAACCCCAGAATTCCATTTGCATTGAGCCATGGAAATTAAAGTGGTGGCAAACTGCTTTGTTTCTGTAGTGTGGCAGAAGCCACACTGTCAGCCAGCATGCTGATTCCCAGAAGGATTCAGTGATCCTTTCTAATCTACTCGACACCACACTTCCCCCAGAGAATGCAAGGTTATGTCCCTCCCAATCTAACCAACCAACCATCATGATTCCCAGAAAAACTGAAAAATTTTGGATGCATCTCACAATCCATATTTAACCTACTAGTGATATTCAGCAAGCTTCCTGGCTCTCAGTCCTCCCACCCCATCCAGTCTAGTAGACGCCAGGAAAAAAAATGTGCTCCCAATCATTGTATTATTTTTTTTTTCAAATTTCTGTTGCACTACACTTCTTCACATCTGAATCACACCATCCTTTTCTTAAAGCTGAGCATTGTGCCCTACCATCCCTAGATCCAGTAGATTTCAAGATGAATGCATGAGATCTCTTACCTTGTTTGTGTTGCTTCCAAAAGTGCTAGGAAAACAAAACAAAATGAGAATCCATTGAAAGGGACTTTTTTCAGATTCATGACCCTTCTTTGTTTTTGTTGTTATCCACCCTCGACCCATGGTCACCCTGTAGATGAAACATCTTTAAGACTCCCTATGCTCCACTGCTCTGCTCAGGTCCTGCAAATTCATACCCATGATCTCCATCCATCCAGCCTGTTGCCTTCCTCTCTTTCTGCTTCCCTATACCTAACCTAGCATTATTTTTTCCAGTGAGTTGTGCCTCCTCATGATGTTGCCAAAGTACAACAGCCTAAGTCAGTAATCTTGGCTTCCAGAGAGATTTCTGGTTTGATCTGCTCTAGGACCCATTTATGCACAAAGCCAGCCCTTCTGATTAGAGTAACAGAGAGCATGGAAAATAATGGGATAACTTCTGGACTATCCAATTTTTCTATTACTGCAAACTCTCCCACCTATTAATTCCCTCTCTCCAGTTCCCCAGTCTTTCCCAACTTATTCAATTATGAATCAAAAATAAAGTAAGTATTAGAAAAAGGAATGAAAGAAGGAAAACAGCATACCCTCCAATTGTTCCAATTTGCCAGGAACAGTCCCAATTTAGTCTCTGTCATACCATTTTTTTCAGCTGCTTTTAATGTTTTAATACACCACTTTCCCCCATCGTCCTTGGTTTATTTCAATTGCTCCAAACTAAATTCAAAGTGCAAAAGTAGTTTTCACTTAATTAATTCAGCAGTGGGAAAAGAGGGGGCTGAATCTTGCCCTTTCCACTGTACTCGGCAAAAAGCAAATTGCTGTAGCTTCTTCTTTTTCATTAATAATTTTTTCCCACCTTGATCATCCTCTGATATTACTTGGGCCCATATGTCCCAGGTTTTACCTTGTGAAATGTTGGAGACTGGCAAAAAAGGCAGATGAGAGAGCTGGTACCAAGTCATTACAAAGTTGGTTGAAATTCATTGGTGAGTTTGGTGCAGTTCATAACAGCTTGGAGATTTACATATCCCCCCCCCCCCCCCACACACACACACTTTATATATTATTTGCTATTCTGTAAAGGAGGAAAGCAAAAACCATCCAAAATTTTACTAGATTCTCTTTGGCTTCTTACCAAATTCTGCTCAAGAATGTTTGAACTTCTTTCTCAAAAAGAGGCCACACTTACCATCTCTTCTTCTTTTGTACCAAAGAACAAGTAGCATGAATAGAAAGAGCAGAGTTACACATACACCTGTGGTGAGTCTGGTTTTATAGCTTCCCTCATCTGAAAAACAGGGGGACGCAGTTAGACAAGCAGGTGGGTTCCTTCTTTAAAAAATATTTCATGCCATTAGCTTATTTCGGAAAATGAAAGAGGGAAATGACATAGTTAAGGACCTCATCACTGGCTTATCAGTAGTGAAGAGTTGGTGGAGAAAGGTGAAAAGAAACCTGGGATATTTCAAGAAAGATTGGGTGCAACTTGTAATTAAGCAGATATAACCAAAGCAAAAATGAACTGAAAACTCATGACATGTCCAGAGACTTTCTTCCCCATCTGGAGGTGCCCTAAGATATTTACAGGGACTTTGTTGTTATTATGTTGTCTTTTGTAGTTGTTTCCGATCTAAGACAACCCACAGGTGAGCCTATCATGGGGTTTCCTGTGGCTGAAAGTGCATGGCTCGCCTGAGGTCACCCAGCTGGTTTCCATGGCCAAGCGGGGAATCGAATCCTGATCTCCAGAATCTAGTCAAATGCTCTAACCACTACACCATTCTGGCTCACCTGTTAAAATCTGATATGCTTCAGATTCTAGGTTTAGTTGTCCCTGCTAATATTTTATAGTATGTGTCAATCTTTCTGAGAGGCTCAGTTTGATGTGCAGTGTGGAAATCACATTAAACAAAACCAAAGTCCCAAGCTAGTGTGAAGAACTAAGAAAATACCTAATAGAAGTTTCAAGGTACTGCTTCTTTTTGAGACCACAAATGGACTTTTAGCAAATGCACAGCTGCAGGTATACCATCCTTCATCCTCTACTCTGAAGTTCTTAAAGTAATATTTGGCAATTTTATTATCAGTCGGCATGATTATTTTTGTCGGGTTTCCAGTTTTATGGAGATAGAACACGACAGGTGGATCTTGAATTTCACACCGAATGGTGACTTGACTCCCAAGGGCAACCAACACATCTGGGGTCCTGGAGATGGTAGGCCTTGGTATGTGAGTATCTAGGAAGAGAAGGAAATGGAAAATGAGATGCCAAGCACCGTATGGCAGAGCCTCATCGACCATCTACTGGGCATTTGTTTTCTGCTTCTCTGTAATGACAAGCATTTTATCTTAGACAAAGATTAGCTTTGGCTGCATTTGTTGTTTCTTCCATTTACTCTCTAGTCTTGTCTGCACTGAACAGGATACTCCAGGGCAGACTGGAGTATCTTGGCCATGGAACTGGCCTGACCTCCTGTAGTTACTTGACTCTCTGTTTTTGTGTAGGGGCAGCTGTCTACATGGGCATCCACTGCAGCCACAGGCTGCTCACTTCCGAGGTTACAACTATGGTTACGTGGCTGAACAACAGTTGTCTGCCCCATTCGGAACTCACAGCAAGTGATTGGTTATCTATGTAGACAGTCACCTCAGCAGAAAAACAAAGGGCTCCAGATCTTCCCAGAAGATCTGAAATAAGAGGTATCTTTTTAAAAATTATTTTAAGGGTATTATGCCTCACGTTCTGGTGCTGAGTGTGCCAGATATCATACAAACTGCACCAGAACCAGGGTTTGGGCCATGTGGCATCTGAATAGGACAAAGCCAGAAGGGGGAGGGAATGGGCTCATGCAAACAAGGCCACTGATATTCCATTAAAAGCATGTTTCACCTGTGCTGAAAAGACTTTAGGACTCTAGTACAGTAGTTCCCAAACTGGTCCTCCAAGGCTGCATCCACACTACAGAAATAATCTGATTTGACATCACTTTAACTGCCATAGCTCAATGTTATGCAATTCTGGGAATTTCAGTTTGTTGTGCAAAGCTCTGGAGCCACAACAAACAGCAGTTCCCAGAATTCCATAACATTGAGCTATGACAGTTAAAATGGTGTCAAACTAGATTATTTCTGCAGTGTGGATGCAGCCTTGGAGGACCAGAGTTTAGGAACTACTGTCCTAGAGTCTTTTCAGCAAAGATGGAATATGATTTTAATGGTGTAGCAGGCCTACTTTTTTTTTATCTTAGATGTTGTCCCATTGTCAGTTAAGAATAAATGGTCTAGAGGGATACCAATGCAGGCATAGGCCACTTCACTTCTTAGCCATGTGAAGACCAGGGACAAAGGGCAATAAATGACAGGTAATAACATTTAAATTCCATTTGCAACAGAAAAATAACTTCCCTTGAAATCGAGATGGTCCTTGTCTTCTGAGAAGCTAGCTGACCCTTTCTTAAGCAGAGAACACTGACTTTGTCAAGAAGCCTCTGTAATGTTACAAGTGGAAAAACTCACAATATGTAGTTTATATTTTGGAGTTGACCCAATGAAGGCATTCACTGTCTTGTGGATTTTGGATTTTGTTTTATTTTGCTGAATGGCCAACTTGGACCCCATGAATATGTTTCCTAAAATCCAACAGTAAACAAAGGGACTGGGAAGAGTATGAATGCCTTTACCTGTTATTAGCAGCTCCACAGGGACACTGGGTTCTGACATGAGAAATGGCAAGGAATAACTGCAACTGTAATTCCCCGCATACTCCTTGCTTGCTCTTTGTATGGTTATCTTACTCTCGAATGGATGTTGATGAGGTATCTGTTTCCCATCCTTTTGAAAATAAAACTTGCTAGCTTTTCCTTGGATTGTGCAATGAATAGTGAAGTCTTTTCCAATATCAACTTCAACAGACCCAAATGAGACTTTTGGTCTGGGTAAGTGAGGATCTGTACAAAGGAAGAGAAGAGAAGAAGGTTGATAGAAGCAGCATTTTGCTCAGCAGTGAGGCACCTTTTGTTCTTCAGATGTTTCAAATTTCTTCCAGAGCTCTGGTGCCACAAGAAACTACAGTTCCCAGATTTCCATAACACTGAGTCATAGTATTTAAACCCATGTCAAACTGTATTATTTCTGCAGGATGGATGTAGCCGTAGTTGGTATTAATGAAGTTATTGAGGTTTGTAGCTTAGTGAATTCCTCCTCTGTTCTTTCCTCTGTATGTAGAGTTATGTATGGAAAAGATTCTTTGTTCCTAATCTTCTGAAGGAGTACAGATTGGAAAACATGGCTAACCCCTAATGGGGTTGCCATTTCTGCTTTTCTTGTGTTTCAAAAAAATAAAATTAGTGACAGAGCTATTGCCACAAAGGGTGCCACAGTCCAGGGTGGGGATTTAGCTCATGCATCTCTCTCTGTCTTTGTGTCTTGGGTTGAAATTTCTGTCCCCCAAAGCAGGAATCAGAATCAAGTGAGCTCCTCTGAGTCCTCTTTGCCCAAGAAACTTTTAGGGTACAGTGGAAAACTCCTGAGCAGTTGGCTGAGCAGTATCCAAGAGGTCCAGACTGGTTTTTGCTGGCAGGGTGGCATGGGTAAGAGGCTTCTTGGCTGCTTGTCAGCCAGATGCTCAGTTGCTGCTCCCACAGTGACTGGGTTCAAAGTGACGGAGGAGCTGGCTGACCAGCAACTGAGAACCTCTTGCCTGGGCTGGCCTTCATCCAGCTGCTCAGTTGCTGCTCCCAAGGTGAACAGCAACCATGGATGGTTGTTTGAATTTACAGTAGAATAGTAGACTAAATATCATGAAATATGCATGCGGGGGGACTTAAGCTGGTCACCCAAGAGGAAAGGAGATATTAACCAGAAAAAGGTGTGGGGACCACTGCTTTAGATTATTCCTCATTTCTTCAACATCTTTTAAAAAGACTCCTCTCACTGATCTCTCTGCACAGTTCTCCTGACAAACAAATCCACCTAGTGCATTTCTACTAGGTCCTAAGGCTAAAATTCAAGTAAAATCCAACAGAATACAAAATCCACAAAACAGCAATGCCTTTATTCACCAACCAAAATGCAGAAAATACATTATGCATGTTTTCAAAGCTTCACTGACTTCTTCATCAGACAAAGATGTTAAAAAATCATACAGGAGAAGAAAAGGAACAATGTTAGAGTGATAGGCCTAAATTTTATCTTACTTGTTCCATTGTCAGTTAAGAATAAATAGAGGGATATTGGGCCATAAAAGACAGGTAATAACATTTCAACTCCATTCACAACAGAAAAGTAACCTCCCTTGAAATCTAGGTTGTCCATTCTTCAGCAGAGAACACTGAATTTCTCAAGAAGTCTCTGTACTGTTACATGTAGAAGAATTTGCATAATGTAGTTTATGCTTTGGAGTTGACTCAATAAAGACATTGGCTGTTTTGTGGATTTTTTATATTGTTTTATATTTGCTGAATGGCCAACACAGCCACCATGAATATGTTTCCTAAAATCCAATGGGATTGTTATTGGTATGAATGCCTTTACCTGTTAACAGCAGCTCCACAGGGACACTACATTCAGAAATGACAAATGATGAGGAATAACTGCAGCTGTAATTCCCTGCATACTTCTTGCTTGCTGTTTGGATGGTCATTTTATTCTCAAATGCCCATTGGTGAGGCATATGTTTTCCATCCTTTTGGAAATAAAACTTGCTGGCTTGTCCTTGGACTTTGCAATGAAAAGTGACATCTTCTCCAATGACAGCATTAATAGACTCAAATGAGACTCTTGGTCTGGGTAAGGAGGGATCTGTATGAAAGAAGAGAAGAGAAGATCACTAGAAGCAGCATTTTGGCCAGCAGCGAGGAACCTTTGGCTCTTCAATGTTTTAGACTTCTGCTCCCAGAAACACCAACTAGCAAAGCTAATGACAAGGCATTATGGAAGTTATCATCCAAAACGATCTGGAACATATACTGTAGTATTTCCCCATTCTGGTTTATATTACTTTCCACACAAAATAAAATTCCAGCACCTCTGACTTCAGAAATTTAGTACTAATTCCATTTTTATTGCATAAGACACATATATTCTGTTCCCTCACCCAAAAATCAAATCAAATCAAATCAACACTCCATTTGGCCTTCTCACTTTCATTCCAATAAAGAGATAGGTTCTCTGTGCTGCATCTACACTACAGAATTAATACAGAACAGATGCTACACATTGCCCTCCCTCCCCCAGAGAAACTAGAAGGCCACATGTCATCCCATACCCATCTTTCAATCAATCAATCAATCAATATAAAATAAAATACATTCTCCCACCCCCAAATATTCCCCCAAAACCATCTAGGGGCTTCTGTTTTACTGAAAGACCTCACCATTCTGGACACATACACACCCCAGGACACAAACAAATGCCTGTTCTTCCTAATAGCAGCATGCCATTAGACTGCGCTGGTGCAGTCACATGCATTCATCACCTTTGGGACAACAGGGATTGTTGTCTGTAGATGCTGAAATCCACAGATGGCAAGCCTGCAGATGGCAAGGTCTCACTGTAATTGTGTAGTGTGACAGTGCCCCTGGCTTTGATGTCATTGATGTGTCCCTGTTTACACAATATACAGAAATGTCAGCCCGGCTTCAGCCCTGGGATATATATTCCTCTGAGATCTGGAACAAAACTTTCAACTGGGCCTCTTACCTCTTATCAGGAGTTCCACAGCTTCATCCCGACCACATGCATCCGGATGTGCTTCCAGACCATAGCAGCATTTGTACAACCCTCCATGTTCTTTTTTCACATTAGCAATGGAAAATATATGACTGCTGAAGCCACCCTTGGAAGTCTCAATGTTTTTTCCATTTTTTACTAAAGAGACAGGAAGCTGTGCACCACCATTACACTTAATGGTGGCATTTTTTTCCAAGTGGGACTATTACAGTATGATACAGTTGCCTGGATGGAACCATGAGCATCTTGCTGGATTAACAAGAAAACAAGTACAAAATCATATTTTCATAAAGAGGGGAGCAGATGGTACCACAAAAACTATCTTTTTAATGTGGATACATTCATCCTATCCATTTTCTCTCACTTAGTTTACATAATCATTTTTTACACAATCCACGAGTGGTGGGTTGTGTAAAAAATGATTATGTAAACTAAGTTTTTGTGCAAGCAAAATATGAGACCAGACCAACATATCCTCAGCTGTCTGGTGTAATTTTAGACGAATCTTCCCAAATTTCATGTCCTGCAGATGTGCTGGACTCCAACTCTCACCATCCCCAGACAGTATGGCCAATGTAATGCTGGCTGAGGAATGTTGGCAGATGTATGAGCCAACACATCTGGCTGGGAAAGACTACTTTAACACATTCTTAGTTGATATCTAATAAACTAAGAGCCAAGTATACAGTTCTGATGTGACCATTCAAATTGCAGAATAATTGCACTATTATCCTACTTTAACTGCCATGGTTCCATCCTAGAGATTCCTGGGATTGACAGTTTAGGGAGGGACATTTAGAATTTTCAGCCAGAGAGGTCTAGTGTCCAGGATTCCATAGGATCAAAGCATGGCAGTTATAATAACACTATAAATCTGCAGTGTGAATGGGCCCCAGGAATTCAGCTCTGCCTATTTTTGAATGCAAATATTGTTCCTATAGGCAAGGAAAGCCAGAAAAATATCTCATAATTCCATGAACTGCATACCTTCATCTAATGTTTGCCATATCATCAAGTCAGTCCTTAGATTCACCAATTCACTTGTTCCACAGCTAGGTTTTGGAAAGAACTTTAGGTTATCATTGGGCGATCAAATTGCAGAACCTGGCTTGTTAGGGTTGCCATATTGGCCAGATTTTATCTGGAGTGTAGCCATGATAACCAGCCAAGACAGAGGGTCACCATTAGCTACCATTAGCTGCAAAACCTGGCTTGTTAGGGTTGCCATATTGCCCTATTGGCCAGGACCATTTCCACCATTTGCTAGCACATTTTTGCAATTTTCATTTAACAAAAGCAAATTTCAAACTCTTGTAGAAATAGAGATGCTAGGCAACATGCACAGCATGAGCATGAATTGTCCTGTCCAACTATTTTGTGAGAAATGAACATGCCAGATCTTGGCAAAATTTCATAATGTGTGTGCGTGTGTGTGAGTGTATATGTATATGTATTGCCCCCCCCAAATATCTTCTAAGATTTTTTTAAATAAAAGGCTCTCTTAAACTGCCAGACAATTTAAATCCTCCCTTGCCTCCTCAGTTTCACCATCTGTGAATGGGATGGAGAATGGTGCACTCAGTTATTGCAGTGCTTCATACTATTTCAGTTTTGTCAAATTAACAAGGAAATAAGCTTGGCCCTTACCTTTCTTATTTTCCTCCGATCTCATTTTTATCCATCAATAAAACCCATAATATAGTATAATTTGGTTATTAACTGAGCTGATATTTCTCAAAAGAGAAGTTTCTTTCTCTCCCTTTTTGCCAACTGATGGAGGAGTCTACCTTGTCTCAAAATTGCTTTCTTTCTCTTGCTATCATGCCACACATGTACGCATACATATATGTCACTGATAAAGAGTGAAGAAATTTGAGAGACCATTTCTGCTAAGCCTTAGTTTTTAGCCAATAAAGGCAGTCACAGGGCTAATTGACATATAAGTTAGCAATGATGGGCATATAAATTACAAAGTAAAAGTGTCATACGCATTGCTGGAAGGAGGAAATATCTGGCCCATTTCAAATCCTGTTTGGTAATTCCTGGTTAAGAAGTCACGATTGCTCCTGAAAAAACAATGAAGAAATACAGAACTTAAGCATGGCTGTGATAAAGCTGATGCATATCCAGTCAAAAAGAAAAGATTTGCACATGGCAAAAACTTTCTAACTTCAGTTTTTATTTTATGCTACAACAACAAAAAGATCATTTCCTTATCCAATTTCATAAACTATTAACAAATTACCCTGAAAATGTAATCACATTTTATATTTATTTTATTAATATAGTTATTTAACTATCCTCCTTTTCAGGGCATATTTCCAGGCAAGGTTTCTTACAATATAACCAATCTAATATAAATGTATTTTAAGACAACATTGTAAACCAGGGGGTCATTCCCACTGGGGGTTTAATGTGGTTTGTAAAGCGCATGACATCAAATCAATGTTACTCAGCACCATCCCGATGTTTGATACTCTGTTTGATACCCCAACAGCCCTACTCAGCATTTCCAATGGTCAGAGATTATAAGTGTTGTAGTCTAAAACATCTGGTGATTAATAAACAACCAGAAAAACAATTGCAAATATAAAACCCATAAGACTAAAACTAATTGCTATCCCACCTAAACAACATGTATTTAGATTCCATTGATTTACCATTCAGAAATTGTGTCAATGGGCTTGACATCAGATTTACAGTGGGCCCTTGGTACCCACTGGGGTTTGGCATGGGTACAAAAATCCATGCATACTTGAGTCCCATTATATACATTGGTATCGTAAAATTGTGACTCTTATATAAAATGGCAAAATCAAGGTTTGTGTTTTGGAATTTTTTAATACATATTTTAAAGCCATGGATGGTTGAATCTCTGGATACAGAATCCATGGAAATGGAGAACCGACTGTACAGTTCAGCCTTGGAACTGGCAGGCAATCCACTCCAAACCCCTCTCCCGCGAGTTCCAAAACTCATGCATATTTAAGCCCCATAGGCTTGAATGGGGTGTGTGCATGTGGCGTTAATGGTGGTCGCCCCTCCACAGATTTTCAAGTCCACGGATCTCAAGTCCCCTGACTTGGAGGGGCAACTGTACATGATAAAATTAAAAGAGTAGTCTTAGAAATACCACTGAACAGAAATGCCCTTCAGATATAATGTTCTAAGACTAAAACAGTAGTCTTAGGAATCTTGACCAGCAAATTTAAAACAGAACTGTAAGAGCTAACATTTCAGTATCTACAACCGAATGCAGATTGTAAAGAAAATATATTTAACAGTAGTTTAAAAGCAGCAGTTAAATACAGAAACAAATGCATATTCCATTGGAAGAAGTTCCACAAAGCTAAGACCACCCCAAAAAGGCCTTGTGTCTCATACCCACCAATCTAATTGACCTTGGCACCTGGCTTTTGAACAGGGTTCCTATGGACAAGCTCAGAATCGTAAATATTATTGAAATAACATTACTTTCACACTTTTTAACTATCATCAACTCAGCTTTAACTTATGGCAGCCATATGAATGAGAGATGTCCAGAAAACCCTGTCATCAACAGCCCTGCTCAGATCATGCAAAATCAGGGCCATGGCTTCCTTCACTGAGTATTTCCATCTGTAAACTTTCACACTAGGCTAGGACATATTCTTACCGTCGATTCATTTTTCGTCCCGTCACAAAGAGCACCCTGAAAAGAAAGAGCCATTACTAAAACAAAAAGAGATCTCTGCTAGACCACAACATTTTTCCATTCAGTTCCCCATCCCAGTAGGGTGAAATTCTAGGCTGGCTTCCAGAAAGCATTCTCATTGCCTAGATTCTTCTCCTTCCCACACAGCAAATTATGTAAAATAAAAACAAGGAGCCTCAGAGCATGGACAGAATGCAGTGCTGCTCACTATTAAGAAGTCACCTTTAGAGTTCTCACCCCAGTAAAAGGATGGAGAATATGAGCATTGCAGGAGATAAATGCTAGATCCCATAAAGAGCAAGCTCCAACACCCCTGTCCTCAAGTCTATTGACTGCAATGTTTTTTTGGGGGGGGGGGGGGCTGTGTGTGTGTGTGTTGGCCCTCAGATTACATCTGGAGTTACAGGAAACTGACAAGAGCATCATCTGCCATTGGACCTTGTGCCTCTCAGAGACTCTCAATCAGCAGGAAAGATCTCTTGTAATCAGATACTGTTCCATGTAATAATACTGTCATGCACTCGAATAAACAGATCTTTTTTTTTTTTTAAATTGCATTAAGTATGTGAGAAAAATATCTGATAATGGGATCGACTCAACAGAACAGCTTTAACCAGAGCAAGGTCTGAGCAGTTACATTCCATGGTCAAATAAAGATGATTCCACCAATTGCCATACATCAAAAGAGCATGTGTTTGTGAAGCATCTGGAATAGAAGATACTGAGCATTTCCTATTTAAGTGCCAACTATATGCCACAGTAAGAGCACAGTACCTACAGATAATACTTGATAGAACTACATTTGCTGTTGTTAGCTGCCCTTGAGTCAGTTCTGACTCATGGCAACCCTGTGGATGAGACATCTCCAAGAATCCCTATCCTCCACTGCTGTGCCCAGATCCTGCAAGCCCTTGCCCACAACCCACCTGGTTGAGTCTATTCTTCTGGGACTATTCATACTGGGACTATATTTCCTTCAAAGCACTTGAGATTTGAGATGTGGTGCTGGAGAAGAGTGCTGAGGCTACCGTGGACAGCCAGAAGGACAAACAAATGGCTCCTTGGAACAGATCAAGTCTGAAATCTCCCTTGAAGCCATGATGATCAAACTGAGGCTGTTGTAATTTGGCCACATCATGAGAAGGCATGAGTCACTAGAAAAGACAATAATTTTGGAGAAAGTAGAAGGCAGGAGAAAGAGAGGAAGACCACATGCTAGATGAATGTACTAAATTAGGGAGGCCATGCATCTGAATTTGCAGGACCTAAGCAGAGCAGTGGAGGACAGGGGGTCTTGGAGATGTTTTATCCACAGGGTCACCATGACTTGGGGTCAACTTGAGGGCACTGAACAACAACAGCAACATTGCTATTACATTCAGTGATATACTGGAAATTACAATTTATGAGTAACATTAATACAAAAAAGCATAACTAAGGATTTGATATGGTGTGGTATGGGGGGAGATCAATGGAGGGGTAACACCATGAATTACTGCACCAACGATACCAGCCCTAGTGATGCCATTGCCCTAAACTAAGGAATACACAGGGATTGTGAATACAAACCAGTCATGAATGTGTAGCCCTATGCATTTGTAACTTACAGTATTTAGTGGATTCTGGCAAATAATACTAATAATAAGGTTAAACAATTAAATAAATTCCCAATTCTTAAAGCAAGACTCTTGTTTTCCCAGAAGAGGGAGCCACTGCATTAAGAACGAGGCATATAGCATTGCAGAAGATCCCCTTCTCGGCATACAGGACCACTCAAGTGTCCTTCTTCCTGTCACATAAGTGTTCTTTGCACAAGGAAAAATGCAGGAACACCAATGTAACCCAGCATGAAACAAGAGCCCTGTTTGATAGGAAGAAGGAAATCAACATTCTGCCTTTGATGATGATGATGATGATTTCTATCCCACCTTTTCCCCAGATTGGTACTCAAAGAGGCTTACAGTGATTGTTAAAAATCCACAAAATACAAAAGTTAAAACACCATTAAGTAATAAGAAAAAAAATTAAAACCTTGTTAAAACATATATTAAAATACAGAGAGACAGACAGAGAGAAAGCAATTTAGTACCTAGGGAAAGATGAGCCTTGTACTATAACTTAACCAAATGCAATATGTATAGTTCCATTGCATAATTAAGGCTCATAATTTTGCCCAGTTGAGACTCGGTTCAGTTTATGCTTAAATAGACCTATGTTGTGAATGTCAAACCTACAATCCCTGGCCTTTACTTTCTGTTCCATGCTCTATCTTACACTGAAACTATACTGGCAAGGCAAAAAATAAGAAAGGTTCAACAGCCCTTTTAATTGCCATATGTATATATACTGTATATGTATTAAAAATAGCCTCTTGAGAACCTAATGTTTATGATCTCTACACGTAGACTTCATGTAAATACACAGTAATCTCTGTTTTAGGTTTTAGATTTTCAAGTTTTAGAAAACAAACTAATTTTTGTTGCATATAAATTTTTCCTGAAAAAGATGTCGACCAGAAGTCCCTAAACTTTGGTCCTCTGAGTGTTTTGAATTCTAGCTTCCAGAAGCCCCTGCTAGCTTGGCCAATATTCAGGATTTATTGGAGCTGAAGTCCAAAATATCTAGAAGGCCAGTATTGTTTTTTCAAGAGATCCCCCCAATCCTTTTCAAGAGATCCCCCCAATCCTATTATTCTCGGGTAAGTCCTACAGGGAGTTTCATCCTAAGCAGGCATCACATTGTAAACTTCATGGAGTTAGGATACTACAGAGCCAATCAGAATATTGCTATGAAAAGATATTACTTCAAGCAATAGTAAATAAAGCCAAATAAATAATCAATTGAGAGAGATATATGCACGTTTTAATTCTAGCAGTGCCAGAAATGTTTGCAAGGTAAAGTGTAGGCTGTTTTTAGTCAGTCTTAGTTATACTAAATATCTGATCACTGGAGATGATGATGATGATGATGATGATGATGATGATGACAACGATGATACCCAAGTAGTGTTTAAGTGCAATCATTCTTAAAGATTTCAGACCCTACTGAGAGACATCTTCAAGCAAATTTCAAAAACTGCACGCTGGTTTCGACTAATGAGCAATTTCCATCTATATTTTTTATCATTTTTGATGTCTGTTACTGTAAATAATGTATGTTACACTTAATGTAATTGTATGTTGGTTTATATATTACCTATGAGATGCATGCTTAACTGATCAAATAAATAAATAAATTCTGGGTTTGCAAGTGTCTTCACCTTTAGTTCACCTGAACATTTTCCAACCTGAAATGTTCACCTGAACATTTCTCAACTTGCCCTGATATACGACAATTTTTTGATGGAAGAGGAAATCTCTGTCATGTATTGTAATCAAATTGTCATTCTTTAGAGTTCCTAGAAAATGTTTGAAAGAGACAGTTCTACAAATTTAGTCATTTACCATTGTTCCCTGGTAAAGGAGGACATTATGAAATTGATTTATTTAACGTCACCATGGAAGTCACAACAAAAGACACATTTTCCTTGTTCTATTTTATAATATCTGCTGCCTAGCATTGCCCGGTTTTCAAAATAGCAATAAGGGAGAGTGAAAAATCATGACATGCAGAGTTTGACAATCAAGAAGTGACTATATTAACAAGTTTGTGTTCTACCGAAACACCCAATGAAAGTACTGATTTCAGTTAACTTAGCCATGTTTTTCTCTGCACAATCAACACATTCTTCACATTCATAAATGACTTGATACACACCCATTTCTGCCAGTATGTGATAGTGGTTTGTGTGCTGGAGTTTGATTCCCTGTTTGACCATAAAACCCACTGGGTGGCCATGGGCAAGTCACACTCTCTTAGCCTCAGAGGAAAGCAATGGTAAACTTCCTTTGAACCAATTTTGCCAAGGAAAATAGGGTGGCCTTAGGGTCATCATAAGTTGGAAATGACTTGAAGGCAAACAGTGGCAACAACAAACACATTTCTGTCTTTCTGTAGGGCCCACACTCCAAAATAGGAGATATTTATTTTTATTTTTTGGCATCTTGTAAATTAAAGGAAAGGCTTTCCAATGCTCAAGTAATATAATAAAGGACATGTGGCAATCCTAAAGCACCCAAGTGTAGTAATATAACAGAGAAGGGCAGCACAGCTCATAGTTTGAACCATTCAGGGACACTAGCAGGATGTTTCTTTCTGATCCCCTGGGAGCATTTTCCATTGCATCGATTTGCAAGCCATAGTGCTTTATTGCTGAGTGTAGAGATAAAACAAAACAGAAGGCGAGAGGGCAGCTTGCCAAAGAGAGAATGAAAAGCCTAACAAATTGAGAATTATGGGGAAGGAGGGGATCCACAAATATATAAGACATGCAAAGATGGGCCTCTACCCATCCTTCTTTTCACTTTTCTCTCTCAGCAACCTAATCTGGCTCCCTCTCTGTCCAGCTGTCCAAAAACAGCTGGACAGGGATACCCAAAATCAGCCAATCCTCAAATGCCAGGGGAGGGACTTTTGTCCTTGTCTCCTTTTCAACGGGTGGCAAATTCTCCAGGGATTAGCTGGGATCTGCATCCCCAACAGTTGGTCTGAGGGAGCAAGGCACAGAAGAAGGCAGAGAGAAAGGAAGAAGAGGGCATCCTTGACAACCAGGAGGAGAGAATCAAGGGGAAAGAGGAGGTGAAAAAGAACAAGAAGGAAAAAAGAGAGGGGAAAAAACATACAGTGTGATTAAGGAAGAGAAAGAGCGTGTAGGAACCAATGAATGTATTCTGTGAAAAGATGCTGGGGGGATGTCCAAGTACCATGGGGTAAGTGGTTTCTTTGCAAAATGTTGTCCAGGGAGAGAAACTCCAAGGACTGGAGCTGCATGCACACTGCAGAAATAATCTAGTTTAACACTGCTTTAACTGTCATGGCTCAGTGCTGTGGAATCCTGGGATTTGGCTGGGGTACTAGTGCTCTCTGAGAGATGTTTCACAAAGCTACAATCTCTAGAATTCCATAGCATTGGCCATGACAGCTCAAGTCGTGTCAAACTGGATTATTTCTGCAGTGCAATGACCTCAAGGCAAAGTGGTAAAAAGGATTGCTTGTCGGTTTCTGGACAACTGTGGTCTTTGGGCCATTTTGGGTCCCTTCGCCTGACTGAGCTGATGTTGACTCTCTAGATGCCAACCCAACCCAAGAAGACTCTTGTAGAAAGGGATGGAGCTAGAAAATAACAGAAAGTAACAGAAAGTCAGTAGCAGTGCAAGTGGGTAGATGACGTAGAGTAGAACAAAGAGTTATGGAACAGTGGCAAACAATCCAAAGCAAGTGTAGGCAGAAACACATTTGCATTGGGTGTAACTCTATAAAGTTTCTAGGAAAAGAAGATGTAATCTATTTTCATCACTGGAAGACAAAGAGAGTCTGAGATGCAGAGAAGACAGAGAGAAAATGGACTGATGGAACAAAAAAGGAGGTATGCATGGCAGTAAAAGTTAAAAGGTTAGAGGTCAGTACCTATGTGTGTGGACTGGATCTAGATAGACAGGTACAGTATAAAGAGAAGGCAGGCAAGGAGGAACGAAACAGAAGCGGTGCATTTGGAATGACAACATGTAGCAGGCAGAGTTGGGTTGCAAATGCAAATAAGCCATTGCAATCAGTGCATAACCATGGACTATTTATCAACTCAGTTTCTCCTTCTTTAAAATGAAAATGCTTGTCACTTCCCTTCCTTTGCTCTTTGTGAGACCGAGATGCAACGCCTTATGAAAGGACTAGTGGAATGTGTCCTACCCGAGGCTGTCCTTGAAGTCTGTTCAGAAATTTCAGATAGCATTAAACTGCCCAAATCTTAAATTCACAGTTTCTCCAGGTTCCCCCAAGTTCAGCAGTTGGTGATCAAGAAATATATATTTTCATATGGAATGCTTTCCCCATGGAGACTAGTCTGACATTGGACTTTATTGCTTTTTGGAGCCAATTGAAAACTTGTTTCATTGCTTGGTCCTTTTAGCTTTTTATTTTTTTAAATGATGGTATTGTTTTGGCGATACTCTGTTGTTTCTTGTTGTGTGTCTTCAAGTCATTTCTGAGCTATGGTGATCCCAAGGCAAACCTCTCATGGGGTTTTCTTGGCAAGGTTTGTTCAGAGGGGGGTTGCCATTGCCTTCCTCTGAGGCTGAGAGAGTGTTACCCAGCGAGTTTTCATGGATGAGCAGGGATTTGAACTGGAGTTGTAGTCCAACACTTAAAAGTACTGTGCCATGCTCGCTCTTTCTGATGCTTAAGTTTTTATCATTTTTATAGCATTGTGATTATTTATTTAAGTAGCATTTAGAAATTATTCTTCATGATGTCAGATGTTTGGGTGTTGTTTTTTATTTGTCAACCACTCTTTCGACTAAATTGTCAGGTAAAAAATCTTTGCAGTACACAAGCCAAGGTGTTAGCAGTTTCCACTGGAGGCAGCATTTTAAACTCCAAACTCATCTGTACCTTATTCAAGCCCATATGAATGACATTGGTATCAATCCCCATCCATGAAGGCTGTGGAAAGATTAGCATTAATCTGGGTCCCCCCAGGTGAAATTTCCCAAAGAGACTTATGTTTTCCTTATTCTTGTGGCTGTGGCACCTATTTCCAATCCACTGCCCTCTAGACATGTTGAAGTAAACAGTGGGCCCTTGGTATCTGCTGGGGTTTGATTCCAGGACCCCCTGTGAATACCAAAATCTGTGGATGCTCAAGTCCCATTAAATACAATTATATTAGTAAAATGGTATCCCTTATATAAAAGGTTTGCTTTTTGATACAAACATACATACATATGAATGAATGAATGTTTTCAAACCATGATGCTTGAATCCATGAATACAGAATCTATGGACACAGAGGGCCAACTGCACAGGTCTCACATTGGAACTTCCAGTTCAATGTATGTATAGGGCATCAGATTGAGGAAGGCTGAGGTTCAGATCCAAAACACACTGTAGAAATAATCTAGTTTGAGACCACTTTAACTGCCCTGGCTAGATGCTAGGAAATTCTGGGGACTGTAGTTTTTGTGAGACATTTAGCCTTCTCTGTCAGAAAGTTCTGGTGCCACAATAAACTACAATTCATAGGATTTTCTCTATGTACAAATAGTTTCAGCAGTCCTCAGGAATACTTTCATCAAGCAGATCCCAGAAACAGCAGTATAATGTGCTTGTTAAAGTATTAGACTAAGAACAGAGAGGTCTAGGTGTTCAAAGTCCCAGTTCAGCCAAGCAGCTGACCCTAGCCTACTATTTCTAAGCCTACCCTACCTCCAAGGGTTGTTGTGAGGATTAAATGGCTGCATGGGACCTTTAGATTCAGAGGCAGTATTTCACTAATTTATGGGTATCAACCATAGAAGAGGGCCTACAAAACCTGTTTGTTGGCCTACTGCTGAGCTAAGAAATGTTCATATTTTGGAATAGATATCCCAGAATTCCTCAGGCAGCTGGGAGATTCTAGAAGTTGTAATGAAAAAGTAACATTAATGAATTCTATCCTTCAAGGACATGTATATATTGACTTAAATGCATTCTTTGCTAACATGCTGAACTAGATCAGCCCTGCAGCTTTCTCAGGAGAGGAACTATATATTTTTGTAGTCTACATGTAAAATTCTACACTTTTCTCTGCTGAATTTCATTTTATGTTTGTGACATTTGAGCCCAGTTTTCTAGTTTATCAAGGTCCTTTTGAATTCTCTTCTCATCTTCCAATGTACTAGGCACCCCATTCCCCAATTTTGTATCATCTGCAAATTTGATAAGGATTCCCTCCACATCATCATCTAAGGAGATTATCGCATGCAAAATCCATGCCGGGACAGACACGCATTGTAACTGTCAGTGATGGAGCTTATCACACTGCCCAGTGCCCAGGCAATAGGCAGTCCATATCCAACCTGGGCTGCGCCGACAGCTCTTCAAGAGCAGGATTTCCCCATTCTTGAAAAGCTGCCGGAGAAGTCCAGGTTGGATACAGTATGCCTACTGCTTGGGCAATGGACAATGCAATAAGATCCGTCTCCAACAGTTACAACCTGTGTCTGTCTTGGCACAGATTTTGTGTGCAATAATCTCCTAAATCATCGAAATATTGGAGAGTGTCAGCCCCAGACCAGGACCCTGTGGCACTACACTTGATACCTCCTTCCAGTTTGAAGTCAATGATGACACCTCTTTGAGTTCAAGTTTTCCAACCAATTATGGATCCATCTGATGATGTTTCCATCCATTCCATATTTAGTCAGTTTTCTAATCAAAATAAAATGGAAGACCTTATTAAATTGCTAAAATAAAGATAAAAGAGTATAACTTCCTGAAGGTCACCATGGGGTCCCATGGCCTTGCGAGGATTGAATCCAGGTCTTGTGAAACCCTAGTCTGGCACTCAAACCATTCTATCATTCTGGCTTATTAAACCTATCTGTTGTTGTTGTTGTTGTTGTTGTTGTTGTTGTTGTTGTGTGCCTTCAAGTCATTTCTATCTTATGGTGACCCTAAGGCAAACCTATCATAGGGTTCTTTTGGCAAGATTTGCTCAGAGGAGGTTTACCATTGTCTGAGAGAGTGTGACTTGCCCAAGGTCCCCCAGTGGATTTTTCCAATAGAAAAAAATTCTGTTTTCTAGTGGCATGGGTACCCTTGTAAAGCAACTAACACCCACAAATCGTAGTGAGCCATGGTGTAGTTTAGCTCTGGGACTTTTTTCATAGGAAGAACAGTGATGCTATCTGCCAGGGTAATTGATGAGTTTTTCAGGCTCTGGCAAGTGCACAAGGTGATAACAAGTATTTCAAGTTTGACTATTGTTTGTGACAGGTTATCATATGGGAAGACAGAGGATGAAGAAAGGAATCAAGAGAGTCTTTCCTTTCCATTGATGGAATTCGTACTTCACTTAATAGTTTAAAAGGTAAAATATCTTTCCAAAATTATTTGCATTTCCAATTATTTGCATTTCTATTTGTTGTATTTTAGCTATCTGAAGAACTTTTGTTAAAATTTAGGTCTCTTCACACTATACAATTATAGCACTATGAATCCGCTTAAAATGCCATGGTACCATCCTACAGAATGCTAGAATTTATACTTTGATGAGGCTTTAGAGATCTCTGGGAGATAATTCAAAATACTCCTCTCTAAACTAAAACTCCGAGAATTCCATATGATGTTGCTATCACAGTTAAGGTGAAATCACGACACTGTAACTGCATGGTGTGAAAGTGCTCCTAAACTATGGACATTACTGTACACAGCTTTCAGTCTGCATGTACACCAGGAAAAGAGTGGCTTTGGTAATACTGATCACATGATGCTGCCTGTGACCCATAGCTGCCCTGTCCCCGACCTGCCCTTCATAAATGGGGCAACCCCATGAACGAGCTGGCAAAGGCACAAATCCACCAGAGTGAAATGTTGCTCTCAGGGCAATTGTGCAATTGCCAATCACATGGTGTCACTGTCCCCTCCTTCTCCCGTCCCCTCTCTCTCTTGCTATTCCCAGGCATCCTGCTTACTGTATACACTCATGTCTACATTAGTAAAAAAAAATTGGCCCCAAAAACCTGAGTTGACTTATCCATGAGTCAATGTAAGTACGGCGTGCCTGCTCCATACGTGGGCGCATCATATGCGGCTTCCAGTGTACATGGAAGCCACGATCCGATCTAATGGATGGGGCACGCACGACGAGCCGCCTTGAGCATGAGCCCCATTATTTTGAATGGGTCTCAAACTTATGCGGAATTTGTCTTATGCAGAGGGGTCCGGAACAGATCCCCCGTGTAAGGCAAGGCTTCACTGTACTGTATTTTAACTCTTATTTTAAAAGAAACCATCCAGTCCTTGGTGAAAGGCAAGAGCATAAACCGTCCTGGAAGCACTGGCTCCCCTCTACTCTCTCATCCATCCAGCCTTTAGGGTGAGCACAAACAACTATTCCTGCTGGAATTTTGTAAGTTCTTTGGCATCATTTTCCTTTGCTCCATCCTTCAGACCCTTTGTTACATGACCCTAGGTTTTACCCTCAACTTATCCTCATGTCATATCAAAATCCATCAGTTTGGTCTCAAAGCCTGTCCTCGACTTATATTTGAGGTTGCGTATATAGAATACTTCTCTTTTTCTTTTCTATTTATTTATTTTTTTATTTTCTTTCTTTCCTTCTTAAGACATCAATCAGGGCAATAGAGCTCTGGAATTGCACAGAAAAAAGAGGGACCCACAAAAGCATAAAGGCATGATGGGTAGGACATAAGGCAG
The DNA here is from genome assembly GCA_034509955.1 of Urosaurus nigricauda. Lineage (NCBI taxonomy): Eukaryota > Metazoa > Chordata > Lepidosauria > Squamata > Phrynosomatidae > Urosaurus > Urosaurus nigricauda. The sequence goes on from JAOEGL010000006.1 coordinate 16,266,667, forward strand.
AGAGATGGGATTCAGGGAGAGATCAGGAAGAGAACATGATGGGGACAGCAGGCTCAGCGTTTGACTGTGAAAGGTGCAGTGATGGTTGCCTAAAAAGTGGCATGCTCCCATTTTCTTTTAATTGAGTAACTGCTGCAAGAATGGGGCTGGGGCGAAAGAGTCCTACAAGTCTTTCACCTGCCTTTTTCATCCAACTGTATACCAGAAAAGGGACTCTGTGGCCCTCCAGATGTTGCTGAGCTGTAATTCCCAAAATCCTTTACCAATGAGAATGTTGGCTAGAATTAATGGAAGCTGTAGTTCAATAATATCTGGAATGAGATCAGTTCCCTATCCCTGATCCAAAAATAATAGCAATAAAGAAAAATACTGGTGGTCAGAGTCTCCTCCAACATGCATTTCTAGATGTTGCCAATATAGACTTGGAGGTCTCTCATAGGGTTGGCTTTAGTCAAAGTCAATTTTATGGCAACCCTATGCATGAGAGACCTCCAAGTTACCTTATCCTCAATAGCCCTGATCAGGTCATGCAAACTCAGGACCATGGCTTCCTTGATTGAGTCTATCCATCTGTAAAGGTGGTTTTCCTCTCCTCCTCCTGCCTTCTACCTTACCAAGCATTATTGTCTTTTCTAGTGAGTCATGTTTTTTCATGATATGGACAAAGTACAGCAGTCTCACGCAGTTTAATCGTCTTGGCTTCTAGTGAGAGTTCAGGCTTGATGTGCTCTAGGATCCATTTATTTGTTTTTCTAATAGTCCATACTATCCCTAGAACTCTTCTCCAGGACTACATTTCAAAGTTGATTTTTTTTCTTATCAGCTTTCTTCACTGTCCAGCTTTCACAACCATACATAGAAACAGGAAATATAATGCCACAGACAATTCTAACTTTAGTATTCAATGAGATATCTTAACACTTCAGGACTGGACTTATGTCCAATTTCTGTTGCTTCTGGCCCTCCCTCTCCTGAGACAGAGAGCTCCTGCTTTTCCACACTCTGACAAGCTGGCACATGCACCCCGCATGAGAAGCACTTGGCTGAGGCAGCAGCTCCGTGGATGTCAGCAGTTTGGCACAGGGCTGAACATTTGATGAGGATCAGAGAGTGTGACAGGCTTAGGACAGGCAACAAGTGGTGGAGTGAGTGGTAATAACCACCTCCATCTCAAGCGCCCCCAATGCCAATCCATTATCTTTAAGAAACTGGGTGTAATTTCATACAGTAGCGCTCTGAGGGCAGGACTTCAGTGCAAAGTGTAGGGCTTCCCTTGGCAAAATGTGCAGAAGCCACCTCCACCACAAATCAGTATGGCAGGTTTACTACATTTTGAAGCAAGTAGGGGGCCAGTGTGATGTAATGGTCTGAGTGTTGGACCAGGACACTGGAAACCAGGTTTCAAATCCTATCTCAGCCATGGGTGACCTCTCAGCCTCAGAGGATGGCAATGGTAAACCCCCTGTGAAGTAACTTGCCAAGAAAACCCTATGTCCTTAAGGTCTCCATAAATTGGAAACAATTTGAAGGCACACAACAAACAACAAGAAAAGTTAACATACATTATTACTATTTCAAATGTTGGTGGAGGCTGTTATACTGTTACATGCAATGTGTAAAATTACCTGCGTGTGCCACTGATTTTGGTAAAAGAAAGCAACTGTGTAAGCGTATTCATTGTACATGGATTGGTTAATTCTTCAGTCAGTGAGCTCAGATGAGGAACTTGCTTATTGGTTTTCGCTGAGAAAACTGAGGTCCAAAAAAAAAAAGAAAAACTTACATGACTTTTCTCTTGCCCTTACCTAGGTGTGTGGTGTTTTGCTTATTTAAAAAAATCACCAACAGTTTGTGGGAGGGAGGGGGTTAGATCAGGATTCTTCCTCCAGCTGGATGTTACCTGAAACAAAAAGAACAAGGGAGGAAGTACAGAAATATGGAAAAGCTCCTTCTGGGTACTGTGAATTTTTTGAAACCCTGGAGCTTATCACAAAGCTTTTAAAATTGACTTACCGCTCCTGAATTGAATTCTAATTTGGGGGTGGTAAGTTAATTTTAAAAGGTGCGATAAGCCCCCTAGGAAGTATTACTTCATAATAGAATCTTTTCTTTATGACTCCTGAAATTGTATTATGGGACGAGATTAGTGAAGATAGGACTGTGTTAGAAGTCTATACCAGACCCCTTCCTGCAGACTCATTCATGTGCTATGACTTTCCCAGACCATTTTTAACTTTTCCTGTAACCTTAAACATTTCTTTCATTTTCTTAATATCATCAAAGCATTGAATGTTGGAGCTGGAAGAGACCAATCCAGTTATTCAGTAATCTGCATATAGTCACTGTTACATTTATTTTCATCCCTCTAAGGGTGACCTAGGCTGAATGTTGTTGTTGTTGTTGTTAATTGCCATCAAGTTGACTTTGATTTATGGTGACCCTATGAATGAGAGATCTTCAAGTCACCCAGTTATCAACAGCCCTGCTCAGCTCTTGCAAACTCAAGTCTATCCATCTGTAATGCCTTTTCCTCCTTTCCTACTGTCTTCTACCTTGCCTAACATTATTATTTTTCCTATTGAGCCATGTCTTCTTCGGCCAAAGTATGACAGCTTCAGTTTAGTTATCTTGGCTTCCAGACAGAGTTCAGGCCTGATTTGCTCTTGGATTCACTGTGCTGCATCTACATGCAATAAATAATGCAGTTATCTCTCTATCTCTCTTTATTAGCTTTATTATTCCTGGTTTATAACATTCAAAGGCCAATTTGCTAATTACAGTGGGCCCTTCCTATATTCTAGAGCCTCCCTCCCCTGCGTATGGGAAAAATTGTGTATGCTGGAATCTGATTGATTCCTATGGCAGTATGCTTCCGTGTGTGGCACCGCACGCACGCCTGCGGTGCACATACCATTTTGTTCTCCTGGGGTTGCTGTATGTGTATGGCGAGCCCATGTATGGTGTGGGCACACTGTACTTCCTTCCATATTTAGGTACCTGTCCCTTCCCACTTTTTCTTTTTAAAAAAGTTATACTTCATTTGAGGGAGGTTCACATGCCTTTAACCATGTTTGAAATTGCCTGTTGAATGTCATCAATTTATCTGTCTCTGCCGCCAGCAACAAGCAGTAGACTGCAGTGGTTCCTAAACTTTGGTCCTCTAGTTGTTTGGGTCTTCAGTTCCCAGGAGCCCAGCCAGCTTAGCCAATAGTATGGAATTCTGTTCTAAGGATCCTCTCATAGCAAGGATATGAGTAGAATGATTAAATATCATTCTACTCAGATGTAGCATCTCTTGAAGCAAGAGTTCTTCTGTTTCTAGTCCTTAAGGTATTTAGAATATTGTGCCTTAATGCACTGTCTTCTGAAGTTTAGATCTCAAAGGGAAGCATCATCATAATATCCAGCTGTTTCAATTTGGCAGAGACAGTCCCAGCTAATCACCTGTCCTCCCATTTTTTTCAGCTGTTTTTAAAATGCCCAAGTGTCTCCCTCCTCCGTCCAATTTCTTCCTCCTCCATCCATATTCCCCCTCCCCTTTGTCCTCAGCCTACATCAATTGCTGCAAACTGAGTTGAAAATGCAAAAGTAGTTTGCACTCACTTAACTCAGCACACAAGAAAGGAGAGAAGGGGCATAATCTTTCATGTAGATTCAGGCAAAATCAAACTGCTGCTGCCTCTCCTAGGTTGTGTGTTCTTCCTTGTTAGTAACTTTTGCCATCTTGACCACACTTGGAAGTTGCTTCAGTACCCGTGCCCCAGTTTTCATCTGTGAAATGTTGGTGGGCATGTGCCCTGTGTGGTCAGCCACAATGCTGAGGTCCTTGGAGTTTATCACACGGGAGGAATTTCTCTCAATTTTGAATGGAGCCAATTCGAATTCACGTAAATTCGCTACATTAGCGAATTCATGTGAATTCTAATTGCGTTCTGAATGCGTTCAGAATGACTTCCCATTTCCCAAAAATGACCCCCAATTGCCTGAAATTGTGTGAGATACTCTAATACGCAATTACATGAAACCCCATGACTGCGTTCGGATTGCCATTGCATTATACCCTCAAATTCCATTGTATGATAAACTTCCTTATCCCCTCTCCCCAATCCACTACCACATCAAAAATAAAATAAAATAAAAAATAAAAAACATTAGGAAATAAATTAAGGCAGGTTTTTTAGTAGAGGAGAAACCATTACACAGCCTCCCAGCTTCTACCCAGTTAAAGGAAGGTGGCTTCTTTTTCATCACATTCTGACCTTGAAAGGAGCGGCTTCCCTACGCATTAATAACATATCCAGAGGCAACTTAAAACTTCCAGCAAAACAGGGTTGTATACTTGCTTTCCGCTCCCCTGGATTAATTACAGATTAAAAAGTGGCTTTAAAGTTCAACTCAGGGTTTGTCTACATGGGGCAGTGAGCTTAATCTGTATTAACTTGGGTGAGGATTTGCTATAGGGACTAAACCCCATACTTACATTTAAATTGTGAAATTATGTGTGCTCCCAAACACACACACACACAAACTCTGCAGATCCAAATACCATCACACTTTTGGGAATGGCTGGGGGCAGGGGGGAGAGAAAAAGGGAATGAGATGTTTAAAAGATACCATCCTAGCTGATTTTTTTTTTTACAAATCTATCATTTTACACACCAAAACCAGAATTAGGGGGGAAATACTTTTTTTGGCCATGCTGACTGCAGGATTCTGAGAGTTGTAGCGTAAATAAAATTAACATTATCAAGCTCTGACTGAACCTTAAGAAAACGTAGGCAACAGGTAAAGCATCTTAGAAGACCTAATACCACCATCACTCACAGATATCCTTTTCTTAGAGCAGGAATGGGAATCATTCAGCACGTGGGTCATATCCAGCCCCTAGCCTTCCAGGAACGAATTTACATAAAGATATATATCATTTTAAATCACTGTGGCTTTTAAACTTGTTTTAATGGTTGTTTAATATGTTTTTGGTTTAAATTATTTTTGGCTTTAATCTGGAAGTGCTTTAAATTGCATATATTATACACTGCCTTGAGATCCCATGATAAAGAGCCCGATAGAAATTTTTTTACAAATAAATGAATAAATGAATAACTGCATACCGAATACCCAGAATAAGCATGTCATTTCCCGTCTTCACAGATATTATTTTATTGTAAGAAGACCGTAGTAGAGCTAATTGATAATTTACATCACTTCATATATCTAGTTATCCTTCTTCCCAAGAGTTCTGGTTGACACAATCCCCCCCCCCCCCCCCGGCAATATCTTCACAACAGACCTTGGCAGGTCAGTTAGGATGAGAGAAAAAGAGAGCGGCTTGCTTCAGGGCTGGCCCGAATTTTATTTGAACTTAAATTTGCCTAGCTACATTCCAGTAGTCCATGGGAAGGTATGGGATGGGCAACTGTGGTTGTTGCAACTCTTTGGACTGGAACTTTTTGCACTAGATATCTAAAATGTATACCCTCCAACTATCCCATTTTAGTAGGGACAGTCCTGATTATCACATGCCATCCCACTTTTTCAGCTGCTTTTAAAATGTCTCAGTTTCTTTCTTTTACCCACATTTTCCTCCTTTGTTGAAAGCTTACATCAGTTCCTGTAAACTGAGTTTAAAGTACAAAATTAGTTTACATTCAGTTGACTCAGTAAGGGGGACAGGGGAAGGAACCAGTAGGCTCAGGCAAAAGCAAACAGCTGCAACCTCTCCTAGCTTCTATGTTACTAATAACTTTTGCCATCTGGACCATTATGGTCATGTTTGGCTACACCTGTGAAATGTTGGAAGATTTGGAATTGGCTACCTGAGCTGTTGGCTACATCTGGAAGGCTGTAGTTTCTCACCCCTGTACTACATCACAATTGTGCTGTATGGTGACTCTAAGGTGAAACTATCATGGGGTTTTCCTGGTAATATCTGTTCAGAGATCATTTGCTTTTACCTTCCTCTGAGGTTGAGAAAGTGTGACTTACCCAAGGTCACTTTGTGAGTTTCCATGGCCATGTAGGGATTTGAGCCTTGGTCTTCCAGTATCCTAGTTCAGCACTCAAATCACTACACCACACTGGCTTTCATTCATTAATTAATAAACTGGAATTCACAAAATTACTCAACTGCCACTTCTTCCATTAGCTGACAGCCTTAGATGTTAACTGTGATACCCCATTTGATAATGGCAAAATCAAGCAAACAATTTAATGCTTGTCTAGATGGGAATTGCAAATCAGCCTCTATAAAGGGAGCTTTTCTGCTGTACAGGGAAGCCTCAAAAATAATATTTTTCAACATAGCCTCTTAATGTCTTTTGCACAGCAAACAGAGCAGCTTATGGTCTAAGAACCGTGTTTCCCCAAAAATAAGACAGTGTCTTATATTAATTTTTGCTCCCAAAGATGCGCTAGGTCCTACTTTCAGAGGATGCCTTATTTTTCCAAGAAGAAGAATTCACATTTATTGTTGAACAAAAACATGAACATTTATTATATACTGTATATATATATTTATATACAAAAACTTTGCTAGGTCTTACTTTTGGGAGAGGCCTTATATTTAGCAATACAGCAAAACCTTTACCAGGTCTTATATTTTTGAGAATGTCTTATTTTCGGGGAAACAAGGTAGGAAGCGGCCTCATCTCACCATTTTGGGGAAAGAATTTTACCGCTGCTTGGACCATCAATTTTCCCTGGCTGAGAAGAATAAAGGGATGGATGAGAATATAGAAACCAGCCCTAACTTAAACCAAGGATGTTTTAGAATTCCTGGTCATTTTTAAACTCACTTCCTAGGGAACAGCACACCACTGGATTCAAAGGAGAATATTTCAGTGTCATTATCACATGTAAGGCCATGCTGGATGTGTTATTATCTGCGCAGCCCAGCATGGGTTAAAAATAAATCTATGCATTAATTAAATAAATCTCCCTTTCCCAGTCTAATCCACTAGATGACTCTCAGACAACCCAAGAATCCTGACTCCCTTTCCCTGGTCCAGAGCACTGCAGTTAAAAATTAAATTATTTAATTAAACTTCAATTAAATTAGGATAGGAGAGAGGACAGGATAGACTGGCAGGGAGCAAAGACAGATGGCAGGGTGCATGTGTTCAGTATTTAACCCAAGGACAACACACAAGTCTGAATGCTCATTTCTTATAACATCACAGTGGTCTCCCTTTACCTATAGGCAGAATTATTTTGCAAGAAGAATCACTGAAGAGCAGTCAGAATACAGAAAGCTGAAAGCATAAAAGGTTAAAGTTATTTAAAGGTATGATTTCAAGTGGGCCCTTGGTATCACCTGGAATTTGATTCCAGGAGTCGCCCTGGATACCAAAATCAGTGGATGCTCAAGTCCTATCAAATACAATGCCATAGAAAATGGTGTACCTGATATAAAATGGCAAAATCAAGGTTTACTTTTTGGAATCAATATATTTTTTGAATATTTTCACACCATGGATGCTTGAATCTGTACATAAAGAATGCATGGATATGGAAGGCTGACTGTATAGTTTGACAGCGATGTGCAATTACAGTACATACTGGGCAATTGGATAAGAAACATAACGCTTCCATATGTTGTTGTTGTTGTTGTTGTTGATGTTGTTGTTAACTGCCAGTGAGTTGACTCCGACTCATGATGACCCTGTGGATGAGACATCTCCAAGATCCTCTGTCCTCTATTGCTCTGCTTAGGTCTTGCAAATTCAGTCCAGTCTCCTTGATCAAGTCTATCTGTCTGGTGGACAGTATTCCTCTTTTTCTACTAACATTATTGTCTTTTCTAATGAGTCATGCCTTCTTATGATGTGGCCAAAGTACAACAGCCTCAATTTGATCATCTTGGCTTTCAAGGAGATTTCAGGGCTCAATATTCAAGGACTCATCTGTTTGTCTTTTTGGCTGTCCACGGTATTCCCAGCATGTGGAGTCCACAGTATTCCCAGCATTTTTCTCCAGCACATCATCTCAAATGATTTGATTTTCTTTCTGTCAAATTTCTTCACTGTCCAGCTCTCACATTCGTACATGGTATGGGGAATACAACAGCTTGGACAATTCTAACTTCAGTGCTCAGTTGTATATCTTTACTCTTTAGGATCTTATCTAGTTTTTTTCATGGCTGCCCTTTTCATTCCTGTTCTTCTTATTTCTAGATTGCAGTAATCATTCTGATCACAAAACAAAGATAGCACTAAAAATTCAGGAGGGAGGGAGTATTCCTCTGTGACATCCGTGAGCTGGCTGCCACCCCCTCTGAGCCTCTTCGTGCTTAGGACGGGCCCTCTCTCATTCTCCCGGTCCCCACCCTTCTTTGATTCCTAGATCCAGCAGGGACCAGAACAGTTTAGCGTGTGGTGTCCTCTGGGCAGCCAATCAAGGGCAGCTGGCCTCTGGCACCAACAGCAAGGTTTTACTCCAGCTTTCCGGCCCTGATAATTAATCATACCAGGAGCATGGCTTTAGGAGATGGGCGGATAGACTCTCCCTCTCTCTCCCCTCCCTTCCACACACACCAAGCAGATAGATGCAGTTCAATCTGCTTGCATTAGAAAGCCGGAGAAAGCCAGAACTGTTGAGCATAAAAATCCCATATTTTATGACACCTCCTGTACACCCACATTTTTGCAACTAGATTCCCTCAGAGCAGCACGCAGAGAGACAGAGAGAGAGGGTGGAGACGTATAATATTCTTTTGTCATTTATTTCTTAAAATCACTTGTTAACCACCCTTCTTTTTGTTGTTAACCACCCTTGAGTCAATTTCGACCCATGTGGATGAGATATCGCCAAGAACCCCTGTCCCCCACTGCTCTGTTTAGTTCCTGTAAACTCATATCCATGACTTCCTTAATAGAGTCCATCCATCTAGCTTACTTCCCTCCACCTTTCCTAGCATTATTTTTTTCCCCCAAACAATGAGTCGTGCCTTCTCATGATGTTTCCAAAGTACAACGATCCCAGTTTTTGGAGTTTATCACACGGGAAGAATTTCTCTCAATTTCGAATGGAGCCAATTCGAATTCACATAAATTTGCTAGTTTAGTAAATTTACATCAATTCTAATTGTGTTCAAAATGTGTTCAGAATTATTTCCCATTTCCCAAAAATGACCCCCATTGCCTGAAATTGCATGAGATACTCTAATACGCAATAACGTAAAACCCATGGTTGTGTTCAGAATGACTTCCCATTGCCCGAAATTGCATGAGATACACTCATACGCAATAACGTGAAACCCCATGATTGCATTCGGATTGCCATTGGATTATACCCCCAAATTCCGTCGTATGATAAACTCCTTTGTCATCTTGACTTCCATGGAGATTTCTGGCTTGATCTGCTCTAGTTTTAATCCTTGTTGTAATCCACCCCGATTGCTTGTTCAGAGGGGCAGACTAGAAATAAATATTATTATTATTATTATTATTATTATTATTATTATTATTGGACCCATTTGTTTGTCTTTTTGGCTGTCCATGGAATCACTACTCAAAAATGAGCAATGATTTTTTAAAAAATGAATAAACCAAGCTTCCCCTCCCCTCTGCCTTGTAAAATTAGCTAATTAACAGCACCAAACAACTATCATCCACTAAACAAGAAATAAATTGGTCTTACATCATCTCCAGGAGAAAGGAATAACGTGGTAGCTGTGTGCTTTCATTTAAGTGGAGTGATGAATCATCTGCTGTGGGGTTTATTCTATCAAATGTGTAGAATCAACTTTGGGGATAGAGTTCAGAATCTTGGGTTTGCTGTTCTTGATAGTGGCCTTCAAGTCAACTTTGACTCATGGCCACCCTGTGGTTGAGACATCTCCAAGACCCCTTGAAATGAAATGAAATGAAATTCTTTATTACAGTCAAAGATCAGCATCAGTATAAAATTTAACATGGAAAGGTAAATGAATACATAAAAAGATTGCTTAAAATAAAAATCTGCCAACTAAGAATGTAAATAATTTGATTTGATTACATTAAAAACAAATGGAACAAACAAAAACTTCATTTAAAATAAATTAAATAAAAATAAACCTTTATAGGCTTCCACCCTTAAGATAAAAATAATAAAAGTAGATTAGGGATATCAGATTTTTACCAGATATGCAGTACCAGATATAATACAATATTATGTGTTTAACTTTGATCAGTTGTTCTTTTCCTACAAGTGATTGCTAGTGCAGAAAATTGTGCCACCTTATAAGTTATATGCGAATTCCAGTCTGACAATAGGTGATTTAAATAAAAAGTTTCAGTTCTCCCAGGTACATTCGAAATTGTATTCACAGCATTCTTCTCCAGCACCACATCTCAAATGAGTTAATTTTCTTGTTATCCACTTTCTTCACTGTCCAGTTCTCACATCTGTACATGGTGAGAGGAATATAATGGATTTGACAATTCTAGTGCTCAGCTTATGATTTGACAATAATGGATTTGACAATTTAGTGCTCAGCTTATGTCTTTACTCTTTAGGATCTTGTCTAGTTCTTTCATAGCTGGCCTTCCCATTCCTAGTCTTCTTTTTTATTTCTTGACAGCAATCTCTGTTCTGATCAGTGTTTGATCCTGTTCCTTTAAAATATGGACTAATATTGTCCAAATGACATGAAAGCCTTCAGCTGCCACAGGAGGAAGGAGTTATGAATACTAGAGAGTGACTTGTTCCATATCCTGGGGCCACTAATGTCAAGACCCTGCATCTCGCCACTGTAGTTCTTACCTTGTATAAAGCAGGTGCTCAAAGCAGGGGCCTTAGAAAAGGACTACATCAAATGGGGAAAACATATGGAGGGATACAGATGCATTAGCTTTTGTTTGTTTTTTAAAGCCTCTATACTAACTTTCCCAAATGCATTACATATTCAATTTGCAATTTTATGCTCTGTAAAAAGGTATCCAAAGTGACCCCTTATGCTTTGCCAAAGGAGAAGAAATGCATCACCCAAAAGAACAAAAAAGGACAGATTTGCATAATATTTGCATATGGCAGGATATATGTATAAATGCATATTTATAAGCAATTACTATAATTAAAGCAATAACAGAATGCATTTCTCCCTGCTGGGTGAAATAGTGGTGAAGTGACCAGTGTGCCTACTCAGTGATGATTGTTGATGGGCAGTTTCAAGGGCATCAGCCTTGGACTGGAGAGCTGTTCAACTGGAGAACAGTTTGAAAGACAGACTGACCTCTCTGACAAACTTTAAGCAGAGCTTGCTGTTGTTGTTATTTCTGAGTTATGGTAACCCTAAAGTGACCCTATCATGGAGTTTTCTAGGGCTGAGAGTATGATTCACCCAAGGTCAGCCAGTAGGTTTCCATGGCTGAGTGAGGAACTGAACCCTGGTCTCCAGAGATGTAGTCCAATGCTCAAACCACTGCACCAAAGTGGCTCTCTTAAACAGAGGATTGTCCTCTACAAAGGAAAGCATGCGGCCATCCTACCAATGGACTGTTGGATTCATTGGATTCACTCTTTCAAGAGTGGGGACAGAGGTCTGCCTTTACAGATTAATATCTGAGAATGGGTTCCCTAACTCCACACTGGACCAATTCCACTCCAGCTCCTTTCCAATGTCAAAATAAAAATAAAAACACTGAAAGATGGTAGGATCAGCCTAAGAAAGGCTAAAGATCTTCACAATCCACTGCTTTGTTTAGGTCCTAGACATACCATCCAACCTTCAGATAATCTGGAAAGGAGAATAAGAAAGAACAGAAACACCACTTCTTCCAGAGAATGGGGGGGCGAGGGGGGGGGAGACTGGAATTCTTCCACAATGCCTATCCACCAAGTCCATTGGCCATGTTATCCATGGGGATTCTGGGAAATGAGTCCAAAAAGTAATTTTTAAAGCATCTGTTCCTCCCTCTCTTTCACATAGACTTTGGCTTTATAAGACGTTCCACACCATTTCAAAGAAACAAACAGCAAGATCCAACCACAGTTAAGAATGTTTAAGTCCAAATGAAATCAATAGGACTTAGATGTGCTTATCAGTTGAATTCATTTAGGTCCCATTAGTTTCAATGAGAAACTACTTGAATCAATAGAATTTGAATGTTCTTAAATCCAGCTGAATCTGAACACACACACACACACACACACACACACAAGCTGCAGAACAGCAACAGAATAAAGCTAAAGCATGAAAACATGGGAATAAGGAGGAGCACAAAAGCCTCTGTCAACAAGGTCATGGCTATAAACCAGCAGCAGTAGTAGAGTCTCCTATGTCAGCAGTGTAATATATCCACGCTGAGTTTTAGTCCAGACTTTAAGAAAATTGTGCAAGAGGCTGAACCCAATTGGGGGGAGGGGGTTTTAACACCTTGGACAGCTACTTTAAAAATCTGAACTAAACCCCAGAGTAGATTCACCTTTTAAAATCTGGACTAAACCCCAGAGTAGATTCACCTTTTAAAATCTGGACTAAAACCCAGAGTAGATTCACTATCCCTCTGACATGGGAGCCACCAGTGACTGATAATCAGAGCTAGAAAGATAATAATAATAATAATTAATAAATAATAATAATAATAATGTTTTATTTATAGCCCACTCCTCTGTCAACCAATTGGAGCGGGTTACAATAATTAAAAAACACAAGATTAAAAACAATTTCAATACCCCAAAACCCAACCTCCCACCCCTTAAAATTAAATTAAACTAGTATCAAGTTAAAATCGGAAGACAATTAAAACATAGACAGTATAAAAGGCAGGTAGTCATTCCGGGGGCGCTGTAACTGCAGCATCATGGGTTAAGTGTTGGGAGCTAGTGGGGAAAGACATAACCCAGTTCCAGGCGGGGATTTAAGGGGTTTCTGGGAAGGCCTGCCAGAAGAGATGCATCTTTATGGCTTTTTTAAAGCAATCGAGAGATGTAATAAGATGCATCTCTTCCGACAGGTCATTCCATAGCCTGGGAGCGACGGCAGAAAAGGTCCTCTGGGAGGTCTGCAACAGCCTGGTTTTCATAGGCTGTAGCAGATTCTTCTCAGAAGACCAGATTGTGTGTGTGTGTGTGGGGGGAATCATACGTGAAGAGGCGGTCCCTAAGATACGATGGACCCAAGCCATGTAGAGCTTCAAGGGTTAAAACCAACACCTTGTGCTGCACCCGGAAACTAATCGGCAGCTTGACTATCTTGAAATCTGGAAACTAAAATCCCAAAGGAATATAAGCAAACCAAAAAAAGACTGAGGTGATGACAAGTGTTTTGATAGCACTGAAAATAGTTAGGCAAGATTCCCTGGGGAAGTCTATTCCAGGCAATTCAGGTGCCCCCACCTGGAAGGCTCCGCTTCTAATTGCCAAACTTCAAAGTATTTCTGAATGGACTGTTCTAGTCTTACTAGTCAAAACATATTGTGCAGCTGCTTTTTCTTTCTCTTCATAATGGATTTTCTGTCAAAAGAAGAAAAGATGAAAGAAGCAGTGAAAAAACACAGGCGAGTTTGAAACGGCGCAGTGTTTGGATCCCCTATAAAATCCTTGAAAAAGTTAGGACAAATTGCAAATTTCATGAAGCATTGTTTGGAAGGAATTGCCATTTCCTATGGAACTGAGGGCAGAATACAGATTCAGCAAGATATATAGTAAACGATAGAAACGTTCAGATCTTTTAGGAATGAATGTGGTTAGCATTTATATTTTTTAAAAATCCACTTGTGTTGTTGTTGTTTTTTTAAGAGGCCAGTTTGCAGCAACTGAAGTAAGTCAGGGATGATTTCATAGAATCATAGAATCACAGAGTTGGAAGAGACCACAAGGGGCATCCAGTCCAACCCCCTGCCATGCAGGAACTCCCAATCAAAGCATCCCTGACAGATGGCCATCCAGCCTCTGTGTAAAGACCTCCAAGGAAGGAGACTCCATCACTCCCCGAGGGAGTGTGTTCCACTGTCAAAAAGCCCTTACTGTCAGGAAGTTCTTCCTAACGTTGAGGTGGAATCTCTTTTCCTGGAGCTTGCATCTATTGTTCCAGGTCCTGTTCTCTGGAGCAGCAGAAAACAAGCTTGCTCCCTCCTCAATGTTACATCCTTTCAAGTATTTAAACAAGGAAATCGTATCACCTCTTAACCTTCTCTTCTCCAGGCTAAACATCCCCAGCTCCCTAAGTCGTTCCTATCCTTCTCTTCTGTCCCTGCACCCTAAAAGAAAAAAAAATGCAAGAAGAACAAGTAGAACGTGAGGGCAACCGAATATGCATGTATTCTGGATCCAGCCTGTGATGGATAGATTTGAGTTACTCTTTCACTGCTTAGGCTTTTGCAACATATCGGAATGACAGGACATCTTGGTCTTGTTTCACACAAAGGAATCCAGGGAATCACAATGTCTTACAAAAAATATAGTTGGCAGCTGCACACTGCAAGGTGGTATATGTTGCTTTTATATGCATATACGAGGGGGTATCCAAAAGTTTTAATGATCACCTTTTTAAAAAATTGACATAAAATTTGTTTTGATTTGTAGTTGTTAACTTATCTCTATGTAGTCACTATCTAGATTTATACATTTTCCCCAGCATATCTTGATCCTCCGAATACCTGATATTGTAGAAGTCTGCAGATTGCGCCTTATGAGGGGGTATCGTAAAGTAATAATTATATCCTGGAAGTCATTATGGCATATTGATGAAATTTTGTCAGTGTCATCATTGGTCCCTAAGTGCACATTGCTGAGAAAATCAGCTCATTGTTTCCTTTATTTTTGTGACTGGCTCTGCCAGAAGTGACTAAAAGGTAAAATCCTTGTCAGGAGCAATCTACATGGTTCTACAGTATCAGGTATTCGGAGGGTCAAGATATGCTGGGAAAAATGTATAAATCTAGATAGTGACTATATAGAGATAAGTTAACAACTACAAATCAAAACAAACTTTCTGTCAATTTTTTTAAAAAGGTGATCATTAAAACTTTTGGATACCACCTTGTATACGCTATCTTTCATGTGCTACCATAGAAGTGGAATCATGCACACACATCTCGGCTGCCATTGGATTGCAACTTTCTTTGCTTGCTGTGCTGCTGGGACTTGAGATCCAACAACAACTGATGGGGTGCATGATTCCTATTCCTGTGCCACTCTCTTAGGTCTAAGTCCAATTCTTAGTCCCAGACTTGAGCATACATTCCAACATTTCCCAGATGAAAACTGAGGCACATGTGGCTAAGCCACACCAGAATGTGGCCAGAAAGGTGTGGCAAGGCAAAAAGAGGACAAACGTTATCAATGAGGAAAAACACACTTTAAAGCAGAGAAACCCTAGACTTCATGCATTGGATTTAGGAAGGAACCCCCCCCCCCGAAGTGCATACTATTTTTTCACTTTGAAATGGTTATTCATACTGTTAAAATAATCCAGGATGAATCTTCATTGTTCACACACATCCTGAATGCACCTGATTAAATTCGGGGGAGCCTGTCAAAAAGCCCACTTAATGTGGGATAAAACTGATATTGGGTTTCCCCCCCCTAAGTTTTTTCTTTTTTTTAAAGATCTGCATCTTCGATAGTGTTAATACGCAATGTGAATAGACCTGAAGAGACCCAGGATAAAACTCTGCATGCCTTGAATGTGTTCCAAATGCATTTGCATTATCAAATCCATCTTTATTTGAATTCTTGTACATGTGAGCAATCAAACGTGCAGAGATGCTCATCGATGAGGTTCCATAGTAGGAATAGCAAACCTGGAATGTGTGATTTGTATCACTAAAATAAAGACATCTGAAAGACCCTGAAGCCAATTTGCAGCAACTGAAGTAAGTCAGAGATGGGGGGGGGGGAGTGGGAGGAGGATAGAGAAAACTAGGACATTTTAAAAGGCATTTGAGGAATTGGGACAGCAGAGGATTAACTAGGGCTGTCCCTGCCACATTGGGACAATTGGAAGCTATATTACTTAATTGGGGTGTGCAACTGTAGAAGGGGGCTGGCCATTTTTTGTTTATATATATACCCCTGGTTGGCCACACCAGCACATCCAATGTAACTGAAAGTGACATCATATCATTTCCAGTTTTGTTTTTGGATGGGTTTTAGCATATTTGAGGAGGTTATAGTTGTACAGGGCATAGGATTATGGGAGAAAACCTGCAGCATTTTGGAAGTTTTAAGCCATGGGGCTAGGATCGCATTTGCACAAAAATGGAGAGGACCTAAAATACACTACCTACGTTGAAAGACTGTTTATATAAAATATTATACATGATGGAGACCCATCATGGAAACCCATTTAGTGACCTTTGGCAAGTCACGCTCTCTCATCCTCAGAGGAAAGCAATGACAAACCCCCTCTGAACAAATCTTTCTAGGAAAACCCCATGATAAGGTTTGCCATAGGGTTGCCATAACTCAGAAATTACTTGAAGGCATAGAACAACACCAATTC
The DNA here is from genome assembly GCA_034509955.1 of Urosaurus nigricauda. Lineage (NCBI taxonomy): Eukaryota > Metazoa > Chordata > Lepidosauria > Squamata > Phrynosomatidae > Urosaurus > Urosaurus nigricauda. The sequence continues at coordinate 16,283,090 of JAOEGL010000006.1, forward strand.
AAATATCACTGAAAGGACTGAAGATTGTTGATTTTGATCCTGAAATCCACGGAGAGCCATCCCCTACAAACACTAAATGAAGTATGAGTTCCACTTCTTATCTCAGACACCTGTTATTAATGGCACAAAATTACCTTAGACAGCCTCAAATACCCAACATATCTAGGCAAGACCTCTTGCCATTGGTAGCTGGAGGGGCTGAGATTAGAGCCTCTCTTTGTCTTTTGCCTCCCACACTTAGGCACGTAGGCACACCTGAGGCACGTCAGGCATGATCAGATCTCTGACAGAAATGGATTGGTCCCTTATCTCTCTCAGAAGGGAACAATGACCATAAAAAATGTAGAAGTTACAATGCTCTACCCTAGAGCAATGAAAGTTGGCCAACTTCAATAGATGAGATCCAAGGGTGCTGGTCCAATTTGAGGCAGCAGGAAGATTCTGCGGAGGGCACGGGGCTGAAAGGGAAGGTCATCTGATTCAAGCCTTGGGGGAATATTCCAATGGTGTCAAAAATGGTACCAGGTGCAAGCATGGTGGGCATATTCCACTCATCTTTTAGTGGTTGCTTTTGGCATGCTCTGTTTCATCCCTACTTTAAAAAATAATGCCTTTATATAAATAGGTGTGTTGCTACCTGCTTTCTAGAAATACAGTGGTTTGGGTCCAGAGCTTGTCTGGCTTGCATGAGAGAGAATGTGTTTCCTCTGTTCACAGCAAGAGTCCCAGCTAAATTCCTCCATTTCCCTACCCTGCTGCAGCATCCACAGCAACAACATATAACATGGGGACAGTTATAACAACCATCAGGTGGGACTATGCAGGAGGTTGTAATGGACAAAAGGAGCCAGGGAAGCCTTGGCGTATGAACAGAGCACCACCCAATCTTCTTCGAATCCATCCCCCAGTCTCTAAAATAGGACTGATCTAGGCCTTGCTCAAGTGGATGCTTCACCAAAATGCTTGGGCTGCAGGAAGCACATCCAGTAGGCTAGTGGGCATTGTAATCTAATATCCTTGCAAGACACAAGGTTGTGGAAATCTGGATGATAGTGATGCACTTATTGGCTAAAATGTATTTATATCCCACTTTTCAGTCAGGGAGAAGCAGCTCAATGTTAAAATCCAGACAAAATAAATAAACAAACAAATATTTTATTTCTTCCCTGCCTCTCCCCAAGGCTCAAGGCAGGATACAATATAAATTAAAATACATAAAACCATTTAATTGCAGAGGTTAAAACACATAAACATGTGTGTGTGTGTGTTTTGTGTACCTTCAAGTCATTTCTGACTTATGGTGATCCTAACATGAAGCTATCATGGGGTTTTCTTAGCAGGATTTGTTCAGGGAAGGTTTGCTATTGCCTTTCTCTGAGGCTGAGAGTATGTAACTTGTCAAGATCACCCAGTGGGTTTCACAGCTGAGCTAGGAATCGAACCATAGTTTCCAGAGTCATAGTCCAACTCTTAGGCCACTATGTCAAACTGATACATTCAAGTGAAAAATGAAAAATATACAGTTTAAAATTCATAGTTTAAAATCAACTGGGTAGGCCTGTGGAAGAGATAGATCTTTCATATTATTTTAAATCCACACAGCATGTTTAGCTGTTGAATCTCTCAAGTCATTCCACAGTCTTAGGGCAGCGGATGAAAAGGTCCTCTGACTGACAGTTGCCTGTCTAGACCTGGCCAATTGAAGTAAATGGACCTGAGTGTACAGGATGGATTATACAGAGGGAGGTGATCCTGTAGGTAATCTGGACCCAAACCTGTAGGGCTTTAAAAGTAATAGCCCACACATTGTACTTTTCCCAGAAAATAACTGGCAGGGATCTGGGAGCAGGATCTTCCAGATTTTGATAGGTATCCACTTTTAATCGGGACTGTCCCTATTCAGGTTACCTGCTTTTCCCCCTGAAAGAACTGAGTAGAAAGCAGGTATCTGGGGCTGGCTAATGGTAAAGATGCCAACCAAAAGAAGCATGTTTTCCATATATTTCTTCTTAGGTTGCTCTAGAGAAATGCAATGCAGTCAGTTTCTTGCCACAAAGGAAGAAACAAAATGGCATGCAGTTTGAACTTCAGAAGCTGAAATATTGACTTTTTAAATATTGCCATTTGAATTCTCAGTAGTCAATTTAGGCATCCCAGTGAAAACCTGAAGGCTTACCCTGCAGTTAGGGGCAGGGAAGTTTGGGCCAGCTCAAGACATTTTGCTGTGTTTTGAAGAAGATAGTTCATCCTGCACTAGAATTCCATGTACTGAAAGAAACTGGATTGGGACTTAAATTTTACTTTAGCTGGCTGTGGGGCATATTTTTAAGGCAACAGGGAGCTCAACATTGGCAGGCAGGTTCTTAATTATTTTGCCTATTTCCTGGTACCTGTAGGGGGAATGAAATTTCTTTTCCCATCCATTATAATGATACAAAGGCTCTTATGAAGCAAAGTGAGTCTTCCATGTGTTGAGTGTAGTTTACTCCCACGTAAGTGTGCATGGAATAAATTGGAGGCAGATTTAATATTCTTGGAAAGTTGTATCACACAGTTTTCTTGACAAGATTTGTTCATTAGGAGTTTGATTTGCAGGTCCATGTACATATAACCTCACCATATGAAATCAAAACCTCATTTTTGCACGGGCCAGATATTTGTCTGAATGCACTCTGTGCATATTGGTGAAATTTTGTACCAACTGTATGCACACAAACTTTTTTAGCAGCTGGAAGAATACCCTGCAACATTTCACAGATGAAAACAGGGACACGTATGGCCAACCTGACAGTGTCGCCAAGTGGTCAAAAGGTATTTGTGAGGAAGAACACACAACATAGGAGACACTGAAGCAGTTTCTTTTTGCATGATCGTATTGGGAAGGGCAACATTCCCTCTCCATCTCTCTTCTCCCCATTGAGTAAATTGAGCATGACCAATTTTTGCACATTGAACTCAGTTTGCAGCAATGGAAGGAAGATGAGCACAAAGGAGAAAAGTGGCAGGAGGAGACAGAAACCTTTTAAATCAACTGAAAACTTGCAATAACCGGGGAATAATTGGGGATGTCCCTATCAAATCGGGACAGTTGCAGGGTATGTGATACTGATAGCTATACATATCAATGCCAATCCATCATCTCCATCCTTGCTGGATCTGTCCAGACTTTGCCCTTTCAGCAAGAAGGATTCCAAAGTCCAGCAGAACAAAGAGAGGTCCTCCCTTCAGTTTTTTCTGCTCAGGTTACAAAGATCAGGGCTGCAGCCAGCAGGTATAGGGCAGATAAGGGCAGATGTGCTCCCCCCACCTCCATTCTTTGAACATCTGAAGCAAGGGTGGGAAGCCTTTCCAGCCCAGGAGCAAGGTTCTCACGGGCCTGCATTGGATGGGTGGATCCAAAGGAGGAACAAAAATGTCGGCACCTTTTAGTTTAAAGATCCCCCTGCCACTAACTAGCCTTTAAAAGAATTATTTCAGGTTTTTGAATGGGGAACGGAAAATCTCACAAAAGCGTGGGAACCATCAAATAATGGTGTGTCATGGAAAAAATTAGGAATGGGCTTCTGGAAAAGCCAGAGGGCCAGATTGGAAGCCCAGATGGGGCAGATTTTGAACCCTCCAATGTTTCACAAATCAAAATTAGTACAATGTTTGCAGCAACTGAAGTAATCTAAGGACAAAAAGGAAAAGTAGGGGAAGGAGAGAGAAACTAGGGAATTTGAAAAATTTCTGAAGTGGGATGACAGAGGATTAACTAGGACTATTCGTACCAAATTAGGAAAGTTGGAGGGTATGAAACCTAGACCCAGGGCAGAAAGCTCCCCATCCTTAGTGTCAGTGAATAATTTCTGAACAAATTTAAGAGTTTTCTCCAAAGAGTAATTTTGGACCCTGCCAATGTTACATTCCATGAGCCTAGTTGTGTGTAATCTGAACCCACCTGTGCTCTTTCAAGCTGTTGGCCGAAAGTTCACAATGAAAGTAAAGTTCATAGTGGAAGTGAAACAAATGGCCACACAAATAAGGATAATCCCACTCCCACACCACCCAATTGTGAAACCCACTTGGGCAAGTCACAAACTCTCAGCCTCAGGGAAAGGTCTGAACAAATCTGGCCAAGAAAATCCCATTATAGGGTCAGGATAAGTTGGAAACAACTTGAAGGCACACAACAACAGCAGCAACAACAACAACCAGCATTCATACCTACAGAAAATATTTGATCAATAATATAACATAAGCTGTTAAACTGGAGCTGTGCTACAACGGAATGCCTATGTTGAGAAAAATCAGAGCATCTGAGTGCATCTGAGGCCTTCAATCCTTAACTCAGGTTCCACCAGCTTTTAAAAATAGCCTCTCATTTCAGTGATGGAACAAGGGCATGAATAACTCCAACTATGCTAATTGCAACCTATTCCTGAAGTCAAGTTGGTTGTCAGCACAGCTGTGAAATACAACCCTATAAGACATCCACATATATATCCTTGATCTTTAGCTCCTCTTTGTCAGCTGCTGCCTGACATAACCATGCAGGCTTCACGCCAGTAGATATTTTCCCCACATCTTGTAATATAGGTCAGTCTTTACATGCCCAAATTAAAATAAGTAATACTTTCCCCCTTTATCCATTAAGTAATTCCCTATGAAAGGAACTCTGCTAGAACATGGCCACATAGCCCGAAAGCCCTACAAAATACTATGGATGCCAGCCATGAAAGCCTTTTCGACTCCACAATTCCCTATGACTTAGGTCAAAAGGCCCATAAAGATCCTTGAGGTCTAGAAATATGCTTGACTTTTTTTAAAAAAAAATTCACATATAATGAAAGCTGGGATTCTGAGTGCCAAATTCTGCATCCACTCCCAGTTTCTCTGCTTTCCTCTCTCACCCCCAAATCTTTAAGAAATAAATGCAGCTGTAGTGAATTGGACTTCTGTAACTAAGCAGATGGGTTTTAGAGTCTGTCTTAGTATCCACTGCCAAACTGTAACAGCTGCCGGTGTACAGAAAAAGTTCCCTTGTATTAGTGACTTTGTTTGATATTTCTTGCATTCATTTTGCAATTTGAGGCTGCGAAAAGATATGAGAGCTGGGAATGGATTGGGGGGAATAAATTTTTCTCTGTCGCTAACTTGCTTGTACAGTTCTCATAGATATGGGAGGGGAGATGGGTCCTTTTTTTTGCTTCTGTACTATGTAACTTGGCAGTCCATCTTCAATTGATCTCAGCCAGCTATGAGGACAAAGTTTGATTGTTGGTCAAGGATAGTCTAGGTAGAATTTGTTTGGGGATGCAGTCTACAACTGGATGTGAGTGGAAGCTGGACCCCACCAGTGAAAGGACTGGAATATTTCCCTGCTGTGTACTATAAACTGTTTCAGATAGCACCAGTAAAGCTTATGCTATAGCAGTAAATATATGTCAGTGTTAGAAAATCAAAGAACTCTCAGGAAGGCTTGAAACTGTACCCAATTTTGGCACAGAACAGCAATCCTAGCCTTTTTTTTCCTGCCAGAAATCTGGTTATATCCAGTCAGCAAATAGCAAGGGGGAGAGGGAAAGGGGAGAGGCAGAAGTGTGTGTTTTTGGGCCAGAAATCTTATCTGAGATTAGATATTGACTTTGTCATGAAATTCCACTTATCCAAGCACTAAGCCTAGTGTCGGCTTTATTTGGAAGCATAAGCTTCCCACACGTGTGTGTCTCTGCAAGCAAGGGAGGAAACACTGGGGCAGGGTGCAGAATAGATTCAAGTCCTGGTTCTTTTTCAGGCTCCACAGTAGCCAGCTTTAGTGGCCATTCCATTCTCCAGTGGAATGGAGATGGAAAGCGTATTTTGTTATATGAAAGTTGTTCATCTGATGAAGTGGTTGGCACATAGCATTGATGATGCTATCAATAAGTACTTACATGCTCAGGCATGCTGGGGTTAATTCTGGATCACCTGTGGATAACAAAATCCGTGGATGTCCCATTAAATACAATGGCACAGTAAAATGGTGCCTCTTATATAAAATGGCAAAATCATGGTCTGCATCCATCTCTTACAGTCTTCTTAACCACACTCTGATGTTGCTTGGCGATGTATGTCTCGATTTTCATCTGTGAAATGTTGGAAGCTAAGAGATAGACAGACAGCAATCCTAGCCTTTTTTTCTGCCAGAAATCTGATTATATCCAGTCAGACAGAAGGTATTCACAGTAGGCAAGGACTATATTTTCTTTTCACTTTTGTTATCAACAACCATAATAGACACACAACTACAGCCTAATGCTTGTATGTTACCTGATAGAGCCATAATTTAATATCTGCTGATTCTTCCTTCCCGATCATAACTCAAGACACCTGGGGGGGGGGGGGCACTAGATAAGTCAGGGGTTTTAATTGCTGCTGCTGCTGTTTTTACTTTTCTCTTTCTACATCTCCTTTTTATCCTGCTGTTCTTTGCAGTACCACGCCTGACTAGGAAATCTAGTGATCTTAGCAGCTTAGCAGATCTTGAAGGCTTACACACAATTTTGGGCCTTTGGAGGAAGAGGAATGCTAGTCTAATAAAGGCATTGCATTAAAATGGATTTTGGACTAAGAGGGCATTGCCTAAGAATTATAAGATGAAGATGAGAACAAATCTGAAAATGCTAGAAAAGTGGCTTTTAATTACACTGCCCACATGTGTAGGCCCACCATGTACTCTAGTGTCTTCCTCATTAGCTAACACAGAAAATGTATGAAAGACAGTACATAATGAATAATAAGAAAAATAATAAAATACAGAATATGCATTGCCCTAAGGCCTGTGTACAATTAATAGGTACTTAATTTTAAAAAGTCTCTTAGGAGGGCCGAAAACAGAAAGCCAGTGCCTAAAAGGGATGCCAGAACAGTGAGGTTTAAAATACTTAGTTTGCATTCCTATGCTGCATAGGTGACAGTAACATACTATCCAACATTTCTCAGATGGCCAAGAAACAAAAGAGTGTGATCAAGACAGCAAAAGTTATTAATGAGGAAAGAACACACCAGCTGGGAAAAGTTGCAGCAGTTGCTTTTGCCAGTGCTTGTTGTGAGGATAGAGACTCTACTGCTCCCCCCCCCTCCTCCCGTTAATTGAAATAAGCTGTGAAATAAGCTGAAAGCTTGAAAAAATACCTTTTTGCAATATAGGCCTAAATTCTGTTGCTAGTTGAATAAATGCAACTTACCAATGTGTCAACTCACCACTGAACAATTGATTATATGGGTCCACTCTATTTTGGATGTGCTGATAGAATTCATGCCATAGTTGCTATGCTGGATAGGAGTTGTGGTCCAACAAGATAAACTTTTCTAGGCTCTACCACAAATGCAGTGGAGGATGCTGTTCTTTCGCAGGGATGCCAGGCTGAAAAATGGAGATGCCCCTTGTACCCTTAATGATTGTTTAGAAGACAGACTTTCAACATGGCGTTGTTTGTCATGCAACCAAGTAGCAAGCAACAGTTACTGAAGTTCTCTCTACTGCACAACCGTTAAAGGTACAGAAAGCCTCTGCAGTTTTTACCTTGTCAACCCTATCATTGTTGAAGTGAGACTCAATTGCCAATCTAGTCGGCTTCCCGCAGTGAGGAGGAGAAACCATTTTTTCTTTTCCCTCAAGTAGCAAAACATTTTGGGGTAGCCTTGGATATTAGTAGGATTGCCCCAATTGTTTCCTGGGAAAATCTTTGGCCTTCAACGGCTGCCAGTTTATCTCTTATTAGTGTTTTGCTTGCATAAATAAAAGAGCTGTCAAACAGATGACTTAGTCTCCAGAGATTTCTTCTTCAAAGGAAACTAAACCCTTGTCGCACTGCCCTGAAAATGTCTCTCTACTTGGGAAAAAGGAGCATGTGAAAGTAGAATTTGATGTAAACTGTTTTCTCCTTTCCCATATAAATGAATGTGAGCCCAAATCATAGAGTTGGAAGAGTCCACAAGGGCCATCCAGTCCACACCTATTTTGCCAGGCAGGAATACACAATCAACTCATGACAGATAGCCATCCGGCCTCCAAAGACGGAAGGCTTTAAAACCTCCAACATGCTTCGGTGATCAGTTTTCAAAGCTGGAAGCTCCTGGCCACCGATGCATGTTAAGGGACCAAGGCTGCAGCCAGGCTGTACTCGGATGAAGGATTTGGATACAAAAGGCATTGCGATAGGACCAGGATGCAGCCTGAATTAGAATTCAATTTGGGAGTGGTGAGTCACTTTTTAAAGCTGTGCAATAAGCTCCTATGTCCTAGGCATATCTAATAAAGTAAGCCCCACTGATTTTCATAGGGCTTACTCCTAGATCAGTGTATGTAGGAATGTATAGGGTTGCACTGCAAACAGTGGGACAATCAGTCATAATGACTGAAGTCCTGTAGATTTCAGTCAAAAACAGTGCAATTGACACTGTTGGGATTCCGCCTGTTAATCATCCTAAAGTAATTCCAGGTTCCATGTGTATGGATATGAATGTACTTAATATACAAAAAGACAGCATAAATAAATATATCTTATCAATCTATTCTTTTTACCATGAACTTACTGGAAGTCCAAAAGATGGGTAAATCAGAAATAAATGGCCATGAACAGATTTGACTTATCATTAAATAAAACTGAGTTACTCCTCTAAGGTTTGGGGTTTGGTTTGGGGTTGTTTTTTGCTAATAATTATCTATTTATTTACATAGTATGTAGTACTAATTATATGATCCATAATTCATAATATACATTTTTCCCATTCCCTTTCCCTCATCCCACAAATGGCCACACAGAAACCAAGGTTTGTGCAAGTCATAGAATGATAGAATCACAGAGTTGGAAAAAACCACAAGGGCCATCCAGTCTAACCCCCTGTCATGCAAGAATACACAATTATAGCACCTCCTAACAGATGGCCATTCAGTCTCTGTTTAAAAGCCTCCAAAAAAGGAGTCTCCACCACCCTCCGAAGCTTCGGAGGTCTTACTGTCAGGAGGTTCCTCCTAATGTTTAGGTGGAATCTCTTTTCCTGTAGCTTGCATCCATTGATCTGTGTCCAAGTCTCTGGAGCAGCAGAAAACAAGCTTGCTCCATCCTCAATGTGAGACCCCTTCAAATGTTTAAGGCTGTCATATCACCTTTAACCTTCCCTCCTCTGCACTAAACATACCCAGCCCCCTAAGTCTCTCCTCATAAGGCATGGTTTCCAGACCCTTCACTATTTTGGTCACCCTCCTCTGGATACACTCCAGCTTATCACCATCCTTTTTGAATTGTGGTGCCCAGAACTGGACACAGTATTTGAGATGAGGCCTGATCAAGCCTCAGCTTCAGAGAGCCTTTGCCTTCCTCTGAGACTGAGAAAGTGTGACTTGCCTAAATTTGCCCAGTGGGTTTCCATGGCTTTGAAGCCTGATCTCTAGAGACATAGTCCAATATCCAAACCACTACAGCATGCTGGCTCTCAGTACAGCCTGCCAGCTACAAATACTTAGATTCACAAATGTATTGGTTGCAAAAGAATTTTTAACTCTATTGGAAAAATTTTCAAAAACCTGAAAGCACACATGTTATATTCTGACCTTTGAGTTGGAAAATCAATCATTCCTCCTTCCAGTAAAGGAAACAGTTTCAGCCTTCTTTTTTCCTCCTGCATTTTTTTCTGCCCTTGGGGCCCTGGATGTGGCTGTAGCTGGTTCCTTTGCCTTGGGCATCCGGAGATGCATTTTCCAAAGCCACCTTGCCCTCCTTTTTGAGGAAGAGGCTCAGCCTATTGATGTGTCCTGCCACACCCTCCGCTTCCAGATAAATATGTGAGATGTCCCTGACTTTACGGAGGCCATATTTTCTAGACATACCAAGGAAAAGAAACCAGTAAGCCTACAACAAGAAACAGGTAAAATTCCCTCCCTGGGTATGAATGCTTTCTGTATATTGTGGTACATTCTCTGAAAGGGAAGTGGGGTTTACTAGATGATAGAGCTATGGGATGGTATACCTTCCAGAATTTCACAGATGAAAACCAGATATGTGTGGCCAAGCAGAGTGTGCTCAAGATGGCAAACATTGTTAATGGAAAAAACAGACAAGCTGGGAGAAGCTGCAGCAGCTTGCTTTCACCTAAGCCTTCTGGGAAGGACAATTCGTCCCCATTCTCTCCTCTCCTCCCTGATGAGTTCATGACTGCAACCTATTTTTGCTCTTTGAACTCAGTTTGCAAAAATGGAAGTAAGCTGAGGGCATAACTTTGTATGTTTTAAATTTTATATTTGTAATTTTTTTAATTTTTAAAATTTTAATTGTACAATGTTAATTTTTTTAAAGGTGTTTTATATAAGAAAGAAACTGGGACATTTTAAAAGCAGTTGAAAAAGTGGGACTGCAGATGATTAACAGAGGCAACTAGGTGTATGGGGTGGACAAGCAGACAGGACTCCTGTGATGGAGATGGGATTGTAGCATGGGCTACAATACTGTAGAAAGTGACAACCTATTCATTATGACATTCTCTGTATGAAATGGTGAAAGAGCTCATTTGCTTTCCTCTGCACACATTGGACATAGGACAACCTTGGCCTTCTGAGATGGAGCAGAACATACCATGTTTCCCCAAAAATAAGACACTGTCTTATATTAATTTTTGCTCCCAAAGATGCGGTAGGTCTTATTTTCAGGGAATGTCTAATTTTTTTTTTCCATGAAGACGAATTCAGATTTATTGTTGAACTAAAAAAATGAACATTTAATATATACTATATATATATTTATATACACAAACTTTGCTAGGTCTTACATTCAGGAGAGGCCTTATATTTAGCAATTCAGCAAAAGCTCTACTAGGTCTTATTTTTGGGGGAATGTCTTATTTTGGGGGAAACAGGGTACGAAGTGGCCTTCTATAGAGACACACTTGTAGCTCAGTGTCTGGGGCAGCTGGTAACTCTGAGGTCAGTGGAGTAGTGAATCCACCTGGATTTTTTTCCAGACTTTAAAGGTGCCAAAATTTGTTTAAAGTTTGGACTTAACTCCTGGTGGATTCACTACTGATCCAGAGTGCTGAACCTGTTTTGTAGGTTCAGGACCTGAGATAGCTCCTCTGAAGTATAGACTGCAGCCCAGAGCAGATCACTTCCCTGCCCCCAGCTGGTATTGTTTACAAAGTGGCACATTACCATCTTTTCAGGGCTTTAGGAGGGAGTCCTTTCCAGATACTTTTCAGAGTGTGGAAGCTTCTGCATGCTGTGTCCTCCAGTTAACTGTAACAGACTCCAGAGAGGGAAGTTGTCTTGAGATCTCTCTGGACTCTTTCAAACGGGGAGGAATTTCTCCCAACTCCGAATGGAGCCAATGCGGATTTATGTAAATTTGCTTGTTTAGCGAATTTACATGAACCCCTGCTCCGTTCGGAATTACTTCCCATTACACGAAAATAACCCCCTCCTGCCCGAATTTGCATGCGAAGCTTTAATTCGGAATAAGGTAAAACCCATGATTGCATTCGAATTGGCTTCCCTCCTGCCCGAATTTGCATGTGAAGAGTTAATTTGCAATAACGTAAAACCCATGATTGCATTCGAATTGACCTTAAATTATACTTCCAATTTAGCCTTGTATGAAAGAGTCCAATGTCTCTCTGGTAGCCACCATAGTTCTGTAGCAGAACACCTTCTTGCGTAAAAAGTAAGTGCTCTACCACTGAGTGATGGAGCCTGCTACACAGATACGGGACCTCAAGATACCTTGGATCTGGTTCTGGAGTCTAGTGCAATCAGTTTTAGGTATGGCAGGAATTAGATGTCAGCTCCTTTCAGGGTTTTAAACTTGCGTCTAGACTAACTGAAAGATCGTAGCTCTCTGTACAAGTCTATATGAGTTTGAAGATCTTTGGGGGGGAAGAGTCATTCATAGGTACATCTGGGAAAGATTCAATAGAGACCCTTCTTGGTGGCTGCTTCCAAGGGAGGCTCAGTCTGCGCCCCGCACCCCCCCCCCCCCTTCGAGCTCTCTTTTCATGAACTAGCAAAGATCTTCCCATTTAAACAGACCTTCAGCTTTTAGATATGGGTAGTACAACAAGTGTGCTGGTCCTTAGTGTCAAGAGGTTTTAATGTGTTTTCAGCTGTTCTAAATGAGTTTTTGTTTAATGCTTTTTTAAAATTTTTGTATTCAGATTGTTTTTACTATTTTGTTTTAATTGTACATTATAAGCCACTTTAGGTCCCATTAGGGAGAACAGCAGGATATAAATTAAATGACTAAATAGATATACACTTACGACATGTGACAAGTTTCTGCAGGTAAAACTTTTCTTGTCACTACATCGGCAGGTCAAGAGAAGCTTTACTCCATAAATTTTTATCTAAGGGCAGAGGCATTACTAGCAGAAATACCAGTAAACATAGTTTATTTAGGAGATCTGCCAAACAAGATTACAGTCTCTGTGTCAATGTGCTTTCAAGTCGCCTGTTGACGTATGGTGCTCCCATGAATTGTACGGTTTTTAAAGGCAAGAAATACTCAGGCTTCGTCCCCACAGCAAAAATAATCCAGCTTTAGCTGCCATGGCTCAGTGCTATGGAATTCTAGAAACTGTAATTTTAGTAGATATTTAGCTTTCTTCGTCAGAAAGCTCTGGTGCCACAACAAACTACAGTTCCCAGAATTCCATAGCATTGAGCCATGGCAGTTAACGTGGTGTCAACTTGGATTATTTCTGCAGTACTGATGCAGCCCCAGAGATGGTTTGCTGCGAATCAAATTCTGTCAGCCTCAGAGAAAGGCAAAAGCAAACACCCACTGAATAAATCTTGCCAAAAAAGCCCCATGATAGGGTTGCCTTCGGGTCACCATAAACTGGAAATGACTTGGAGGCACACAACTACAAACCCAGAATTCACTAATTTTACACACTAACAGAGCAGAAATAAAGAAAAAGCAAAGCTTTTACTCATTGCTCATATTAACAAATCTGATTTTAGTGGTAGGCATTTGTTTGCTGGGTTTCCGTTTTTTAAAATTATCATGATAAATGTTTGACTACTCAGTCTTGACAACTCATGCTGCTTTTATCTTGAAAAAGTCCCCTAGATCACCAGTCACTTGGCAAAAGAATCAATAGAAACCCAATTGGGCAGCATGATTCAGTTTCTTCTATATTTCTGTAGTTTAACTAACTGGTCAGTTTAGCCATTTCCATCATCTCCATGAATTTCAGAAGCCATTCATCTATTTCTGGCATCTCTTGTCATTTCCAATATTGGGCAATTAAGATTCTAGCCGCTGTTACCATACAAATTATAATTCGTCAGTATTTCCTTTCCGTTTGCCAAAGAATTTTGTTTAACATGTTTACTAAGTATATTTATGGCTTCAACTCATACTTAATATGCAGCATCAAACTGCATTAATTCTGCAGGGTAGATGCACCCCTGTATGGCTTAACTTGGTGTTCTTTAAAGCATACAAAACAGCAGAAAGTTCTGCTGGTCCACTGAAGGGAGGGGGAGTATGAGATGAGACATTTCATTCAGCAAAAATTCACAATAGCATTGATATCTGTGCTAGAAGTAACTAAAATGTCTGAAGGTGATCTGGTTTATGTTATAGCACAATTGTCCCCTCTAGATTTGTTGTTGCCCTCTATCTTTCTTGGACTGCAGCTCCCATTACAGCCAAACAGCATGGCTAAAAGCCAGTTATCATGGTAGCTGGGGATAATGGAGGACTAATACACACCTGAAGGAAATGGGAGAGGAAGGAGAGAAGATTGTCAAAGAGGCTTTTTAAAAACAAAGTTACAGGTTGAATTTCCCTTATCCAAAATACTTGGGACCAGAAGTGTTTGGATTTTAGATTTATTTATTTATTTGGCTTTGGAATATTTGCATATACATAATGAGATATCTTGCAGAGGGGACCCAAGTCTAAATATGAAATTCATTTGTGTTTCATATACAGTTTATACACATAGCCTGGAGATAATTTTATGCATGATGTTTTTAATGATTTTGTGCATGAAACAATTTTTGTGTACACTGAATCGCCAGAAAGCAAAGGTGTCACTATCTCAGCCACCATAGAAAAAGTTTTGGATTTTAGAGTGTTTTGGATTTTGGAATTCCAGATCAGGGAGATTCAACCTGTCTTGCCAGTTTGAAAACTTTATTTTCAAGGCATGAGATTGTTAGGGAAAAATTAAATGGTTTCTTAGCTTCAGCCAGGTCTAGCACTGATATCTCTCTTTAGTAGCAGTGGAATCTGGAACATGTGAGAAGGACACTGTGTGTTCCCTTCTACACCTAATAAGTGTGTTCTGTCCATCATCACAGCTTCTAAATCTAATTTCCATGTAGAACTGACCTCTATGCCCTTTCTTCTCACAAATCAGTTAATGACCATGATAGAGCAACACCTTAGCTCCTATGCAAAAAGCCATGCCAACTATGAGACAGTGAAAACTAGCAAGCATGTCTTCTCTCCACATTTGCTTTTCACAGTTTGAAATCCTGAATGGAAGGAGAGTGCCCTTTCTAAGACTGGATCCTCTACATAAAATAAAATAAAGAAAATACACTTAGAGAGGTGTGAGCTATACAACAGAACTACAATTGCTGTGTTCTTTCAAGTGCTTTAAGGAATGAGTAGACAACCTGTGGTCTTTCTTTGACTTTAGCTCCCATCAACTTCATTCTGCATGACTACTACATGGGGATTTTTGGGACAGTATTGCTAGGAAAGGTAGAGGGCAGTAGAAAGAGAAGGAGACCACGTGCCAGATGGCTGGACTCCATCAGAGAGGTCACAGGCCTGAGCCTGTAAGACCCGAGCAGAGCAGTTGAGGACAGGAGGTCAACTCAAGGGCAGTTGACAACAAGTTCAGCAACCTCTGGATGGTCACAGGTTACGCAAAATGATATGGCCTACACATACACAAAAATGACCTTCATGTTTAGACAAGTCTAGCTTGGAGATAATTTTATACAAAATAGTTTTAATGATTTTATGCATGAAACAAAGTTTGGGTACCTTGAACCATCAGAAAGCAAAGGTGTCACTATCTCAGCCAACCATGAAAAAAGTTTTGGATTTTGGAGTCCCAAATTAAGATGGGAATTACATCTTTAGGGCTTACCCAAAAATGAAACAGAGGTGGGTTAAGAACCCTCTCCTTTCAATTCTGCTTTGCTTCACATCATGCCTTTGTCAAATTAGAGGCTAAGGTGAGTTCTAGAGATGTGATATGAGAAACTGAATGTTATTAATTGCACTCCTGGTCAGCTCTTTCCATTTTCCATCTACAGGTTGCTTTAAAGTTGCAAGTGTCCACTGCACTACATCTTCACTCACTGACCCCCCACTAATACCAGCTTTTCCTGAACAACACACAGGCTGGGCCACCAATCCCCCAAGCCCGGCCTAGCTTTGGCCGGGACAAAGGCGAATCCCTCCGAGATGGGGGTGGCCAAAGCCATCCGCCGTCTCAGTGGGGGTGGTGGAGTGGGAGAGCTCCAAGAAGAGGAATCAGTGGAGTCCCCCCCAACCTGCCATAATGGCAGACCTGCTCTTGCCCACCAGCGCAGCCGCTTCGTGAAGAAGGATGGCCACTGCAATGTAGAGTTTGTCAACCTGAATGAGAATGGCCTGCGCTACGTCACTGATCTCTTCACCACTTGTGTAGACATCCGCTGGCGATGGATGATGGTCATCTTCTGTCTCTCATTCATTCTGTCCTGGCTTCTCTTTGGTTTCACCTTCTGGCTCATTGCTGCTCTACATGGGGACCTGGCACCCGACCAACCACCCGATTCAAAGCCCTGCTTCTCTGAGGTCACCAGCTTTACGGCTGCTTTCCTCTTTTCACTGGAAACCCAGACGTCCATTGGGTATGGCTTCCGCAGTGTCACTGAGGAGTGTCCTTCTGCTGTCCTGGCCGTAGTTCTCCAGTGCATACTGGGATGCATCATTGATGCCTTCATTATTGGAGCAATAATGGCCAAGATTGCCAAGCCCAAGAAGCGCAATGAGACCCTTATCTTTAGCGACACTGCTGTGGTAGCCATGCGTGATGGGAAACTCTGCCTCATGTGGCGTGTGGCCAACCTGCGGAAGAGCCACCTGGTGGAGGCCCATGTCCGGGCACAGCTCTTGCAGGTAAGGACAACACCAATGGGAAGTCCTCAGACAAAATATAAGAAAGAAGAGTAGAATGGCAACAAGATGTTCCTGGAAATTCCTTGAATTACTATTCTGGATTTTTCAAATCAGTGGGTTAAAGTGGTAGACGGGGAAGGAAGGAGATATGTGAAAAATGGATGAAAGACTTGTAATCTAGGTGACTTTTCATGCTACACAAGTATAGTGCTATAATTCTATTTTAATTGCCTTGGCAGCATCTTACAGATGGGATTCACAGTTTAGAAAGGATTATTTACAATTCTTAGACAGAACTCTGGTGCCTCACAAGTGTACTAACCCCAGGATTCCAGAAGATGTAGCTATGCCATGGCAGTTATAGTGGAATCATAGTGTTATAATTGTGTGGAGTGAAAAGACCCTTGATCAGGACCAGACAGATCTCAGGTTTGTGGCAGGATCTATTTTGGTTTTTACTCAAACCCCAACCAGAACCAAATGAAAAAGAATCAACAAATATAGAACCTAGGCACTAGTTCTGAGTCTGTTGTTGTTGCGTGCCTTGAAGTAATTTCCATCTTATGGTGACCCTAAAGGCAAACCTATCACTTAGGATTTTTGGCAAGATTTGTCCAAGGGGGTCTGTTCATGCCTTCCTCTGAGGCTGAAAGCCTTGCCCAAGGTCACCCAGTACCAAAACTAAATAGAGTACACAGTCTTTCTGTATACAAATCAGCAGTACAGTATAATTAAGGGTGAAATAAAATAACAATTTTGTTGCTGTTGTTGTTGAACAAGCAAGAATCGGAGATCCTTGTCAATCTACTGCACACCATTAAAAGAATAGTAACTAGATTCATGCTGGCTACCTCTGATCAAGACAGGGAAAGAGAGGCGAGGTTATGGGGAGGTGGACAAAAAGATAAGAGTATGAACATGTGCCTAGAAGAGTAACAGCAGTAATCAAAGTCAGTGGTTATAGCAGTAAATTATAATGGATGAAAAGCATGATGGATAAATACATGGCTCTGGAGATAGAGAAGGAAAATCAAAAGGAGTGGAAGGAAAGATGGAGATGCAAGTGGCAATAACAGGAGGCCCATTCACATATGAAACAGATTCCTTATCTATTGCTATCTTGTGTGTAGGAGATCACACAGAGTGAGGTGGACTGTACGTAGCAACCATCAGCAGTAACGAATAGTTATTTTGGCAACTGAATTGATAGGGTTTTGTTGTTGTTTTTACAGTCAAAGGAATGGCAGCTAGCCACTGTAGATCATGTGTTAAAGCCTGTGCCCATTAAAGAGGTACAGTTCAGTATATAACCCTCTTCTTCCTCTGCTTTCTCACCTACAGCCTCGTGTGACCCCTGAGGGTGAGTACATCCCCCTGGATCACAATGATGTCAATGTAGGCTTTGACAGTGGCACTGACCGCATCTTTCTGGTGTCACCAGTGACAATTGTACATGAGATTGATGCTGAAAGCCCCCTGTACGAATATGGTCCTGCTGATCTGGCTGAGGCTGACTTTGAACTGGTGGTCATCTTGGAAGGTATGGTGGAAGCCACAGCAATGACCACACAATGCCGTAGCTCCTACCTGCCCAGCGAGTTGCGTTGGGGACACCGCTTTGAGCCCGTACTCTTTGAACGACGCGGCCACTATGAGATTGACTTCCTGCATTTCCATCGTACGTATGAGGTACCCGGAACCCCGGCTTTCAGTGCTAAGGAGCTGAGTGAACGCAAATACAGGGCACCCCCTGCAGGGGCCACAGCTGCTCGTGCCTCCTTCTGCTATGAGAATGAGGTAGCACTCAGCTCTTGCCGTGAGGAAGAGGAGGAAGAGGAAAAGCAAAGCAGCAGGCGGGTGAGCCTGGAGAATGAGATGTCCACCACTACGTGACAACAGTGATGTTTTTGGACTGAGGAAAGACAAAGGGAGGTGGGCATAGCACCATCACCACATTTTGTATTGTTGGACAGCTGGGATAACTGGCCAAAGAATAACGCTTTCACACTTCATCCACCCTGTTCCCAAATCTGGCAACTATGTTTTGGCTTTTTGGAACAAATAGTGATGTCTCTCTTGGACTGCTGAGAGAAGGAAATGCCGTTTCCGAGTATTTGGGCTAAAATGACAGCTCTGGCACAAGCTGAAGCATTCTCTCTCCCCCACCCCCATGATAATTTGAGCTGTTGAAGAGAGTTAAAGAATTACAAATGGGAGAGGCAGGTAACAAATGAACACTCCATAGGAAAACTTGGGTTGTAAGAAAGTACCTGTTCCATCTGTCTCTAAGGAACTGGAATATTGCTTGACTTCTCAGGTAGTGTGATTTCTGTTTGTAGCAATACTGATGGAATCTTGATGGATCTACTCATCAAGACAATATGAGGAGCATAGTTAATTGTTCTCTATCAGGAAAATCTCTCACATGTGGCTCTGGGCCAAAGGTGTCTTATCTATAGGGCTCCACAATGAATAAGAGGCAGGAAGGTTAAGTGGAAATGACTGGTCAATGTAATTACAGGGAACTGAAATGTATCTATAACCTCTAGGAAAAATGCAAGGGGGTGGCTTGTTTTGTAGCGTTTTAGAGGTGTGTGTTTCTCATTTGCTACAAGGGCTAGAAATTATACGTCCAATGGGCTACAAACTGAACATAATCTTAACTGCCCTCCCCCCAGCCCCAAAACTTACTTGTCAAGCCTAAATGAATAAACCCTGTCTCAGACTCCAGCAAAACTAACTGGATGGTCTGGATTTTTTTAAAAGGAAAAATATCTCAAGGCTTACCATGGGCTGACAATATTTACAATAATGTGAATATTTCTTTATAATGAGATGTATAAGTTCTATAAAATGTGTTCTCATTAAAAAAATGAAATTAAAACTATTTTAATCCCCCTCATGTTTGAAGTCCTGCAAAAGATACAAGGAAAATGAACAGGATATGATGAAGGAAGATATATGCCCAAATGCAAACAATGCACAGTCATTGCCACTGTATCTCAAATTTAGGAGCAAAGGCCAGAATCTTACATCACTGTCTACAGTACATAACTTTGTATGCTTAGCTATGTGGCAGAGGCACTAAGAAATGCTGTTAATAATTTGTGAAGATACATAACGGGACACCACCAAGTGTGCCCTATATGCATTGGTCCCTGATGTGTATCAGTCCCATTGCACATTGGTCGCTTTGACAGCTCTGCTACATCGTAAATAACAACAATCTTCTAGGATAGAGATGTCACAAAACTGCCCAATTGTAATTCTCACATACTAAGTCCACTTATGAAGATGTAACTCCCAAACAGTCTTTGTGCAACAGCCACAAAGGATTTACACACATGTGTCTCCCCAGTCAGATGCATATATTTCAGTATGCTCTCGAAATTGGGGAAAGGGTAAAACAGATGTGGAGATTTAAGACCAGGTTTGTTATGTCCTGACCACATCACTATGATCCAGTGACGGTCAGATTGAATGTGAAACTGTCTTGCAGAATGTGAAATTGCCTTACATACGGTACTTGTCCCCTTAATTTAGGCTGGTATGTTTCAGGTATGAGCCAAGTGAGGTTCTGGGGCTCCAGGCAGAACCAACCATAGCTCTTTTTGTGGCCTCTGATACACCCTCCAGGCTTTCCCAGACCACCATCAAACTTCCAAGAGCTTTGGGTTGCCATGCTGTTTAACTTCTTCTTTTCCCCAAAAAACTAGAAGTGGACTTCCCCAGTCAGTTCTACTTTGGTTTGTATGTATGTGTAAGACAGAATTTTGGCAGTCCCTCAGAACATCCCATGTAATTGGCCCTCAGAGCCACTGAAGTTATTACTGGTCAGATAAGACTGGTAGCAAATTACTCCAAATTCAAGCAGTAGTTTTTCTCACCAGTAGTTGGAGATGCTAAGTAAGGACTGAAACGGAGAGTGTCAGCATTCAAAACCGGTGCTCCGCTACTAATCTCTGGTCCTTTCTCCACGAGACTCTCCTTCTACTAATTCATTTTCATTCATTTTAATGAGACATAATGGAATTTGCTGAGATGCTCTATCTGCCTCCCAGTTTACTGACCATAAGTGTTCCAAAACTACCTCCAGTCCTATTGCTTCTTCTAGGATGGGAATGAAAGGAAGGGAATTATCACGACATCAGTCTAAACATCTGCTTTTACCCCTGTAGCAGGGTGCAGCTCAGTTGTGTATGAGAGATCTCGGTATAAACAGCTGCTGCTCAAGCTGGTTGGGTGACAGCAGCGTAGGCTGAAGGTCAGAGCGGTGAAAGCTCAGATTGGATTCGCAGCTGGGAGCTCAGATTAATATGACACAGTTCCATCACTAATCCTGACTGCTTTAGACCAGTAACATTGGAGGGAGGCAGACATATTGGGGACCTGCTTCCTCTGGACACCTCCCACATCCTGCTCCTCTCCCTGGTCCCATCACCTTGTGCCTCAAAGTGCTGGCACCTGCTCTTCATTCCAGCACTACGGAAGTGATGGGATGTCAGGAACTCCTCAACAGCCACTACAGCGAAGGTGACAAGATCAAGTGGAAAAGCATTCCTGTTGAGCCAAAAATAACCTCTTATGTGCGCTAATCTTCCAGCCTTGGACATCTATCAGATGGGATATGAAGGTCACCACAGGTTGGGACAGAGGTCAAACACCAGTTCCTGTCTCTTGGCAGCTACTGGGTGACCTGACATTCACCTATGGCTTCCCCGGTCTCTTCCAACTCTATGATTCTATGATTCTATGTAATAACAGCCTCCAATGTGTCCTTCGTCTTCAACAAGGCAAGGTCATTTGGCAGGTCTTTTGGGCCATCTCAGGAAAGGCAAAATGTTGAGATACAATGACAAGGAATTTATTATCATGTTATTTTATTTGATATAAATAAGTATGGAGGGGGGAGGAGACCATTTAGATTTTTACAATTTTAATTTTGTCTTGTTTTATTTCTTTATTTGCTTCAGGCACCAAAATGCCTGAGGTTGTTGGGTTGTTTGATGCCAACATCGGCCTGTCATTATTGTGCCACACTGCAGTATATTTATTTATTACAATATCCATCCTTTCCTCCAAGGAGCTTAGGACAAGATTAGACCTCTCTTCACCATCCATTGTATCATCACACTAACCCAGTGAGGTAGCAGCTCACTTTGTAATTGGGTTCGCAAGTGGGTGTGCTTTTGAACCTAGGTCTTATTGGTCTAGTTAGAATGACCAAGTGGGCTGGAGACTCTGGGAATTGTAGTACAACAAAATAACTTTCCAAAGTAACTGGATTTAAACTATTTAACCACATGCTACTGCAGCCACAACCCCTCTTCATTATATTTGAAGAGATCTTCTCTAAATTCTTAATTTATAAATGACAACCGACAATGGACTGTGGAGTAGGTGACAGAGGATTCAAACACAAGTCTTTCTGCTACTCTCAGTTGCCCCCTCTCATACATACACATACACACACCATGGCTCCTGTAGCTTCGGGGGTTACCTGATTTGTCTCTTGCTCAAAGTCTTTCTTTCTTCCCCTCACCAACCAAAAAATGGAAATAAGCTCTATAGCCAATATACACTTCACATCTGCATTAAAGAACAGTTTAAAGAAAAGCAAATGTAAGTACAAGTGAAAACAGTGATAGAAGCAAGGTCAGCTGGACTGTCTCAATAGAGGGAGGAGATAGTTCTGCAGGGAAATGGACATTAAGATGAAGGGACCAGGTCACACACTCTCCAACTGTCCTGACTTTGTAGGGACAGTCTTGGTTTATCCTCTGTCGTCCCATTTTCAGCTGCTTTTCAAATAGCCCTATTCCTCTCGCCTCCTTTTTTCCCTCTTTGTCCTCATCTTACTTCAGTTGCTGCAAACCGAGTTCAAAGTGCAAAAGTAGCTTATATTCAACAAACTCAGCAATGGGAAGAGGAGAGGAAGAGTAGAAAGCTGCACTTCCCTGTAGACTCAAGCAAAAGCAACCCACTGCAGCCTCTTCTAGCTTGTATGTTATAATTTTTGTATTCATAATTTTTGCCACCTTGACCACACTTTGGTGTAGCTGGGCCATATACTTCCTAGTTTTCATCTGTGAAATGTTGGTGGGTATGGGTCTTGGAGTTTATCGGCAGTACTGGCAGATTGGGATGGAACCTAGTTGTGCCTGATGGGGACAGAAGATTGGCCAGCTAAATAGGGTATGCAAGGAGGTAACAGATAGGAATCCTTCAACTTTCCCAACCGAACCAAAAGTACCTTGATACACGGAAGTAAGCAGCTCCCTGCCCCTATTTGTCAAAGAACACAAGAATACTGAAACTGCAGATCAAATGTTAAAACTGCAGGGAGAGGAGGGTTATGGAGCAGTCAGTTTTCTAGCATTCTTGCATCTCTGTCAATCCTAAATGGTACTAATCTTTTTCATCTCTACCACAGACCATCAAACCATTGGTTCACCTAGCCATTGGTTCTTCTGCACCTGTCTTCCCAGTAAGCACAGTACTTACTTTTAGACTCCAATTCCCATGATGCCTGACCATTGACCTTGCTGACTAGGCTTATGAGAAGTGCACTTCAAAACTTAAGGAAGGCTGGTCTCCACACTAACTGAGAGTGGCTCTTCATAGCTTCAAGCTTTCTGAGGCCTCTCTGGAGATACCAGGGATTGAACTCAGTAGGCTTTACTGGCAAAGCATATGCTCTGTCACTTACCTATAGATTTCCCCCTTCTAATCTACTGGGACAGTAATGATGGTCATCTACTGGGCACAGAAGAGAGCAGTTTGGGTCTTCTCTTGCTGCACTCCAAATGCTTAAGTCACAGTACTGTACCATCAAAGCATCGAGAAGGCTAATGGGGACATCTTGCATTCTAGCTCATTTCTGAAAATCAAGAGTAGTTGTATAAGAACTGAGCATCAGAGAGACCAAGAATACAATAAAGGGGACATGGCAAATAGTTTATCAGCTCCAAGGGAATTATTTTAAGCAGGTTCAGAAATGTGTTTGGGGCAAGTAAGCAAAAGAAATTCCAGTACAAAAGGCTGTGGGTATAGATTTGCTCCATCACCATCATGTGCTAGCACTAAATCCATCGCTGGTAAACTTGCTTGGCCTCCATCCAACTAATCAGCACTGACACAGGGCATCTTATTAGAGACAGATGGTTCGCAAGCAACTTTTCATCCGGACCTGCCAGCAGTAGAAACAACACTTGAGCCTCCTGCTCAAAGAATCAACATTCACACACCAGTTATCTCAGTCAGCCAACTCCCCCTCCAATCTGACAGCAGCCTCATGACCGTAACCCACAGCAGTCTGCCCTCACTTGCATTAATTCTCTACTCATCCATTTGGGGACTCGCATGCACACAGAAATGTGGGACTTAGAATAGATTATCTTTCCACCCCCTCCAGTGTCTACCAGGGGAACTGCAATGTCTCGGTTTTCCCTTTGCTGTGCTACATGACACAAAAAGTGCTGTTGGCATTTTCTGAGTATGGAATTTACAAGTGGGATTCCACTCATGCACAAACAGAACACAAGAGAAGCCCAAAGAAACTATTTGTGTCTTCAGTGAAAACATCCTGTGTCTTGGCTCATTCAAACCAACTTCCAAAACATTTCCTTCCATTGTCTTAGGATAAAAGTAAAGGTAAAGGTATTTTCCTTTGACAAGGTTGCTCATTCCCATTACTAGAGACAGTGTTGTCAAAGACAACTCTGCAACTGTGTGGCCAGCATGACTGCACAGAATGTTGTTCCCTTCCCACTGAAGTGGTACTTATTTATCTACTTGCACTTTTACATGCTTTTGAACTGCTAGGTTGGCAGAAGCTGGGAGCTCACTCTATCACATGGCACTTGGGTCTCAAACTGCCAACCTGCCAATTTTGCAAGCGTCAAAGTCAGCGTCTAAACTGTTGACCCACTGTGTCCTTCTTAATAGATATTACAGTTAGTGTGTGCAACACTTAGAATTCTTGAGTAAGGAGAAAAAACAGCAATAACGTAGGTCCAAAACAGATAGGCCAAAAGGACCACGCTGGGATCGCACTGGCCCCGATTCCACTGGGATTGTGGTGACCACACAGGCCTGGTCCCTATCTGGGCCACCACTGTGGTCCTAAACCAGACCACGGGAAGGAGCGGATCATACCTGCTCCTTTTTGGCCTGATTTTTCTTGCTTGGCATGGCCTCCAGCCATGTTTGGGGCGCGCGACGTCTAAATGCCACATTCCCAGGGCAGCCCGAAGCCAGCATTTTTTGCCCATCTGTTTCAGGCCTTAGAGAAACAAAGTAAAGACTACATTATAGGAACTTCATTCTAAAATAGTAAAGTTACTTAGGGTGCTTATCTAATCTAGCTGCATTCTAGGGAAGAGCTGAAGCTGAGAGAGAAGAAGCAGAAGCATCCTTAAGGGTATCTTTACATCACAGAGGGAGCAGGATAGGTAAAGAAGGAGAGAGGACAATTTGGGCCACTCAGACTTTCTAACCCTGTTGCACAGCTGCTCACTTTGAGGCGTTCTTGACTCTTCAGTGTAGAGCAGTGTTGTACTTCCAACACCTCTTCTCAATGGAGTTTATGAGACGACGGAAATTGGAAGTATAATCTAATGGCAATCCGAACGCAATCATGAGGTTTCATGTTATTGCGTATTAAAGTATCTCACGCAATTTCGGGCAAAAGGGACGTCATTCTGAACACAATCATGGGTCAGTGGCTTGGTAAGGACATCTGCAATCATGTCTTCTGCTGGGCAATATTCCAGTTTGATAACCCCCGTATTCATGTCCATCCTATATGAAGTGATATTTTGTTCCATATGTATTTTTAGGCTGAGGACTGATCTTTTCTGTCTAAGAGATATTTATACATCCTTGGTTGACTTCATATATTTTGTCGGGGTTGGCTCTTCTGTTCTAAAGTCTTTCTCAGGGTAAGGAGCTTATCAGACGAGGGAAATTGGAAGTATAATCTAATGGCAATCCGAACGCAATCATGGGGTTTCACGTTGTTGCGTATTAAAGTATCTCAAGCAATTTCGGGCAATGGGAAGTCATTCTGAACACAATCATGGGTTTTACATCATTTCATATTAAAGCATCTCACGCAATTTCGGGCAATGGAGGGTCATTTTCAGGAAATGGGAAGTCATTGTGAACGTATTCTGAATGCAATTGGAATTCACGTAAATTCGCTAAACTAGGAAATTCATGTGAATTCGAATTGGCTCCAATTGGCTCCATTCGCAATAAAGAGAATTTCCTCCCATGTGATAAACTCCTAAGACATATTCAGCTTCTCCAGAGGAGTTTGCAATTGTCTTCTGCTTCAGCTCCGCTCTGGGCCCCACAACAAACTCCAACTCCCAGAATTCCATAGCCTTGAGCCAGAAAAAGAGTTAAAGCGCTGCCAAACCGGGATATTTCTCCAGTGTGGATCCATTTGTCGTCATTTTCTCCTTCCTTCTGCATCATATTTCCCACAAGAAATAAGACTGGAATTAGAAAGAAAGGAAAAACATGGATCCATCTCTTCCTTTTTGCTTATATGTTTGTTTGTCTTTGCTCCTTTCCTACTAAAACTACTCTGAAAGACTCCACTTATTCATTCAATAGTCTTTTTATGTGTAGAAAACAGCACTCAAAGCTTTCCTGGGGTCCATTCCATTCTACACTGTTAAAAAAAAAAAAATGCAGTTTGACACCGCTTTAACTGCCATGGCTCCACCCTAAAAATAAATAAATAAATAAATAAATAAATAATTGTACAGATATAAATATAATAATTAATATAATATAATATAATTATATAAATATAATATAAATAAAAATAATAAAAATAAATAATATAACTATAAATAATAATATAATTATTGTAAATAATATAATATAATTATATAAATAATATAAATATAATATAATTATATAAATATAATATAAATAATAAAAATAATAAAAATAAATAATATAACTATAATATAATTATATAAATATAATATAAATAATAAAAATAAATAATAAAAATAAAAATAATATAAATATAATATAAAGAGTAAAAATATAAAATATAAATAATAAATAATATAAATATAATAAAAATATAAATACATATAAATAAATAAAAATTATAAAATCCCACAGAATCCTGGGATTTGTAGTTTGTTGTGGCACCAGAGCTCTCTGGCAGAGAAGGCTAAACATCTCACAAAACCACAAACCCCCCAGGATTTAACTACAGCACTTAAAGCGATTTCAAACTGCTTTATTTCTACAGTAAGGCTATACCCCTTTTATTTCCCCCCCACAGGAAATCCAATTGGAATTCTACAATTTTGCTACCTCTATGTGCAAAGGGGTGGGGCCACTCAAAGTCTTCTTAGATATCTATGAAGAAGATCAGTTGGGCTCTAATAAAAAAAATTAATTGGACAATTGAGCTGTCAATAACACCACGGAGATGCCTATTGGTTGAAATGGACGTCCATCGTAATTATGGGACCACCCCTTTGTTCCTATTGGTTCTCAAGCCTCCCTCTTGGCTTCCCATTGGCCAACCTGTTCGCGGGGGGCGGGACATTCCTTCTAGTGTGAGGCCAGGTGGCTGAGAGTTGGGCGCAGCTCGAAGAAAGGGGACGACAAGAGAAGACACTGGGGAGCTCGGCTTTCCCTGGGGACGCTCTAGTCACCATGGAGGACGGTATCTATGGTAGGTTCTCCCATTAATTTGGAAGGGGGGGCTGAAAATATTGAATAATATCGAGACCCACCCATTATGGGAAAAATAGGCTGGGAGGACTGAACCATTCCGTAGTACGGGGAGAGTAGGGGGCGGGGCCATCCTTACAAAGAGGGGTGGGGCTGGAACGAACCAACATAAAGACAGGGGGAGAGCTGGACTATCCCATTGTATGAAAGAGGGGGAGGGAAATAATAATTATATAAAATCTAACCACGGGATTTCGACGTGACCCATATTAATCCACGCCGTTATAACTATTGGGCGGGTCTTCTCTTTTAAGCCTGTACCATCCACAGCGTAGGGGAGAGGAGGCTGGGTTGTACCACAGCAGGGATAGTCTCCCCTGTTTTCTCAAAATGGATGAGGCCGTTAAAGACCGAACCTGACAGGAACTAAGGGTTGTGGGTCGTACCATTTGTTTAGGGTGGGGGGGATTGGGCGGAGGATGAAGGGAGGGAAACCCGTTATAATTTAAATAGGGGACTGTACCATTCTGTTGAACGGAGGGGGGGGGGGGAAATGGTGGCTAATCATGAGAAGGGAATTATGGGTGTGCTAGAAACATATTTTTTCCCCTCAGAGCTGTTTTTTATTCATGGTGTACATTGTAATAATAATATTAAATGTCAATAAATCACTGTTTTTACATAATTTTACATTGTAATAATAATAGTAAATGTCAATAAATCACTATTTTTACATAATTTTACACATTGTAATAATAATAAATGTCAATAAATCACTGTTTTTACATAATTTTACATTGTAATAATAATAGTAAACGTCAATAAATCACTATTTTTACATAATTTTACACATTGTAATAATAATAAATGTCAATAAATCACTATTTTTACATAATTTTACATTGTAATATTAATAAATGTCAGTAAATCACTATTTTACATAATTTTACATTGTAATAATAATAATAAAATGTCAGTAAATCACTATTTTTACATAATTTTACATTGTAATAATAATAATAATAAATGTCAATGAATCACTATTTCTACATAATTTTACATTGTAATAATAATAGTAAATGTCAATAAATAATTTTACATAATTTTACATTGTAATATTAATAATAAATGTCAATAAATCACTATTTTTACATAAATTTACATTGTAATAATAATAGTAAATGTCAATAAATCACTATTTTTACATAATTTTACATTGTAATAATAATAATAAATGTCAATAAATCACTATTTTTACATAATTTATATTTTCATTTTGGATGAAACCTGGATGAGGGCTTCTGTACTTTTAATGGCTGTGTAAAAGATGACATTTCAGGAGGTGTTGCTTTATTATCACACAACTGGAATATTAAGTAACACCTGCTACTATGGGCATATTATTGTTACTACTAATAAAATACAGTAATAATAATAATAATAATAATAATATATTATATTATATTATATTCCAACTTTCCAAAAGGATCAAGGCACCATAAACAGATACAGACATGTACACCACTAAAAATTACATATTAATCCCTTATCCCTTACCTAACTGAATCACCAACTCTACAAATACACATTAACATCAATTTAAAATAGTATTAAAATACTACTACAGATAGTTAACATTGGGCCAAAGCACACAGCAGAAATAATCCAGTTTAATACCGCTTTAAATGCCCTGGCTCAGTGCTAGGGAATCCTGGGAATTGTAGTTTATTGTAGCACCAGAGCTCTCTGACAGAGAAGGCCAAACGTCTCACAGAAGTACAGTTCCCAGGATTCCCTAGCATTGAGCCAGGGCAGTTTAAAGCAGTCTCAAACTAGATTATTTCTGCAGTGTGTTTTGGCCCATTGAGGTATTAAGAGTGCTCAGTACATGTTGTAACTCAGGGTTCTTACAACAATTTGATAGTTTATTGTTTACAGTTATTCTAACAATACATTGTTTATTCTATAAATTCTTTTATTTGTATTTTGCTACTTACTATGTACAGTGCCGTGTAAATTTACAGTTGCCCCTCCGTTTTCGTGTACTTCAGATCCATGACCCTCACTTACTCGCGAGGAGTAAACAGAGGGCATTAAAAAGGGGGGCGCGCCCAAGGCCACTTTTAAACTTAATACAGTAATAATAACAGTGTTTTGTCAAACCTTGGATAACTAACCTTCAAGTCGTTTCCAACTTATGGCATCCCTAAGTGAACCTAGCATGCGGCTTTCTATGCAGAGGAGATTTGCCATTGCCTTCCCCTGAGGCTGAGAGATTGTGACTTGCCCAAGGTCATCCAGTGGGTTTCATGGCCAAGCTGAAAGTTGAATCCAGATCTCCAGAGTTGTCCAACACGCAAACCACACATAACACAATATAAATCATTGGTAGAATTCAAAGACAGGTTGTAGAACACTTCAGTCTTCCTACACATTCCATCTCAGACCAGTGGTCCTTGAACACAAAAAGTACAAAGGAGAATTAGAAAGAGAAGCAGCAGAATTGGAATATATCTACAAACTACAGTCGATCAACAGAGGGTTAAGCAGAGACAATGCTTTCCTAACTCACTGCACACATTATAACACCAGCTATCACCCCAGCCTTCTGAGGACTCCTTTGGCCAGTTCATCACATCTTTTTGGTTCCCACACTACACCTGAATACTCATTCATGTAGTTATCCACTCACCTTGGCTTTAGGCAACATCCTTCCTCCTGACTTTGTCCCCCAACTACAGTGCCATCATTAAAACTGAACTTGTCACCTCATCTCCATAATCACAAAGTTTTGCATTTCTGTTACCATTCTCACACACAGCCTGCTTATATAGGACCCTGCACTATACTCCATGCATCTGAAGAAGTAGACACAGGCCTATGAAAGTTCATGCTACCACCATACTTTCAGTTAGTTTCAAAGGTGCTACAGTATCCCAGTGTGTATAAAACACTGTTCCGGCCTGAAGGAGGCTATCCCAGGTGAAGTAGTTCTTTGTGTTTCACCTTTCTTTCAACCATGCTCTCAGGCTGTTATACGTGATTCTCTCCCCATCTCCTCCTGTGACGTAGGCTGGGCTGAGAGACATTGGATCGGGGTCAGCTTCCAGGGCTATTTGGAAACGTGAGCCTTGGATGTCGCCATCCAAACCCCAACCAACACTCCTCTGAGGACAGATTATTCTCCCACTTTCATGTAATGGCTGAATTTTCACAACCAGTGTAGGGATACTGTACACCAACCCACTCAGAGGTTAGAAATGATGTAAAATCTGGAGTTGCAGATCAAGCAATGAACAACCTCTCCATTAAGAGATAATTTGGATATGCTGGAGCTTGTAATCACAGTTCATTTGTGATCACAGGCATACTGTTTGCAAATTACTACTTTACAACCACTGGGTGAGGTAGACTTGTATTGCAATCCATATATCAAAGATGGGAGGCTGGGAGAGATTCACAGTTCTGTCTCTTATACTACACAACATGTTGCAATAAATCTCAGATGACTACCTCTGTATGGGCCTAAACACCTGGATGAACTAATGCATGTTAGCATCCCCTTCACTCCAGCCTTCACTTAATAAAGGTGTGTTTATTGTGAGCACAGAACTGGTAATTAAAGGGTAGTAAGAAATAACCTGCAGTGTATGGGTCTTGTTAGACTCATAGTTAGGCTCATAAACTTTAGACACTATGGGGCTTTTTACATTGGCAAGAAAGTGTGACATGAAGTTGCACTTTCCTTAATGCTTAGCAGCTAGACAGCAAGCCCCAGGTGTGCATTTAAAAAGTACAGGGCAGCTAGACTGAGGTTTTTTCTGTGGCTCAGCAACTATATGGGAAGCTGTCAAAACGCTACAAACACAGGTGGAGCAGCTACATGGGCAGCAAGGAACGTGGCTTTTAGCCGCGCTTTAAACATTTTTTTCCCTTGCTGGCTGCGAATTGCACAATTGCGCAGGTACACCATACAGTCGGAGCTTATCACATGGGGGAGTACAGGACCATTCCGAAAGAGGGAGAAAGTGAGGTCAGTTCGGAAATGCACATGATTACGCACAAGCTCATCACACACAAAACAAGAGAGCATCTACACAAAAAGAAAATGCAGAGTCAATACGAAAGAATTCATCACATGTGAACATACTGGTCGGCTTTCTGTTGCAAATTAAGGCATCTTGGGAAATGGTAGCAAAGGCTCATGGGAGTTGTAGTCTGTGTTCTGTCAGAGCATTATATTGAGTTGTCTTGAGGTTTCAGCCCTCTGTCCAGGAGGGATTCCCATATGTCCTCCATTCTTGAGCAGAGGCCCCCCTTTTCCAAGTTGACCAGGCACGTCCTCCTTTGCCAGGACACGTCCTACTTTTCCAGCCTTCTTTTTGAAGAGGAAGCAGGAGGGCCAGGCGTGCTCTGGCCAGGCTCTGGGGGTCTCTTCCTGGCTCCTTCCCTCCCTCCCTCCTTCCCCGCTGCCTTCCTCCTCCCTTTGGCTGAGAGAGTGTGACTTACAGGGAGGAAGGGCAGCGGAGGTGCTCCAGGTCCCTCCCCTTCTCCTCCTCCTCTTGCCAGCTTGCCCTGGCCTGGCTGAGCGCCTCCAGTGCCCTGCTGTCTCCCTAGAAGTCACACTCTCTCAACCAAAGGGAGGAGGTGAAGGAAGGTGCAGGCGCACTCTGGCCGGGCTCTGTAGGTCTCTTCTTGTCTTGGCACCTTCCCTCCCTCCGCACTTGTATCGCTGCCTTTAAATGGGCGCTTTAAAGATACAGAGCCCCATTTAACCGTTCAACTACACCTTAGCCTTTAGATGCAATAGGGGTGCTTTTTACATTGGCTAAAAGGGGCGGTCCAAACTCGCCCCTTCTAGCGGCGAGATGAGGCCTAGGCTGCCACACGGGCAGCCCCAGAGGCCTCATCCCGCCGCAACGACCCGCCGCAAAAAAGAGCTCCGGGATCGAGCTCTTTTTTTGCGGCGCGGGAAGGGCGTGATTGGCGCCCTCCCGCGCCACCAGAGCGCCAAAACGTGCGCAGCGCGTCAAAACGCTGCGCACGTGATGATGCTTGTACGGCGCCACCGTGTAGACGCTGCCATCTTTAAATGGCGGCGTCCATGCGTTTTAGGCTTAGGGAGGGTGTAAAGGCTACGCCCTCCCTAACCCTAAATGCGGGCTTTTTAGCCCTAAAAGCGCCTTTTTTTGCCCGTGTAAAATGGGCCAGCAATGCTGCACCCTTTTTAAAAAAGTAGTGGGGAAATCAAACTACTTTTTAAAGGCACTTCTTCTCCCTTAAAACTCCAAAATAGTGTTTTCATGGCACACTTTCCCTTTTTCTCATCTAAAGGCTGGGTTTTCAAGCAGCCTTCAACACACCTCTTTTTGCCAATGTAAAATGGGCCAGCTCCTTTTTAAAGCACTTCTTCTCCCTTAAAACTCCAAAATAATGTTTTCATGGCACACTTTCCCTTTTTCTCATCTAAAGGCTGGGTTTTCAAGCAGCCTTCAACACACCTCTTTTTGCCAATGTAAAACGGACCTATGGTCTTGGGTGAATGGAATGGGCTTTATTTTTAAGTAACCATCCACAAAATTGGAATTCACAATGTTCATAGAAGACAAATTCTGCCCATTTTGTACTGTACCCTGCAAACTCCTTTCTACAATATTCTGCCTCCCCCAGTATTATACTGCTTTCTCATGCTCCTCTAGTTCCTGCATTTAAACATATTTATGAAAGCCTTTGTTTTGTATGTTGTAGAGGTCACATGTTCAAAGCAATTTTCTCATGTGTTGTGTGCATTTCTGTATACTATCTATTCCATTTCTCTTCTTCCTCGTTTCCACTGTGTGTGTGTGTGTGTGTGTGTGTGGGATAGAACACATTCTGAAGAAGCAAATAAATGCTTTGAAATAGGTGAATTAATATTAGAAATGTGAAAATTTCATGAAGATAGTAATCGGTAGTACTAATTGTTAATAATAAATAATGTTAATATTATTAAATAATATTTTGGATACCAATACTCATCACACAACGGAAATCATTTAATGTAGTAGTCAGTGCCAACCTGCAACAAAGAATCTGCTTTACATATTTATACATGTCCCCCTCCCTCATTTCCTCCTTTTCTTTCACTCTTCCTTCCTGTACTATAGTCTGCATCTTGGTATGTCCTTTTCTCTGTCCTTCTAAAGCAAGTGGGAATCATGCACCCAGGCCTGCAGGTGTTGCCAGCCTGCAGCTCCAAGCATTCCTCACCACTGGCTAGGTCTGCTGAGTCTTGCAGTCCAACAGAATCTGGAGGAACACAAACTCAATCAGGTCTAATAAAAAAACACAAGGTACTGGCGGAATATTAATAAAGCGCTGGCTGGTCATGAAAAATGGAACCGTTTTCATTAGGTTTATGGACATTCCTGTGTCTCAGGGTTGAGGGACAGTTTGCCATGCAGATGTTTTAGACTGTCGTTCCCCTTTGTTACCCTTGGCCATGCTGGGTCTCATGCACTTGCTTTATCTTTTGTACACCTCATGCCTTGAATTGCTGTGTAGAGCAGAGTATTTTAGCTGCTGAGAGAGGCTGCCTCTGCTGAGCTTCTTTAGAGCTATTAAGGATACAAAGAGGCCATCTAATCTCCTCTTTTCCATGGGGCTTTTAGGGAAAGATAGGGCCTATACCAAAAGACAGGGATTCCTTTGATTCCAGCCCCCCCTTCTAGGCTGTGGTTTCCAATGCTACCAGCACCAGGAGTGAACTAAATACCTAGAAGATTATAGTTTCCAATCCTCTTTCCTCTTGCTAATGCAGTGCCTCCAGACCTGACGCCGGAAGAGAGGGTCGAGTTGGAGAACATCCGTCGGCGTAAGCAAGAGCTCCTGGTGGAAATCCAGCGGCTGCGAGATGAGCTGAGTGAAGCCATGAACGAGGTGGAGGGGCTGGAGGCCAATGAGGGAAGGTGAGGGGCTTCCTTTTGTCTTCAGTTGGCTCCACCTTGACTCTAGGCTAGAGATTCTTTACATCAGGAGTGACTTCTAGATTGTGGCTGCACCATGGTCTTGAACAATAAAAAGCAATGTTTTGGGGGAAACAAAATGGTGGGCCCCATTAGGCCTTGATTTCTGCTTGCTTATCACATTTCTAATCCAGTAACTATATGAGTGTGAAATTCTCAGGAACATCATGTTGATCACAGTTGAAGGCAAGCACTGTCCAGGATGGCCAATTATGGTATAAGGCCACCAGAGGAAAGGAATACTGTTCAGAAGTAAACTTAAATTGGCTGGGATGAATTTAGGCAGAGCTGGGAAATGTTGTTTTTAGACTGTAGCTGCCAGAATCCCCCAGTCCAAAAATGTGATTCTTCTAAGTTCTGAATTTGGGGTACTTCACTAAAGGGAGGGGGGAAGTCTCAGTACAACAGTTTCTCTCTCAAACTCTCAGAAATTGTCACTGAGCATATCTTGTAAATTCCACAGACTGTAGTAACTAGATTCTTTCTGTCAAATAACATTACTTAAATGAACAGTTAATAGTCTGAACTGTCTCAGGTTGTAATGCTTCATCTGATAACTACTAGAAGATTTTAAAGTGTCAGTGGCAATGGATGTGAACTGGATTAAAGAAGCCTACGGTGTACCTGCAGTTCCTTAGATTTGAAGAAAGACAATTTTGTAAGAAAGAAAAGTGTCTCCCACAGCTTGGTATTTTTGCAAGCCTTTCCCATATAATTCAGCATTATCATTTACTCAGTGTGGAAATGTTGTACCTCAGTTTCATGTATTATTTTATACTGTGTGTTCAATTATTGTTGCATATCCAGAGATGTAAAATTTCCAGAAATTCTGATGCCGTGGGAAATAAAATTCTTAGAAAAGGGGAAATGCAACATTAGCACTTTTTAAAGATTGAAAGTCATTATGTTAACTTTAGGAACATAAAATATGACAATGTATAATTTGATCTGGCATAAAATTACCACAATTGATATATTAAAAATACAGTGTTTTCAAACAATTATTACAAATGGAATTTACTTTTATTTATTTATTATTTTTATTTGTAACAAATGGAGCAACTATCTCCTGAGCTGTACTTTCTTTCATTGTTGAGGCCTACTAGAACAGAACAGAACCAAACAGATCCACCCACAAGTAAAAACAAAAGTGAAACCTTTTTCTTCTGTTGCCATTCGAATAACACAGTATACCTTAAAGGAAGAAAAACATCTTCCTTTGGAGAGAGTTCAGTTTATAACCTAGGAGTTGTCTGTCATCCTCACTCAGTGCACAGAAACTTGAATAATCTGATACTGTACATAGTTTTTAGAAATGGTTTGGAGAATATATGAACACCTTGTCTTAAAGATTTTATTCATCATGCTAAAGTAAAACATTCCATGACTGATTTTCTTCCTTTTTCCAATTTTTTAATTTTTGGGGGGAAAAAAATCAAAAGAGGCTTCAGGGGAAAAAATGGGGGGAAATGTTTTTTCCCCCTAATTTTTCCAGTTTTTTTCTGGGCCTTCACATCTCTATCATACTATGTGGAGTTGAAGGCTTTCATGGCTGGCATCCATAGTTTCTTGTGGGGCTTTCGGGCTATGTGGCCCTGTTCTAGAAGAGTTCCTTTCTGATGTTTCGCCTGCATCTGTGGGTGGCATCTTCATCTTTTCTCAAGATGCCAGCCACAGATGCTGGTGAAATTTCAGAAAGGAACTCTTCTAGAACATGCCCACATAGCCTGAAAGCCCGACAAAAAATCTATCACACTACTTTGAAATCTTCATATATAAATAGTTTTAAGTAAATAAAATAGGCAAGAATGTTTTTATAATCTCATTCATGTTCATAATTTCAGAATACCCTCTCTAATTATCTTATCTGAATACTCTGGGGGAAAATGTGGTCCAGTCCTCGAACTGATTGTGCCATGCCATAACAAAAGTGGGAAGTTCATGTTTGGATACTTTTCCAGACACCACCAGCACCAACTCACCACCAAAAAGAAGTGTGTGTGGAAAGTCTGAAAGAATGTTGATGTTTGCAGTCTCTTTTGTGAAGAGTCAAGGAGTTAATAGGTATACTTCCTTGTTTTGGACAGTAAAACTCTTCAGAGGAACCGAAAGATGGGGATGGGTCGCAAGAAATTTAACATGGATCCCAAAAAGGTAAGTAGGTGCTGGGGTTGCATGCAATCACTTGTTAAGATTTTGTGGGGAAATACCTGTAGTACAGGTTGGTTACCCCTTATCCAAAATTCTTGGGACCAGAATTGTTGAGCTGGTAAATTTGGGTTTTTTGGAATATGTAAGTAGCATAGTACATACCTGTACTGTATTTACAAGGCTGGAGAGAGACGCAAGGATCTGTGAAAGGGTGGAGGCATGGATTCGCAATGATCACTGCTTGAATTTCTACCATTTCATACATTCCCAGTCTCCCTCCAGCTTCACATCTTTTTCCCGCTAGTCACTTGATTCTGCCTTTGAAACAGCATTGCAAAGCTGCTCATTCATCTCTCTACAGACTCATGTTTCTCTCCAGCCTTAGGTCTTCCTATCACCAACCACCCACTTCTACCTACAAAGCGACAGCAGCTGCAGCATTTCTGCTTGTCTGTGTCCAGCTTCATGTCTGTCTCCAGACTCATGCCTTTTTGCCATGAGTTGCCTCCTTCTGCCTTCAAAGCAGCAGAGACACTTCTGCTCATTCATCTCCTGTAGCCTTGCCTTTTTCTCCATCCTTATGTCTCATTTGTTTGCTTCTTACTGTATATACTCATGAATAAGTTTAGAAATTTTAGTGAAAAAATTGATGCAATAAAACTGAGGGCCAGAACAGACTGGCAGCTTCAAGCCGACTTGGGGCATGGCATATACGTGCACCATGTCCCCAAGTCCCCCAGAAGTCGCATTGGCAATTACACGCTGGGCGGCATCAGGATAACTTGGGGTGTGGTGTTTAGATGTCACATGCCCCAGTGCTGGCAAAAAGCGGGCCTCAAAGGCAAAGGGGCGGCTTTTCTCTACCCCAACCAATAGTGGGGTTTTTCCCGCTCCTATTTGGGGTGGAAGCTGGCTGGATTGGGGCCACATGTCTGTTTGCCGCAGCCCCAATTCAGCCTTAATTGTGGCAGCTCTAAGCCGCCCCGTTGGGGTTGTCTGTTTCATCCCTGACGTGACTTATCCACAGGTCAATATAAGTACTGTACTTCAATTCTTATATTAAAAAGGAACCAAGGCAAGAAGATAATTTGTCTTGGAAGCACAGCCCCCCTCCCCCCCCCCCCCTTTACTCTCATTTATCCAGCTTTTAGTGTGAGCACAAACAGTTATGCCTGCTGGAATTTTGGAAGTTCTTTGGCATTATTTTCCTTTGCTCTATCCTTTAGGTCCTTTCTTATTTCCCCATTGGTTTTAACTTTCAATTTATCCATAGGTCGTATCAAAGTCCATAATTTTGGCCTCAGAATCTGCCTTCAATTTATGAATGAGGTCAGTTTATAGTCAAGTATATACAGTATATTGCACAAGGCTGGTGAGAGACTGAGGATCTGAGAGACAAATAAGTGGGAGTGCTTCAAAGGTGGAAACAGATGGATAGCGGAAAAAAGTTTTTGCTTTGGAGAGTTTCAAATTTTCAGATTAAGGGTGCTCAACCTGGACAAACCTGTTCTGGTGGAACATGAGCTACCAGGCATCCTAGATTTTCTGCCAGCAGGATCAGGTCAGAATTCTGCTACTGTAGACCAAGCAGCCAAGACTCCTAAAGTTTCTATGATCAAGGTTAAAAGATTTGGATGGGGTGGGAACAGGTTTGTGCTCAGGTGGATGGGTCACATGATTCTCAGCTTCTCTATTATGTTTTGCAGGGAATCCAGTTCC
Source organism: Urosaurus nigricauda (assembly GCA_034509955.1). NCBI lineage: Eukaryota > Metazoa > Chordata > Lepidosauria > Squamata > Phrynosomatidae > Urosaurus > Urosaurus nigricauda. The sequence continues at coordinate 16,320,822 of JAOEGL010000006.1, forward strand.
TGGTGGAAAATGAGCTGCTGCGCTCCACTCCTGAAGACATTGCCCGTTTCCTCTACAAAGGGGAAGGACTCAACAAGACAGCCATTGGAGACTACTTAGGAGAGCGGTAAGAAGGGATGGGGATGCAAAACACATGGAACATCCATAAAGATTGGGGCAGTTGTAATGTACAGGTCTATTACAGGAAAATTGGGGTTTTTTAGAAAATGGGGAAAGATCTAACCTTGGATTCATCCAGGAAAGTGTACATAGAAATGAGTTTGGGCCTTTGCAAATGAGATGGGGGGGGGGGTTAAAACATCAAGGATGGGGATGTGGCTTATGAATAGATTGAGATGAAAGCAATCATGGTAAAAAGGACAGGCTTAATGTGAATTCTCTCCAAACTTTTTTCAGGGAGGATTTTAATATTGCTGTGCTCCATGCTTTTGTCGATTTGCATGAGTTTACTGATCTCAACCTTGTGCAAGCACTCAGGTAAGTATGAAGCTAGAGTAGAGGTCTGCCATCTAGGGAAAGTCTCATGGTCTTTCAGCCTGTGTCAAAAGAGAAGGTGGTACCAGAAAAGTGGCCTTTTCTTCAGCTGGAATTGCATGCTTTTAGCTCTCTTCTTTTTGCCTTTTAAACGAGACAGACATCTGTAGAGTATGCTAGGTGGTTCAAACACTGGAAAAACTGAGGATACCCTTAAATACTTAATTTATATGAGAGAGGAGAAACATATCTTCGATCTTTGGTCCCATACATTCTTCTGAAATGAGACTGTTTCATTTCTGGTGTGCCAGCACCAGTTTGTCCCAAGCTGAAACATACCCATGCTTTAATATGTGACTGTACTGAGGCTTTCTTCTGTATAACAGGGACAGGGAACTTTTGCCCGCCAAATGTTTTGGATTACAATTCTCGGAGTTGAAGTCCCATGTACCCAGAGATCCAAAACTTCCCCATCCGTTATATTTATCTAACTTCAGCTGAAGGAAGAAGCCAGGAGAGACTCATCAGGATATGCCAATGTTCTTAATAGCAAATATGTAGAGCTGGAAAGGGCTAGAAAATAATTACAGTCAACATCTGCCCCAGAAATAGAATTTGTCATATCTAAATATGATTCATTTGCATAACTGCAATATTACTGATAGAGAGAAAGAACAGGTGCGATATTTGTGGAGTAGCCAACTCAGGGCAGTTCTCTATTATGGTACTTATTTGTTCATGAAGTTTTTCATTCTTTTTCCAGGCAGTTCCTGTGGAGTTTCCGATTGCCAGGGGAAGCTCAGAAGATTGACCGTATGATGGAGGCCTTTGCCCAGCGATATTGTCTGTGCAACCCCGGAGTCTTTCAGTCCACAGGTATTGCATACTCTAGGAAAGGGCAGAGTTACTCTTATCACAAAAGTAAGCAGACCTAGAAAGTATTCAGTCAAGAAAAAATGTCCCTTCTAACATGTGACTTAAAAAAATAGACTTTTAGAGAGAGAGATTGAGAGAGAGAGATAATATTTTTGCCCTGCTCTTCAGCAAAATAGGCCTCCAGAGTGGCTTGCAAATTAATCTGATATTTCTATGCCCTTTTGGGTTAGTGGTCCCCCGGTTTACGAATCCCCCGGGGTACGAATCCCCCGGGGTACGAAACCGGCGGGACCGCTACAATATCCCCCAGGATCCGAAAGATCTCCCGGGATACGAAAGAAAAAACCGCGCAGCCCCTTTAAAGCGGCCACACGGTCCGTTGCAAATAGCGGTCCCCCGGGAAACGAATGCTTCCGGGTTACGAAAGGTAATCCGGAACGGATTACCTTCGTAACCCGGGGGACGACTGTATAAATAAGACAATACAAAAGGAAAAGGGAACAGCAGGGATTAAGTCCAGTAGATACTGCCTCTTCTCCCCTTCAGAGGACCAAGCAATGGCAGTTGAGTTGGAGGGAGAGCCTCTCATTAGCTGCTGAATCCAAGGCACAGTAGAGCTGTGGCTACCTCTTCTCTCCCTTAGAGGTCACAGGAATGGCAGTGGGGAAAGGAGGGAGGGCCTTTCGTATGTTGGTCCTTGACAAAGTAACAAGATGCAGTAACAAATAACATTTATTTGTTACTCCATAAATGTTGCCCTTGACTTGATTTTTTTGTATGCTTTTATACTTGTAGCTGCTATTTTAAAGATTAATTTATTAATTAAAAGTAACTAAAACATAAGTAAAAGTTATTAAATCGTGTTCTTAACAAGTAAAACAACAAGTTACTTGTTTTTTATAATGAGTAGCTGTAACAAGTTGTCCTTTTAAAATAATGAATAATGAGTCAATTTTAAAAGGTAACATCCCAAACTCTGAGCATCGCCTGTTAAATTCTTAAGAGCCATAAAATAAACAGTTTTAATGTATTCTTCACAAACACAAAATAGGATTAAGTTGTACAACAGGAGCAGGAAACTTTTTGATCTTCAGAAGTGTAGGCTCAACCCTTCCTCTCTTCCTCATCTCTCACAATCCCAATAGGCTTCTGGGGCCTATTCTTCAAACCATCTGAAATATGAGAAGTTGTTCACATCGGTTCTGTCAGATACTGTACTTTACTTTGAATAATGAATGCCTCTTGTGATAAGATCCTATGGTAGGTAAATCTGCAAGGCTGCATAAATTATAAACAGAACAGATGTGCTGGGATGGGTATCAAGCTAGTTTGTTTTGTCCCATTCCCCAGATACCTGTTATGTCCTCTCCTTTGCTGTGATCATGCTGAACACTAGCCTTCACAACCCCAACGTCCGTGATAAGCCTACAGTCGAGAGGTTTATCACCATGAACCGTGGCATCAACGATGGAGGAGACTTGCCTGAGGAACTGTTGCGGGTGAGAGAGAATGGTGAAGGGAATGTGAGGCCTGCCTAGATGGCAGGTCTACCTAGGTGGACCTTTGGGTATGTCTTTTGGGTGGGAATTTTGTGGGGAGGGCAGCCTTTGAAGCTCATTTTCACCATCTCAAAAATCCTCTGCCTGCTTGCAAGAAGATTCAGTTTCTTGTTTTGATATAACATTCTGACTGCAGTTTTGATATTTATTTATTTATTTATTTTAAATAACTGTTAAGAGCACTTTTTCCCTGTATTATTTTGTCTGTGTTTTGATGCCACATGGTATCAATGCTGTGCCAAACACATACATGCACCCACACTCTCCTTTCCTTCTTGCCTTGGAAAGGGTGTGGTCTGCCTGTAACTCCTCCCCTTCCTCCCCTCCCCCTAGAACCTGTACGACAGCATCCGTAATGAGCCCTTCAAGATCCCCGAGGATGATGGGAACGACTTGACACACACTTTTTTTAACCCTGACCGCGAGGGCTGGCTCCTCAAACTGGGTGAGAAGCGCCCCCTCCCACTTCCCCTTAAACATTGCAGCCTTATCCCCTACCGTCCCTTGCTACCCTTCCCCTTGCCCCATCCCACCACCACTCCCCACTACCCCATGATCTTTGCACGTCTCTGCGCTCTCCTCTCTTCCCCCCACCTGTTGTGTCATTTAAAGCATGACCTCTCTCTTCATCAGATCAAAGGGATCCTCCTGAAATCCACCCCAATATCCCTTCCCTCCCCTTCCCAGCATCAAATATGTATGACCCATTGGGATCCACTGTTCATCAGGATGCAAGGATCTGGTTAAAACCAGGATCCTCCCTCCTTTCCCCTCTCCCCCGACTCCTCCTTGAGGTGGATCTCCTGTGACAGATGATGAGAGGGTCTGCTGGGATTTCTTCACATTCCCTCTAAAAAGCAGGGATCTACTAAAGAAGTTATAGATGATACTGAAAGTTCATGGCCATTGAAAGACATGTTAAGGCAATTTCTGGTATCTGATGTTTAGCCAGTTATTGCTGGTATGTTTTCAAACCTACCTTATGCATTCATGAGGGCTAGAAAGCGATTTTTAAAAGAAAAAGGCAGCTTCTCAAGATGCCAAAAGCTAAGTCCACTCCCATATTCAGTGCCTGCCATTCAGGTAGCCTTTAGGCATGCATACTTTCACATGATGCTAGGGTCACATATGGTATAACTGGTCTCAGAAAACACTGGCAGACCTGTAGACATAGAGTTTACATGGCCAGTAGATGCTCTTGCATGGCTTCCAAAGATTGAGGGTTCTGAGCCCTCCTTGGACTGGGGGCATGTAACTCTATGATGTCATTTTCCAGCCTTGAAATAAAGAGAAGTATCTTGACTTGACAAAGGTCAGCCCTCTAAATATTTGCATTCTGGAACCTAGGGGAAGTTGGATGTTGGTCCAAGTGGGCCAGAAGTAGATAGAAGCAGGTTTTCCTCAGTCTCCTGAACAGTTGACTGTGACCAAATATAGGCAAACAATCAAGCCAAGGCAGAGATTAAGAGACTTAAAGAACAGCTTTGACAGCATCTTCACACCAGACAAAAGTTGCTTGGAGTGAGAAGCAAGCCCCCAGTGCAAGGACTTGCATACCAAACACAGAATCTGCTGGACTTTCGGTCAGCTGACTTCAGAGATCTGGCCTCCTCGTACTGCGGTTGAGCAAGCCCTTGAAGCAGAGCACTTGTTCTGCAAAGCTTGCCATGGAAATGGAGTGCTGATGGCAAGCATGGAAAGTAAAATGTTGGAGGCGAACTGCCAGGAGCTCCAGCTCAAGTCACTTGTATCTGATGCCTCACATGGAACTTGATATTAGGGTGAAAATACCTCAACTGGTCAGCTGCCATGAGATAGGCATTCTACATAAGTTACCTTACATCCTCCTGTCATTTTTGAGATCACCAGTTCTTGGGCCTGCTAGAAGATGGCAAAAGGACAGAAATAGAAGCTACAGAAATTCCCTCATTGCTAAATAAATTAGCTCTGAAGAGGAAGCCAGTCCCCATTATCTTGTATTTCACCCTTTTCTCAAGGAGCATGGTTGCCATTTCCTTTCACATCCTTTCCTGTCCTCCAAAACTGGATGGAGTACCAAGAGAACATAGTAATTGGTTCCAGGGGAGCAAGCCATATTTATTTTTATTATTTATTAGAGTATTTATACCCTGCCCTTCAGCCTTAAAGGCTTACAATTATTATTTTAAATTAGACAGTTCCCTGCCCTCAGGCTTACAGTCTAAGAAGACACAACACAAAAGGAGAAGGAAATAGGTGGGGAGGGGGAGAAGATCAGGTCCAAAAGTTCTTTTCTCCCTCTGAGGCCTGGACCAAGGCAAATGGACTGGAGGGAGGGCTCTGCTTCTTAATTTAGGTTAGGCCTATGGAGCTGGCAGGCCTTTCCCTCTGATGATGCCGATGGCAAAGGGAGGGCTCATCCACTTACTCTAGGCCAGTCCATATCACTAGAAGATTCCAATTGGTAATCAGCATACAGTCAAGAGTAGAGCAGGTCAGAAGTAAAGGAAAGGGAAAGAATTGTGTGACTCCTACAACATAACTTTAAGGTAGACAAGCTGCAATACCTGGTGTAAGAGGAGATCTGCTGCTTATGTCATTAGATCCCACGCAAGGGGCTTATACAGGCATAGATTTGCAGGTGTTAGCTGGAACCCAAATTCCTGCTCTGGTTCAGAAACAGACAAAGGCAAAGTCGTGTTGTCATAGTCCAGGCTTCTATGTGGGCTGGGACTTAGAACACCGCAGCTACAGCTGGTTTTGCCAGTATCCTCCAAAATATTAGTAATAGGTTTTCAAGTGACGTGCCAAAGTTTAAGGGGTCTGTCCCCTTAAATTCATCCCAATTGACTTTAAACCCTTCTTCCCTGTGCCCTCCACCCCAACCCCCTCACCCCTGTCCTAATGCCCCCAAATGCCTGTGTCTGTGTCGGAGGATTTTTGATTTGACCATGTACTTCTACCTTATGTTGATGTAACTTGTTCTCCTTTCTCTCTCTTCCTCTCTCTCTCTCTTCCTCCCTCTCTCTCTTTCTCACCCCCATTCTCTCTATCCTGACTCCCCTGTTTCCCACCTTTCTCTCTTTCTCTCTCTCCCTACCTCTCTCTCTGCCCCTTCTTTCCCCACCACTGCTGCCCTGCCCCCTCTCTCCTCCACCATCCCACGGCGCGGACTACATATGTTCCACTGTCTGAATACTGCCCCCCAACCCAGGAGGTAGGTGCGCAGAGGGGGCATTTTGCTTTGCAGCTGAGAGCTGGTTTACCTGGTGCTCACCGGAAGGGAATGGGAGCTGTTGTTTGGGGAGGAGGGATGGTCAAGAATGTGGAGCGTTAGGAATGTGTTCTGATGGAAATGGATGTTCAGAAATGAAGTCCATTCTTCTCAGGAAGGGTTATGTGTTTGAATATGCCCCCTTTCTTCAATCTGGTGACTTTACCCAGATGTGTTGGGGCTCCAACTCCCATCATCTCCTGTGGCCATGTGGGCTGGAAATGATAGGTGTTGTACTCACAGCACATCTGGAGGATGTGTTGATGCTCTGAAATTCAGCTGGCTGGGCAGGGGCCATGGATGAAATGCCCTTGATCCTAAATTGGGTTGTGAGGAGCAGCAGCATTGCTCCTGTCCAGTTTGTCTATTTTTTAATGCTTTTAAAAGGAGGAAGAAATTGGGAGCGAGTGAGTGAATGGATGTGAAGGAGGAAGGGCTATCTATACCTTTAAAACAGTTGCACAGGATATGGCTAAATGGAATCTCCATATTTAGAAGAAGTGCATGCCCCTGCCAGGGGAGAAGAAGCAGGAGAGTGCAAGACCTGCTTATGGGCTTTCCCAGAAGCATTTGGCTGTCACTGGATTTGATGTGTCTATGTATACACTCTATAGCTTTGCCCATTTCCACATAAGAAGTTGCAACAGTTCCTATTCTCACTTCATAGCTGTTTAAAGGCAGAATAGCCCTCCCCTCCCTTGTATCTGGTTACCCTGAAGCAACCATTGTCAACCAAGGAGGCTCTACAGGTTGTTGCCTGTCGTTTCCCAGAATCCCATCCTGCTTGGGGTTTCTGAGAGGTTGAAGTACAGTCAGCCTTCCATATCAGCAGCCTAGCCATCCACGGGTTGGAGCATCCACAGATGGTCCCGTCCCATCTGCATCAGTGTGGCCACATGCACATTGGCATTCATCAATAGTAATGGGACTTGAGGTCCCATGTTTTTTGGTATCCATGGGGGCTCTGGCACCAAACCTCTGCCAATATGGAGGGCAACCATATGATAGCATCAGGTGCTTCCTTGCTTGGAAGCCACTGTCCTAAAAGAACACAGGAAGGTTGGAAATAGATATGTTTTTCATATGAATAGTGGGCCCCATGTCATAGTTAACGATGGGCTTTGCCTCTGCAGGACCTAAGACAATGGTCTCAATCAGATGGGCCAAGTATGGTCCTGCAAAAGTTTGAATCTAACTCCCATTAGCTCCAGCCTATAGTGAAGAATGCTGGAAGTTACAGTTCAGAAGCAGCTGGAAGGGCCATATTTTCACCATCCTTGATCTTAATGGGTGGGGAGAAGCAGAAGGAAGAAAGTGCATGTTTCTTGGGAATTGAAATTGGGGCAGGGGTCTGAATGAAATCCCATGCTTCCAAATTAGCCTCTTCTCATCTCCACAAACAGGCATCTTAAACAAGCCCTATCCACGCCTACAAATTAACTTGGTGTCAAACTGGGAATGGCTTTTGTCATTGCAAAAGGATCTGAGAATGTCAGCTTTGTAGCAGTAGCTCATCCGAAGCCTGTAGCTTCTGCTTGGTTTGCATACTGAAGTGGGCAACATTTCTCCCGAGGGCCTTTTTCTGTATCTGCAGATTGGCCTTTGTTCAAAAGAATCCAATGCATCAGCAAAATCTGTCTCCTGGAGAGGTTACAAACTCAGTCCAATGACACATTGGAAGTTAGGAATTCCTCCTCTCCTTCCCTCTTACCCTTTACTGCCAAGAGAACAAAAGGCCTAAAGTCAGAAACATGGCTGCTTGCTTCACAGAAGCAGCAGGAAATTATTATTTTTTTTCCTTTTAAGTCAGCAACATTATTGCTTCGTAGAATATAGTCTAAAACCAGTAAGTTTTAGGCATGACATTTGGGTACAAGTCAAAATCTGAATTTGGAACATCAGTTTTCAACAAGTTGCTTTGTAAGTCACTTACAAACCACAGTATTGTTATGGTGGTGTTAGCCTTTAATTATGTAAAGTGGATGGGGAGGGGTGTCTTTTCTATAAAAAATTCTGCCTCCCATACGATATGAATTCTGAAGTTGTCAAAGATGGCAGAGAAAAAGGGTTCCACACCATTGTGTGGAGCCCAAGGCTGCTGTTTTCAAGTTTAAAATATAGTGGGACCACACCCATAGCTACCTAACTAAAGCAAGAGTAAGCAACAGTGATGGTACCCATATTTATTGTGCCAGAAAAATAACATTAGTTTTTTTTTTCCCTTCTTTCTGTTAGAATATGCATGAGCAGCTGTATTAAAAATTAAAAATTTCCAATACATTTCTTCAAAATAGCTGAATACACTCCCCAGGGCCGTGTTTGTGGCCCCCAGGATTTTTTTTTAACTGTCCCCAAATACCTAAGAAGAATGAGGGGCATATTTATCATGTTTCTGGATGGGGGAGGGGGGCACGCTGGACCAATTTAGACCTAGTAGAGCCCTCTTTTTTTAAGCACCCCAGAAGTTACTTCTTCCCACTTTGTGTTTTCAAAAGAAGTCTCTTCTGGATCTAAAACATGGTGAAAATGCCCCCGCCATGGTGTTGTTTTGTTTGGAGACAAGTTATTTCATCTAGGCTGCATCCACATAGCAGAAGTAATCCAATTTGACACTGCTTTAACTACCATGCTTGTCATGGCACCAGAGCTCTCTGACAGAGAAGAATGTCACACAAAACTGCGGTTCCCAGTATTCCATAGTATTGAGCCATAGCAGTTAATTTAGTATCAAATTGGATTATTTCTACAGTGTGGATGTAGCCTTAGTGGAGGCCTACCACCACTCATTCCCATCTTCAGCTACTAGACCAGAATAACCAACATTTATTGAGTAAATCCACACTTGAAAGGATTACATGGTTGTCTGTTCTGTAGAAATGTTCTCCCAGAGTTCCCACCTTGCAATTGTGTGTAGTTATTTTTAACAGAATGATAGCAGTCCCACTCTGGGATTCTCCTTTTCCAGTCTTCTCCCATGTTTGTTCATTTGTTATTGTTGGGCTTTTTGCCCCCTTTTTTCCTTATGTTTTTATTGAATGTATTTATTGCATTGACTTAATCTGTAAGCATGGTTTCCTGCTGTAGAACAGGGAGTGGTTAGCAATCTAAGGAAGAGACATAAAGACGAGCACAAATCTCCCTGCTTTTCCTTTCAGGAGGCCGAGTGAAGACGTGGAAGAGACGCTGGTTCATCTTGACTGACAACTGCCTCTATTACTTTGAATACACTACAGTTAGTACAGTTTCCCTCCCCACTCTCTTCCACCCTACACTCCCTTTATCAGTAACATAGTGTCCTGAAAGGCCCAGTCCAGGACAGCCCTGTGGTCTGCTATGTAATGTATGAGAAGGAAGAAGAACCTATGGGAATAATAGAAGTTCTGGCATTGCACTACTGTGACAGAGACCAAGGACAGTGCAATAGTGTGGCAGCATGGGGCCTTGCAGATGCACTAGAATACCTGGGGTTTGCTTAGGACGTGAGGATAGGCAGGACATGGGAAGGACATTTGTTATGGACATGGAGAGAATATGTGTTCACTTCAGCCTCATCTGTGTCAGTGGGACCAGCTACACCTATGGCCACTTTTCCATTGCTTTTACTATTATGACCATAAATTGCATGTTGTGTCAAACACAGAAGAGCCACACACTAACCTAGTGGTTCCCAAACTTTGGTTCACCATATATTTTGCACTTCAGCTCCCAGAATTCCTAACTGTTGGCCAAGCTGGCAAGGACTTCCGGGAGTTGAAGTTCAAAACGCCTGGAGGACCAAAGTTTGGGAACCACATGCCAAAGGCTCAGGGCTGTAACTAATGACAAGCAAGTGCTCATGCCAGTGAGCTAGAAGAAGCCAATTGCTTTGTCACAGTGGGAATGCCAGGTCCCATATATTCAGGTTGGAGACTCACCCCCAAGTCCCAGCACAGGCCCATTGAGTTCAAATCTGTGGTTCCTTGAGCATAATCTTTGCCCCTGCCTACACCCCATCTACAGGGGCACTTCCATTTTGTTCATATTTTTAAATTCATTGATAGGACAAGGAACCAAGAGGAATCATTCCTTTGGAGAACCTGAGTATCCGAGAAGTGGAAGACCCACGGAAACCAGTGAGTTAAGTTACCATACATGAACTTTCCCATCTGATGAACGGGTTTTGGTTAGAAAGTAATTGCAAATGACAGACCTTGTAACACACTTCTCTTCTCCCTCATTTTTTAGAACTGCTTTGAGCTCTACATTCCCAACAATAAAGGCCAGCTAATCAAAGCTTGCAAGACAGAGGCTGACGGACGTGTCGTTGAAGGGAACCACATGGTTTACCGCATCTCTGCACCAACACAGGAGGAGAAGGATGAGTGGATCAAATCTATCAAGTGAGGATAAGTCTCAGGTTCCTTTTTGAGGATCCCAGAACCTAGGTCTTCTCCCCTTTATCCTGTAGCACACTGGTTCATAAATGTGAGTTCTGTGAATTGCTGACTAGTAATGCTGGTTGGAGCTTCTGGGAGGTAAAAACCAACAACATCTAGGGATTCAGATTAGGGAGCAAATGTGCTAGGATCAGGGCACAAGTACACTGTAGGGGGGAAAAAACCACAGTTTGACACTACTTATCCTGTGGAATCTTGAGATTTGTAGTTTTACAAGGTCTTTAGCTTTCTCTGCTAGAGTGTTAGTACCTCACAAAAATACAAATCTCAGGCTTGTGTAGGATGGATCAATGGCAGTTAAGGTGGTGTCAGACTACATTTTTTTCTGCAGTGTATATACGCCCTTAGATATCACTCCTATTCCAGGGAATCAGACTGTCTTCATTCAAAATTTCTGGGACTAGAACAGCAGTTCTATTATTTTACTTTTGTAGCTTGCTTTTCCTCAAGTGAAGCCAAGGCAGCATAAATTGTGTTCTCCTCCTCCCCAGTTTAAACTTCATCCCTTGTGCAGTAAGCTAAGCCACAGAGGGTTGACCAGCTGAAGGTCACCTAGTGAATTTCATGGTTCAGCAAGGACTTGAACCTGAATCTCCCAAGTCCCATCTGGCATTATAATCTCTCCATCACACTGGCTCTTTAGATTCTTCAGTCCCATCTTGAACTCCAGCCAGCAACGGTTTTTAATGAGAACCTATTCATTTTTATGGTCAGCGGGCTGGACTTGGGTGACCCAGGTTCATCACAGCCATGCGGCTCACTGGCTGACCTTGGGCCAGTTACCCTCTCTCAACCTGACTTTCTGCACTTGCGAAGATGAAGTGGGGACAAGGAGAGCCATGTGTTACACCACGAAAGCTGCAGGCACTACTTACTGGAGGAAAGGCACGGTATAAATGTAGCCAGCTACTAATGCTGTCTATTTTTTTCCCTTCTCTTTCCTTTCTCTTCTCTCTGCAGTGGAGACATGCTGTTCTAATATATTTTTTCTCCATAGGAAATTTTGGGGTGTGGCAAGAGCTAGAGAACTCCCCACACAGCTCTTAATCTCTGCATTGACCTGTTGTTCTTTAGATTGGGGGGGGGGTGATTTTAATGTAATAGAACAGGTGTAGAATTGTAGTACTTAGGGCTATACCTCCGGGATTCCCAAGATCATTATCTTAATTTAAGATCTCCCATTTCGGCAAGTATTCGGCAACAGGAATTGGACAAAAGACAGTTTTGTAATAATTAAAAGAATTTTGCAAGGGTAAAAATAAAACATTTCATTCAGAGATTAAGAGTTGATCAGTTGGATCAGGCAGGAATTCAAGAAAATGTGCACCTTAAGTGTTGCTTAAAGGCTGTAGAGGTGACAGCTCCTTTTTAAAAAGTTATGCAGTCTAGTTGGTGGGTGGTGCAACCTTGTGGGCAGAAAATTTAGCTATGTGGTTTAGATGGGATACATTTGCTCTTTTTAGAAACAGTGACACAGTGAGTCACAAGTACTCACCCTTTTTTGAAAAATCCCCCACTTCTCAGATTGTCCTGAGAGATTTCATTTTCTCATTGAGCTAGAATCCGGGTCTAATGCAAACTTTACAAAATAACACCTCTTCTGATCTGACCTCAGCAAACAAAGATGTGGCCTCTTTCTTGCTCATTTTCCTTCTAAACACTTTGTGCCGGCTGTGGGTGGATTCAGGGCACAGTGTTCTCACGCTGGATGTCCTAACTTCGCCTCCAGGGTGCCATTTTGCAGCGCGTTGGTCCCCACAGTGCATGGCATCATGGTGCAACTCTGGCACTGCATCTACATGATGCAGTGCTGAAAGGGCATCATAAAGCCACACCGCTGCAGCTATGGCGCCCCTTGGAAAGGGTAAAAAGGAGCTGCTTTTTGCAGCTTCTTTGTGCACTCTCCAGAGACTGGATCGGGGCCACGGTGTGAGGGTGCTGTGACCCCAATCTAGCCAGTAAAGAGACAGCTGCAGACCGCCCCAGTCTCTATAGCCCCCAAGTTTCTATTCTTTTTTAAAGCAGACATACCTCAGTCCCACACACTAGATTGGAGATGGGAAATGGAGATGGTCCTCCAGATATTGGATGGCAAGTCCTATCTTCTCTCACCATTTGCTGTGGTGGCTGATGGAGGTGGCAGACCGACATCAGAAGTGGGCACATATCCCCTGTCTCTTCATGAAGAATGCAGGAATCCAAATGCTCTTAGTCTTTCCTCTTTTATCACATTGAATCCTGCTTCTATCCCATGAAGGGAATTTGAAGGGACTTACCTGCAAACAAGAGCAGATGTGCTTTTATTTATTTTTTTTAAAAAGGCACAATTCTCCATAACTTCATTTTCTGTTTATACAGTTTGCCCTTCGTATCTGTGGAGGTTTCCTTCTGGATCCCTTCCCCATATACACGGATGCCAAAAACTGCAGGACCTGCAGTCCTGTTGTGTTTAATGGCGGCACGGTCATATGCTTATATCGTCATTCAGGAGAATGGGACAGGGCCATCTGTGGATGATCCAAACTGAGAGCATAATACAGTGTGGCATAAGAGAGGCTGTTTCATCATACCTACAGCCTAGCTGCAGCCTGATTGATGGCTTACTGTGGTACCTTCCTCTTGTCTCCCAGGGCTGCTGTGAGTGTGGATCCTTTCTACGAGATGCTGGCTGCCCGCAAGAAAAGAATTTCAGTGAAGCAGAAGCAGGAGCAGGCATGAGGTGGGGATTCTCCTGCATTTACCACCTTCCCCCTCCCCTCCGTGTCTCCTCCTGCATCCCCTCTTGGACCTGCTGACAAACCCACCTGGGTTGAGCTCCATGAAACCAGCTGGCCCTCTTTTCCTCTTTGGATTGTTGGACCATTCACAGCGTTGCCATGATGGCCTACCTGCCAGCACACACTTTCACATCTCCAGAGGTTACACTTGGCCTTCTGAAATATGCCTGTGGACACGAACCTGGGAACTCACCTGCTATGTCTTCAAAGTGAGAGGCATCTTTTGTTGGTTGGTGGCAGCTTCTCCTTCTCTGAAGAGGCCCTCAGCGGATGCAGGTGAAAGTTTCTGTCCTGGCTTATGCCACTGAGACCATGTGGACTACAAACCTGGGCCATATTAAGAGAACATTTCCTGTTTGATCAGATCTATTGATTTTTCCTGTTTAAATCTCCCAACTTAAAGCCAGTTGACTCATTCAGCAAAAGAAACTAGGAAGAGCTCTCTCAGAACAAAACCATTTTAATATGTAGCAGGGAGAGATGGGACTGCATATTTTGCTAGTCCATTACATAAAGGTAGTATCCTGAACACCTATATCAAGGTTGTGAGGGAGTAGGCTAGCTTATCTTTCTGGCAGGCTAGCTTTGTAGAGTTTTTGATTCCCACGCTCATTCTGTTATTTTATTTCCTGAGCTCCATCCTAATGTTGGTACAGTCATGAAAGTGTTGTGCCACACAATATTTTCTTGGACTTGGGAGTGCACAACCTTTTCTGTTCCAAGGGCCACATCTGACATTAATATGGGTCTGCACATGTACACTTGAGTGTACACATTGTGCAGGGATCAGAAAGATATAATCTCATTTATCTATGGAGATCTGGGCATCAACAAGGAAGAGAGATGATAGAAGCCCAGGCAGCTGGTGGCTTCCATGTGAATGGGACAGATAATCCATGCCAAATTTTCTTCTGAATTTTCAGGAGTTTTTGCAGATTCTCTTCCCAAAATGGTTTCAACATCTTGGATAGTACCTACAGAGATCAAACTACATCCCAATGGGTTCACCCTCCCACTTAAAAGGGAACCACCAGCTGACACAGAATGGAAGCCAAAGCATCTCATTGTACTGCATTGGGAAGATGAAGACAGTGTGGATTACCCTTCCTAACCACAACTGGGATGTTGTGAAATGCGGGTGGTGTCCTGCTAACTTCAAGGGCCACATGTGTAGAAACCTTTGGCCACTTGTGAACCCCAAAGTATAGAATGCCCCTTAGAGTCTGTTGCCAAACCATTCACACTGTGCATCCAGGGAACCAGGGTTCTCACTTTGACTTATTAATACAATCAACTGCTGTCCCCAATTACTTGGGCTTTGCTTTATAAAGATGTAAGCATGCCAGGAACCAGCAGGGGACAGCAGAGACCCAGACAGCTGACACAGCCACTGACACTACTTAAGTTCCTCCAGCAGAAATTGCCAGCACAGAAGCACAACTGACAGCTCTCAGTACTTTGCATCCAGGGACAGGGTCATGAAACAGGGTCAGATATTTTCTACTGATGTCACCTCTCCTAGATATTGAAACACTTTCCTGCCCCCCAAACCCTTGCAGATTCGGTTGAAGATTGCCTCTGAAACTGATCTTGTTCTTTCGCTCTCTCTCTCTCTCTCTCTCTCTCTCTCTCTGAAGTCCTTTTCTTTTGCTCAGGATCTACAGTCAAGCGATCTGGAGCTTCACTTTGAAGTTAATCCAGGATGTTTCCATTGCTTTACAGAGGAATCTGATTATACTGGCATTATAAAGGGTACAACACATTCATTGGGATCTGTCCCTGATCCTGTGGTACATGCAAGGGGCAGAGATGACCGAGTTTTTTCCCCTCTAGATGAAGTTTAAATTAGAAATAGCTCCACACCATCAGTAATGCATTGCCTTTGAAAATTCTGATTGCTGGCCCAAACAAAAATGCTTTTTCTTACTATTCATACAGAGTTTAGTCTTTTGCTACTCTACAGACCTTCCAAATTGTTAAAAAGTTGGAACACTTCCACTTCCTGTTGAAACTTGCAGCTAGGATTACAGGAGGTGAGGTTGCTGAGTACATTAATCCAGAGCAAAGAGAGTGACTTAGCTCTTAGCCAGATAGCTCTAAATTCTTGGATGGGCTGTTTTGCCACCATTTTTCTCAATTCTAAATTGAATTTCACTCTTCCACCTCTGCTTTGCATTGGGCGATCCTAACAGCTCAAGTTATGCAGGACTCATTCTAGTCCTGGCGTTGAGAATGCAGAGTTTGCAACATAGCTCAGATCTTTCATAGGGGCTGAGCTCCTGGGCCTGCAAAGGAGTGTGGTAGTGTTTTAGTCCGTGTACATTTCAATCTGATCAGTATTCCTCATCTGCAGGGAATCTTTGAGTAGGCAATTCAAGTCTTGTTTGATTTAAACATGAAACATCAGGAGATTTTACTGCCACACATTGCCCAGAATTTAAGAAAGTAATGGTTTTGCCTTGTAAAAAACCAGTTATTATTAGTTTTTCCTCTTTATATATAGAAGAAAGGAAACAAAGAAACAGTAGGCGGCAAGGGGGGAAATAGCTTAAAATTGATTAATTTTCAGCCTGTAAGTGCAGGAGTGAAAGAGCATTCTACAACATTTGGGAACAACTGATATGACAAGGGTCTATATTAAGTCAGAGCAAATTTTTGTAGAACATGCATTTGTATTGCTCCAAATTGTATTCTCAAAATTCACTGATATCAGTGTACATCTGTCTCTGCTAGATAGGTTCTTTCCCGTTTTAAGTTATTTCACTGTGCCAAAGGGACTTGAAATACCTTTTCACTTTTGTAATACTGTACATCTGTGCTTGTTGTATTCTATCCTGGCTACTAAACAGAAAGGAGACAGGATTGTTTAGCCTAAAATTAGCCTGTTGGGTGCACTCGACTCTATCGGGCTCCTGACTCCCAACATCGTTCAACACTAATTCAATAGATGCTGGTCCCAAAGCCATCAGATGTTAACATCCCCTCTTGAACTACTAGAACTAGATTCTAGTAAATGCTATACTCCAATTCCATCCCCTCCCTCCATTAATTCCTAGTAGGCTGCACTGCCTTTTCACAAATACTGGCCTAGTTCCCTTTTTTGGATCTTAGATGAGCTCCATCTCAAAGTTAGGGCCGAACATGTAGAACATGCATTTTTATAAAAGCAAACAACTGCTGTTCTGAAAATTACCTGGATGATGACAGGTGGGGAGGTGTTTTCCCCTTCCCTCCTGCGCCAGCCCTCATAAAAATTATGCTCGCCAAACTGCTATTTGCATTAAGATAAAAGTACCAGTCACTCCAAGTAAAGAAGTGTTTTTGTCCTAGAGAATTAAAATAACCTCCTATTCCTATTTTGAAAATAGTTGAATTTTAATTTAAAATGTAGATGTTATATGCAAATATTTATTTAATGTCACATCTGTTTTGGACCACAGTTGCTCTTTTCCCAATAATGTTTTCCTCAACCACTACAGATTACTTCTGCTCCCTTCAAAATTTAGAACACACTTTTGGAAGTCGGGAGGGTCTACAACTGTCACTTGGATGATTTGGGCTGTTGGAAAAATCCCTTCTTACAGCCTTTCAGGATACTTTTTGTGTTCTTGAGCAATATTAATAGTATACCCTTCTCTTCCTTACTCCCTATTGTGGATTAGTATACTTTTATTGTGTGGGTGGGATGTGGGAAAATTTTGACAAATCCCTCACCTGCTCCAGAAGGTGAAAGAAAAGGAAGGGCATTTTTTTGTTTTGTTTTTTTAATCTGTTTCTGATGATGACTATGATGTTTTTTTAAGAAGAAATGTTAATTATTATTTAAAACTTTAATGTATGCTTCTCTGGATGATATGTAAACACTACGGACTTGTCTATGTGTTGCTGGAGTCTTTTTATAATTAATCTTAAGGAATCTGAGCTGACTGAAAGGAGAGTTGCCCAGCTGGAATATAGCAAAGGCGACTTGAAGCATGTAACTTCACATGCACCGGAACAGATTTTGTCTGCCTTTCCTCGCCATGGCCTTGTCAGCCTCAAAAACTGCAACTTCTAGTAGACCAATGCTAGTCAATGAATGCAGCTAAGGAATGATAAGACAAACTGTTCCAAAATGGGTAATGCAGGTTGGCTCCATGTGCATCATTCTACCTCTGGATACAGTTGTCTTTCACCAAAAGTAACCTGCATATTCCAGGCTTAACTAATCCACCTCTATTGTAGGCACAGGATCTCATAGCCTCGTTTGAGTTGTATCAAACTTATACAACATGTTACTCATTCCTTGTTTCAAATTCTGGCACATTTCTAAGGTATGTGGGGCTTTCGGCAGCTTTGAATCATGCGGGGGGGGGGGATCACATTTGAAATGTTTGGTTTTTTTAACCAGAGGGGCACAGGATTGAAAATTCGTCCCTTGCCCTTCTGCAGTTGCCCACCCCTGTAGAAATTCTGGTGTGTAGACTAAGAAACCTCTCATAGGGTTCTCTGTTCAAAAAAAAGACAATCTTGTTTAGAAAATGGACTGTTGCTTGGTTTGGGACCATTGCTTCCTCTGGAATAATTGCAACGAAGCTTTTCCCCACAGTTACAGTTTCCACCCATTTGACTTGGGGGAGGGGAGCCACCCTAAAGGGAATATAGTGTGACCCCTAGCATACAAGACCGGCGCTCATGGTTTCACTTACATCGGAAAAACTATGTACTCTCTAGGCATTTTCTAGGTCTTCCAGCATGGTTTTGTGATTTGCTTCCACCAGAAGTTGGCCATAGAGTTGTGCTGGAGGATCTACAAATAATTTAAGAGGTGTCCTTTCCAAGAATCTCTAGATCCTCCATCCTGACTCTAGAGTCAACTTCCTCTGGAAGTCACCCATTTCAATAGGATTTGCTACTCTTGCAGTTTTGCGTTTCCACAGTAAGTCTGGAAACTTATCCCCCATTCCTCATGGATGCAGGGGTCATACTGTAGCTCTGCTAACTTTCAGTGTAAGTAGAATGAGCCCCTTCTTACTTGATAGCCTAATCTTCCTCAGCACTGCACAAGAAACCTCATCCTATTTGCTAGCATGGTATATACAGTACGGTAGCAGCAAAGTGTCTTCATCTCTTTCTGCATACCAAGGAAACTACAAATAGTTGGTAACATTTGAGTTTGATGATTAGATTATTGATAGAAAATTATAAATTTAGAGTGAGGTCTGAATATTTGTAATGTATATATAACTGCTGGAAGGAAGTTGAGAAGTCATCTTTTTTTCTTCATACTGTTTTTTAAATCTAATTCTTATTGCACTTTTCTAACTTATAATTTAATTTTTATAAAGCAGAGGAGAAAATAGAAAATAAAACATGGAATTGAAATGACCTCAGTGGTGGGAATACAGTTCCTAAAGCCAGCATACTGTGGGGAAGTTAAAGAGAGTCTTTCTGCCCCTATTCTGTTTCCCAGGAACCAGGCTAGATTTCTTTGTGAGTTAATGCATCCTTCTTGCATTATGCTATTAATACATTGCTGCTCTGGTGACCTTGCATGTCTGTCCCACTGCCAAGGGGGCAAATCTGGCCTGAGCCATTGCTAATAAGATCAAGAACAAGCAAGTGACCTGCCTGGGTATGAGCCAGAACAACGCTGAAACTTCTTCATTCCAAAACTGCTCCATTTTTTGTTATTCCCTCCCTGTTGTGAATTCTGACCTAAAATATTCCCTGGGCATTCTCTGATCCTTGTTAGCATCATTTATTGGTTATACCCTATTGGTGCCCAATGCACCTAGCAACTTGCATGTAGTTCCTAGGAAGTGCTCCATCTGTACAGCTTAGATGCCCAAAGCCTGCTCAGCTTTCTCTGCTGCGTTGTCAAATATTCACTGGATAGTTCATGGTTCTATTCAGTAATTAGTTAAGGGTAGCTGAGGAATTAATTTGGCATGATATTGGGGCAGTGAGCCTATTAAAGACATTTTAATCAACCATATATATTTTACTCAGTTGATCCATTCAATGTGCATAAGGAGAAAATAGTTTTGAGGCAACAAGATGGTGCACATGTGTGCTCTGTAATGCATGCCAGATTTTCCCAGTGATCCTGAAATCCCTATGAGATTTTTATTTCTGATGCAAATACAGAAATGTTCAACACTATCTGCATTCCTGTTCACCAGTGATGGGGAAAAAAATTGGTCCAAATGTTACTGCGTACCTTCAATTCATTTCTGGCTTATTGCAACCCTAAGCATGGGGTTTTCTTGGCAAGATCTGTTCAGATGGGGTTTGCCATTGCCTTCCCCTGAAGTTGAAGTGGTTTTACTTTCCCAAGGTCACTAGGTTTCCACACAAGAATAGGGATTTGAATGTTGGTCTCTCAAAGTCTTAGTCCACTACAAACCACTATGTTCCACTACATCATCTTGGCCCAAATTACTTCCAGACACATCAGGAGCTGTACCTGCGTGTTTTCATATCTTTCCTGTTCAAGGCAGACATCGGACTGGTGAAGCCCTTTGAGACAACTTCTTGAAGGCCTCAATTTGATGTCAGTTGTGTCTTCTCTGTGCTTCTTATGATGGGGAAAGTGAAAGGCAGGTGAGCAGGAACTTTGCTTAAACTTGGTTTGTTTCTGATTCCAAACTCCTCAATGCACTGGCTCAGATCATAGGATGAGGGTTTGGTTTCCCAAAAGAGCCATGTCAACGTGACATTTCTAATGGCTTCGAGGTGCGTTGACTTTGTGTTGAGCGCTATTAAAAGGTTTGAGACTTTCTTCTGAGGAAACCTGAATAGGATTGGACTGAAGAATTTTTGCCTGTTTTCAAATGTTATGGTAATGTCGACTGGCGAGATGCCTGTCTACCAGAATCAAATGTTGTTGAACATGAAACATCAGGGTAGCCAAAGCACTGAGTTTGGAATGGTGCCACTGCTACAGCAGGGAACAGGGTCTTACATTCTCAATTTAGAATATTACTGCACAAGGTGCTAGTGATAGAATTGGAGTGGAATTACGACATGTGATTTGTCCCCTTTTTGCATCTGTTGTTCACTAGTTGCCCTATCACTATTGGTGCACAATTTTGCATTAACAAGAGAAACCCATCAATAGTTGCTAGTATTGCTACATTTATGCAATTGTGCCAGTGTGAATTGCTTTAGTGCTACAGTAGTGAGACTGCAAGGTTGACATGCAAGTGAGCATATCATGAACCATTCTCCCTGCCTCTGTTATGTCACGAAGCTTCCGGTTTTGTGAATGAGATTTTCACAGGATCCATTGATGCTGGATAAAATGGGCATTGCTATCTACAGAACCACTGATTCTCAGACTTAAAACAACCCCACAGAGCTCCAGAGTCCTGAATCATCAGAAATGAGTTGCCCAAAGAATCTTGTGATTACTTTTCTGATCTCATAATTGCAAGATTTCAGAAGAAAATAAAAACACATGAGCAAAGCAGGGGGGAAATGGGGTGAAGGCTTGGGTCATGTACATTGCGAGGGAAACCAAGACCAAAAGCATTTGTCACAAAGCAAGGAATATCTATTTAAAGGTAATGCAGAAATAAGTGTTATCGAAACATTATTACTACCATTGTAATCATGTTAAAGAAACTGTGTGAATACAGTGTAGAGCACCCTTGTGTGATAATGTCCTTATTAATAAACCCCTGACACTGCCCTGCATGGCCATTCTGTTTTACAGCAAGCAGGCAGGCTATGCTACATCTCCATAGCCAGGCACAATGATACAGCAACAATGTGATCCCCCGAAAGACGTGGATCTCAGCAATGGTGTCATCATTTCACTTCTGGCTATGGGAGATGTAGTTAGATACTTCTCCAAGCTTGCTTACGCACTAAATAAATGGCCATATCTGGTGGCATCAGAGACTTACCAGTATGTCACCATTAGGCATTGGGTCCTGCACTGGGAGCAATAGAATACCAACCTCCACAGGACCCAAAAAATGCATCCATCCACTTAATGGAAACTTACACTTGCAAATATCCCTAACAGAATTCTGGCCAGTGTATAACTCTATCTTCACAGTGTTATGTTTCGCTTGCACTACGCCAGCTTGTTACAGAATTTTGATGTTGCCCAGGTAATGATGCACAACACACAATCATGCAATCAGTGCAATGCACAATGAAGGGCAACATACAAGTACAATGGTGCACGACAGCACCGCATGCACAACCCCACTTCTGTAACCTCCGCTAAATATGGCTGTTACACATTGGCCACCCATTTGTGTAAAGGAGCAAATGGGTGTGTGAGACACTGACAGAGTGCCTGCAGGTATCTGAAGAATGTTGAGCTCTTAGGACCATTAGGATAACTGTTATGAAATATATTTATTCTTAAATTAAAAGAAGACCAAAGGTAGGCAGGCAAGGGTCACAGTTTCTTTGGCAGGTTTATTGCATCCAGTTTGGAGTAAGAAAATTCAAAACTTTATGTCACACCCACCCACCCCTTCTGCAAATAAAACAAACATTGTCAAACCCCAGAAAATTCCAGTATTTACAAACAGAGAAAGATAACCCTATGCTAAGAAGATTTGATATAGATATATACACACAGAGAGAGATACACATACATACATACATATGTACACACTAGCGAAGACATTGGGTGTTTTGAGCAAGCATTCTTTCAGACTGGGCCTCCTACCTCCCTCTGATTTCTTTTAAAGACCTTCAGTTTAGATTCTGAACTTTAGAACCAAAGAGACATGGAGAGCCATGATCTGCTGATCATTGGTGCACTTAGGTAATTCAATACATAATTATTTTATATTCCCACTCATGCGCCCACATCAGATGATATTATTTGTCCCTACATATACTTCAGAATGCAATGAGCCAGCCCTCTTGAGTTGGGGATCATCCTGCTGAATGGGGCCTTGGACCTTTGCCCTATTGTCCTGCTCTGACAGTGACTTTGTCACTGTCATTAGACCTGCAGCAGAGAAAAGATAGGGGACTGTAATGTGCCTTTATGCATGGTGAAAGGGCCAAATATCCCTGTATGTATCACTATGGTGAAACAGCCAAATATTCAGCTCAAGACCACTTCCTTCTCTAGCACCGCTGTCTGTGTCACATCATTATACCTATGTGTGCACACACCCCTCCATGGCAACTGCTTTCATGTTTTGCTTTCTTTTTAACCCTAGCATCTCATCTGTTTTGGTATTTTCATGCAGTGGACATCTGCTCTTCCAGATAATTAAGAAATTCTGGCTCTTAGCCACACTTGTTCCAGTTATGTTAGACCTCTTCCACAGAATCAAATGTACCGATTCCCACACTCTTTATCATAGTATTGTCACATACCCCTATTTACAATAGCAAATAAACAAATAAAACCATAAGCTATTGGACTATCTATCTGATCCATCTACCACAACTATCAATATTGACCCACAAGACCATTTCCCCGTTGTTATTCCCCATCCCATGTTGTGTTTTTTAGGTTGAGTTTGCATCGAGGATGTTGATTTTAAGACTTCAGCTCAGGACCACTTCCTTTCTATTTGGTCTGGCCTTTGTTGTCTGCTGTGTTATAATGCGGATGTTGTGAAAGTCACCAAAGGAGTTTATACCTGGATAAGGGGCTGTGGCATTGTGACCTTCCCCTCCCACACTATCACAGTCTTGAAAAGTGCTGTCTGTATGTGCATGTATCTTGATAACTGCTGACAAGTTGGATTTGACTTATGGTGATCCTACGAATGAGAGCAGAGGAAGTGTGTTGTAGGGAGACTAGGTTTTGAATCTTCACTCAGCCATGGAAACCACTGGATGACCTTGGGCCAATTACACTCTCTCAGCCATAGAGGAAGGGAACGGCAAACCCTTCTGAACAAATTCTGCCAAGAAAATCCCATGATAGTGTCACCTTAGGCTTGCCATAAGTCAGAAATGACTTGAAGGCACACAATAATGAATGAAAGACCTCCAAGACATTCTGCCATCAACAGTCCTGCTGAGGTCCTGTAAATCCAGGGCCATGGTTTCGGTAATTAAGTCTATCTCCCTGTAATACAATCCCTACTGCATTGCAATTTACTAAGCATCAGCTTTTCTAATAAGTCATGTCATCTCATGTCTAAAATACAAAAGCCACAGTTTGGTCATTTTGGCTTTTAAGCCTGCAGTTTCCCATCCATTTTGTAGATCTAAGTGTTCTCCAACAAAGGCCTAGCCCTCCCCAACCCCACCCCCGGCATTAATTTTTGGTGCCAAAACATCAACTGTTAAATGTCATAATAAGTGCCTGGAGCAGCATTACACCGTAAAACACTCTTCAATCCTCTAAACACCTTGCATCTGAAAATCCCTCAAGAATCAATGTGAGAACAAGAAATGACTTCCAGTCACTTCTGGGTTACATTTTAGGCTGAGTGTTGGCTGAAAATGCAAAAGTACAACCGGCTGAAAGGGTGAGAGGTAGAGGAGTGGCCCCTACCTCTGCAGTTGCTGATCTTTGCCCTTGGCCAGCAGTAATGTCAATAAGAAAACAAAATTTTATGGTGATGTATAATGTGGTTTCGTGGTGTTTCCAGAAACTATAGCCTATCAATCCATATTTTTATTTCCTTCTTTGGACTCTGTCCCTGGTTTTGATTTACATTACATCCAGATGATTTTGTTGATCCTCATTTGTAAGCATGATTTGGCTCATTGTGAGTTTTCTTATGCCAGTGGAGATATGCTGAAGCATTAGCAGGACTAGCCTAATCTGTGCAAGTTAGGCTTGTCATGGAGAAAAGTGAAAAGGGCATTTGTAGCTTTAAGGGATGTGAAGAAGAGGGCATTTCATCAGGAGTTGCTTATCATTCAACCAGTTAGCAAGTAACACTTGCTGAAATTCCCTCATCTACAAAACCATTAAACGTTCAGGAGCTCTCTCTGACAATCCCAGTGCAAATTCAACATTGGGTTCAACTGAAACTAATGGGATGGGTGGGGGGAGTAAGAAAATGGTCGTGTGAATCTGCCTAGAGAGAAGCATCCAATATAGAGGCACGTATTTTATATATGTGTGTGCATGCATATTATTTATATAAATACATATATATATAAATAAATAAAGAGCAGAGCAAAACATGCTTTTGTGGTTACATACCCCACAAAGGCAAGAGAAAGAAGCTGCTACTCAAAACTAAGACTTCTGCTTGTCTAGGTGGCAGGTGGGTGCACATTTAGGTTTGTCAAAGGTTGGATATTCCCACTCTTTAAGCCACCTTTTCAATGAAGCAGTACTGTACAGCCCAATCACAACCTTTTGAAAGACATAAACAGACCCACAGTTTCCTATGGCATAGCCACCTCTACTGGAACATTTACTTCAATATGCTAACTTCCAAAATATGGTATTGCCATATAACATCTTCTTTTACAAAACCCTTTATGCCATAAAATTCTTCCATAGAATCGATACTGTAAATATTTCCTTATCTATTTTCTGCTTTTTTCAAATCTTTTTTAGGTAAAATGATCAGGCACCCTTGCTAAAAATCCAGAGATGCAGGCTCCAAGACCCTAAGACATTCATATATTAAATTCTCTACAGACTTCTCATTCTCCACCTAGGGGACTCAGGAGAATCCCTGCCTCAAATAGAAAGATTCCCCCATTTGTTTGCACACAAGGATTCTAGGAATCCCCCCTCCCATTTTGTAATAATCGGTACCTTTTTCTCTTCAGGAAATCCTGGGGTCCTTGTTCCCAACCCAACCCCCTGCCTTTAACTGCTAAATTCCATTGTCCTCCCAGAAGACCCCAAAGTCTATTTGTTCTTCATGACCTCTCAGTGGCAGGCATTAAATGGTAGCTTGACCACTCCTCCGTGAAGCTCCATGGAGGCTTCAGCCCAATTGATGAGGTTGCCACCAGCAAAGCTGGTACAAGTTGCCATCTTGTAAACTTCTCCTGGTGTCAAGATATGGCCCCACACATTGAAATCTGAGATTTCTCCAATGAAGGCTTGAGTGGCATCAAAGCGGCCACCAAGAGTGTCCTAAGGGAAGAGAAGTTCAGAGAGAGAAAGGAATAAAACCAACCAAGCAATTAGTCAATCAATCTAGAGCAGACATGGGTAACATGTGGCCTGCAGGCCCCTGAATCATCCAGATACTACCCAAATTTTTTAAATGGGGGATGTATTTTTCACACACACACATTTTTTCTCAAAATACATCAAAAGTAAAGATTTTGCTTCCACAACCCTTGAGGTCCTGCCATATAAATCCATTTTTTTAAAAAATGGGGGAGGGTTCAAAAAGTGGCCAAAACTCAATCCAGAAGTGATGTGATGTCACTTCTGGTCAGGTTAGGTACACTGATGTGAACTGGCAGAGTGTTCAGGGATGAAAAATTCATCACCAGTTCTTCTGCAGTTGCCCATCCCTGAGCTAGAGGGATAATTTTTGAGCTTTCTGTAGGTGGTGATTTGAGAGAGGTATTTACCTGCTCCTGGCCCAGTACAAAGACACCACCAGGTTTTATTGGATGCCAGGGAGCCAGGTTCTCCCCACTCCCTCTTCGGACTCCATCCTGGTAAGATTCCCAAATGCCATCCCGGGTTGACCATGTCACACAGATATGGTGCCACTTGGCATCGTTAATGGTCAATGGCAATGTGGCAGCCTATAAAACAAAGACAAGAAAAGGATTAAACTAGGAATAAGCAGACACGCAGAGCCTTCTGTATAGTGTTATTGTGTCATGGTTTGGATGGCACCCATTTTGTTGAACGCTGCACAGTCTTGGATCTGGGAGAAGGAGATTCAAATGTAGGAGAAGGAGGAGGATCTGGGAGAAGGAGATTCAAAGTGAGAGATTTTATTCAACTTTAACCTGCCTCATAGAGCTAGACTCTGCGCAAACTTTCAGCTTTTTCTGGAATGAAGTCAATATATATGGAAAGGCATTTTGGAACCCAAGGTCAGGATCCTATGCTGATAAATACATAACAGACCATTACATGAGTGTTCTGGCAGTTTTAACAACTACATAGGGAACTATCTAAGATCTCCTTACACAAAAAGAAGAGTCACAATGATGACATGGTGGTGAGGCAACCACTGTCCTTGCATGCTAGCCACCAGAAGATGAAGTAGCCACACCAGTGTTTCCCTTCAGCCAGAGGTCGATTATTTGTAGAACTGCCTATTTCATCTATGGCTGTATTGGCTTGGAAAACTGCCTGTCAAAAGGCAGAGGCAGTTCACCAAGCCATCCCTCCCATAGCACCTAGGCTCCAAGGATCTCTCCAAGTCATGCGTTGAAGAAGTTGACAGCTCTAGAAAAATGTGTGCCTCTTACTGGAGGCATGGTCTGAGAAATCTACAGTAGTAATGCTGGGGAGGCATTCTGCTTCACTCCACTGGAACTAAATATAATCCTGGCTTGAGTTATTTTGCCCCTCCAACAGGTTAAAACATGAAAGCTGAATGCTCTCCTTTCATATCCCCTTATTAGCCTTCACAGAAGATTATAAGGACAAATTAGACTTGCACTGCATTTCTAAGAAATTGAATAACTTGCAAATTAAACACCTGGATGTTGTTTAACTGGAATAATTTATTCCAACAGCAGAGCTGGATATTAGGAATGGTGTGGCCAAAGAATATTCTAGCACACAATTACTGGTAATCTTGGATATATACTTCTCTGCAAATTCTTGATGCAATGCTCTTGACCCTTTATTAGTGTCTCTTCTTGCACAACCCAGAAGAACCCATTTAGAGTTATACTCTAGAACTACAATGTAGAGGACCTAAAACTGCAGTGAACAAGCCAAGCTTCTGTATTATGAATTTATTGTTAACCCTCTTTAGATGTGTAGAGACATCACTGAAACACTTTAGACTAAGGGAACTTAAAGGCTCGACTTTGATGTCTAAATTATATCCTTCAGACATAGCTTCCCACAACTCATCAACAAGCCACTAAATTAGCTCTAAGCCTACAATATCAAACCTGCTCCCATACCTTGTCATTGATTAGTAGTTCCATAGGGTTATTTCCCCACTCAATGAGCACCACTTCGTTGGCTTGGCCTGGCACGGAGTATGAGAATGGGGTACCCATCCCTGGTGCTGAGCTTGATTTGAGCCATAGGCAGATGGAGAAGGCAAAGATCTCGTGATGGAGAGTAGGCTTGACCTTGACATACATATAGTTGGTGCGGAGGGGAAATCCCACACGGAAATCCTCAGAATGCTTCTCCACCTTGTACCCTGGAGGACAGAGGGGATCAGAGATGTGGTACTGAGCTGCCAACACAGAGAAATGGAGGGGAAGTGGGTTTGTCCATCCATAGGCTGCCAGCTAACCTGCCTATTTGCCAAGCATCCATCCCCCAGGCATGCCTCCTACACTCACATGTTCCAATACCAATGGTACCTAAGGCTGAGTAAAGGCAACTGAAATAACACATTTTTTCTCCTTTTTACCTTGTCTTCTCTTCCCATCAACTTCTCAGCTTGAATTTTACAATGTAAGCTCCTCAGAACAGGGACCTGTCATATTATTCTTTGTAATACTGCCATGCATGCAGATGTTGAACACAGGCTTGATGATGGTGGTGATGGCTGGTGTTCTGTATTGCAGTTACTGATTCATAACCTAGAGTCACAGATCCATAACTGCTCCATGTTCAGTAAGACTATGTAAATACCTCCACAACCCACCTGAACAGCAAGCAGATGGATTGGATGGAGGTCTGTTTGGCTGCCAATTGGGACTGAACCCCTAATACCAGTAAGTGAGGCTGCAACACTCAAAAGCAGTACAGTTGTCACAATTCCTTGTAGCAGCCTCACTTGCTGGCAGGATGTTGGAAACATCATCCTTCCCCCAACTGGCAGAAGACCTCTTTTGTTGGATCCAGCTGCTGGCTCTTAAGATGGGCTTGGAGGAGCAGTCAAGACAGGAGACATTATTTAGTTATGCATGCATGACTAAGTAAATAATGTAGAACGTCGGAGGAAGAGTGGGGGAATCAATCTGATACCTGTCTGTTCAACTTTCTATCACCTTGCCTTCTACTATTCATCTATTCATCCCTATTCGTTGAGTTCATCTCTACAGAAATCTCTGTCTCTCATGAATCACACATTGCTGTTATTAATCTAACGTAGAGACAGGAATCACATAGCCTGAGGCTCACATGCCTTAACATGGCCTTTTTTGCATCCCTGCTTTAATAAACATCTGCCAAAAATGGACAATTGGGCACAAGAGGCAGTCCTCTCCCAAAGGAGAGATTTGTTTGAAAGATGAAGGAGGTGGATTTTTTTTCTCCTTCCCACTCCCAAAACCAGAAATTATCCTTTGGTCACCTCCAGGGTTTTTTGGGGAGGGGGATGTAAGGGAAAATCATTTTTAGAGGAAGTAGTGGAGTCTTGAAGGGTTAAAATACATGCTCAGAGTTGCCCTTCCCTGGTTTAAAATAAGCCAAGCTCCCATTAGCCCTCAGCCTTGGGCATGTTGGGCAAGGCTGAAGGATGTTGCAATTCATCAGTCTGTGTGGACCACACTTCTCCAGCTCTGCAGTAATCTATCTGTCCACTGAGCAGTCCACCTCTTTCCATGGCCTCTTTACTGATCTGTTGATCTGTAAATTCTCCCATCCATTCTTTAACTCCACTTTTTTTTAAAAAATGATTCACCCACAACACAATTACATCCACTTATTCATCAACTAAAAGGCTTATTCTTATAATTACCTATTGGGTTTTAGCATCAGGAGAGGATAGCTAAAGAGACTTAGCTACATAACACACATGCGTCTTCTGATACAGGGTCTCAGTCAGCAATAAACAACCGGATGAATTCATTTTGAAAAATAACTTGCCTAGCTCTCCCTTGAGCCACCCATTATCTCTCAGCCTAACATATTTCACAGGGTTGTTTGGGAAGATGAGACAACCATGTACGCTGCCTTGAGCTTCTTGGTATCATATGAAATATGAATGGAGTGTATAAATAATAAATACTGTACTTCTGTTTATCCATCTGTCTCCTCACATCTACATCTTCCTTTCTCCAGGTGCCTATTTAACTACTTACTGTACAAGCCCTTGCTTACTCACATTCTTATCCATTCATCTACCACTTGTTAAATCCACCTTCCTTTCATTACATATTTCTTTTTATCAGCGTCCAACTAGCAACTGATCCTTCCTTCCTTCCTTCCTTCCTTCCTTCCTTCCTTCCGAGAGCTTGGGAAATTTTCCATTTGGCCTACAAGCCCCAAATACTTCCACCAGCATAAGCATTTGCAATGATGGTTGTGGAATTCTGGGAGCTCTTGTTCAAAAAGGGACCTTTTTCAAGCTGCCTGTCTCCCATCCATCCATCCATCCATCTCCACCTCACTAGATCAAGAACAGATGACCCTTCTTCATTCTGAAGAACTCACCTTTCTCAACACTGTGTCCATGAGAAATGTGTTTGTGCCTCAGCCCTGCTGCTACTGGCACACCATTTGTGTGGTGGTCAGATGTGTTTAACTTCTCGTGGATTTGATGCTCCAAGATGCTAATTTTTTTCTGAAGTGCATCACGCAGGGATGTGGAGAAGAGAGAGCTGTTCCGGTTATGCTGGGGAAATAGAGGGCAGATATTTGCATTAATAGTTACTTGGAAGATTCTACCCTCCCTCTTTTACAGCCTCTTCTGAAAGCCACTTTTTTCATGAAGAATTTGGCACAGTCCATTAGTTTAACAGGCACACTTCAGTTAACAAAGCCCTTGACAAAGAAGCTTCTTATATGCCACCTTTCCTTCTTGTCCTCTATCTAGCTGGAGGGCTTTTTAGCAGCATCAGCATTAGCAGGATAGTGAAAGGGGGTTGAGAAAGCATAGAATTTCATGCATCTGAGGAAGTAGACCAGTCTGTGAAAACTCATGCTACAACTGATTTCAACATTAAAGAGAGATTAATGCACATTTAAAGCATCCCGCAAATAAAGCGAAAATGGTGAGTAATTGAGCAAATGATTATCACATACAATTGAGCAAATAAAGCAATATCGGAAATGCATTGTCTCTGAAATCCCAAGAGTAAAAGAATGTGTGTTAATGCTTCTTTGTGACCACTTTAATGATGGGTTTTGTGCAACATTGTGTAAATTTGTTACACGTAATTACATGATTTTTCCAGGATATTCACAGGATAAACTCCCAATTTCCTTTGTGTGATAAACTCGTTGGTCTCAGAAGTGCTGCAAGATCTCTTTGCATACTGATATTCCAGATTCACAGCTATGTCTTTGAATTCTGCAGGCTTTCAGTATTGGGTTACAACAGCACGCCTGCAGTAAACAATGTAATAAAGTTTGAGTTGGGAAAAAGCAAGATTTTACTCTATCTTATCCCACTGTTGCTGTGTGAACCTGCCTACAACAGGCAAGGTAAACAGAAGTTGCCTCCAGGACCCCTTACCGAGCTTGTGTGAACAACATAACTGTGAGAAAGAAGGAGAGCTAGATATAAGCCTTCCTCACAAGCTACCCCAGCATGATTAAGAAGCACAGACATATACATTTGACCACCAAATTGGAAATCATAAGAAAAGAGGAGGCTCGAGAAAGTAATCTGTGGATGTACTTTGGACAACATTTTCAAGTAATCTCCAGGAGATTCAAGAAGTTGTTGTTTACTTATTCAAGGTTTATCTGACCTGGTTGTTTCATTTCACAAGTGCATATTGTTAGTTTTGGATAAAAATGCCTGCTGAAATATATTGAACTGATCCTCTTTTTTGGGGCAGGATCCTATCCCTATTTTTCCTTGTTATTTCCATTTCTACTGTCTACTGTCTACGCACAATCCTAAACATATACTGGACTGACTATGTGACGAATGTTGCTGTCCTGGAGCAAGCAGGGATCACCACTCACCAGCATTGAGGCCATGCTATTGAAAACGCAGCTGCGCTGGGCAGGTCACATTTCTAGAATGGAGGACCACCGCCTCCCCAAAACAGTACTCTACGGTGAGCTCGCCACAGGTCAGCGTAAGAGGGGTGCCCCAAAGAAGAGATACAAGGACTCCCTGAAACAACATCTCAAGCTCGGCCAAATTGATCACCAACAATGGTCTGCCCTGGCCTCACATCGGGAGGCATGGAGACGCACTATCCACAATGCTGCAGCCTCTTTTGAGAACACATGCTGAATGAGTCTTGAGGAGAAACGACAACACAGAAAGAACCACAACTTGGAAACATCACCCAAGGAGACTTTCTGCTGTGCTCTCTACAACTGGACTTGTTTATCTCGGATTGACCTTTTTAGTCATCAACGCGCTTGTAGTAAGCATGGGATGAGTCCTTCCTGAATCTTCGTTAGCGAAGAAAAGCCAACGTTTCTGTTACAAAGTCATGCCTAGGAACACATCTACTTTGTTGGAGCTGTACAGAAAATGCAGGGGTGTAGCTACAGAGGGGCAAAATAGTAGCATTGCTCCTTCAAATACAAATTTTGTTCTCCTCCCCCATCAAATTTTTCTTCAGTCCCCCAATTTCTAGCATTGTAGAGAATGAAACATTGGCTGCATCCACATTGCAGGAATAATCCAGTTTGACACTACTTGAATTGCCATGGCTCAATGCTGTAGGAGAGGCTACAGCAGTTTGCTTTTGCCTGAGCTGACTGGAAAGGGCAAATTACAACCCGTCCTCTCCTGTCCCTGTGACTCTGGAGACCAGGGTTCAATTTCCAACTCAGCCATGAAACCCACTGGGTGACTTGGGCAAGTCACATGCTCTCAGCCTCAGGAGAAGGCAATGGCAAACCTTCTCTGAACAAATCTTGCCAAGAAAACCCCATGATAGGGCCACCATAGGGTTGCCACAAGTCGGAAGCGACTTGAAGGCATACAACACATGCAGAGAATAATCACAATAAAGCATTCTGAAATAAAATCAAATAGAGTAGTGTAGAATTAAAAAGAACAATCAACACAATTATAATAGAAGAATCATCCTAAAAAACAGAACAACAACAAAAAAAAACCCCAACATGTGGCAGCCATACCCATAAGTTGGAAATGACTTGAAGGCACACAACAACAACAGGTGACTTTTGGACTTTGAACCCAGTTTGCAGCAATTGACCTAAGCTCGAGCCCCAAGGAGGAAAACTGTGAGGAGGAGAGAGAAACTGGAACAACACTGGATAAACTGGGACTGTTCTCGCCAAATCAGGACAGTGAGAAAGTGTGAGCCGCTCCTACCTTTGAGGGCAGTAGGCTGGCTTGGGGGTTTAGGATAAGCATCTTACCACTGTGAGCCACTTTCGCAAAGCTGCTGCTTCAGGTGGTCTCAGCTCAGTCCAGCAGTTATGGAGAAGAGAGAATGAGGACATTGCCCACCCATAAAAATGCTGCCTCCTTCCCATGAAATTTCCCTTCAGTCCACGCATTACTAGCACTGCAGTAACTTAAAACTTCAGTTCAGCATTTGGAACTACAATTGAGGCTGCATCTGCACTGCAGAAAAAATATCCAATTTGACACTATTTTAACTGCCGTGGTTCAGTGCTATGGAATTCTGAGAACTGTAGTTTTGTGAGACATTTAACCTTCTCTGTCGGAAAGCTCCAGTGCTGCAACAAACAACGATCCCCAGAATTCCATAGCATTGAGCCATGGTAGTTGAAGTGGTGTCAGAGCAGATTATTTCTGCAGTGCAGATGCAGCCTTGTAGGGATCCAAATAAAATAGGTGGGCAAAGTGGCCCAGGGAAGGTAAACAGGTATGACAGGTATGATTTTCAGTGTCTGACTCACTGCAATGAGGATTGAAGGGAAATTTCATTTGTGGAGGAAGAATTCTTATTTGGGGAAGCAATGTTCTCATTTTTACCAGCCCCCCTCTATAGCTACACCCCGGTTGAGATATATAATTCTTGCTTTCGTGTTAAGATGGGGGAAAGCAAGGGGAAAGGCCAGCAGGTGTATTTTTAGTCCCCACACCTAGGTTTACACCTCAGATGCTCTTGTAATCTCTATTGCCGCCCACAGTGATGGCAAAAGCACAGTCCTGTCCCTTCTCCTTTTGCTAGTTTTACCAAAGCCCTCACGCACAGAGAGAAATCACTGGGGAAATTCTGCCCTATTTCATTCTTAACAGGGGGTGCATCTACACTGTAGATATAAGGCAGTTTGACACGACTTCAAGTGCTGTAGCTCCATCTTATGGACTCTTGGGATTGGTAGTTTTACAAGGTCCTTAGCCTTGTAAAGAGGACTGTGACCTCACAAAACTACAAATCACATGATACCGTAGGATGGAGCCATGGTAGTTAAAGTGGTGCCAAACTGTATTTTTTTCTACAGTGTAGATGCGCCCTGAATCAGCACTGGATGACCTACTTCACTGTTATTCCAGCACTACTCTATTAACACGTCACAATTTTCACATTAAAAAAGGAAGGTCCTATTTCATTTTCCTCCCTTCATTCAGTTAAAATCCAGCTGCTGCTGATATTTGGGGAAAGGCTTTCTCATTCTCTCCAACATTTTACATATGAAAATGCTTAAGAAACTACTATTTCTTCTACAAAGAAAAGCAACATAGCTTATGTCTTAATAATTTGTCTTCACTGACATTGACACTATCATGAAAATCAAGTGGATGGATGGGTAGATGTGCCTTCAAGTTGTTTCTGACTTATGGCAATCCTAAAGTGAACCTATCATGAGGTTTTCTCAGCAAGATTTGTTCAGAGGAGGTTTGCCACTGCCTTCTCCTCAGGCTGAGAGAGTGTGACTTGCCCAAGGTCATCCAGTGGGTTTCCTTGGCCAAGCTGGAAATCGAACTCTGGTCTCCAGAATTGTAATCCAACACTCAAATGACTACACCATGCTGGCTCTCAATAGGATGGATAGATAGCATTTATCTCACCACCATCCTTTAATCTCTGTCCCAGAACTCAGCTGCACGTATTATCACATCCGCTCACCGCTTTGACCATGTTTCTCCTCTTTTCTCCTCCCTTCACTGGCTCCCCTTCCCCTTCTGCATCCAGTACAAGCTTTTGTTGTTGACTTTCAAAGCCCTCCACGGACTGGCCCCTCCTTACTTGTCTGAACTTCTTTCTCCTCACACTTCTTCTCTTCCCCTCCATCCTGGTAGTCAAGGTTTCCTGTCCCAGCCAAGGATTTCCACTGCTTTGTCCCGGATTCATCCCTTCTCACTTGCTGCCCCTCACTCCTGGAACCTTCTTCCCCCACATGTGCGCCTCATCACTTCTCTAACCAGGTTCAAAATTAAGTCAAAGACTATATTGTTTAGGGAAGCGTGCCCAGAATCGTGCCATCTGCCCTAGGATGCCTCCTTTTAACCATGTATTAAGAAGCCAAGCCCTCCCTCCAGTCCATCTGCCTTGGTCCAGGCCTCAGAGGGAGAGAAGAACCACTGGACCTCATCCCCTTCCCACCACCTTCCCCTTCTCCTTTTGTGTTGTCTCTTTTAGACTGTAAGCCTGAGGGCAGGGAACCGTCTAAATATAAGATTGTATGTACAGCACTGTGCAAATTTACAGCGCTATATAATAATAATAATAATAATAATAATAATAATCTGTTGCCTCTCAGCCTACCAAGGTCCTCATGATGACATAAAAGACATAAAAATATTGTTATGAAGATTATGGGTACTAGTCCAGGCTGCTGAGAAGGGTCCCTATAATTAGTAAAATTTTAGTGGGCAACCAGTAAATTTCATCAACGTTATATATTGTGAACCTCTCAATGTCTAGAGACTTGTCGGCCTGTTTGACAGTTTGGCCCTGTTCAAAAACAACCTCCATCTCCATTGTTAGAAAAACCACATAAAATGCAGTAAAGGTTCGTGGTTGTTGTTGTTTTAAAGAACTTTTTATAAACTTTTCCTCAGATGTTCTAAATGGAGCTTATAGACCACACAAGGTTGGCAGGTGCAAATGTCTGGCCTAGGCTATAAATTCTCTCAGAAGATCTCAGGAGGCCTCCCTGTACCTTAGGTATCAATTAAACAGCAATATTATTCCAATATGCTTTTCATTTGGGAATCTTAATTTTTAAAAAAAATGTTATCAAGCATTTTATTGCATTTGATTGCTTTTGCTGTTGCATGGATTATGATTTGGCAACAGCTGCTGTACAACTCTCAGCTCCAGCTTTGGGTACAAAAAATGGGCTGTAATATCAGGACAGCATGGTGTAATGGTTTGAGCGTTGGACTAGGGCTCTGGGAGACCAGGGTTTGAAACCCAGCTCAGACCTGGAAACCCACTGGGTGACTTTGGGCAAGTCACACTCTCTCAGACTAAGAGGATGGCAATAGCAAAGCCCCACTGAAGAAACTTGCCAATAAAATACCATGACAGGGTCGCCTTAGAGTCCTCCTAAGCTTGAAACAGGCACACAGCAATAACAATAAATGCACTGATGACCAAAATACAAAAGAGGCTGTCCCATATCTAAGGTTCTTAGTATCCTATCTTTTTCCTAATTTCCTAAAGCTTGTGCAATGGTTTGGCTCTTGGGTGATGGCATTTTACTGTCTGAATCTGCCAATCAGCTGTAATGTTCATATGGGATGCCCTGCCTTTGGAGGCTATGGTCTTTTCGGTGGTAGTACCCTTGCTCTTGAATTTTGTACTGATTGCTGCTAACCATTAGATGCCAGGCCAAAGCCCATCCTCTTTGCCTGAGCAATTGGCAATCAATACATGTACTGAATGGCTGGAATTAATTTCTGTTGGTATCCTTTTTGTTATTTGGAAATGATATCCATACTGTCCTGTTTGGTTTGTTTGCTTATTATTAAATATGTTTTGTAATTTGAGTTGTAAGTGACTTTGAGGGCTATAGCACCCCAAATTCACAAAACTGTAATTGGACAACCAAAATGCACAAAATACATAGTGCAAACCTTCGAAGCTCTACTTCAAAATCTTGTAACAGGCATTTTGTGCATTTTGGTTTCCCAATAAAGGTATCACAGTTTTGTGGATATTGGATGTTATTGTACTTTGCTACATACAACCTTTGGATGTATTTTGAGGACTATAGCAATAGAAAGCTAATATTTTATTTTAAAAAATGAAATACAGTAAATACAACACCTGTAATTTAGGATGTTATCCAGTGAATGAGGTCTTACTTAATAACTCAACTGAAATTTAATGGAGGAATGAATAAACTACTTGCATCTCCACACATTTGTGGACAATGAACAAATAAAACTCCAGTTTCGTAGGAAAATACCATACTCCCCTTGCTTTCTAGCGATTGTGTCTGTTGCATGCAATGCCATTTTAGAAGAGGCACCTCATGCAACAAACACAATCACTACAATGGACATTTTATTTTTATTTTTGTTTTCATTTTTTGTTTTTTTTAAATATTTTATTGTGATTCAAACATTTACTGTACATATTGTTATTCCAAAAAAAGGGGGGAAGAAAAAGAAAAGAAATCGTCTATTTTAGAAGAGGCATCCGCTCTGGTGTGAGTGCAAAGAGAATGTCTTTCCTAAAATAGTACCTCTTGCCTGTTGTTTTATTAGGTATTTTAAAAATAAATGCTTAGGCTTAATTCTAAATCACAGGCCTGCAATGAAAAAACTTTTTTCAGTACTGTAGCTATATAAGTGTATTTTGGCTTGCTGAATGTGAAAAAAGGCACACACAGCTCTTTCACAAATTTTGATTAAGTGTGGCTGCACATGTCCCAATGCAATTTCTTTTAGTGCTTTTGAATGGGTGTTTGTGTTTCATATCAATGAATTAAAGTTTTTTTTAAAGTCTATTAGAAAACTTTAACCCCTTTCTCATTCTTTGTGTGATCATTTATTTCAGGCTGCTGATACGCTGCAAAATTAATGTAGATTGACACCAGTTTAACCGTTCCGGCTCCATTCTATGGAAACCTGGAACTTGTAGTTTGCTGTGGCGCCGCAGCTTTCTGACAGAGGAGGCTAAATAGCAATAGCACTTTCGAAATAGCACTTTACATTTCTACTCTGCTTCATAAGCTCTCTCTAAGCAGTTTACAGTGTGTTAGAAATTGCCACCGACAATGTGGGTATTCATTTTACCATCCTATGAAAGGATGGTTGAGTCAACCTTGGAACTTTGCATGTTCAAACTCACAATCACACTAGAGGGCAAACAGGATTTAAACAGGAATTAAACAGGAAATGCCTTATGTTTAACATAGGGCATTTAACATCCCTTATGTTTAACATAGGGCATTTCCTGTTTAATTCCTGCTTAATTCCTGTTTAAATCCTGTTTGCCCTCTAGTGTGATAAACCTCAATGTTGTGGCTGCAGTACTGGCATTTAACCATTGCGCTACCAGGGCTCGTAAATAGCTCACAAACTACAAATCCCAGAATTCCATAGCATTGAGACATGGCAGTTAAAGCGGTGTCAAATTGCATTAATTCTGCAGCGTCGATGCAGCCACAAGCACATAATTATAACACAGAAATCTCAAAGCCAGTTATGAAAAAAACCTGTATGTGATGGAGCAAACCTGAGATAATTTTTGGATTTAGAATGCCAAAATCCTTTAAAAGAGCACACATTTTTAAAAGATTTTTATGATCCTCTATTTTATGTCTGTGTTATTAATCCCTACTACAGTATATCTATTGTACAAATGAATGAGAACTCAATAACAGTGCGCAAATTCCAAGAGTGGGTTTACTCTAGCTGGGACAAAGCGACGTAGGCCATAATACATATTTCAAATTGTCTGCAATCTGCAGGTAGGATGTTTTTGTCACATTTTGTTACATAATTCACACAAAACTAGGCATTTCATGGTATTGTTTCTTGCCATATTTTCCTACCGACAAAAACATCCTTCAACTGTCCCAACCAGGCAGGGACTGTCACACTTGATCCTCTGTCATCCCACTTTTTCTGATACTTTTAAAATGTTGCAGTTTCTCTTTCCTCTTCCCATTTCCCCCCTTTATTTTTGGCTTACTTCAGTTGCTGCAAACTGAGCTGATAGTGAAAAAGTAGTTTCATATCCTCCACTCTCTTGATCACTCAGTGAAGGCCTCTCTTAGCTTGCATGTTATTTTTATTTTTATGTTTTTATTTTCTTTTATCCCACCTTTCTCCCAGTATCTCATTAATGTTCTACCTCATTAATAACTTTAGCCATTTGGACCACCATCTGATGTTACTTGGCCACATGTGTGATAAATGTATAATGAAAGGCATACTATTTATGGGAGCTTTTCTGTTCTATCTTTTAGGATGATTCTTCTATTATAATTTTATGGATTCATCCTTTTAATTGTACACCACTCTACATGATTTTCTTTCTGAATGCTTTATTGTTATTATTCTATGTGTGTGTTGTTTGCCTTCAAGTCATGTCTGACTTATGGCAACCCTACAGTGAAGTGATCATGAAGTTTTCTTGGCAAGATTTGTTCCGAGAAGGTTTGCCATTGCCTTCCCCTGAGGCTGAGAGCATGTGACTTGACCAAGATCAACCAATGGGTTTCATGGCTGGGTGGGAATCGAACCCTGGTCTCCAGAGTCATGGTCCAGTACTCAAACCACCATGCTACACTGGCTCCCTGTTATTATTCTGTTGTTGTTGTTGTGTGCCTTTCAAGTATTAACCAACTTATGGCAACCTATCATGGGGTTTTCTTGGCCAGATTTGTTCAGAGGAGGTTTGCCATTGCCGCCCTCTGGGGTTGAGAAAGTGTGACTTGCTCAAGGTCACCCAGTGGGTAATTATTCTATTATGGTCTAATCTTCCTCTCCAGGAAATTTCGGCCTAGGTAGTTTGACTTTCTGCTTCAGAGATACCCAGTTAGTTACTATCACTTAACTTTCTTTTCTTTTCTCTGTTCATTTCTGGAGGCTTAATTCTTCTTGCTGGTGAATACTTAGGGAGCTTCCCGGTAACTTAGAATTTAGTTCATAGATGGCACCAGACAGAATGAGAGCAAGAATGTAGGCCACGGGGCATGCAGAGGACAAAGGAGGTGGAGCTGTGCGGGAATGACTTTCCATAAGCAATTAACCAAAGATGGATGAGGGAAAAGCCGTGAGGGTGAAAAGAGGGAAGTCATCCAAAGGGACGGAGCAAGGCAGCATGGCATAGTGGTTTGTGTATTGGATGAAGACCCTGGAGACCAAGGTTCAAATCCCCACTGAGCCATGAAACCCACTGGAAGGCCTTGGCCAAATCACATGCTCTGAGCCTCAGAGGATGGCAATGACAACCCCCCTCTGAAGAAACTTGCTAATAAAACCCCATGCTAGGTTCGCCTTAGGGTTGCTGTAAATCAGCTTGAAGGCACACAACAATAACAATAACGAAGGCAGAAAAGCAGGCCAGATAGTCACAGGGCTAGGACTGGAGGTGATAGGGAGGTATCACAAATGCATTTATGTGGATGTGTCAGTGGTATGTGCCTTCATTTCTGACTTATGGTGACCCTAAGTTTTCTTGGAAAGTTTCTTCAGAGAGGGTTTGCCATTGCCATCCTCTGAGGCTGAGAGTGTATGACTTGCCCAAGGCTGACCAAATGGGGTTTCCATGGCCAACCAGGGATACAAACCCTGGTCTCCAGAGTTGCTGTCCAACACTCAAGCCACTACACCATGCTGGTTCCTTATGTGGTGTATCAGAGCCTATTTTTCTACCTTAAGTGACCCCTACAATGTTAGAGGGGATGTGTTATTTTATTCCTATTCCTAAGAAATGTTTTAGCACTAAATAATACTTTGGTTGCTTGCGCAGTGGAGCAGGGTCTTTTCTGTGAAGTCGAAGGCTTTTGTGGCCGGCATCCATAATTTTTTTGTGGGGTTTTGGGGCTATGTGGCCATGTTCTAGAAGAGGTTTTTCCTGACATTTCACCAGCATCTGTGGCTGGCATCTTCAGAGAATGCTGAAACAGGGTCTGTTTTGTATATCTGTATTTTCATCAGTTCTTCCTTTCATCCATCCAATTCTTTTTTTCATCCATCCATCCATCGTTCCTGACCAACTGTCCATTTTATCTATCCCTTTTATCCTAGGCAACTAATCCATCAATCCATCTCTGTCTCACAAATCCATCTACATGCTTTTGCCCTCCTTGTTATCTCTCTTGGTGATAATATCACATTTTCTCACAAAAGAGTGATAAAATTGTATTTTTTAATTAAAAATTGTTTATTTATTTAAAGTATTTATGTATTGCTCCTCAGCCCAGAAAAAAGTATTAAACTTTTTTTAAAAATGAGAGGAGGGGTTCAGTACTATATGATTAGTACAGTCCAACTTTGGCTGCATCTGCACTTCAGAAACAATCCAGTTTGACACCACTTTAACTGCCATTGCTCATTGCTATGAAATTCTGGGAACTGTAGTTTGTGGTTTTGGACTTTTATGGAATTCTGTCATAGCATGGAGCCATGGCAGTTAAAGTGGTGTCAAACTGAATTATTTCTGTAGTGCAGATGCAGCGTTTATAACATTTTAAGCTCATAGATGAGACTCACAGGATTTGTGAGAGAGAAGGGAAGGCTAGTTCAAACTTCTCTCAAAAAGTCTTCAGCTGTCTTGCTTTTCCTTTCTTGGAAGGGGTACCAACCCTTTAGATGAATGTTGCCCTGTTTTGTGGGGCCACATATTTTTTAAAAATGACAGTTGTGTGTCCAAATGGACACCTGTCTTTTGGACAGCCAGTGGAGACAAATGGACACATACAATTTAATCAATAAATCACATGATTTCCACCAGTTTTAATGCCTTCTTCATGTTGTTGCAAACAAACAAACACACATATATCTATATCTATATTTATATATAGATATATCTTTTTGCCATTTCAGATCAATTATGTGTTTTTAATCAATTTCTGTGGACTTTGAGTTTTAGGGATTTTCTGGTGGTGGACAGGATAATAAAAATTGCAAGGATATT
The DNA here is from genome assembly GCA_034509955.1 of Urosaurus nigricauda. Classification (NCBI taxonomy): domain Eukaryota; kingdom Metazoa; phylum Chordata; class Lepidosauria; order Squamata; family Phrynosomatidae; genus Urosaurus; species Urosaurus nigricauda. The sequence continues at coordinate 16,362,157 of JAOEGL010000006.1, forward strand.
GAATGTGCAAAAATATTTGCAGTTTTATATTGATTTTTTTTAAGTCACTAAATCTGAATGTAAGATTGTATGAAGTAAAGAAGTTTCCACTTATGAACCTTTTGACTTGGAGAACAGTCAGTCAGTAACTATTTTAAAATGCCCTGTGATCCGGGTAAGGGACTTGGGATGGAATTATTAACACTGTTTTTCAAATTTGTTTCAGGGGTACTACTCACATGGGAATAAAAATACCTGGGTGTACACATGGACAGATGAATTTGTACACAGAAAGTTAAGATAGAACCAGACAATAGTGTTCAGGATGACTGGGTTTTTCCTTTTAGAGTTAAAAGTAAAACAAATACAGTAGAGCTTCGATTATCCAACCTTTGGTTATCCAACATTCCGGATTATCCAACATTGCGGCTGCTGTGATTTCTTTAAATTTTCTGTGATTTCTTTAAATTTTCTGTAATTTCTTTAAATTTTCAGAGGACTGAACTGTTTATATTGTACATCACAATGTTGATCAGTGATTTCTTTACATTTACTTTTACTGTCACTGCAATAAAAACTTCAATACATTTATTTCAAGGCTTTTCTTGGTCCTTCTGGATTAATCAACATTTTCGGTTAACCAACTATCAGCCGGTCCAGTTTATGTCAAATAATCGAGACTCTACTGTATTGTTATTCAGAGTGCACACTGTTGTAATTCCTGTTAATTGAGATTTGAAGCTTTTTCTATAGCACTTCCAATCTCTGCCATACAAGACCTTTTTAATGTGAAGTGAGAGTGTGATGAAATTTTTTTGTATATTGCAAAATGCATTACGGGAAGAGAATCAACTCATTTGAAATGTGGTGCCGGAAGAGAGTTCTGAAGATACCATGGACTGCCCAAAAGAGAAATGAATGGATATTAAAGCAAATAAGAACCTTGAAGCCAAGATGACTAAACTAAGGCCATTGTACTTTGAACATATCATAGGAAGACAGGACTCATTAAACACACACACACACACACACACACACACATACAATTATGCTAGGTAAGTCAACAACACTAATGTCATGGTAAGCAATGGTTTTTCCTCTCAATTCTTTTTTTTAAAGCATTGTTGTCTGTCTCCACTCAAATATGCCAGATGGAATTAGGGCAGGACAGAAAGTAAAACTGAATAAGGATCAATTTGTCAAATATTCAGCCTGCAAGGAGAGACTGATCAGTGCCATCAATCCATTATGGAATTCTGGAAAAACATTTCACCTACATCTCTCCCTGTATTGGGGGGGGGGGGGGACTCATTCTGGAAGTTCTAAGAAACTATGTACTCTACGGCCACATTCCCACTTACAAATAAATTGCTAAAATAATCCACTTGTGGTTCACATTCACAAATGAATTAATTTAAAATGGACCCAATCCAGCTGGCCAAAGAGCAAATTTAAATCAGTTCCGATCCACCTCTGGTTCACACTTGCACAGAAATGATTTATCCAAAAAGACGCAGAAAAAATCAGCATCAAAAAGACATGGGTTAAATGGGTCTAGTGCATGCCTCCCCCTCCAGATCACTTCAGCGATTCAGTTCAAGTGTGAACCAGGCTCATTTAAACCAGTTCAAACCGATTTGTGATCCGGTTTAAAAGTAGTGGGAATGAGACCCACTTTTCTTGCTAAACTCAATGGATCCTAAATTCAGATGGGTAATTTGACAGATGGGAGAAGAATGGCAGAAATGTTGGTGGAGGAGAGAATGGATAGGTGCAGGCAACATGACAAAAAAGATTTAGAAAGTGTGTCACATGAAGAAAGGTTAAGGAAGCTGTGTATGTTTAGACTGCAGGAAAGAAGATTAAAAAGGGACTCAGCTGGAATCTCTGTCTATTTTAAAAACTGCCACAAAGAAGGGAGAAGGCAAATTAGTCTCTGTTAACCAGAGGCTGAGCCATGGGTTTTACATTGCAGGAATATAGGTTTAGGGGATAGAAATCTGGGGTGTGTGAATGACTTTTTTAACTTATAGAACTATACCTTGTATGGAATTAGCCTACAGCTCGTTCATGCATATGTATTCATGACTTGATAAAGATGGGCACTAGCATCCTCTCCAACATTTCACAACTGTAAACTGGGACACATATGGCCAAGCAATATCAAAATGTGGTCAAATTGCCAAAAGTTATTAATGAGAAAGAACACATAATCTAGGAGATGCTGCAGCTGTTTGCTTTTGCCTGAGCCTTTTGGGAAGGACAAGACTCCACTCCCTTTTCTCCTCTCCTCCTAGTTCAATTAACTGAGTGCAAATTACTGTTGCACTTTGAACTCAGTCTTCAGCAACTGATGTAAGCTGCAGGACAAAGGGGGAAAGTGAGAGAAGGGGAGAGAAACTGGGGCATTTTAAAAGCATCTAAAAAAGTGGGGCAAAGGAGGATTAATTAGGATTGTCCCTGCCAAATAGGGACATGTGAAGGGTATATTACAGTGCTATATTCCTGTTTAACTGCCATGTCAATATACTATGGAATCCTAGGGTTTGTAGTTTGGTGAAGCACTGGAGCTCTCTGGAAGAAAATTCTAAATACCCCTCCCAAAAATGCAGATCCCAGAGTTTCATAGGACAGAACCATGGCAGTTAAAGTGAAATCATAGTAATAATGTGGAAGGGCCCTAATATAATGTGAAAAGGCATATAATGTGAAAGGGCTCTATGACATGCAATAATGGTTAACATGTGCACATGAGATATAATGCCAAAGATAAAATTTTAATATCTACAGACATGAATAAAAGAGGGGAGTGGAGGTGGCAGATTTGAGAAAGAGTGCAAGAACTGATGGTTGGCGAGAAGCTGCATGGCTGTGGATGGACAAACCTGAGAAGAATTAATAAGTGAATTAATAAGGGGGATAGTTTTCTCAAAAAGAAGTATCTGATGTACAAGTTTGGTACCTGTAGATGCTCCAGTCTCTCCTTGAGTGATTCCAACATCCGCTCCATCTGGTTCACTCCTGCAGATGTCTCCTTGGGTGGATCCTCCATGGTGTTGGCAGCTGCAGCTCCCTTACGAAAGGCATCGTGGGTGTTGTGTCCCACTTGTAGTTCATGGTGCTCATGTTGTCCAAAATGATGGTATTCATTTTCCCTAGCATGGATGCTTTCATGGGGTTCTTGGTGGCCAGCTTCGTGGTGTCCCCTATGACCATCTTCATGGTGGCCTGGAAGTTCAACCTCATGATGTGCCCGGTGACTATCTTCATGGTGGACCCGATGCCCACTGTCATGATGGCTCCGATGGCCTCCTTCAGGATGCCCATGCCCATGTCCATGTCCATGTCCATGGCTATGATTCTCTTCATGATGACCAGTATGGTGCTCCACACCATGTCTCCGAGAATGGGCTTCACAGCGGCTCAGCTTGGCTGTCAGTTCCCGCACTGTTTCTCTTTGGTCTAGAATCATCTCCTTCTGGTGCACCACTGTCTCCCGCAGGTGCAGGATTGTTTCCTTGGCTTCCTCTAGAGTCCCTACCCAATGCCCTGTGCCCCCACTGTTGGCTCCTGCCCCATGTCGCTGCTGCTGGCTTGCTGACTGGCAGCCATTATCCATGTCCAGTGGCATAGGACTGCAGATAAACTTTGGCAAGGCATAGTCAGAGGCTGATACCAGAGGGGAAAAGACGAGGCAGAGCAATGCCCAGTGCAAGCCCATTTCCATAACAATATGGAAGATGGGGAAAGGATGGGGATGGAGATGCAGGTAGCAGTTCAGGATGGGTTTGATAGCCAAGGAAGGAGAACAGAGTCAAGTCCAGCTAGAGGCCACGACTCTACAGTCTAAGGACCATGTCACACAACAGATTTAGAGGTAACATCCATCATCCAGGTCCTGTCTTAGAAGACTAACCCACAGATTCAAAAAAAATATATCCAAGATGCCTGTTCAGTGCAACAAAAAGACAGTTTGAAGGCCTCTTTTAGGACGTAGATCCAAATGTTTTTGGTAGTAGATAAATGGAAGACGATCCAGTTGAATTAGAAAGTATAACTCTGCTACTGAAGTTGAGTCCAGCAAGCCAGCAAACATGAATGAGAAGTTGCCCTTAGATGCCTCCAAAGTCAATTCCCTCAGCAAATTTAGCCATTTTCTCCCTTCTCCTGGTTTCTGTGTCTTGTTACCCAGTAGAACCAAACTGCCAGCAAGCGTCCTGGTACTGTGGGTAGGTGGGATTTGTGCTTTTCCTGCCTCTCCTTCCTGTCCAATTTGCCAAATCCTCTCCTGATGTGGAGAGAAGCATCGTCTCCCCTGGCGACTGAGAAATTAATGTGCTTAAGGTGTCACAGCAAAGCTCTTTCGTTCACCCGGCCCATCCTCCATAACCCTGTTGCTAGGGCCCTTGCCCTGGAGCCTACATACAAACCTTGCTCATGCCACTGCCCCCAGCAGATAAGAGACTTGAACAGATAAAAAGCCACTCAGAGGAATTAAGATACCAGCCAGAAACAGAGAAGTTAAGTCAGAGCTTTGAACTAATTTGTCGGTTTCTCTTCTAACAAAAACCACTTCTGTGGAGTCCATTATTCACAGCTGGGTTTAGATCGCATGGTGTTCGCAGAAGTCCAAGGAAGAATTTGTGTTGAACCAGCAATATGCTGGGATAGACAAATTATATGTATCCCCAAAATAAGAAATACTGTATCTGTGACAGGTAAGTATATTCCACCATTCCACAGAAGTTGCTCAGAAGCAGTAAGTAAATTCAAAGCAACCCAGACTTGTATTTCAAAGCAACCCAGACTAATACTATACATAGAGAGAGTAATAAAAGGCTCCCATTACATACGTCAGTATCAGAGATAATTTCATTGGCTACATCTATACTGCAGAATTAATACAGTTTGACATTGTTTTAACTGCCATAGCGAAGTGCTATGGAATTCTGGAATTTGTAGTTTTGTGAGATATCCTTCTCAATCAGAGAGCTCTGGTGCCACAACTACAAATTCCACAATTTCATATGATGAAGCCATGGCAGTAAAAGTGGTGTCAAACTGCATTAATTCTGCAATGTGGCAGCAGCCATTGGTGTTTTTTCCCTCTCCCTACTTGGGAAAGACTCCGGTTGTTTCTCTTGGGGGAGAAAGAGTATTTCTAGTGCCATCATTATCACCATCATCACTCACATTAGATTGAGAGTAGAAGGTAGCCATTCAGCAACAGACAGAGTCATTGCTATCCCATGTAATACAGGATCCAAACCAAGAATACAGTAGACTGTAGATTTCTTGTATCTGCCCCAGCCACCTTATCAAATTCAGTACTTTTATCTATTCCTGTCTTGTTCCAGAACTGGGTGTAGTTCCACGTTTCTCCTAGGATTCTTTTGGTGTCACCACACACATTAGTGCTATAGCATAAGCTTTACTGCTGGTAAATGATGCAGCAAATGGTACACTGCACAGAGGCATTCCAATCCTTTCACTGACAGCGACAGGCTCCAGTATTGTGTCACTGCCATTGTGTCACAGTAAAACTAGGCCCCAAACATATTCTACCCAGACTTCTCTCTCAGCGGCAATCAAATCTCTATCACTAGATATGCAGGGCACCTTGTTTGCAGTACTCTTTCCATAGGCTGAGGCTGCTGGAAAATGGTCTCCCAAGGGTTATGTTGTGCAGATAAAAACTAAGAAAATCAAAATGTGCAAGCATAACCCATGCCCCCCAACACGATAGCAATGAAAACTGTTCAAGAATGTTAGCAGCAGAGAAAAATGCACTCCTCTGTCCATCTCAGCTTTCAGATCTTTTCCCACCCTCAGAACTGCAAAGCCAAGGAAAAATTATCCAACAAGGTGATTAAAGTAACTCTTTCATGTCACTGGACATGATGCTACCAAGGACTCCAAAATCCATCTGCCTCATGGCAAAGGCCCAGTGCAATACAATATCTAAATCCAATAGGATTTGGAACTGGGAATCTTAGAATTGTTATGATCACTCGAATGGGAATTGCATTCAGACTAATTGCACAGAAATACAGGTAGGAGACATCTTGACCATGACAATATTCCAAAACCCATATTATGGCAATTCTTTTATTAAGTCAACCCCAAAGGCACAAGTATCTCTGTTGCAAGCTTTCAAAATATGCTTTTAAAAAGAGTAAAGGGGGAAAGGAGGGGAGAGTGACAGTGTGAGAATTGCATAGTCTGCAAGCTATCTTCAAGTGGTTTGAGAAGAGAGGTTGGTAGAGATATCAAATTAGGGTTATCAAACTCTGGTGGCCTTTGTGTTATCTTCCAACTCTATAGACCTTATCAGACATTGGAAATTGGAAGTATAATCTAATGGCAATCCGAACGCAATCATGGGGTTTCACGTTATTGCGAATTAAAGTATCTCACGCAATTTTGGGCAAAAGAGAAGTCATTCTGAATGCAATCATGGGTTTTATGTTATTGTGAATTAAAGCATCTCACACAATTTCAGGCAATGGGGGGGTCATTTTTGGCTAATAGGAAGTCATTCTGAATGCATTCTGAAAGCAATTGGAATTCACGTAAATTCGCTAAATTAGTAAATTCATATGAATTTGAATTAGCTCCAACTGGCTCCATTTGCAATGAAGAGAAATTCCTCCCGTCTGATAAGGTCCTAAGATTCTATAATTCTAAGAAAGGCGACGAAAACAGAGAAATAAAGTCTGCCTCTCTCTTTGAGAATACAAAGGACCCCCTTGAAACCTCAAACCTGTCTGAGTCTGATGTTACGCTCACAACCCCCTTTGCATGCAAAGGGATCTTGTAGCACCTTTGTAACTAACTGAAGGAAAGAAGCTTCCTCATGCATCTGAGGAATTAGGCTCAAGTGTATGAAAGCTACTTTTAATTAGTCTCAACGGTGCTACACGATCCCTTTGCACATTTGGTTTCCCAGACTAACACAAGCTAGGGCTTTGAATTCAATCCACGATTGCTGAGTTCCTCAAGAAGCCTACATATGTGGGGTGCGGACGGAGTGACCCACAGGCTACATGCAAACCATCCAAAGCAATTCTATGGCCTCCTCAGGACCCATCAACACCCACACACACAAAATGCAATTTCCCCCATTATCTCAAAATGCCCTGTAGGTGGGGGCAATTTTGCCATGCTTCTGCCCAGTTGTTCTAAATCCAGGAAGGCCTTTTTTTAAAAAGTGACCCAGAATCCTTGCTGAGATGAGAAAATGGCCCAGAGAGATTCAAACAGGGAGTATGCAGAGGCAAAACATCAAAAATCAGGAGTAGGGAATGATGAGGTTCCAAGATTGCCATGAGACCAATATAGCCTACTTAATCTGCTGCAGTTCTATATTATTAGGGCAGAAAATGAGTTTAGGTACTAGATGAAATAATGAAAGTCAACAAAAACCCATTTGGATAGCCTTTGGTTGAAAGGATAATCCCTCATAAAATAAGGTCCCAATTCAAGAAGGCATTAACCCCTCCAATGTAGAATCCCATTGTTGGGTAGGTAATTTTGATATTCTCAGAGGTAGTCATGTTGATCATGAAACAAATTCCAAAATCCATGCTGTGGTAATATCTTTATTAGCCCAACTTTAAAAAATTAGGCACAAAAATCTCTTGGTTTTTTTTCATGGAATCCTTCTGTTGTCTTCAGATGGTTTGGGAGGAAGCATCTGCAAACTAACAAATTATGCTCGTAAAGACACACCATGAGATAGATCTCAGTGGAAATGAAAGGGATATAGTTACATACTTACTAACTGATAGTAATTTTCATATTGATTTCAGTGGGATTTAAGTAATGTAACTTGGCTTGGATCTGACCCAAAATCCAAATTTAACACAGGTCCGCCTTTAGAATCAAATGCATTGTTATTAGTAACTGACTACATTAACACACACAAATATCTTTTAAAACTAGAAAAAAATGTACAATTTTGACAGAACCCTAAATGTGATCTTCAAACTTTTAAGCTATTATTCTTGTTAAAAATTATTATTATTAGTTCATCAAGGTACTGTGCAAGTGATTATATTAAAAACAATAAACCTTGGCTGGAATCTTGAAGGTTAGTCTCAACTAGAGTAGACCCATTCAAATAATTATGGAATGGTAAGTCAACACATAGATAAATGCCATTGATTCAATGGGTCTACTTTATGTAGACTAGAAACATAATTCAGGCCATCTATTATAGGTTTATCATCTTCCTTCAGAAATAATCTTGATTAATAGCAAAAGTTTTTTTTAAATTTAAAATCATAATTCTTGTTTTTAACTTTTACCATAATCCTGTTAAGTACCGGTAACACTATATTAAATAGTTTAGCACTTTGTTTTCTTCTGAATGTTTAGACCACCATCTGAGAAAAATGTGTGCACAACAATAAATCATAGTGATTTGAGTGTTGAACTATAACTCTGGAGACTAGAGTTCAAATCCTTGGTCAGTCATCAAACCCCTCCGGGTGACCTTGGGCAAGTCACACTTTTTTAGCCTCAGAGGAAAGCAAAATGTTGCCAAGAACACCTATGATAGGTTAGTAGCCTTATGATTGTCGTAAGTTGGAAATAACTTGAAGGCACACAAAAACAACAAACAATAAATCATGCCTCTAAAAGGCCATTTAAGCAACAATCATTTTCTAAAAAATGAAGCATTTAGACTTGAAAAATATCATGGTACCCAAAAGTTTAATTGGTGGTAGCATTAAACAGTATATGCCACCTCATTTCAACTGCTTATTGTCGTTGTATAGAAGTCCAACTGATATTGGTAAGTCAAACCATAATGGTTTTCTTCTCTGTCATCAGCTACTCAATGACATTGAACTTCATGACCTCTCGTTCTTGCTCTCCATAGTCCAAGGCTTCACGCAGTCTGGTCCAGAACACATTTTCAGCCTCGGGATCTTCAGGCCAAGTGAGGTAGCTTTCTTGTTTAATTAATTTCCTCAAGCGATGGTAAGGAGACAATCTAGGAAGGAATGTAGGACTGAAGTTTAAAGTTTTCCATTCTTCAAAGCATGCACACATAGGCGTTTATCATACGATAGAATTTGGGGGTATAATGCAATGGCAATCCGAACGCAATCACGGGGTTTCACATTATTGCTAATGAGTGTATCTCACGCAATTTCGGGAAAAAGGGAAGTCATTCTGAATGCATTCCAAACACAATCAGATTTCACGTAAATTCACTAAACTAGTGAATTCACATAATTGCGAATTGGCTACATTTGCAATTGAGAGAAATTCCTCCCATGTGATAAACTCCATACAAGCACGGACGCACACTCACCCCAAAACACACATCTAAATACAGAAGAACATCACAAAGAACATCTAATCCATCTATTCCAGCAACCTCCCTCCCACAGTGACCAATTAACTGACTACAATTAGGAAGCACATAACTCTCTTCACTGTTACTTTTCAACAACCAGTACGTAGTGACATATGGCCTTTGAATACTGAACTTCTGTATAAAGATTATGATTACTGATCCATCTTCCATGAATGAGTCAAATCCTCCTTTAAAGCTATCGCTAAGGTATAAATTGAGTACCCCTTATCTAAAATCCGAAATGCTCCAAAATCCAAAGGTTTTTCATGGGTGGCTGAGATAGTGACACTTTTACTTTCTAATGGTTGAAGCGGCACAAACTTTGTTTCATGCAAAAAATTGGGCAAAAAATTGAATACAATTGCTTTCAGGCTATGCATATAAAGTGTATATGAAATATAAAATAAATTAATGTTTAGACTTGGATTCCATCTCCAAGATATCTATGTATATGCAAATATTCCAAAGTCCCAAACACTTCTGGTCCCAAGCATTTTGGATAAGGAAGGCTCAGCTTGTAGAGTTCTTTTCACACCTTGCAGCAGCTAACAAAATATGTGAGTAATTGGGATGAATTTTTTTTTGTCTGTCCAGTAGTTTCACTGCATGACCTCCATCCCTGCAATACACACACACGCACAGACAGTTGGCTACATTTGTGGCTTTGACTTTGTGGATTTGATTATTCACGGATTTTATTAATACATTCTCTCTAGGAATCTCTAGGTCCTACTGCACGATTCTATTGTCAACCTCTACCAAAGGTCACACTGGAGGACCTAGAGATTTCTAGAGTAAATACTTCTCTGTGCATTTGAAGTTCCTCCAGTACTATTTCATGGTCAACTTTGGGTAGATCTTCACTGCAAAATTGCCCTGGAGACCTAAAAATTCCTAGAGAGGTGTTCTCTCAGGTAAAGAAAATACACCTTTTTTATCTGCATTTTTTCAATGGGGTCCTGTGCCCCTAATCCCAGTGAAAGTGGAGGCTCTATTATGAGAAAAGAACTGGGAAAAAATCATAGTTATGCTGTCCATCATGTTAGTTATTGCACAGTACTATATGAGATTCCTTTGTGTGACCAGAATGTCCACCTCGTTTTTTACTCTCATTTCCACCTTCTAACCAAAGTCCTCTAGCACTTGCTTGTCCCCTCAGTTCCCCTCACATCCACTGGAACAAACTAAACAAATGTTCTGCCTTGTTGTTCACCATTTTTGTTCCTATCTCTTTCTGACAAGCTTTCCCCGCTCACCTGTAATTTGGGATTTCTTCCATAAACACCACAACCAGAGGGTCCTGCCCATGGTAGTAGATCTTGGAACAAGCCAACTGCATCTCTAGTGAACACCATTCATTTTCAAGGTAATTCTTATTCACTAGGCACAAGGTCTTGCGGCTTCGACTTACTCCATTCTGCACATTGTCTATGTAATATTCCCCAGGGGCAAAATCTCTAGGCCCAAAACACATCCGGAAGCAAGGTTCTCCTTCCTGTTCCAGCTTTTCCAGAACATTCTTCGCCACCCATTCATAATCCTGACCACAACAAGAAATGTAGGCATCATACTGGTAATCCTGTCCTTTTGGACGCAGCTGCCTCTGGCCCCAGCCCCTCAACAGGTAATAAGCGTGCCTGAGAGTCCAGCCAAACTTGGCACTGATCAAAGTTGTAAGCTGAAACAAAAGAATAACCACAGTGGTGGTAATAAAAAAGTATATTCCCCAGTTCACAAAGCAATAAGTCATGTCTTCATCAACAAACAAACGATCAGTCGCACCAGGCCCAAAGCAATGGTAGGAATCCAATAATGCCACCTGGACATTTGGATCAGACACAGACCAGTTTTGGAACCATGCGTTCTCACAAGAGCATGTCAGGGGGTTTCCAGAGAGATCCAGATATTTCAGAGAGGAAAGTCCACCAAGCAGGTTTTTGCTGATGTTCCTAAAGTCATTTTTGCTCAGGGACAGCTGTTCCAATGAGGTCAAACCAGAAAAGACCTGTGCAGGCAGACCTGTGAGGGAACTGTCTTCTATGTAAAGTTGACGTAGGTTACTGAGACCTTGGAAGATATTTGGACGGATTTTCCAGGAGCCATTTTTATCTGGCTGAATTTCAGAGAGGTCCAGAGTGTCTAAACTAGTCAAGTTGACAAATGAGAGGTTAAGGAACAAGAGACTGGGGTTGCCCTTTAGGGAGAGGTACCGTAGATGCTCCAGCCCTCCAAAGAGTTTTGCTGGGGGGCAGATGGGTGAGTTAGGAATCTGAAAACTAAGATCCAGCTCACGAAGTGAATAGAGGCCCACAAATGGGCTTGGATAATCAAACCGATTGTAGGTAAAGAGATGGTTGTGACTGAGGTCTAAGGTTTCCAGTTTTTTAAGGGGTGCAAAGAGTTTCCGAGACAGCTTGTAAAGTTCGTTATGATCCAAGAAGAGGTACCTCAGGGATGTGAGACTAAGAAAGGCATTTCTTTTAATTGTGAGGATTCTATTTCCTGAAAGCAGAAGAGTCTTCACATGATTGAGCAGAAAGGCACGATCTTTCAGTAATCTTATACTGTTATCTCTCAAGTCCAAGAACTCCATTTTTCGAGCATAATGGAAAGTGGCACGGGTAACAGCCGTAATCTGGCAGCCCTGCAGGATGAGTGTTCGCAGTGCTGGCATACCAAAAAAAGACCCTTGCTGGAGATTGGTCAGGTGGTTCTTTGAAAGATCCAAATAACTCAAGTTCGTCAATGGACGGAAGACAGAATCTGGCAACTCAGAGATAGAATTTCTTTTCAGGATTAGTGTACGTAACCGCATCTGCTTAGCCCAGGTGCTAGGAGTGAGTGTTAGAACCTTGCACTTATCCAGAGAAAGGAACTCTAAGTTCTCAAACCTGCTGAAAGTCCCATTTTTCAGGTGTTTGTACTCTGTGGTAGACAAATCCAGCCATGTGAGGTTAGAGCAGGAACCCAACTGGCTTAGTTGGGACTCATTAATCTTGGAATGTTTGATGTCCAAAGAGGTCAAAAATGGCAGGTTTCGTAAGACAGAGCAAAGTGCTGGAATGGTGTTATGTAATGATGGATTCATACTGGACAGATGTAACATGGTCAGATTAGGAAGAGAAGCATTTATAAGCTGGGACACATGTAGAGGGTTCACGTCCAAGGATAACTCCACTAAAACAGGTGTGGCGTGAAAGGACCCAGCTTTCACTGTTGATATGTTGTTACAGGTTAAGTTCAGTTGTAAAAGATTAGGAAAGGAGCAGTTGGATAAGTCCAGCCTGGAAATGCCATTGCTATTTAAGCTGAGGTTTTTCAGGACAGGCAAGGTGACCCAGCCAGGGTCCATACATGGGGTGGAGATTTGATTTGAATCTAGATCCATGAAGGTGAGGTTCAGCAAATCTTTCACAGCTGTTGCCACTTCTTGCAGACTGGAGAGATTGTTGGAGCGGAGGTGAAGTTCCTGGAGAGACATCTGGAACCTGAGAGCATTGGGGTGCAGCGTAGTGATTCTGTTATGACCCAAATGCAGCTCACGTAGATTCCTCAGGTTGGTCAACACAGAGGGTCCCACAGATGCCAACTGATTCCAACTCAAATCAAGTATTTCCAGGTCTCCCAAGCTTTGGAAAGTATTTGATTCAATGTCAGATATGCGGTTGTGGTCAAGATAAAGTTCCAGCAGGTGAGGAAGATGGAAAAAGGTTGAAGAGGTGAGATCCTTCACAATGTTGTGGGAAGCATTGAGCCAAATGGTGGAGTTGGGTAGAAGAGAAATGGCAGAACTCAGGTTGGCTATGGCACGGCCAGTACAGAGAACAAGGCCCACTCTGTTTGGGGAAAGGGTACAGCGACTGAGCCCAAAAGTATCAGCACCCCAGTGTGACCATATGAACAGGGCGAGCAGCAGGCAGAGCTTCATGGAGACCAGACCAATAGAAGTCATGTTGAGATAGAAGCTCTGTGTGCCTTCCACCTACATTTCATGTACTGTTTGTTGGCTTTGTCGTACCAGAATCATTCTCTTTCTTGTAAAATGAATGAGGATTGTCATGCAGTAATTCCGTGTGTTCCTATAACAAGCATGTAACATATTCCAGTTAGGTAAGTTAGAGGTGGAATGGTGGATAAATTAGTACTTGGATTCGTATACACAGAATTGTTATAATACCATTCAAGAAGATATTGTTCATGTTATTCATGTTCAGGGAAGCAATGTGAGAGGTCATACATATAATTCACTGTGAGACTTAACTGACCATGGGTGCTTCTACACTGCAGAAATAATGCAGTTTGACACAACTGTAGCTGCCAAAGCTCCATCCTACAGAATCCTGGGATTTGTAGTTTGTTTTGGTACCAGCATTCTTTGGTGGAGAAGACTGAAGACCTTGTAAAATTACAAATCCCAGTATTCAATAGGTTGGCGATACAGCACTTAAAGTGATCTCAAACCTCATTATTTTTATGTATTTCATGTCACACTTATACAGTCGGTTGGATCCACATTAAGGCTGCATCTGCATTGCAGAAATAATGCACTTTTTGACACCACTTTAACTGCCATGGCTCCATCCATCCTAAGGAAACCTGGGATTTGTAGTTTGTTGTGGCAACAGTGCTCTCTGACAGAGAAGGCTCAATATCTCTTAAAACTACAAACCCCAGAATTCCATAAGACTTCATTAGACAATCAGGACCATATGTACTTTGAATTTTCCAGAAGATAGTCCTTTTGTCTTGGGTTGACAGTCCCCTGATAGTTCTAGCAAGACTAAATGTATGCTGTCCTCCCAAAAAAATACCCAAAAAAATCTTATGGTGATGTGTCAATGGGCACAAGACTTGTTTGCAGCATTGTACCTAGCAGGGAGTGGGAACCATTTCTTGCTATTCTGCTACAAACCGCATAGAATCATAGAATCATAGAGTTGGAAGAGACCACAAGGGCCATCCAGTCCAACCCTCTGCCATGCAGGAACTCCCAGTCAAAGCACCCCTGACAGATGGCCATCCAGCCTCTGCTTAAAGACCTCTAAGGAAGGAGATTCCACTACACTCCGAGGGAGTGTGTTCCGCTGTCGAACAGCCCTTACTGTCAGGAAGTTCCTCCTAATGTTGAGGTGGAATCTCTTTTCCTGCAGCTTGCATCCATTGTTCCGCGTTCTAGTCTCTGCAGCAGCAGAAAACAAGCTTGCTCCCTCCTCTATATGACATCCCTTCAAATATTTGAACAGGGCTATCATCAAGGTAGGACAGCAGAATACCTTCAATCTGTCCTGAGAATGCAGCTTCATATAACTGAGTCTTGCCTATTTAAAAAGAAATGGTTTCAAACTATTTTCCTAGTTTCAGGACTGTTCATCAGAGCTTGAGGAAGATGCCTTCTCTGTTGCTGTACACTAGATGTATTATTATTTGTTTCATTGTACAAAAGTCCAAGGAGACGGGTCCCTATCCTTATGAGAATACAGTACAGTTAACATTCACTCTAGAGTCTAGTGAGATAGCAGAGAAAGGGGAGGGAGAGTTGGGATTCATCATAAACAGCCCTGCAAGGTAGGACAGGGCACAAGACACTGTTTCTTATATTCTAGAGGTGTAATTGTAATCATTCATGCAATTAATAACTCTTCTCTTCTGAGAGGTCTTCCCATGTTACACTGTACATGTATGTGTTCAGAGTGTACACATATAGAAATGTGTGTGAGAATCCCTTTATCTTTCCTGTAATTTGTAATCCTAATTTGTACCCAGGTACAGATTGACTTTATCTGGAATTCCAAAATACATAAAAATCCAAAACTTTTTCATGTGTGTCAGAGATAATGACACACTTGTTTTCTGATGGTTGAGTGTACACAAACTTTGTTTCATGCACAAATTTATTTAAAATATTGTGTCTAGAATTACCATCAAGGTATGTATATATGATCTGTACAAAACAAATATAAATTTCATGTTTAGATTTGGGTCCCATCTCCATCACATCCCATCACATCTTGTGATGTAAACGCCATGCCATAAGAGCATCATGAAGCCACCCACGTCTGGGCAGCCAGGCAGCTTCAAGCCAGATTCCAGTCATCATCGGGACATGCGGAGTCTAAGCACCTCGTACCAATGACACCTGGAAGCGGGGTTTTTTTCGCCCATCTGTTCATGCACAAAGTCTTGTTTTGGAAACATTCAAAATCTTATTTTGAAAACATTCAAAACCAATTTAAAAAGTAAATAAACAATTCTATTAAAGGAATTATAGTTAAAACAGCTTAAACACATTCTAAAACATAAATAAAAGATAGGAAGGTAAAAGCACGTTCGAAACACCCTTCTGCCACATAGTTTACAACGGAGAAATAATGCAGTTTGACATCACTTTTACTGTCATGACTTTACGCTACAGAATCCTGAGTCTGAAAATTTTTGTGAGGCACCAGGACTCTCTGGCAGAGAAGGCTAAAAACCTTGTAAAACTGCAAATCCCAAGATTCCACAGCCCTTAAATTGTGTTATTACTACAGTGTAGATGCACCCATAATTTAAGCACCAAAGGCTTGCAGATATTAAAAAAAAGTATTGCCTGCCAGTGGCTATGAGACACCACTGAGAAGGCTCTCTCCACTTAATTGATAACTTTTAACTAGTTAGTTCTATCTCCCAGCAAATATGACAAGTAAATATTAGGAGGACAAAAAAGAAACCAACCCACCAACCAACCAAAAAACACCCCAAAAATTCACTGCTAAAACAATTTGCTCGACGTAAAAGCACATTTTAGAAGAAAACCTAAAGAGAACATAACTGAATCAATTTGATAATAGGTTCATACCAGTTCCAGGCACATGTTGGCAAGTTTGTAGGTCCAGAGCTGATTTCATAGAGCCTAATATTTGATTAATACACTTGATCGGTTCATACTGCCTAATACACTGTCACACAATCTCTCTCATACATACAAACGCATACAGACACCAGAGTTTAAGAGATAAAAGGGAAACGGTTTGCCGTTCGGTCTTAGTCTGACAGTGCAGCTGTTTAAAGTCTGGGAGTTCTGCTTTTGTGGCAGTGTGCTGTTATTGCACAATCACAACACAGTGGTGGGAAATACCCATTCATTCCAGTCTCACCATTTCTTCCTGACATCCTTCCTCTTAATCTGTTTTGCTAGCTGGGCCTGTCGCTAATAGCAAACCTGCCAGCTGACACCATACCCTAGAGTGTGTTATAGTGGAAATGGGATAAATTCACCTTTCCTTCTCCTTTTTCTCCATGCAAGCACCCTTCAAATGCTTGCACTCTCTCTTCCCTTGCTGTGAGAATTTTCAGTTTTTAAAAAATGCTACTGTTTCCTCTATGGGAAGGCTATGTCTCAATGGGAAGGGTGTGCCGCTTGGAAAGTGAAACTTGTCAAGAGAGTTAAAAAAAAAAGAAAAAAAAAGAGAAAACAAGGAAGTAGCTGTGCTTTTGCCCAGAATAACCCTGAGCTGATTTTTTTTCCTCATTTTTCTCCTTTACCTACATTTACAATAGTTATTTTTGTGGGTTTTTCGGGCTATGTGGCCATATTCTAGAAGAGTTTGTTCCTGACGTTTCGCCAGCATCTGTGGCTGGCATTCTCTGAAGATGCCAGCTACAGATGCTGGCGAAACATCAGGAATAAACTCTTCTAGAACATGGCCACATAGCCCGAAAAACCCACAAAAAACTATGGATGCCTGCCATGAAAGCCTTTGAGTTTATATCTGCAATGGTTGCAGGGCCAGCATGGTGTAGTAGTTTGAGTGTTGGACTGTGAATCTCCCGGGTTCAAATCGCCAGTCAGCCACGTAAATCTACTGGGTGACCTTGGACAGGTCACACTCACGCTGCCTCAGAGGATGGCAATGGCAAACCCCCTGACAGGGATGCCTTAAGATCACCATGAGTCAGAAATTACTGGAAGGCACACCACAATAAACAACAATAGTCGTAAACCTGCCATTCTGGAGGGGGGAAAACATCTCATGCTGACAAAACCTCAGCATGTTTTTCCATTAAATGAAATTTAATTAAATGAAAAGGAAAATCCGGTCTTCTAAGGCTGTGATTTTGAACACACAAGCAATAGGCAGAGAGGGTGTATTCTCAAAACCACCCTGAATGCATATGCACTGCAGAATTCATGCAGTTTGACACTGCTTTAATTGCCGCTTTAATTGCCACTGTGGAATCCTGGGATTTCTAGTTTGTTATGGCATAGCAATGAGCCATGGCAGCTAAAGCAGTGTCAAACTGTATTAATTTTGCAGTACAGATACAGCCTCAGCTAAAGCTGACATATACATACATGCATGCAAACCTCTCTCTGCTCTCTGGCTAGCAGACCAACTTATTCAGCCAGGCCTTTTGTTTAAACTGTAATTCACATGGTAGGAAGGGTTTTCATAGGGCTGTGCTTTTATTTTATTTATTTATTTTTATTACATTTCAGTTGTGTTTAGTCATGTCTTATTTGTTTGGAAACAATGACAATCCAAACATTATAAAACGGGCAATCAAATAATATCTTGGCAATGCAACCAAAGTTAAATGACATAAAACAAAAGGTGGATTCCGTGTATACAAATCATTGATATGGGAGTAATAATCTCTTGCCTCAGTAGAAATTGTTGTTATTGTGAGCCTTCCGCTATGATTTTTCCCAAAAGCCTAGGTGGTGGAATGGTGGTTTTAGGTGTTGTTAATGTAGTCCAAGAAAGGGAACCAGTTCTTGTCTTTGAAGGATGTATGTCCCCCCTTCATTCTTCGTTGTTTTTGTCACATCGGACAGTTTTCCTGTTCATAGAGCATCAGTGAAAGGTGACAACTCTGAGCAAAAATAAACAATGGGAAAAGGACTGAGTGCCCTGTTATTTCTCCACCCAAAGTAATGTTATTGCAACAACAATAACAATCATGGGGACTTAATTACATACATGGGCTGCATCTTCACTTCAAAAATAATCCAGTTTTGACACTGCTTTAATTGCCATGGCTCAATGTTATGGAATTCTGGGAATTGCAATTTGTTGTGGCACCAAAGCACAGCAAAGCTCTGTTGCCAAAACAAACTACAGTTCCCAAAATTCCATAGCATCGAGCCATGGAGGTTAAAGCTGTATCAAACCGGATTATTTCTGGTGTGGATGCAGCCATTCTCATGCAATACATCATTTTGTTGACAGTGTTGTGTTGCTACCTTTTTAATCCCTTGTAAAAAGCTTCCTCCACTTCCGCCCCATCCTTATTCTTACATCACCCCTGCGAGGTAGGTTAGAGTTGAAGAGAGTGACTGGCCCCACACCGCTCAACAAGCTTCATGCTTAAGTAGGAATTTGCCCCTCTTTATCCTTGCAAAGCCCAAGGGCCAGATTACACATTCAGAAGGAAATCAAGTGCTCAGGCTTTTCTAAGACCGTACCACTGCATGGCCCACTTAGGAGAAAGTGTGGCTGAATATCTCGCATGTTCAAAACAAGAATGATTGTATTGCAGAAGGAAAGCTAGGATGTTGCTGAGAATTCTACTGTAGGTGTTTTACAGGGGTTTCCGTTAGCAGTAAAGAGTAGTATTCAAACATGAACTCTTTACTGATTTCCTATAAACATGTGCACTTAGGTTTGCTGGGAAATCATGCAGTCCAGATCTCTCTGTCTGTCCATCTACATACGAGGGGGTATCCAAAAGTTTTAATGATCACCTTTTAAAAAAATTGACAGAAAGTTTGTTTTGATTTGTAGTTGTTAACTTATCTCTATGTAGTCACTATCTAGATTTATACATTTTTCCCAGCGTAACTTGATCCTCCGAATACCTGATATTGTAGAAGACTGCAGATTGTGCCTTACGAGGAGGTATCATAAGGTAATTATTATCACCTGGAAATTATTAGGGCATATTGATGAAATTTTGTCAGTGTCATCATTGGATCCTAAGTGCACGTTGTTGAGAAAATCAGCTCATTTCATCCTTTATTTTTGTGATTGGCTGTGCCAGAAGTGGCTAAAGTGTAAAATCCTCATCAGGCGCATCTACACACACACATACAGACACACACATACATAGGCACACATATATATTGTTGTTGTGTGCCTTCAAGTAGTTTCTGACCTATTGCAACCCTAAGGTAAACCTATCATGGCATTTTCTTGGCAGGTTTTATCAGAGGGGGGTTGCCATTGCCTTCCCCTGCGGCTGAGAGAGTGTAACCTGCCCAAAGTCACCCAGTGGTCTTCATTGTTGAGCTGGGAATCGAATCCTGGTCTTAGTAGTCGCAGTCCAACACTCCTCCTAGAGGTCCTAGTAGTTGTGATTTCACTCTGATGGGACAGCTACCATGTGCCTTGGGTTGCCAGATCTCAAGGCCTGGTCCCAAGTCTTCAGTTTTCATGGGTTATTTCCAGGTGGGAGATACGGATGGGAGACAAGGGTGCAATTCTCTCATTTTATGGGCTGAGAGAATGTGACTTGCCAAGGTCACCCAGTGGGTTTGCACAAATTTATGTGTGTGTACATGTACACACACACACACACAACATAACATCAATCTATTAGAGTACATCCCACCCTATGTACTGCATATTTATTTTGCCATAAACTCTCTTTATGCTCTCATATTTGTGGGAAATATTCTGACGCAAGCCAGGAAGGCCATACATACATACACACACACACACACACACTTTTTCCTAGGCCAGCTATCTGTTTTGGATATCTGCTCAAGAACCCTATTTCCCACAAAGTATTAGAGATGCTCTCCAACTGTCCCTTTTTTGTGTGGATGTTAAAAATAAAAATGAAAGTGTGGTTTTTTAAAAAAAATAACAGATAAAGGAAAAAGAGGAAAAGTCCCTATTTTGCCCCCTCTTATAATAAATCATTGCATTTTTTCCCACAGGTCCGTCTTTTGAAGACATCTATTTGGTACGAATGCTTAAACAGTGTAATTCTTCAGGATTCAGCTGCCATCAACAGACTTATTATATGTGAAATAACTAGTGTGGAATAGATGTATAACGTGCAAGTAAATGTTATAGGTGCAGCCTGAATATAGAGGTTGCCAGACTATATGCCTGTTTAAATTTTTTATCTTACACTTCAGCTGAAAATGTCTCCCCCAGCAGCTTACAAAGATTAATCATAAAACAGTCCCTACTTGCTCTCAGGTTTATAATCCTGAAAGACATGACACAGAAGGAAAAGGGATTGAAATTCATATACAGTACTGTATTAGGTCTTAACTACATTTCATTGGCCTTCAAAAGTTGTTACTACAACAACAGCAATAATAATTTATTTCTTACCCACGTCTTCCCAAAACTTGAGGTGAGGTACAATGTAAATTAAACAGATTAAAACATATACTGTAAAACCATTCAACACATAGGTTAAAACACATAAGCATAGGACACATTAAAATCATCCAAACATAAAATTTAAAATATACCAATTTAAAATCCATACACTCAAAATTTAATGCAATCAAGATGTTTATTTTAAGGGGGGAAACCTCAGCTTTCTGGAGCCCTGCAGAACCATTTTATCAGTCCCTTTCTGAAAATAAAGTTGGAGGATAGAGGCGATGTCCAAATTATATTGATTTATTTAGTCAAAATGCTTTACAGATCCACTGCTGATTGCACTCTGAGTATTTTTCTAAATAAAACCTTCTTAATTCACCCAGAACCACAACTCCTCACAGTTGGTACTGGTATATACTGGTGCCCATGTTCCAAAGATTACCCAATGCTCTCACAAAACTAATATAGATACAGTAGTAGTAAAAATTCATGTGTGTCTATCTATCAGACCCATAGCTCCAAGACTATAAAATCTAGATATCTGAAAACTGGCATTTCATGTTCTAAAGAGTAGCTATAGGTATGCAGCTGGTTATTTGGTCTTTAAAATAAATTGCTGTAATGTAAATATGATATGTGGCCATGTTCCAGAAGAGTTTATTCCTGGTGTTTCACCAGCATCTGTGGCTGGCATCTTCAGAGATTTCTCTGAAGATGCCAGCCACAGATGCCAGCAAAACATCAGGAATAAACTCTTCTAGAATATGGCCACATAGCCTGAAAAACCCATGAAAAACTATGGATGCCAGCCATGAAAGCCTTTGACTTCACATTAAATATGCTGTGTTTGAAATCTGCAGTACTAATATCAACCACTGAGTAGCAGACTTTACTAAATAGTACCTAAGTGATCAGTGGATGTAACTGGAACTAGAGGAGAGCAGTCCAAACACAGAGTTATAGTGCCACTCCTCCACCAGCCAAAGGGCAGACTGCCTCATGGGCTATTGAGTGGGAAAACTACTCTTTCAGCTGCTGCTGCTGCTGCTGCTGCTGCTGTTTAAATCATTTCTGACTTATGGCAACCCCCAGGTGAACCTTTCATGGGTTTTTCTTTGCAAGATTGGTTCAGAAGATGTTTGCCATTGCATTCCACTGAAGCTGAGAGAGTGTAATTTGCCCAAGGTCACCCAGTGGTTTTCATGGTCAAGCTGGGAATCAAACCATGGTCTCAAGAGTCGCAGTCCAATGCCCCTTCTAGAGATCCTAGTAGTTGTGATTTCACCCTGATGGGACAACCACGATGTGGCTTGGGTTGCCAGGTCTCAAGACCTGGTCCTGAGTCTTCAGTTTTCATGGGTTATCTTCAGGTTGGAGATGTGGCTTCTGATCTCAGAGTGAGTGATGTGCTGCTGCTGTGACTGCACTAGGTAGCACAACGGGATTAGCATGGAGGGCTCTGGGTCTTCCAGGAAGATTTGGAGCAAACAAGTACTTATTTTACTCTTTTTAAAGAGGGGTATACCTTGGGTTTGGCACTGAACATGACAAACATTGACTGGACTGTTTGCACCACACTCGGATTTTGGCCATGCATCGTCCAGAATCCCCACCAAGAGGATGGGAAGAAGACATTTCTTTAGTCCATGCAGACAGGGCCTCAGCTACAATACCATCTTCCGGAGTAGAATCCCGTTCTTTCCCACCTCAAGCCTTATTCAAGTGTGCACTGCGGACATGGCACTGCAGCCCAATCCCAAACATTCATACTTCTCCAGTCTTCCTTCATCCTTTTCCCAATGCCAATGCTGCTAAACAAAAACAAAAAATCTCCCAGCTAGATAGAGGATAGCAGGTAAACAAAAGGGCAAGGCAGAAGTAAAAATACCTGGTAAAGAGGGGTATATTTGCCAGAAGCTTTGTTATATCATCCCTGTATAATAAATGTGCGATTTTCTGTATTGCAATTAGTTGCTCCAGTTAGAAGGTAGGGTGAGATATAAGGACTATAAATAAATAATATCAGACATTTTTTTTTCAAATATAGCTTAAACCAACAGAATTAATACCATCTTTTAGTTTTTAAACTGAAGGCAGATTTAGAAAGAAAAGTCTAGCAGCATAAACAAAACTGGAGGTTGGAAGATGGGGATTGTGGTGTACTATAGCTCTCAGGATCTGGAAATGCTGACTTAGGGATTCTGGGAGTTCTGTTCTCCCCTTTCCAAAAAAGTTTGCCAAGCTTTGAAATAAAAGCAGCTGCAGGAATTGGTAATCCTGATTAATCTTCTCTTGACCCACTTTTTTCAGCTGCTTTTAAAATGGTCCAGTTTCTTTGTCCTCCCACTTTCCTTCCCCCTTTGTCCTTAGCTTACTTCAATTGCTGCAAACTGAGTTCAAAGTGCAAAAGTAATTTTCCCTCAACTCTGGGGGGAGAAGAGGGGGCACAGTCTTCTCTGCGTAGGCAAAAGCAAATTGCTTCAGCCTCTCCTAGCTTGTGTGCTCTCCCTCGTAAATAACTTTTGCCATCTTGACCACACTCTGATGTTGCTTGGTTACACGTGTCTCATTTTTAATCTGTGAAACATTGGAGGGTAAGCAAGCAGTGTGCAGCTTTGGGCAATGTATAATGGAAAGGGGGAGTTTATCGAGATTCTGCTGAACTAGTAATCTTCATAGTATAGGTGTTGCAATCACGTTTCAAGGCTAGTACACTGAGTTGCTCTGCCTAATTGTTTTTTATTATCGTTAACCACCCTCCATTCGATCTTGACCCATGGCGACCCAGTGGATGACATACCTCCAAGACTCCCTGTCCTCCACCATTTTGCTTAATTCCTGCAAATTCATGTTCATAATCTCCTTAATAGAGTCCATCCATCTAGCATGCAGCCTTTCTCTCTTTCTACATCCTTCCACCTTTCCTAGTATTATTGTTTTTTCCAGTGTGTCGTGCCTTCTCATGATGTGGCCGAAGTACAACAGCCTCAGTTTAATCATCTTGACTTCCAAGGAGATCTCTGGCTTGATCTGATCTAAGATTCATTTGTTTGTCTTTTTGGCTGTCCACAAGATCCTCAACGCTCTTCTCCAGCACCACATCTTGAATGAATTGATTTTCTTCCTATCTTCTTTCTTAACTGTCCAGCTCTCACATCCGTACATGGTAACAGGGAATACATTTGTTACTCATCAATAAATCCTGAGTCCCCAGGCTTAAGTCTAACCTAGCAGTGCACTCTTTTTCCCCTTGCAAGGGCCAGAGACAACCAGCAGGGGAAAGCCTCAAATCAGTATGCACTAGCCCCTTCTCTCAAAGCTCACAGAGGTAAAGATGCAGGATTTGCAGTAAAAAGTTTCAGGGCCTGGGACTTTCGCTACAGGGGGCCTGGACTGAGTCCCGTGGGAAAAAGCAAGTTGCCCAGAGCTCCACTGCACGGCTGGGAATCACGCCAGCCTTGAAAAACAACAGTAGCAGGCACAGCTATATCTTTTGCCAAAAAGTGCCAGTGTTCCTTGTGCCCAACTTCCAGACCCGCTGCTATTTCAGGCCACCTGTAGAATCTCTATGACTCTAATCTAATAATCACTTTGCCTAATGGCATCTATTACCAGGTTACCTTTCTCATCGTACTGCTGTGCAGTCCACAAATTCTTGGCTGCCAGTCTACAGCAAGTTTCCAGGAGAGAAAGAAACAGATGGTTAATGGGCACAAATAAACTACCAGCCCCAGGCACATTAGAATAGAAACTCTGCCAGTCTCCCACATTAGATCACTTAAGAAGCATTCCTGCAGCGATCAGAGTGTTGGATTAGGATGTGGGAGATCCCAGTTGTAATCTCCATTCAGCATGAAACTCACTGAGTAACCTACCCCGGGCTAGCCTCTCTTTCTCGTCCTGAAACCTCTCACAGACCTGTTGTGAGGATAAGATTGGGGACTTCATGCAAAAGCAAACTTCAGTGGCATCTCCTAGCTTTTCTTCCTCATTAATAACTTTTGCCATCTTGACCATATTCTACAAGTCACTTGGCCACATGTGTCCTGATTTTCATCTGTGAAATGTTGGAGTATGGCCTTGATGTTCGCCCAGTGATGCCAACCCTTTGATGCTGTTCTTGATTTATCTCTGCCTCTTCCAGAGTCAGTATTCCTTACAGCAGACAGCTTTGTCTCGCTGTTATCTCTTCGCTGCAGTTGAGAGTGGAGGATGAGAGATAGCGGCTTGTTCTGCAGGCAAGATCTGAAATGAGGAAGTCCCAGCTTATTCTTAGGGTCCAGCTACCAATTGGAGCAGCCGATCAATGGCTGATTTTCCAATTTAAAAACCAAACAAACACATAAATGTAGCTGTCAGGGAGAGGGGCTGCTAATGTGACTGGGGAAATGGTATGGAAGCTGGCTGTTCAGTCTGTTACCTACCCAACCTGGTAATAGATGCCATTAGACAAAGTGATTATAGGATCAGATTCAAAGAGAAACAAAGATTCTACAGGTGGCCTGTGTTTAACATACAAACACACACACATACACACAAATACTTTCCAATATGAGGCTGGCACAATGCAGTGGTTTGAGCGATGGATTATGATTCTGGAGACCAGGGTTTGAATCCTTGCTCAGCCACAAAGAAGTGATACCTTTTCTTGGCCAACTCGAAAATATAAAATAAGTCATGCAAACTTTCAAAGCTTCACTGGCTTCCTCATCTGGCAAAGATGTTAAAAAGCATACAGGAGAGAAGAAAGATTTGTCTCAAATGTTAGTATGTTGTCAATTAAGATGGTATTGATGGATCTCAATGTAGGCAGAGGCCGCTTCCCTTCTTGGCCATGTGAGGAATAGGGACAAAAGGAGATAAGAGAGAGGTAACAACACTTCAACTCTGTTAGCAACAGAAATCCAGGTTGGCCCTGTCCTGTGGGAAGGGAATGGTCCCTTTCTTAGGCAAAGAACAGTGAATTTCTTAAAGGGTCTCTGTTCTCTTACATCTGGAAAAATTTTCAGGGGATGTATAAGTAAAACTTGCCAACTGTTGCCCAATGAAAGAGTTTTATCTTTGCTGAAGGTTGTTTGTTGTTGTATGCCTTCAAGTCATTCCCTTGTTATTGCTATGCCCTTATCACACCAGGCCAATTTGGATTGAATCTGAAGTGATCTTGGAACTGATTTCTGCGAATTTGGTTGTTACTGAATTCACTGAATTCTGGATTGACTTTGGATTGGCTTCATAGGAGTTTATCAGATGGGAGGAATTTCTCTTTATTTCGAATGGAGCCAATTAGAGCCTATTCGAATTCACATGAATTCACTAGTTTAGAAAATTTACGTGAATTCCAATTGCGTTCAGAATGCGTTCAGAATGACTTCCCATTACCTAAAAATGACCCCCCATTGCCTGAAATTGTGTGAGATGCTTTAATACAAAATAATGTAAAACCCATGATTGCGTTCGGAATGACTTCCCTTTTGCCCGAAATTGCATGAGATACTTTAATATGCAATAACGTGAAACCCCATGATTGCATTCGGATTGCCATTGGATTATACAACCATGGCAGTCTCAACTCCATGTCCTGTCCTGAAGCTGGTTTGAAATGGATCAAGATAATTGGTTTCGTCCAAGATGGCTTGGAGTTGGGAAGCAACTGCCCTCTCGAAGACCTTGCTTAGAAAGGGTAGCAAGGATACTGGTCTATAGTTGTTTCTATCCAGGGGGTCCAGGGAAGTTTTTTTCAGGAGAGGCTTCACTGCTGCCTCCTTCAAGCAAGATGGAATAATACCTTTCCTGAAAGATGGATTGATTGTATCCTGTAGGAATACCCTCAATGCATCCTCTCCTTGGGTGACCAGTCAAGATGGACAGGGATTGAGAGGGCAAGTCATCTTCCTCGCTCTTCCAAGGAGCTTGTCCATGTCCTTGGTACTTACAGATTGAAACTCATCCAGCAAAGTGACAACTACCGAGTTGCTGGAAACCTCATCTATGGATTCTGATGAAACGTTGGCGCCCAAGTTGGCTCTTATCCGAGAGATTTTATTTGCAAAGTGGGTATTAAAAGAAGAAGAGGAAGAAGAAGAAGAAGAAAGATTAAGGGTTTTTTATAAGAAGAAGAAAAAATCAGAATAGGATATGGCATTGTATTAGATAGGTCCTAAAGATATTAATGACATAATGAGGAAAAACATTGTGAATACAAAGATGTGGATATGAAAAATAAATTTAAAAACATAATACAATAATAGTTCCCCCTTCTCCCCTCTCCCTGCTGCTCAGTTGATGGAGTTCAAGCTTTTTCTTTTCCACTCTGAACCCTCTGGGCCCCACAACAAACTCCAGCTCCCAGAATTCCAGAGCCTCGAGCCAAGGCAGTGAAAGCGGTGCCAAGCCGGGTTATTTTCTCCAGTGTGGATGTCATGCAGCCTCAACCTCTCTGTGTGTGGTCTGCTGCCTGGTGGGAAGGTCCAGCTGCTGGATCCAGCCTCTCCTCTCCTCCTCCCCTTCCCTTCCCTTCCCTTCCAGCCACTTGTGGATCATCTGGCTGCTCCTAAATCTCTCTCTCTCTCTCTCTCTGACCCTCCTCTCCTCCTCTTCCATCCCCGCAACTCACTGAGCCCACCTTCCTCCTCTCTCTGCCTCCTCTCTCTCTTGCTCTCCCTCCCAGGCCCCCCCAGCACCAGCCCCAGCTCCAGCTCCAGCAGCAGCATCATGTCCCGCTCGGAGGAGGTCCACCGGCTCACCGAGAACGTCTACCGGGTAGGAGGAGGGCCTCCCCTCTCGGCCTCTCTCCCTTCCTTCCTTCCTTCCTTCCTTCCTTCCTTTCCTCCTTCTCCTTCCCTCCTTCCTTTCCTCCTCCTCCTCCTTCCTTCCTTCCTTCCTTCCTTCCTTCTTTTTCCTTCCTTCCTTCCTTCCTTCCTCCTTCCTTCCTTTCCTCCTCCTCCTCCTTTCCTTCCTTTTCCGTCTTTTCTTTTCCTTCCCTCCCTCCTTCCCTTCTTTCCTTTTCCAACCCCCCTTCCTCCCAGACTTCAGTCTGATCTCTTCCTTTCTTCTTTCCTTTTCCTTTCCTTCCTTCCTTCCTTCCCTCCCTCTCTCCCTTCCTTTTTTCTCTCAATCCAGTCTGCTCTTCTCTTCCTTATTCCTCCTCCTCTTCCTCTTCTTTTTCCTTCTTCCCCATCTGCCTTTGCTCTTACCATCTCTCTATCCCAGCCTGCCACATTCCCTTCTTTTCCTCAACTTTTTTCCTCTCCCCCCCAAATTTCTCCTCCTCCTCCTCCTCTTTTTCCTTCTTCCCCCCATCCACCTTTGCTCTATATCCATCCAACCATTTCTCTATCCATGCCTTCCACATTCCTTTCTTTTCCTCCATATGCTGTTTTCTTCTTTTTCTCTCCTCCCACTCTAAATTCCTCCTTCCCCTCTTTTTCTGTCTTCTTCCATCCACCTTTGCTCTTGCTCCATCCATCCATTCCTTTATCCATGCCTTCCACATTCCCTACTTTTCCTCCACTTTTTTAATTTCCCCCTCCCAAATTCCTCTTCTTCTTCTTCTTTTCCTTCTTCCCCCCATCCACCTTTGCCCTTGATCCACCCAACTATCCATCCATCCATGCCTTCCA
This sequence comes from Urosaurus nigricauda, assembly GCA_034509955.1. NCBI lineage: Eukaryota > Metazoa > Chordata > Lepidosauria > Squamata > Phrynosomatidae > Urosaurus > Urosaurus nigricauda. The sequence continues at coordinate 16,390,452 of JAOEGL010000006.1, forward strand.
CATTCCCTTCTTTTCCTCCATATCCACTTTTCCTCTTTCTCTCTTCCCATCCCAAATTCCTCCTCCTCTTTTTTTTTCTTCCACTCATCTGCCTTTGCTTCTTGATCCATCCATCCTTCCAAACCATCCCTCCATCCCTTCCACATTCCCTTCTGAAGATGGAGGGAGTGTGGAAGGGAGGAGAGAAGAGGAGTGTGGGGAGAGACCCAACTAGTCCTGGTCCCATCTTATGGATGGATGGATGGATGGGGGGAAACCAGACTGAAAGGCAACCCAGACTGAATAGCAGGACATAGGAGTTTATCACATGGGAGGAATTTCTCTCAATTGAGAATGGAGCCAATTCGCAATTACGTGAATTCACTAGTTTAGCGAATTTACGTGAATTCTGATTGCGTTTGGGATGCATTCAGAATGACTTTCCATTTCCTGAAAATGACCCCCCGTTGCTCAAAATTGTGTGAGATACTCTAATACGCAATTACGTGAAACCCCATGATTGCATTCGGAATGACTTCCCATTGCCCAAAATTGCGTGAGATACACTCATTCGCAATAACGTGAAACCCCATGATTGCGTTCGGATTGCCATTGCATTATACCCCCAAATTCCGTTGTATGATAAACTTAGAAAGTCTCTTCTTTTCCCTATTCATCCCACACTCTTCATACTCCTGACCAGACACTGGAATTGTCTGGAAGAAAGTAGACTTCTCCTCCTCTTCCTCCTCCTTGATCTGACACATTCCATTGTTCTTAGGCTTTAAATGCCTCCGAGAGGCCTGCAGAAAAGGGAGAGGCAGGAGGGGAGGATCGGTGCCTGATTTTATTTATTAGGCACCCAATTGAGAGTTTGGGTGTGCAGCCGGGGAGAAAAAAAAACTTGGGGAAAGTTCAATCAAAGTTTTTTCCTTCCTTGGAAGGAGAGGACTGAGAAGGTGGGGGTTGGTTCTGCTTTGGGTTTTCCTTGCTTTGAATGAAATCCAGGGTCTCTCACTTTGTCTGGTTGGATTCTGAAGCCCTTTGGTGTGAATCCTGAACGTGTGTGTTTTCTTCCTCTCCCCACCCCCCCTTATGGAAATGAAGCAGATCCCTTGCCAAATTCTCTCTACAGTGTACTTGGCTGGGAGATGGAGAGGAAAACTTAACCCCTTTCTTTCCCGAAACGCCTGGAGAGGCCCATTCCCTGTAAACATCTTGACTCCAACTGGATGCAATGTTCTGTTCTTCTCCAAAGAGGAGAGGAAACACACATCAGACAGGGTTCCTGTGCTCGGTACTGTCTTTGCACGCGCCAAAGACACACATCTGACAACTGTTAAAGCAGACACCAGGGTTTTGCTGCGGTTCGGAAAGGAGTGTGATGTCACTAGGGTTGGCGTCACCCGGTAAATTCGTGTTGACCCCCCCTCCCGCATCATACCATACCGAATTCTTGGCAATATTTTTTGTACTACTGTTACTCATAAATCACAGTCCCTGCATATCACTGAATGTAATGGTAAAACATAAACAATGAACAAAATTAAAATACCTTCTGTATGCGCAGCCTAAATGTATTTACATGTACATACCCATATATACTCGACTATAAGTTGATCTCATGTATAAGTCGAGGGCAGGTTTGGGGGGCAGACTGATGGGTTTTGATATGACCCGTGGATAAGTCGAGAGTAAGAATTAGACGATTATCACGTGGAGCCTTACCATTTCTGAAATGTGGCTAAATCATCCATAAATGCACAGGTGTGATAGCCAATTGCGCTTGCCTCCCATGATTTAATCATCATTCAGGCTTCCATTCTCCTCTCCCGTCATCAAAGTGTTCACAGAGCAGCCATTTCTCTAATAATGGAAGTTCCCTTTGTTGAAAAATGGCTGCTCTGCAAACACTTTGATGACGGGAGAGCAGCAGGATGCCTCAATGATGATTAAATCATGGGAGGCAAGTGCAGTTGGCTATCACACCTGCATGCTTTACGGACGATTTAGCCACGTCTCAGGGATGGTAAGGCTCCGTGTGATAATGGCCTTAGACTCGTGTAACAAAGGATCTAAAGGATGAAGCCAGGGAAAACAATGCCAAAGAACTTACAAAATTGCAGGAGGCATAACTGTTTAGTTCACACTGAAGGATAGGTGGAGGAGAGAACAGAGGAAGGTTAGTGCTTTCAGGACAGATTACACTCTTGTGTTTCACCAGTGGATGGTTTCCATTTTTACGAGAGTTATACTACTTACATTGACCTGTGGATAATTCGACTCAGATTTTTTTTGGGGGGGGGTCATTTTTTTGACTAATATTTCTAGACTTCTGCATGAGTATATACATTAGTTGCAGATGAAAAAATTGATGATAAGCTGTGATTTTTAGAACAATATTATATATATATATAATAGCCTTTAAGGCTGAAGGGCGGGGTATAAATACTCTAATAATAAATAAATCAATAAATACACCTTCTCCATTCTCCTCCCACTTTCTCTTTGCCCCACTAGACGATCTCTTCAGTATTTTAAAGTACTTCTTTGGGTAAAAATGCCACAGCCTGTTTTACCCAAAGGCAGATATGTTTGGGGAGCAGTGGTGTCACCCCACCTTAGGGTGTCACCTGGTGTGGCCCGCACCCCCCTAGTGACACCCCTGGAAAGGCAGACTAGGAAGACCTGATCTCCCTTGAGTTCTCTAAAATCTTAAAAATTTTGTAAAGTGTTCTCTAAAATCTGGGCTGTGAACCTTTGCCTGGGGAAACTGGCAACAACCTGAAAACTGCATTTCGTTCTTATCAGGGTTTTCTTTTTCTCGTATGATTGTTAATTATGTTTTTATCCCAAACTTCCTCCAAGAAGGAGGAATGGTGCAGAAGATGTAATGTACGATAGGCTGAATATAACTTTGGACATTGTTACCTGAAGCACCTCATTTGATTCTTGAGGTCATCCAGAGAGGGTCTCTTAATGTCACCATGTGCTCCTGATCTGCAGTCTTTTGGAACAGTGCATTCAGTGTTTTGGCACCTAGAGTACGGAATGTTTTTCGGTCTGAAATTTGACATGCTCCAACAGTTTTTAGTTCCATTGTTGTTCATTGCTGCCAAACCAACTTCAACTTATGGCGATGCTACAAATATGAGACCTCCAAGTCACCCTGCTATCAGCATACCTGCTCAGGTCTTCCGGATTCAGGGCCATGGCTTCCTTTACTGAGTCATTCAAGGGGTTTTCCTCTTTACCTACTGCCTTCTACCTTACCAAGCATTATTGTCTTTTCTAGTGATCTGTCTGAAATATGAGTCTCAGTTTAATCATCTTGGCTTCTAAAGAGAGTTCAGACGCCTCTTAAAAAATATCTATTTGTACAAGCCTTCTCTCAGTCCATTCTTTCATGGCAACATGAATATTGTATTTGGATTTTTAAAAATGTTTATATTTTGATTGTGTAAGTCTTTATTGGTAAGTTTTTAATATCTTCATACAGCACTTAGAAAGCATGAGAACTAAGTGGTTTATAAATATTTTTAAGTAAAGACTGGGCTAGTGCAATGGCCCAATAAACTTAATAGATGAGTGGGAATTTGAACCTAAGGCTCCCAAGTCCTAGTCTGGCTGCTGCACAACGCTGTGCCGCTTAAAGCATTTCTACAGATGTTGCTATAATTCCTGTTGCTATTTACATCTATATTTCAGTAGACAAGAATGATGATTATTTGGAAATGGCAATAGAAGAGATAAATGTAAAAACATTAATGTTTTGTTATTTTGGCATTAGAAGAAAGCACAGAAACTAAAATAGAGGAAAAAAAATGTTTGTGTGTATAACCACTTTTAAGGCCTGGCTCTGTCCTTGCCATCAGTTGAGGCAAGAATGATGTGTAGATGGAAGTAGAAGGAACTACATGATTTCAAACTCTGGTGATGGAAGTTGCAGTCTAGAGTACATTTACACACCACCACAAGCCATGGTATGCTTTGGAGAAGTCTTGCTTGTTGTAATGACTGAATCTACATACCTACACTGATAAGCTATGGTTTGTTTATTGTCGGCTTACATAATGCTTGCTTGTTTAAACCTTGTTTTATCATGCTGTTCAACTGCACAACCCTGGTTTCTCTCTCCCATTTCTTTGAAATGAGGCCTGCAAAAGCGTCAGGAAAGAAACAAAGCAGAAATGTGGAAGTCAAAGATTCCAAAAGTTTATTTGTTTGTCTGCTGCACTTTGTGGCTTGAATTGGAAACATTTTAAAAATAAATCGTGGTTTATTGTGATGCATTTCCATTCTCTGCCTATGGAAACCATTGCTATATTCATCTAGGTAGAGTTCATTCCTTCAAACCTCTCTTTCTCAGTCCCTTTCCCCAGGCATCCATCTATCAATTCACATGATGATCTGAACTGGTGTGTAGTTATAGAACAGGAAAACCCTCCAACTTCATATCTCACCTCCATGTTCAACTGCTTACCAATCTATGGCAAACTAGTGTTCGCTCAGACTCCTTCATCGCTCATACGCCAGCAATGTCACTGTCATTTCTAACCCATGCAAAGTAATGCATGGGAAGCATTTTGGAAGCTGGAAATGGGGATGTGAAGTGTTGCCTGTCTATCTAAATATTCTCTAAAGCTGCTGCCACACTGCAGGAATAAAATAGTTTTTAAATTAATTTCAATAGTATTATTAAGAAACATGTTTAATGGGTTTGTTTAAAAAATGTTTATACTGTATACTCCTTTAGTTGTATTTTGTTTTAACCTCCACTGTAAGGTGCCTCATGTCCCATACTGGAAGAAAGGCAGGGTATAAATGAAATAAAAATAGCACATGGAGGCAAACAATTGCAAATCCTTCATTGTTGTTGTGTGCCTTCATGTCATTTCCGACTCATGACAACCCTAAGGTGAACCTACCACAGGGTTTTTTGGCAAGTGTCTTCAGAAGTTTTTGCGGGTGTTTTGGGCTATGTGTCCATGTTCTAGAAGAGTTTATTCCTGATATTTCGCCTACATCTGTGGCTGGCATCTTCAGAGAAATGGCGAAATGTCAGGAATAAACTCTTTGAGAACATGGCCACATAGCCTGAAAAACCCGTAAAAAACTGTGAATGCTGGCCCTGAAAGCCTTCGACTTCACATTTTTTCAGAGGGGTTTGTGCCTTTGAATTCCAGGATTCCATAGAATGGAGTTATGGCCAATAAAGTGGTATGGAGCTGATACAACTAGGTAGTGGTGTGGTTGTGTGCTTTCAAGTCATTTTTCATTTATGGAACTCTAAGGCAAACATATTATAGGGTTGTTTTTGTTTTGGCAGAATTTGTTCAGTGCGAGTTTGCCTTTGCCTTCCTCTGAGGCTGAGAGAGTGTGACTTGCCCAAGGTCACCCAGTAGGTTTCCATTGCTGAGCAGGGATTTGAACCCTGCCCTTCCAGTATCCTAGTCTAACACCCAAAGCACTACACCACACTGGGTCTCTTAACTCTATAGTGTTTTTGTTTCTTCCCTTCCTTCTTTATCTTCCCTCTCCCCAAAATACATATTCCCTTTTCTGTACATTCCCCATCCTGCTTATCAATGTGTCTGTCTACACTCCTTCCACTGGTCTCTCTCTTAAGTAAATGATCTCTTCTTCTTTCTTCTGAAAAAAGGCCTGTCTGCAGACAACTCAGAGCAAATTGTAGAAGGATTAGGGGTAGTGGGAGAAGATCCAGCCCAAATGTGTGTCCTTTTTTTATTATTATTATTCCTATGGTTTTCATTGGGGAAGTTGAGTGTAACCTCAAATTCTCTCTCCGTGTGTGTAAGATGTTAAAATGCTTAACTCTGGCTAGATTGTGCCAGAAAAAACATTCAGATCATTTATTTATTTTTTCTTCTCCCTTGTAACCAGGCAATCCTGGACCAATTCAACCCCAGTCTAAGGAATTTTGTTACCATGGGAAAAAACTATCAGAAAGCACTCTCAGGTAATGGAATAACCTTTCAAACCAGCCGTTGACCTAGGACCAGGTCAAAAATGGTATTTCTTAGAAGGGAAAGGTCTCTGTGACATTTGTTTTGAGAGTTAATTAATTCAGGGGTCTGTCTTCCCCTTTCCCCATCTTTGTAGGAGTCACAGTGGCTGCCAAGGGTTATTTTGATGCCTTGGTGAAACTTGGTGAGTTGGCCAGCAACAGTCAAGGATCCAAGGAGTTGGGTAGGTTTCTTGACTTAATCTCTTGCCTCCTTAGAAGAACAGGGACATACGCCTGCCCTCCAACTATTTCAGTTTGGCAGGGACAGTCTGAATTAATCCTTTTGTCAGCCCACTTTTTCAGCTGTTTTTAAAATGTCCCAGTTTCTCTCTCCTCCTCCCATTTTCTCTCTTTGTCCTCACCTTACTTCGCTTGCTGCAAACTGAGTTTGAATTGTAAAAGTACTTTGCACTCAACGCAGCAAGAGGGAGAGAAGAGGAGGGGGCAAAATCTTGCCCTTCCCAGTGAGCTCAGGCAAAAGCAAACTGCTGCAGCCTCTCCTAGCTTGGGTATTCTTTTTTATTACTGTATATACTCGACTATAAGTTGACCTCATGTATAAGTTGAGGGCAAGTTTTGGGACCCAAATTATGGATTTTGATATGACCCATAGATAAGTTGAGGGTAAAACTTAAGGGCATGTAACAAGTCCCATTATATGGAGCAAAGGATGGAGCAAAGAAAAACAGCATCAAAAAACTTACAAATTTCCAGCATGCATGATTGTTTGTGCTCACCCCAAAGCCTGGATGGATAAGATAGTAGTCAGTGCTTCCAGGATAGGTTACACTCTTGCCTTTCGCCAGGGACGATTCTTTTTAAAATAAGAGGTAAGGTACAGTACTTACATTGACCCATAGATAAGTCAACTCAGATTTTTTAATCATTTTTTGACTAAAATGTCTAGACTTATACCTGAGTATATACAGTAATAACTTCTCCCTTCTTGACCACACTCTGGTGTTGATTTGCCACATGTGTCCCAGTTTTCATCTGTGCAATGGTGGAGGGTATGCTTACTTCTTATCTCTGCATTCTTCTCAGGAATATTACAGTCCTCTAGAGGCTGCTAAACAACTCCCATGGTCCCTTATATTAGCTGTGCTTTTAGAGCTGATGGGAGTTGCAGTACAACGATATCTGACAAGCCTCAAAGTTTGTGCCCCACCTTTAGAAAATCTCTGCATGCACATATGTATTTGCAGAACGCAAGCTGATTTTATGGAGCTAGAAGTGGAATAAGGCATGATACAGTGATTAAGAAACAGACTTGAGTAACCCAAAACTATCTATGCTTACTCAGTCTCACTTCAGCGAGTCTCACTGAAATTCAGAGGTTGGGAAGTAAGCATGCACATAACTGCCATTGAATGCATTAAGAGAGAGAGAGATCAGGGAATTTAAAATTCACATAACCACAAATGCACAATGTGTCTGACACAGATTCTGCCTGGAATCTCTGGAAATTGGTCAGTCATGCAGATACTGCTTGGATAGTAATACTCATATGACATGCTATTCCTGTTTATCCCTCTTTCTCTTTCTCAGTTTATACAGCCAGCAGAATCAAGTTGTCAAATTATTTGTGCATTGTTAAATCCTTTCTCAAAAGGAAAAAATATCCTACTTGTGTTTTAGGAGGGGAAAAGCATGCCAAGGAAAAGAAGCGAACCTTCTAACTTGTGTGCTATTTTAGCACATATAGGTTTAGTGGGTGAGCATTCATACTGGTAGAATCCAAGATAGCTTTATCACTTGATTATGATGACTGTATGATCTATTTTAATCAGGAAAAAATAGTTTGTTTGTTTTTTTTCAAAGAAAGCAGAACTAATAAATAATGTCTGTTATAATTAGGGTTGCCAAATGATTAGAGATTTTTTTTGTTGATTAGTCATCTCCCTGTTGGTTGATCAATTAATCAATTACATGTAAATAAATACATGGTAGGATACTTCTTGAGATGCTGAAGGAAGTGTGAATCAATTTAAGATTTCATAATTTCAAGTTACTACTTATTGTCAGAAGGGAGGTCATCTTTAATATTTCCTTTTATCAGTCCATATTGCAAAACCACAATGCAGACTGACTTCAGATTTAACAAATGTGTCCTTAAGTTATTGTTCCATTGATGGGCGACACTATTGATCAACTTCAGTATTCATGCAGCAGAATGTTGTGGAAAGAATCCTGTGTTGCTACAGCAGAGTGCACCAAATTTTGGATGCGTTCCCCACGTGAAAGCAACTGCATGCAAGCAAAATTAGAATAAATAAGTTGCAAGTAAGGAAAAATTGTAGCCCAGCTTTTCCCCAGCTGTATTGTTTTTTTTTTTATTTATGGAAGTCCAGGGGAGCATCCAAAAATGTGATCCACCACTCATATTCTGAAGTGGTACAGTCCCTTCTGATGATGCATGCATGCTTTACTTTAAGAGCAGGGAGCCTGTGGCCATTAGGCTAAACAAATTAATAAATAATAATTCCAAAAGCCTCTGAAAGAGATCAGGATAGTTTTCTGGCAAGAGTAGTTTGTCCCTCTCTCGGCAGTCCACTGTAAAAAACAAGCTGGATCTTGGAGTGGTTACTACTTTCTGGACTATAGTTCCCCGGATCCCCTAAGAAAGCATGGTTCATGGCCCATGAAAAGTTCTGGGGGTTGTAAAAATAACCTTTCCAGGAGAGAAGGGAGAGAGAGAGAGAGAGAGACTTCTTGCTATGCCATCCTGGAATTTGTAGTTTGTAGCACCAGAGCTCACAAATATCTCACAAAACTACAAATCCCAGAATTCCATAGCATTGAGTCATGGCAGTTAAAACAGTGTCAAACTGCATTAATTGCGCACACAAAATCATGTACAGAGTGAAAGTCCTTCTTGCCTTTTTGAGTATTGCCAGAATGTTCTTTCCAATTAAAGCTGGTTGGGATACTTTGGACAACTCCAAGGGAAAAGAATTAAGCTGAAAGAAGATTACCATGGGACAGACAAAGTCAGAGGGTGGGGGGACAAAAGATCTTTTCATAGACCAAGGAATGCTTGGGATGTATTAACCCTTCAATCACCTTGTCCTACAGGTGACACATTGTTCCAGATGGCTGAGGTTCACCGGCAGATCCAAGTACAACTGGAGGAGACGGTGAGTAAATGTATATGAAGAGTCCATTAAACCTGATTGTAGGTGTACCTGGATCAGACAAATGGGTCACTTTAGACCAATGACTTCCTTGCCCTCCTCCTTTCTGCTGCCCCTAATCAAATGTGCAAACCCACCTTCCCTAGTATCTTGTTATGGCCTACAGCCATTGTTCGGTTCTCCAAGCAATGGGTCGGAGGCTTTGGCATCGGTCTCCATTTCCCTGGTTCTCATCCTCTTCTTTCCTGCTTCTCTGTCACCTGGTCTCAGCTGAAGCTTTTCCACTCGGAGCTGTTATCCCAACTGGAACACAAACTGGAACTGGATATCAAGTATCTGATGGTGAGAGAATAATTCATCTGAACTCTTTTGCCATGTCAAACTTATCTGTCTGTTCCCATGAATGTTCATCCATCTGTCCTTCACTTTCTCCTCATTCTCTTTGTGCATGATTCTGTTCAAAGCTTAATTTTGGATCATCCAGAAGCTATCTTTGTAAAATGTAAAGTAATAATAAACTATCTGAGTGTGTACAAAGTATCTTTCCCTCACCAGAAAGGAAACTATACCTTGGGCCTTTGATATCTACTGGGGTTTTGTTCCAGGACCACCTGTGGATACCAAAATCCATGGATGCTCAAGTCTCATTAAATACAGTGGGGTAGTAAAATGGTGTCCCTTATATAAAAGTATGCTTTTTAGAAATA